>OX381707.1:3473196-4080515 GCA_947462335.1 Harmothoe impar | reverse complement strand
ATTTATGTTTTAAACATGGTCAGAAATGGGTCAAAATGAGGGTGGATCAATGTACAAGCGATCATGTGCGTCACATGACGTACATGATCGGTATTGAAATGTCAATTAAAACTATCTTAATAGTCGCATCTAGACATTTCTAACATAGAACATGTCAAGACACACACCATATGCACACCTTGGTAAGATATATTTATGTTTTAACATGGTCAGAAAGGGTAGGGCAGTCAACAACTCCCGATCATGTACGTCACCGATCATGTACGTCACCGATCATGTACGTCACCGATCATGTACGTCACCGATCATGTACGGCCGCCGATCATGTACGGCCAAATAATAGTTGCATCGATCTGGTGAGAGTGAGCCTTATACCTTAGCAAACTGTCTGATCGGATCGTGAGAATTACCCAAAAGATCGGGTAGTGGAGTCCTAGATTATGACCCCTACCCCCCTATATCCACCAAGCCCCCAGCTGGCAAGACATTACCCGGCTCTAATCAAACTACCTGTAGACCAAAGTGCAGCAGACATAAAGGTTACAAAATGGGACATGTTTATCTGTCTCACCTACAAACAGAAGGGGGCCAGGTACATAGCTGGGGACATACTTGACAGATAACAGACTCTAACATGTGGCATACAAATGAAAAACCAGCGTGTTACTATATACATGTTGTATTGTAAAACCTCAGGTATAGGCAGTGGCTAGTACACAAGTCAGATCGCCAAGATCAGGACAAAGTCAGGGTGCTGCTTCGACACAAGTTTATAGATGTATACTATAGTACTAAAGTTGCCACAATCGAAACCCCTGTGCATATTCTTTAAAGTTAGGGGTGTGTCTTATATGCTTATATGCTTATAGGCTTATACGTGAGGTTTTACAGTAATAGAGCTTGCACCTAACAGATTTCCAATACCTCAGGGTGGGTGCCGGGAAAAATGATTGTGCACATTAAATTCCACCACTTACTTGTTGTTAAAAGAGTATTTAAATGAAAAGCAGACCCATGTATGGAGGGCAGTGTTTGGGTAGTATGTGCCCCATTATGGGTAAAAATTGACAGGGTCACACAAGATTAGACGGCAACTATATCTTTCCAGCTTCATGATGGCGTTAGCAAACAAGGTGTGCATAGTGACTGGGGCGACGCGTGGCATTGGTAAGGGCATTGCGCTGCAGCTGGGGGAGGCTGGGGCCACCGTCTACATCACCGGCCGTACACTCAAGGCACCCCAGGACGCTGTAGGCGGCTGTCTCGAGGATACTGCCAAGGAGGTAGGTTAGAGCTTACCCTTCGATAAAAGACATACCGTAAATTCTCGCGTAGAAGCCGCGGCTTGTATGCGAGTCAGACTCAGCTTTCTTTTGATACCAAACATGCCTATATAGGGTGCGGCTTATACGAGAGTTTTTATTAGTATACTACAGTACCAAAATCGCAATATTCAGACCCCCTCTGCAGCTTATATAATTTGTCAAAGTTAGGGGTGCGGCTTATACGCGACTTAGGCTTATACGCGAGAATTTATGGTAGTCATGGACAAATGCATTGTCAGTGCTGTATTGGTGGATCATGCCAACCCTTCAGGAGTTTATCAATTCAGTAATGTCAGCATGAGGGATGAATGCAGCAATGGTGAGTTGATTATGATCACCAGGGCTGCATTTATCCTTTGTGACAACAAAGAGGCAGTAAGGGTCAAAGGCCAATTTCATGCAGAAGGAAGAATTTGAGAAATAAGCTGTTTAAAAAGTAAAATAGTTCACGATTCATCTTTTTCTCTAAGATATTCTTTTTCTTTGGGCTGCTTTTCACAACGATGTAGCCCACTCGTTCTGCAAATACTGTTATGGGCATCACACCCTCTCCTTTTTTTAACCCATGTTAGAGTTCGCTCCTTTCTTCCTGTAGTTAAGAGTTTAATTGTCATTTTTAGACCCCAATTTAGACCAAAAATAGGCGCGCCCACTCCTTTTGCCATGAAAGGGGCGCACCCCCTCCTTTTCCAAATCTTGGATCCGCAACTGCAATGAAAGCCATGTGTGTGTTCTCTCCACAGATTGAGTCCAGAGGAGGGAAGTGCATCCCAGTGCAGTGTGACCACTCTAAGGACGCAGATATTGAGGCACTCTTTGAGCGAGTGAAGTGTGAGCAGAATGGACAACTTGATGTGCTCGTCAATAACGCCTACGCTGCAGTTACTGTGAGTAATATGAAAGTCCTTTTCCCACCCACTTTAAAAGTGGGCACTTCAACCTTTTGAGTGAATGTGTAGGCCCACTCTGAGTGAGTAAAGTAGATATAAGGATATGAGGTCCTAATCTAACACAAGATAACTTTCTGATCATAAAATCAAAGTCTACTGTCAATGACCAGTAGCAGGTTCTAATAATTGATATATTTTTTCAATAAACATATCTAAACCAACCTGTTCCTCATATGTGAAAAAAAAGACTAATGTCTTTGATTTCTTATATGATCAATAAATTATGCACTTTTTTAATTTTACGGGATACACACGGGGTACTTTAAAAAAATTAAGATTTAAATAATAGATACATGGATTGATAGCAAGTTTGTGACTGATATGCATTTGTCATACATTTGGATAGCAGATACTATTTTGATATTATTATAAAGTTTTACAGAAATATTATGCTAAGTGCATTATTTTGCATTGTTACAGCTGATAATGGAAGGCATGGGTAAGAAGTTCTACGAGTTGGAACCCACTGCATGGGACGTGGTCAACAATGTCGGCCTCAGGTATGTACACTCAGCACAGATTTCTTAGACATGCTAATTAACAAAGGAACACTGATAACAGGTTTCAACTGTACACAGCCTTATCAAGATTTTATGGACAGCTTAATGCCTCAAGGGTCTTTGTCTCCATGACAATTATAAGCAACTTGTTAGTATACTTGGATGATTGTATGACCATGGCCTACAATATCTAATTAAACAGTTTGAGTCATTGGACCAGTACATTAATGAAAATATCTTAGAGGGGCTCTATGTTCTTCTACCATATACAAGTCCTCACTTTATTTTTGCAGGAACCACTACATCTGTGCGGTGTTTGCCTCCCGCATGATGGTACCTCAGAAGAAGGGGCTGATCATCAATGTGTCATCAGCAGGAGGCTTGCGCTACCTCTTTAATGTACCCTATGGTGTTGGCAAGGAGGCAGTAAGTAATCTCAACTCAATCACATTTTATATATTCTCTTTCTAATATACCAGTTATGGATTATACTTTGGAGCCAATTGGAGTGCTGGTATGTAACAAGAGTGTAAATGTGTAAGAAGAAATTGACATACCATATTTGATGCAATAAATGTGTATATAATGTTAGTGCATTTTCTTTTGGGGTAATTGTAGACTAATAATGACCAGAAATCTCCCCATTTTCTTGAGAACAATTTAACTGTTAAACAATGGAAGTAGTTTTAACATGTTTTCTATGCACATGATTTGCCTTTTTCAACAGGATTTGTTTTTGTTGACTAATTTGTTTTTAACAACTATTTTGTTTTTAACAACTAATTTGTTTTTTGTAACTGATATAGTGTGATAGAATGGCTGCAGACTGTGCTGTAGAGTTAAAGAAAGATGGCGTCACATTCATCAGTCTCTGGCCGGGACCAGTAAAGACAGAAAAAATCATGAATGTTATTGACACTGGAATCATGGACAAAAAGGTTAGTATCATCCCTTGATTTGGAAGTTAGATTTTCTTCGTATTTAGTTTAGTTACTTATATCAGTGCAGCATGCTCTGCCTAATTCTGTGGCTCACTTGTGTATACATTGCTTAATTAAGAATGATTAACCATAGTATGCTAACATTTACATCAGTGGGAATAAGTGAGCGCATTTGGCTGCCAGCATGGCAGGTTGTCAACAGGAGAAAAATATGAAAAGTTATTTACAAATGTATATGAAATATAGTAGAGGATACCGGGGTAATAAATAGTTTTGTTGATGAAAGAACAGGTGGGAGAGGGGCTTAGATGGAGCTAATGTGTTGCAAAGATATAACAACAATATTGCATTATTTCTTTTCAATCATGTTCATCTATTGAAAATGATTTTCTACTAAAAATATAAGTATTCAAATTATACACAGTTTATTATTAAAAGACTACGAACAATGTTATTTTCAGAGTGCAACAGTGTTCCAAGATGGAGAGTCGACAGAGTATGCGGGGAAGTGCATTGTTCACCTAGCTGCAGGTGAGGGGCACTCTCTTCTCTACCTGCCGTAAATTCCCGCGTATAACCCGCGGGTTATACGCGAACCAAACCTCTGGTGCGGGTTATACAATATTCTCAAAGTCTAGGTGCGGGTAATACAAGGGTTTTTTAAACTATAGCACAGTACTAAATTCGAAATCTTCAGACCCCATATGCGGGTTATAGGATCCTCCCAAAATCAGAGTGCGGGTTATATGCGAGGTGCGGGTTATACGTGGGAATTTACGGTAGTATCATTAGAAAATTTGACAGTGGCAGTATTCTCTGTTGCCATATTAAATGGTAATTGTACTGTGGTCATAATTTATTTCACCATGTATATATTTTTTCCCGTATTTCACAGAAATTAATAATCCGTGAATATTTTGTATTCTACAGTACATGAGAATTTGCCAATTTACACTTTTCGCAAAAATGTATGCCCGTGAATATAAAAATGTTCATAGTAGTTCTATGGTTGATATCTCTCACAACACAGCCATGTGCCTATTTTATAATGTTTTAGATGAGAATGTACACAAGAAGACTGGCAAAGTTCTTTGGACGGCAGAATTGGGAAACGAGTATGGACTGACTGACATTGACGGTAAGTAAAGTCAGCATATGAGTGAGCGATACTTAATGATAGCTGTCAATCTGTTGGGAACCATTATGAGATGTAGTCATCATCATATTCAAAAGCATTCCATTTTTCAAGAGAACAATATTTGCTTTAATCTGATAATCTCAACTTATTTTTCACATTTATTTTCATTTAATTTTCAGGAGAGGTGATTCAGTCAATGCGGAGTGTGAAGGGCTTGTTGAAGTACGGCAGCTGGAAAACTCTTGCGTCTTTTGTACCCGGCTTTATCAAGCTCCCTTTCTGGGTCGTGGCACTCGGCGGGAATAAGTTCTAATCTCTCCACACGAAAAGACAATTTTTATGTGTTAAAAAAAAGTCAAAAATGTTCTTCCTGTTAATCCAGCTGAAGTTTATCGTCTGTTGTTTTAATGTGATTATATCATTAGTTTTAGTCATCTTGTTAATGGTCAACACCAAGCTATTACCGTCCCATTCCAGTCATCATCATTATCATTAAGTTTTCGTTTTTAATAGGCATACAGATATCAATACGATATGGGCTCTCTATTCCAGTTAAGGTCTTCCTATTTTGATTGGATAATGTCATCCCTGGTTCATAGTGTTCTGAACTAAGTTAAGTTTATGTGGAATATGTCTGACCATGGAGGAAGTATCACAGTATGTTCAACAGTAACCAACCAACCACACTCTAGTTATCAGAACACTCACCAGGTGTGCATGCTTACCTGAGGCAGCTCAACTCACCTGAGCAGCAGAAGCGCACCTGACACGTACACACATACCTCCATCATATATTTCAAATAATGTCTAAAGGAGGAGGTATCTAATATAGTCAAAGGTGTTTTGTACATTAATGACGCCCATAAATACAACTGTCAATAGAGTCATCTACTACGTCACTTGTCATATCTTGAATGGTGCTAAACTGGTGTAAAGCAGTAATGTATAGATATATCATTGTCTTTTTATTCACATTATTGAGTAATGATTTTAAATATTAAGTCAGTGTTTGTAGCTTACCCTTTGTAAAAGGTCAAGATGTATTTCAATGGAGGTAGTTACTGTGATACTTATAGGAGTAATTGCTTATAGAAGGAATTGCAAGAGAAACAAAAAGGCATAATACAATTTTTGTGTACATTAATTATGTGTTGTAACATTGTTGTGTCTTTTTTATAGGAAACTGACAGAAAATGTAATATCGTAGTTTTAATAAATGAGATTTAAAAGATTTCAATATTGAGCTGTTATTTGTACCAATTGAACTGAGCTATTAGATGGAATCCAACAAATCATCTCTATATAATAATATAGTAAAGAATATATAATCAAAATCCAACATTCTCCTTATTACCAGCATTTGACATATGGATGTCACAGGGGCGGATCCAGGACTTTAAAAAAGGGGGGTCCACCCCGGAAGTATGAAGTTTAATGCACCTAAATTATCAGCATGATGAGCGTCGAAAGCGAAAGAGAAAATGTTGAAAATATTGATGTCAATTGAAGCACTTTGTAACACATCTGGGGGTGGACATCAGGGGTGGGCCAAAAGGGGGGGGGGGGGGTCCAGGACCTCCCCCCCCCCCCCCTGGATCTGCCCCTGTTAAATGATGTGTCTCCAAAAATCAGGTTTTTGACTAGTAGGTGCAATCTTTGACCTGGTGTAATCTTTGACCATTTATGTCTTTCATCTACCCTAATTAAACCGTTCTCTATCAAGCTGGTCACTCAGTCAAAGACTTTCAACTTGGTCAGATTTCACGAGACACAGCCATGTTCATCTTTTAGGTGCATGCAAACACCTATCCCATATATCTTGACTGTTCCAATGTCTCCTCTACATCAAGATATTCCAACCTCTTCTCCAACCCCATCCCTTCTCTCAAGCCCTCCTGCAATGCACGTGGGGACGAACCTGCCAAGTCACTAGACGCCACCCATTTTACCTGTAATCTTAAAAAGCCCACTTTTCTGGTAATCTTAATCAGTTTCCAGGCCTATCCTCTAGATGGCACCACTGTAAGTTGGTAGCATTGCTGTATATATCGGGGGCTCTGCCCCCGCACCCCACTTTTCTTTCTCTCTTTTTTTTCGCTTTTTCTTTTTTGAAACTGTAACAGAACTATAATCGAACCCATTTACCTTCAGACGTGTAGACTTACGGTGGTGCCAAGGAGAGGGAATCATTAAGATTATCTGGAAAATGTCCCTTGTTGCTCCTGGCACTGGGGTCCCAAGCCCTAAAGGGGTGTCCCAACGTTTGCTCCAGGGTGTCCTATCATTCCTCTAGGGTGTCCAAGCTCCACATCTATAGAGAATCTAAGCCCATACTCTTGCACCAACTACAGGGTACCCAGCCCTCTCATTCAGGTTCCCTCCCATTCACCAGAGGGTCCCACCCCTTCTCTCTCTCTCTCTCTCTCTCTCTCTCTCTCTCTCTCTCTCTCTTTCCCATCCCTCCTCTACCTTTCCTTATTTATCTTAATATAAACAGCTGAAGCCTCAACACGCTACTGTATTTCATACATAGAAAAATGTACATGAGTTTTGTTCTGTTGACTGGTTACTTTTATGATGCTGTATGTCTTACATTTTCCGATTCAAACATGAAAAAGTAGGCCTGATACGCAATTAAAACAGTTTTTCCTCCAATTTTCTATGCCATTTAAAATTTGAAAAACAAACCGCCATTTTTGTGGGTTGTGAAATACGGACATGAGTTATTTCACGGGGGAGTGAAATACGGACCTCTTTGGTTAAACCAATGGGGCTGCTGTATTCCATGAAAATAAATAGACAAATGCCAATGCCCATTGATACCGTCTCTGTTGTATTTCACGAGTGGGGGCTGGGGCAGTATCCCATGAAGCCTCAGCCTGAGTGGAATGCGCCCCAGCCCCCACAAGTGAAATATATCAGAACAGTATCAATGTACTTGGCATTTGTGTTTTGGAAATACAAGATCTTCTATGCCTAAGCACTGGAAGGCTGTATTCAATGCCCCCATTGAATACAATGTGGCAGTATTCAATGTGCTAAGAAAAAGCAGTTTTTCCTTCATTAGATGGCTTCAAATAAAAAAATAAACACAAATGGCAACTATATTGATACCGCTCTGATATATTTCACCATTCAATGGGGCATTGAATACGGCCTTCCAGTGCTTAAGCTCTTGTATTTCCAAAATATAAAAGCTGTGTCATTCAAGGGTCCATATAGTAGGGAATTGAATCAGAGAAATGTCGTCCTAAAACTTTCTAGAGGCATTTCTGAGTAAAGTTTCGCAAGCCATTTTTCTAGGACCAACTTTTCGTGTAGATTACAAAAAAAGTACTTGCGAAACTGAGAAATTCCTATAAGGGGGTCAAACCCCCCCAAAACATATATTTCTGACAAAAATCCACATTTCATTGTCCTAAAGAGCCGTTTATTACCATATTTGGTCAGGGAATTCCTTAAATGAAAGGTCTGATAGCGAGGCATCTTCATGAATTACCATTATGGTAACCATGGTAACCATGGTTACAATCAATACCTAAGAAGGCTTCGTTTTGTGTTAAATAAATTGATGTAGCCATCTATATCTAAGTTTCCCTTTAAACATTGAGGGATCACATGATGCTTCAAGTTACACATTCAGTTGTTGTCATGATGCATGAATGAAGCACTGGTGACAAATAATCCACCATACAGTATTGGTTCATCAGGCATGAATGCAGCCCTAATGATAAACACAGCAGGTTCACATCCATGGATAGTCATCCCAAAATGGCATAACACACCATGTTCCCATCAAAGGGTCTCACTAGCCAATAGCCCCTCCTTCTGGCACCCCCTTTTGTGGTCTTTATAGAGGGAGGTGACTGTACATAACTATATACCACAATGATCACGACTCTTCTGCACTGCAAGGATCAGGAACTGTAAGAACTGGCTAGTTTTAAATATCATTTGTAGGTGTGATTATATAGATCAATCACAGGCTGAATATCTGTCATGGCCTGTAGATTAAATTCCTTGAAAGGGACCTTGATTGATTTGGTTATGGCTGAGTTGGTAGGAGCACGGTTAAAGACCATGGAGGTATTCACACAAACAGAGCTACTCCATAACATTGCAAACAAAGATCTGGCAACACCTGTGATTCAGGATGCATTAGCATCAGCTCTTTCAAAAGGACAGGATCAACTAGAGCATTTTGTTGTGGAGAGATTCATTGAGAAATCCAAAACATTTCACAGCCCAATCAAGCAGAACAATCCAGTGACATTCACAAATCTCTAAAAGGTTGAAAAGAAAAAGAAAGCAAAAGCTGACAGAAATGTAATACAACTTCATTTGCTGCTGGAAGAGCTGTGAATTTGGACAAGATTTTGGATCATGAGCTAATGGCAGTTCCTCTGTCTCTTGCAGAAGCAAATGGAAGGTCGAGGGGTGGTGATAAATCACTCCTCATACGTAGCCTGACTAAAGACATTACCTGCCCAACTTCAATTCACACAACAAATGATTCAAGCATCATTATATATGTTTTGGCCACAATACATGCATTGGGCAAACCCGAAGGAGCAAAGATTTTTGGGGACTTAGCAAACGTATTTGTCAACACCATCCTAAGAATTAGAGAAAACTATCAGAGGATTGATTTGGTAGGTGATCAATACAGAGACAAAAGCATCAAGACTAAAACAAGGAAGTAACGGAAGAACAACAACAGGCCAATTCGGAGGATGGTGCAAAAGGAAACTGTTCCTCTACCAGATGATTAGGGGAATGTCATTGCACACCCAGACAACGAGAGGGAACTCTCTACTGTCCTTATGGAGCATGTAATGAAAACAGTGAAGCACAAAATGGTTGTAATGGGTGGAACATTCCATGATCCTGAGGAGGTAAGGACCCCACTCCCATTAGACACATCTGGCTTGAAAGGTGATCACGAGGAGGCAGACATCCATATCATCTTGCAGGCCATCAACTGCTCCTCCAACACAATAGTCACACAGGCAAGGGATACAGACTGGTTCTCCTGCTTGCCAACTATGAGCGCATTGGTTGCAAAGACCTATGGCTACAAGCAGGAACTGGTAAGAATGCAAAGTTGATTCCCATACATGAAACTTTCAGAAACATGCCTGACGGCTTCCATACTTCACTTCCTGCATTCCATGCATTGACAGGCTCAGACTCAACATCATTCATTTCTCATCATTCCAAGCAAACTACATTTGATGTCTTCATCAACATCATAACCTCCTTGATGCCATTCGAAAGGATGAAAATCCCCCGTCCAAGGATGTGTTTAAATCAGCACAGAAGTTTGTTTGCCACATCTATAGAGTGCCACATGCAGAATCAGTGAACAATGCAAGGGCTCTTTTGTTTGGACATTGTAAGAAAACAGAAGCTCTACCGCCAACATCAGATGCACTGAACTTACATCTCATGAGTGTGCACTACCAGAGTCTGATATGGAACTTGGCACACATGCGGAAACCCAACATTACAGATCCTACATGCATGGAAGATGGAAGACAACAACCTGTTACCTCTGCTAATGACAAAGGAAGCAATTCCAGAGGCTTGCCTCTCTTTATTCACATTCCAGTGTAGGACTGGGTGCAGGAATTATCAGTGTGGGTGTAGGAAGGCAAGGTTCCAGTATACAAGCAATTGCCACACTGGAACTGCCTCTTCTCCTTGCCACAATGTTCAATGTTGTGAGGCCAATAATCAAAAAGTGTGAAATATGATGGATTATGACCCATTTTCAACCGATGACATGTAAGGAGTAAGCAGTAAAAACCCAGAGATTCTGCCAGAGTACTGATGACAAAACCTACCGTAAATTCTGGCTAATAAACCTAACTCTCGAATAAGCCGCTTCCCGAGTTTGGGCCAATCCTATAAGCCGCACTGGTCGTCTGATTATGGTGGCTTTAATACTATACTATAGTAGCAAAAACCCGTGTATAAGCAGCACCCTGACTCTGGGACAATCCTATAAGCCGCACTGGCGATCTTACCCTCGTACTAGCCGTGGCTTCTACGCGAGAATTTACAGTACTTATTATTGAGATATAGCAATGTATCAAAGGTGTCATTTACTAGGAGCAGGTCACTATGGTCAGTACAAGTGCAGCTGATTTCACAAACAAGTATAGAGAAGTTAAATATTGCCTGTTATGTCTATACTATGGATGTATGAATATAAGTATTAACCAAATAGATTAATGTGTACTTTTTGTTTTGTTGGTAAGCAGGTAACCATGGCAACCACAACAACATTATTTACTGATGAATGATAATCATACCTTTCATGTTAATTATTACTTCATGATACATGAGAAGAAATTTTAATTCTAGGGGGAAAATAATGTTTTTGTCAAAAAATTGCATTTTTGGGCTCTTGCCCCCCCTAAAACTCAAATCTCAGCTCCGCAAGTTATTTTTTCAGAATCTACAGAAAAAATAGGTTTAGGAAAAAACACTTGCAAAACTTTACTCAGAAATGCTTCTAGAACTTGGAGAATCCAAATTCGATTCCCTACTAATAGTCAAAGCCAGAGATCCATCTAGATCAAAGTGTGGTGACTCGTTAGATCAACAACACCTGATTATGTGTGACATGTGTCTGACCCACAAGCACCCCAGATTACCAGGGACCAAGGTGCATACATAGTTATAGATAAAACCACAGAGCTGGTGTGGGGATAGTCCCTTCGCTATACAACTCTTCTACGGACAACACTCCTTAACTGTGTAGAGGTAAGAACAGATTTGACTATTTGACCCCTCTTCTAAACCATTTAAAGTGGCATAATCACAGAGCGTATCCCACTCACAATTCTAATAATGTTCTAGTCTACTATGTGGTTGAGTGCAAGTGGTGAGATTGTCCCTCCTAAAGCTGCTATACCACCTCAGGTATATAGATAGTTCAAGTTCAGTTGTTAAGAGTCTCCTGGTTGGAGTGTACTGGTAGCATCCCAAAACTTTTTGTGTCTTTTATTAAACCATGGTAAATTTAAGGAAATAGCTGAGGAAAAATAAAATGTTTCCAGCATTCCATTCAACAAGGTAGTGCCTTCTTCAGGGATACACCAGATACTAGTAGACTGTGTTTGTGAGTTGAGCTAGGGGAAACCTCCACTCTCCTCTCCACTCACTACTGCCACCTGATGGGTTCCATCAACACTAAAGAAAAGGAAACCTCTCCAGAATATAGATAGAAGTTGAGATTGGAGTCCTGTCTAACATAATGTTAAGACTTTCTTGTCAGAATAAATGGCAGATTATAAGAGGGAAATGATTATACAATCATCTGAGAACTAAGTGAAGAAAATGTAGGTTTGAGAGTGTGAGGAGGCATAGGAGCTTTAAGTCTCTTTACTAGAATAATTGCTGGTATTTGACTTTGGATCTGGTTTGTTATTTCACATCTTACATTGAAGCAGGACTCTTGGTAACAGGAATGATGTGCCCATTTTAGGTGAAATGTATATACTCAGGGGTTTCAGCTAATCAGGCCTCTTGATGCAAGTCAGTTTTAGCCACCCCAGGTGGGCTACAAAATTTAATAGATGGAATGGAAAGAAGAACCTGTATGCTTTTATATAAAGTAAAACCATGTATACACAAGTGTTATTCCTACTGGTAAGGGACTGATCATTTTTTAACAACAGGGGGGATCTTAAAATTTTACTCGGAGCACACACTTTTTTCACCTTCCCCTTAAAGGGGTTAAAAATTCCATCTCGCTTGTGGGTTGAATATCATTGGCATTTAGGCCCTTTTGTTGCATAGTAACACGAATGCTTTCACACTGCAAAAAAGTTGACTTATTTTGCCCACACCCACCAAGTGGGGTTGAAATTCTTCACTTGCTCAGTCAAGTGTCATAGTGCTTTTGAAAAGTATACTATTAGATTCTCAGAATAAACAAAATGTTTTCTTTACTTTCCAGATTTTTTAAGATGGCTCTCAGAGACAAGGTGTGCATAGTGACGGGGGCGACGCGTGGCATTGGTAAGGGCATCGCGCTGCAGCTGGGGGAGGCTGGGGCCACCGTCTACATCACCGGCCGTACACTCAAGGCACCCCAGGACGCTGTAGGCGGCTGTCTCGAGGATACCGCCAAGGAGGTAGGTTTAATTTAACAATGTGTTATGAGTAACAAATTGGCGACAAACTAATTATCAAAGAACGCCTATAAAGACCCCAAAGAAAGACAAAAATGTACTCCTAATTTTGTGTGAATTCCTAGTCCACATGAATAACTGGGAAATAGAAAATTGGTCTGCAATTATCTCGTAACCAAAGGCAGAGCTCCCTCATAAAGTATGATTTAGCTGTGAGAAAGGGAAGTGCATTCTACAAATTGTTACACTGGAAAAGGATGCTTTATAGAGCAGGACGTAGTAGCTTCTTAAACTGATATAACAAGAACAATCTGTCCTAAGCAGTTTCTCGTTAATTATTTGATTTATGCACCGAGATATAATTGGTAGACTTGAAATAACAGCAATATCATATTATCTGTTCTTTACAGATTGAGTCCAGAGGAGGGCAGTGCATCCCAGTACAGTGTGACCACTCTAAGGACGCGGACATTGAGGCACTCTTTGAGCGAGTGAAACGTGAGCAGAATGGACGACTTGATGTGCTTGTCAATAACGCCTACGCTGCAGTTAATGTGAGTAATATAAAAGTCTCTTTCTTATAAACATATTTACCATTTGCAACTATACATTAATGCACTCACATATCTTATCAAAGTTTGTAACTAATATACTTATTTCAATTCTGAAAATGATAAGCTTTTACCACTAATATTAATCATCACCCTACTGGAAATGTATACATTTCCGTGTGTATAATGATTCAAGAATTTGTTTAAAAGTACATTTTCGCGTGTATTTAAATTTGTGAATTTTGGAAGATGGAGGTAGCCTGATTACACTGGATAAAATTTCGCTCTGTACATATTTTTGTGGATTTTAAAATCCTCAAATCCACTTATCTATGTACAGCGTAAAAATATATACATTTACAGCATTTCATTATGTAAAAGAATCAATAATGATATGCAATGTTGAATGCACTGCTTTGAATGAATATCATTTTATATGTCATTTACATATCTACAGCTGATAATGGAAGGCATGGGTAAGAAGTTCTATGAGCTGGAACCCACTGCATGGGACGTGGTCAACAACGTCGGCCTCAGGTATGTAACACTCAGCACAGGTTTCTTCTGTACACAGGCTCTGTACACAGGCCTTATTAAAGACTCACTCTAAACACTATCATGCCACTCTTTATCTAACTAGCACAGCATTAGAGAAACTACATGTATGCCCTTAGTGAGAATACCACTTTAACCCCTCTATGAGAGGCTCCATGTTCATTTGTCAAGGTGATCAAAGCCTTTGGGGGGATTGGGGGGACCTGAGACCAGACCAGAGTGTACATGAGGGAGCTAAGCCAAATGGATGCTCCTCACCCCGACATAGAGCATTATTTCTGCCTGGCACATGCGGGACTGACTATGGCGCCAGGAATACCCTGTAAATATGTATTCAAAATAATATAGATATTTCCTTTACTTTTGAAGGAACCACTACATTTGTGCAGTGTATGCCTCCCGTATGATGGTCCCTCAGAAGAAGGGCCTGATCATCAATGTGTCATCACCCGGAGGTCTGCGCTATCTCTTTAATGTACCCTATGGTGTCGGCAAGGAGGCTGTAAGTAATCAGAACCATGGGAATAAAATAAATCTTTCTTTCTAATGAGTCCATATTGACATTGATAATTATGATTTGGTGTGTTAATTATTGTGTGAAATTAATATGCAGTGTTCAACTTTAATGTGATTGGAAAAGTCAGGAGTTTTAAACATTCGAACTCTTAATTATCAAAACTCGATTGGGATATTTCAAGTGCTTCAGACAGTATAGTATGATATAAGAGATCATTTGAGTATCACCAATCACCAGCACTTTTCAGGACCCCCACCGCCCTGTGTCATGATTTAAAAAATATTCAAAAATATTCAAATTTTCAAATATTCAAATCTGCATGCCAAGGGGCTCCTTGCCCCCAACATAGAGTATTATTTCTAACTGGCTGCTTATGACTCTATGAACTCTATGTTGGGGGCAAGGAGCATTCTTTAAATACTCTATACTCCTTATTGAGGATACTTGAATGGCTCATAATGAAGTCAAAATGTACAGATTTGTTTTTATTGACTGATTTATTAACATATATTTAAACTGACATAGTGTGACAGAATGGCTGCGGACTGTGCCATGGAGTTAAAGAAAGATGGCGTCACGTTCATCAGTCTCTGGCCAGGGCCAGTAAAGACGGAGAAAATCATGAACGCAGATGATTCTAAAAACATGGGCAAGGTTAGTCTTACTTCCATCCTTCAGTGGGATTGCTATTCAATTGTAAAATGATATGGAAATGATAATCTAGTTTTTCTTTCTGTTTTACCTGTCAATTTGATAATTCAATTAACACAGCTCATGTTTGTCATTTTGAAACATACCTGGAAAATGATTTACAGACAAATACTATAAAGGATTCATATATTTCAGGCAACAACCATGTTCCAAGGTGGCGAGTCAACAGAGTTCTCTGGGAAGTGCATCGTTCATTTGACAGCTGGTAATTACAATATTTTCTCTTTATAACAATAGACGGTTTTAATGACCTCGACAAATTATTTAAGCTACAGAGGGAGTTTGAAAATTGCTAATTTGGTAATGGAGTGTATTTATAAATTCTCTTGTGTTAGCCGCATCCTATACAAGCATGTTTGATATCAAATGAAAACAGTCTGACTTGGGTAAGAGCCAGTGCTTCTATGCCAGAATTTACGATGGATCCAGTTTTTGTTATATTCCACTACTTCTGCTTATATGGCTACTTAATCTCTCACTACATACACAAACATGATTGTATATGTATATTGTTTCAGATGGTAATGTACACAAGAAGACAGGCAGGATTCTTCTGACAGCAGAATTGGGAAGCGAGTATGGACTGACTGACATCGATGGTAAGGATACAGTCATCATATGAAAGAGTCTTATCAATACTTGGCAACCATCGTCCATTCATCTTCTCAGCTATAACATTATTTTATTTGATTAATGTTTACAAATATTTTACTACCATAACCATTAAAAGCCAATGCAGTAGACTTGTTAGAACTACATTCATGCATGCCCACTAAGGCCAATGCACAGTAAAGCACCATGTGGGCCTTAATGGGTTAAGAAATAACATCAAACATGTTTTATTTTCAGGAGAGGTGATTCCCACAATGCGGAGTTTGAGCTACCTACTAAATCACAGCGGCTGGAAGAATACATCATCCTACGTTCCGAGCTTCATTAAATTGCCGTTCTGGGTCATGGCGCTAGCAGGCAACAATTAAGTTCTAATCGTGGCACACAAAAACACACACTTTTTGGTGCTTAGTGTTTGCATCCTATTAATTCAGCAGAAATTAATAATCTGTTTTGTTATGACTTCTGAGGTTGTATTTGGAGTTACTAGTCATCTTGAAAATGGCTACAGAGACCAAGGCTATCACCTTCAAATCTTCATTGCTACATGGTTTGATCATACAATCCTTGGTACCTTTGTGTTTTCCATTAGCATCAGGCGCTAACTCGCTATATCGCTAACTGTCATTAAGAGAGATTGTTGGTCAATCTACAGTCAGCTGGATTGTGTGAAGTACCCTTAACACTAGGCCTATGAGTACAGATAAGCTTTGTTATGATTTATCTTGTCACAAAGTTTTATATACATTTCTTATTTTTGTATTTACAGTTTTGGTTAATGTGTTATCACATCAGTGTTGATAGCTTACTCTTTGTAAAAGGTCACACTGTTTGAGGGTACAGGATTATGATTTAATGAAAGTAGTTATTCTAATACCTAAAATAAGATGACACAAATGCATAATAATTTCTTTGACATACAAAGTTCATATGTTGTTATATTGTTATATATCTTTTGTTGTTGTCGGGAATTGACAGAAAAGACATGTATTTTTATACATTAGCATCATTAAATGACATTAGAAAATTTCAAGATTCAAGTGTTATTTGTACAAATTGAACCGGTGTGCCAACACAGAGAGAAGAAGTAGGATCACTGTAACTCTCAAATGGGAGTCCAGCCCCGATCACTGAGGTAACTCTCCCCACAACTCTAAAGTGACTCCCAATCATTAGGGAGTCATTATAGAGTCATTATAACCCCTCCCCCAGGGTGTCCCGACCCCCCCCCCCCAGGGTGTCCCGACCCCTCCCCCAGGGTGTCCCCGACCCCCCCAGGGTGTCCCGACCCCTCCCCCAGGGTGTCCCGACCCCCCCAGGGTGTCCCGACCCCCCCAGGGTGTCCCGACCCCCCCAGGGTGTCCCGACCCCTCCCCAGGGTGTTCCGACCCCTCCCCAGGGTGTCCCGACCCCCCCAGGGTGTCCCGACCCCTCCCCCAGGGTGTCCCAACCCCTCCCCCAGGGTGTCCCGACCCCCCCAGGGTGTCCCGACCCCTCCCCCAGGGTGTCCCGACCCCCCCAGGGTGTTCCGACCCCTCCCCCAGGGTGTCCCGACCCCCCCAGGGTGTTCCGACCCCTCCCCCAGGGTGTCCCGACCCCCCCAGGGTGTCCCGACCCCCCCAGGGTGTCCCGACCCCTCCCCCAGGGTGTCCCGACCCCCCCAGGGTGTCCCGACCCCCCCAGGGTGTCCCGACCCCCCCAGGGTGTTCCGACCCCTCCCCCAGGGTGTCCCGACCCCCCCAGGGTGTCCCGACCCCCCCAGGGTGTCCCGACCCCCCCAGGGTGTTCCGACCCCTCCCCCAGGGTGTTCCGACCCCTCCCCCAGGGTGTCCCGACCCCCCCAGGGTGTCCCGACCCCCCCAGGGTTGTCCCGACCCCCCCAGGGTGTCCCGACCCCCCCAGGGTGTTCCGACCCCTCCCCCAGGGTGTCCCGACCCCCCCAGGGTGTTCCGACCCCTCCCCCAGGGTGTCCCGACCCCCCCAGGGTGTCCCGACCCCCCCAGGGTGTCCCGACCCCTCCCCCAGGGTGTCCCGACCCCTCCCCCAGGGTGTCCCGACCCCCCCAGGGTGTCCCGACCCCTCCCCCAGGGTGTCCCGACCCCCCCAGGGTGTCCCGACCCCTCCCCAGGGTGTTCCGACCCCTCCCCCAGGGTGTCCCGACCCCCCCAGGGTGTCCCGACCCCTCCCAGGGTGTCCCGACCCCCCCAGGGTGTCCCAAACCCCTCCCCAGGGTGTCCCGACCCCCCCAGGGTGTCCCGACCCCTCCCCAGGGTGTCCCGACCCCCCCAGGGTGTCCCGACCCCTCCCCAGGGTGTCCCGACCCCCCCCCCCAGGGTGTCCCGACCCCCCCAGGGTGTCCCGACCCCTCCCCAGGGTGTCCCGACCCCCCCAGGGTGTCCCGACCCCCCCAGGGTGTCCCGACCCCCCCAGGGTGTCCCAACCCCTCCCCCCAGGGTGTCCCGACCCCCCCCCCCAGGGTGTCCCGACCCCCCCCAAGGGTGTCCCGACCCCCCCCCCCCCCGGGTGTCCCGACTCCCCCCCCGGGTGTCCCGACTCCCCCCCCCCCAGGGTGTCCCGACCCCCCCAGGGTGTCCCCGACCCCCCAGGGTGTCCCGACCCCCCCCCCCAGGGTGTCCCGATCCCCCCCAAGGGTGTCCCGACCCCCCCCCCGGGTGTCCCGACTCCCCCCCAGGGTGTCCGGACCCCCCCCCAGGGTGTCCCGACCCCCCCCAGGGTGTCCCGACCCCCCCCCCCACCCAGTGGGCACAAAATTCAATTGAACGTTGAATCAACATTGAATCAGCATTGAATCAGCATTGTCAACCAGCTTTCAATGTTGATTCAATGTTCTGTGCCCACTGGGCAGGGTGTCCCGACCCCCCCCCCCAGGGTGTCCCGACCCCCCCCAGCGTGTCCCGACCCCCCCCCCCAGGGTGTCCCGACCCCCCCCAGGGTGTCCCGACCCCTCCCCCCCCAGGGTGTCCCGACCCCTCCCCCCAGGGTGTCCCGACCCCTCCCCCCCCAGGGTGTCCCGACCCCCCCCCCCCCCCCGGTTGTCCCTCCCCCTCCCCCGGGTGTCCCAACCCCTCCCCCGGGTGTCCCAACCCCTCCCCCCCAGGGTGTCCCGACCCCTCCCCAGGGTGTCCCGACCCCCCCAGGGTGTCCCAACCCCTCCCCCAGGGTGTCCCAACCCCTCCCCCCAGGGTGTCCCGACCCCTCCCCCCAGGGTGTCCCGACCCCTCCCCCCGGGTGTCCCAACCCCTCCCCCCAGGGTGTCCCGACCCCTCCCCCCAGGGTGTCCCAACCCCTCCCCCAGGGTGTCCCAACCCCTCCCCCCAGGGTGTCCCAACCCCTCCCCCCAGGGTGTCCCAACCCCTCCCCCCAGGGTGTCCCGACCCCCCCCCAGGGTGTCCCAACCCCCCCCAGGGTGTCCCAACCCCTCCCCCCAGGGTGTCCCAACCCCTCCCCCAGGGTGTCCCGACCCCTCCCCCCAGGGTGTCCCAACCCCTCCCCCAGGGTGTCCCAACCCCTCCCCCCAGGGTGTCCCAACCCCTCCCCCCAGGGTGTCCCAACCCCTCCCCCCAGGGTGTCCCGACCCCCCCCCCAGGGTGTCCCAACCCCCCCCAGGGTGTCCCAACCCCTCCCCCCAGGGTGTCCCAACCCCTCCCCCCAGGGTGTCCCAACCCCTCCCCCCAGGGTGTCCCAACCCCTCCCCCCAGGGTGTCCCAACCCCTCCCCCCAGGGTGTCCCAACCCCCCCCAGCGTGTCCCGACCCCTCCCCCCGGGTGTCCCAACCCCTCCCCCAGGGTGTCCCGACCCCTCCCCAGGGTGTCCCAACCCCTCCCCCGGGTGTCCCAACCCCTCCCCCCCGGGTGTCCCAACCCCTCCCCCCCGGGTGTCCCAACCCCTCCCCCCAGGGTGTCCCAACCCCCCCCAGCGTGTCCCGACCCCTCCCCAGGGTGTCCCAACCCCTCCCCCGGGTGTCCCAACCCCCCCAGCGTGTCCCGACCCCTCCCCCCGGGTGTCCCAACCCCTCCCCAGGGTGTCCCGACCCCTCCCCAGGGTGTCCCAACCCCTCCCCCGGGTGTCCCAACCCCTCCCCCCCGGGTGTCCCAACCCCTCCCCCTCGGGTGTCCCAACCCCTCCCCCCAGGGTGTCCCAACCCCCCCCCCCAGCGTGTCGCGACCCCTCCCCAGGGTGTCCCAACCCCTCCCCCGGGTGTCCCAACCCCTCCCCCCAGGGTGTCCCACCCCCCCCAGGGTGTCCCAACCCCCCCCCCCCCCCCGGGTGTCCCAACCCCTCCCCCCAGGGTGTCCCGACCCCTCCCCCCGGGTGTCCCAACCCCTCCCCCGGGTGTTCCAACCCCTCCCCCAGGGTGTCCCAACCCCTCCCCCCGGGTGTCCCAACCCCTCCCCCCAGGGTGTCCCGACCCCTCCCCAGGGTGTCCCAACCCCCCCCCCCCCAGCGTGTCCCGACCCCTCCCCAGGGTGTCCCGACCCCTCCCCCCCCAGGGTGTCCCAACCCCCCCTCCCAGGGTGTCCCAACCCCCCCCCCAGGGTGTCCCAACCCCCCCTCCCAGGGTGTCCCAACCCCTCCCCAGGTAATTATAACGGTGAAAGTGTGGCACCCAGTGGTACCAGTGAATCACCGTTTTTCTAACGAAATACGGAACATCACTGTTATTTAATACAGTGCCTAAACAATAATATATGGTATTTTGTATAAATTAATTCATTTATCCCAGTGTTATTCTGTTCATCTATCCCCCTATACCTAACTCCATGCTCAATATGGTTTTTATGCCCAATTTGGTACACCAAGTCCAATCAGCAATATCATCTTAGTGTCAAGACTTCATCCCCAATCATTAGGAAATAGTCTATGAGAGCCTTACGACTTTGACTGTATATACATATTTCTCATTGCCACAAAAATAGCGTGTTCATAGCATCTATGAAAATCTGCTCACAAACCAAACTGCCACCTGGTGTGATAAAACTGGACATCAATTAAACATAGCTTCACTGTAAAATATGCTTCGTTTCACCGTAAATGAATTAAGTGTGTTTCACCAGACTGGATTACAGATATTCAAAGTAAAATTGGTTGACTTTACACTGCCTCACCGTTATCACATTTACGATGATGCACTGTAAAATTTTACATTGATTCTTTGTATATTCAACGGAATATTTTTACAGTGTATGTCCTATCCTACCTATTCTGTTTAGGCTCATTCTCAGTAAACAAAAAAAACTTCATTTTACGTCAAAATAAGGTTTTAAAACTTTACATAACGTTATGCCATAGTAAGGAGCCTTAGAGAAACGTTATATAACGACACATAACGTTATGAAATGTTGTATAACGTTTTTTGTTCACTGGGTTACTTATTATTTTGGCCAAATATTTGATCTCATTATATCTTAAACGTCAAACTTACAAGGCAAATGAGGAAATTGTGTTCTTAAAAAATAGTTTTCTTTAAAAATAGCAAATTATGGTCAGTGGGGCATGAGTGGACTTATTTAGCAGAAATGTGGCAGCTGAAAGGTGAATATGTATCAAATAAGAAATAATTATAACAGAAAAACATGCAGGTTATTATTCACACAGTCCACACATCAATGTAGCCAACCAATACAACGCAATAAACACACACGTACACGTCACATAGAGAGGTGATGGAGCCAGTCATACTGCCTGCCAGCCCCCCCCCCCCCCCCCTCCACTGGTGTTCCTCCACATGAGGGGCAGAGGTGTTGTGGCAGCCGGGTATGCACTGCCTACAGTACGTTAATGGAGCAATCTCACCACTCACACTTGACCACATAGTAGACTAGCACAGCACTACAATTGTGAGTGGGGTACGCTCGGTGATTACTGTAAACGTACATATTTCCGTGTGTATACATTTTCGTGATTTTGCTAAAAGTGCATTTTCGTGAGTATTTAAAATCACAATTTTTGGAAATATGGTAGTAGAATGACTATATTGGATAGATGTTCGTTCTGTACATATTTTCACGATTTATAAAAATCACGAAATGTGTACAGCGCGAAAATATCTATGTTTACAGTATGCCAGGTTATCTGTAGGGCTGCTGGGGTGCAGGTGTGCTCCTCCTGTCCTATGTTGTACCACAGAGGTGTCTCCTGTACACTGTATGTTGTAGCACAGAGGTGTCTCCTGTAGACCTCTGTGCTGCTAGACTCCTGTACTGTATTATACATTGATCCTACTGAGGTATTATAGATTGATCCTTCCTCCTGGTGTTAGTCTCCGATTGTGTCTCCTACACCATTACTCCTGCCATTTTGTTGGTCCCATATAATGTATAATAAATTATGATAAGACACTGGTCATTTCCACCATCAATGATCGACTACCTGCTGCCACCTTCCATTGAAGTGACCCCCAGAAACAGCAGCCACAGAAGATACAACAATCCCCCTAAAGGATACCACTGGACGGTGCTTGTATAGAATAGTGCACACCAGCCGCCCGAGAGGCATCCTCCAGGGGGGGCTTTGGGGGCTGGTGCTGTGCCCTCACTAGCACACCTACCAGTGGGTAGGTGTGGCGGCGTGGTTGGTTTGGACACAGCACCCCCGCAGCCCAGGGGGGTATGACTCCTAGGAAGGTGTCATTTAGCAACAGCCGGTAATCATTACGGTGAGACCAGTGTCGCTGTCAGCGACAGTTAGAACGTCCCTGGGACCAACATGGCAAAACTTGGTTGTTCCAGTGATAGCGGAGCTATGCCTGTGGTGCTGGGAGGGGAGGCTTATATACGGGAGGTATTGCACCACTATAGGCTGTATGGGGGAGGGGAGGATTGCACCACCAGGGTCTAGGCCCTTCTACTACTGCTGCCACGTATAGACTCCCACCCACAGTGGGGGATCCATGCAGCACCTATAGACCAATGCAGCAAGAAAGGGGGACTTTTCTGAAGCATGTTCAACAAATACATGAATATAACCTCAAAATCGTACATTCTAATATACACTATTTGAAAGATAATTGTCCTGTGTATCTCTTGATATAAGATATTTGCAAATATTTTGAGGATTAACCTCAAACCAACGTAAACACAACTTTATTATGAAATAGCCACCCTTCCTTGCTGCATCGGTCTATAGATGAGGAGTGCCTATTATGAGGTGCTATACAGACAATTTGAGTTTATTTTTGACATTTAATTACTGAGTTTTGTCTAATAGCAAAAGTAAGGGGATTGGTGTATTGATGATAAGCAGGAATATAGGTTATGACCTCTTCACTAAATACTACACCCTTAATTATATGGGTGTGTGCAAAAAAAGGCCATGAAGGATGTATACATGAAGATAAACAGACAAAGATTGACATTGTATCTATCATTCTTCACATTGAAGCAGGGGCTGAGCCACGAAGTTGGAGGCCAAATGGGATACTTGTGAAGAACATTAGATATTGTATCAATGGCATTGTCAGAGATTAGAGTTGTGATCAGATCATGAGGGTTCCAGTATTATTCAGTATGCCGATATTTCTTCTACTGATCTACACTAGTCACTCCTGCATGTACATCAACTCATCAAATGTGAATTGATCATGTATCAAGTATTTCCGTACATTAAGATAACTGCTAGAGAGGGGAGGTTTTCTCGACAGTAACCCTTTAAGGTTTCGTAAAGGATAGAATGATGCATCAAGGCGCCATCCTATTGCAGAAGAGCAGAAGGAGGAAAAGAAAAACCATTTAGCTACATGTATCTACTGTTATTCTGATAACATTATCAGAGGGAAACACATTTATGTCTTCATGTGTACAAGGCTATATTTACAATTGAAATTTATCTTGGTTTTGGCAAGATCGGCCCTCCATATTGATCTGGCAGAGGCTCTGCAGACCTGGACCCTGGATGTCTGTCGTCATGCACGGGGCCGCTTCTAGAATACACCGGAACAAGAATCTATAATAATAGTAAAAACACTGCACAGTATGTTATACTATAGATTTAATGTATAAAAGTGCAATATTTTTGGTTTCCAGTATTACATACTGTAAACGTTTTTCTTCCCTATTTCTTTAACTCACTTGACGTACAATTCCACCTATATTGACATAGAAGTATTAGCTAGTGAATATTAGAATATCTACATTTGTATAAATTGATTTCCAGATTGTGGATTACACTAGGTGAGTTTGTAGGTGAACCGTATGTAAGGGGTCGGTGGATTTTTGCGGGAGCAGGTTCAATTTTTTTGGGTCCTCCGGCGGGAGGGGCCCAAAATTTTTCGGTCCCTCCCAGGCAGGTAAAAATGGAACGCGGCCGAGCTATGGTATGGAGCATTGAGCGAACAATGGACATGGCTGCATCAACGGGTATTGAGTGGACACAAATGACTTAAGCATATCTCCTCTCTTCTCCACAGGTGGCAGCACTGGTTTTTAGTGCACCAGCCAGGTATAATGAATGCAGGGCTCCGTACAGCTAAGGACAGTATCAAATACAGGATAACTCTCCAGAGTGTGCTAAAAATGTTCTGTGCATAGTCTTTATGTATAATCTTAGTCTTAATGTATAATTTCAAAGTCTAATGTATAATCTTAAAGTTTAATATAAAATTGTAAAGTCTTAATCTATAATCTCAAAATCTTAATGTAAAATCTCATAGTCTTAAAGCATAATCTTAAAGTCTTAATATATAATCTTAAATTCTTAATGTGTAATCTTTAAATATTAATCTACAATCTTACAATGTTAATGTATAATCTGAAGTCTTAATATATAATGTTAAAATCTTAATGTGTAATCTTAAAATCTTAATATATAGTCTTAAATCTTAGTATATAATCTTCAAATCTTGATATATAACCTTAAATCTTAATATATAATCTTAAAGTCTGATTTAATGTGTAAAGGTACCAGATGAGAAGTGTTTCACCAGATGTGGGATTCGAACCCACGCTTCCTTTGTCTAGATTCCAACGTGCTACCACTACACCAATCCGGCTCCTACTGATCAGAGCTGGTAACCTTGTACATATCAGTCATGGGGGATGCCTAGGGTCTGATCCAGAACAGGTCCCTACAAATGTATAATCTTAAAGAATGACAAACAATGACACAGTATCCAGTAATCAAGGCTTGGCAACCATTGCCCATTCATCTTCTCAGCCATAACATAACTGAGAATCTATTGAGCAATATTATTTATAACATTTGTTATCAAATATCAAAGGAACTATGCCTGTTAGAAACAATATGTTACTGCAGCCCTTATATAATATATTGCTCAAAATTTATATGTAGACAGGACAGAGCCCCTATAGACACGACTGCCCCTGAGTAAAAAGGTATTAAGAGTAGATATTGTGTACATCTTAATTTATTTCAAGCATATTTAGTATTTATTATTAATATTTAAAAAAGAAATTTGGTGGAAATTGTGGCCCAATAGATCAGAATGCTTTATCATACACTAGCTCTGATAGTAGACACGACAGAGCCCCTCGTTTTACACTTATTTAGTAGGTCTAACTGACTTTTTGAGCTGCCATAGTAGCCATAGGGCAATTTCCACCCATATCCATATACCAGATTGAAGATGATTTCATATCCTATCATTTGAAATTGTAATGATTAACATCCCAGACACCTATACAAGATTATATACTTTGACAAGGGGGGATCTGTCGTGTCTACATGGTAGCTACAGTGCTCATCTCTGATCCTGTACTGTGAATTTACTAATTATATTTAACCTACCCAAATATATGGAGCTTTATCCCCAACAACTATAATGCATGTATAAAAAAAGTTTTAACCTTATTCAGACATTTACTTTAGACCCCCCCCCTGCCAGCTCAAATTCAGACGATTCATGACATTTGGTCATGTACTGTTATACATGTAATATCTCGTAATAGGGAGGAGTATGAAAAGACTGTAGCATGTATAAATTGAGTATAATGCATTACAGATGCATGTATTAAAGATTGTTACAGCCATATGTATAGCCTCTATCAAATTACTTCCATTATTTGGTATGTAACTAGGTGTGGAATGTGAAAGGAACAAAAACGTTCTTTTTCAGCTCCTTTTCATTCAAACAGCCTAATGGAATAGATATTAATCACAATTCTAACATCTACTAATTTGGATCTGATCTTAGAGGGATTCCCTAGGGAGGTTATTTTTTCTTATAGCTAAATTCCAATTATTAAGGCCTACAGAGCTGTTTGAAGTTGTATAGTTACCAAAAAATGGTTATTTCCAAGGAAAAATCGAGAAAATCACAGATTTTTGGTAACTATGCAACTTTGGATGGCTCTGTAGACCTTGATAATTGGAATGCAGCTAAAAGAAAAGAAACCCCTCTCTGGCAGCACTCCAGGATCAGCTTTGAATTATAGAACGGTTGAATAACATTCAATTAGTACCCAATGATGCTGTTCTAAGGGAGAGAAGCTAAAAAAGAATGTTTTTGTTCCATTCACACCCCACAGTCAGAATATTGCATAAAAATGGAAGGAATTTGACAAAGGCATAATAGATCATCAAAATAAGCATGACATGCACCAGTATGTAGCCTCTAAACAAAATTAAACATGCCCAATTGGTTTAATCTATGTAGCCTATTACGAGTCATTAAATGATATTCAAAAGATTTCAAGATTCAAGTGTTATTCGTACAAATTGAACTAGTGTCCCAGAATGTCCCAATGCCTACTTCAAAGTATGAGGCATCCCAACCCCTCCTCCCACTCACACCCCAAATCTAGGTTATGCCATCAATCCTCCAGTGTGTCACATCCCTTCTCCAGTGTGCCCCTATCCTCCCCCAGTGTGCCCCTTTCCTCCCCCAGTGTGCCCCTATCCTCCCCCAGTGTGCCCATTTCCTCCCCCAGTGTGCCCCTTTCCTCCCCCAGTGTGCCCCTTTCCTCCCCCAGTGTGCCCCTATCCTCCCCCAGTGTGCCCCTATCCTCCCCCAGTGTGCCCCTTTCCTCCCCCAGTGTGCCCCTTTCCTCCCCCAGAGTGCCCCTTTCCTCCCCCAGTGTGCCCCTTTCCTCCCCCAGTGTGCCCCTTTCCTCCCCCAGTGTGCCCCTTTCCGCCCCCAGTGTGCCCCTTTCCTCCCCCAGTGTGCCCTTTTCCTCCTTTGGAGTGTCCCATTGGCCAACCTATCAGCAAGGGTGTTCCATCTATTCTGCCCCAGCTCTGTTCTAGAATGTCACAATTTCTCCTCCTAGGTGTCTTAATCCTGATCCAAGATGTCCTACCCCATCCTTCAGGATCTTCCACTCCCCCCTCCAGACTTTCTACCTTCTCATTCAAAGTGTCCCAGCCCCTCCTCCAGAGTGTCACAACCGTCCTATCTCCCCGTTTTCCATCTGCGCCATTCAATTCAATGCAATTCAATTCATCTTCTAAAGGTCAGTTCTTTTCTTCTGTATATAAAATGTTCATAGACGTTAGTTAAAATCAGTAGTCTTGGTCAAAGTAGTAACTGTCTAGGTTATAACACCCGATCATGGGAATATGTAGGCCTATGACCTACAAGCACTCCAGATTACCAGGGACCAAGGTGCATACTTGATAGATAAAACCACAGAGCTGGTGAAACTGGGGCACTGCTTTATTAACACCATCATTTCTACTGACACCACTTCTCAATCTGGAGACCATTTAGGTAAGAATTGATTTGACTGGGTTAATAACCTAAGCCGCTTATACCTATAGTCTTAATCCTCTAAGGGAGTGTTCATTTATTAATTACAGGGGGGGGGGTGGTGAGAATTCGCGTGGAGGGGCGAAAAATTTGTACGCCCCCCCTCGAGTGGAACGTTTCGCGCCCCCCCTCGCCGAAGGCGCCGAAAATTTTTCGCCCCCCCCCCCCCTTTGAACTATAGTAACGCGCTGGCTTTTTTGCTAAAAAAGGGGCTTAAATTTTTACGCCCCCCCTCAGGAGGGGTCGGAAATTTTTACGCCCCCCCCCAAACCCACCACCCCCCCCCTGAAAATAATAAATGAACACTCCCTAACCTATACAGAAAA
Organism: Harmothoe impar; assembly: GCA_947462335.1. Classification (NCBI taxonomy): domain Eukaryota; kingdom Metazoa; phylum Annelida; class Polychaeta; order Phyllodocida; family Polynoidae; genus Harmothoe; species Harmothoe impar. Next base: position 4,052,523 of record OX381707.1, on the reverse strand, counting down.
TGCCTGATATCTGATCTGTTATAACGTGTGTGCTGCACTAAAAGTAAAGGCACAAGTACAACATACCACCTGTCTTCTTAAAAGAGATATTTGGGAGCTGGGAACTACCATAAAACCTCACGTATAAGCTTAACTCGCATATAAGCCGCACCCCGACTTTTGGCCGATCCTATAAGCCTCATTGGCGATCTGATTTTGGTGACTTTACTACTGTACCATAGTAGCAAAAACTCGCGCACCCTGACCCTGGGACGATCCTATAGGCCGTACCGCCGATCTGACTCACGTACTAGCTGCGGCTTATACGCGAGGTTTTGCGGTACATATAGAGGTTGAATTCTTGGGTGACCAAGGGCCGAATAGCGATTTAATATCCTCTGTTGACATGAAACATGAATGCCGACCCCCTAGAAAGAGCATCAACCCATATGGTCGGCATCATCCATGAATGCAGCACTGGTGAGTCACTCCCCAGCACTGCATTCATGCATCATGGGTTTTCAGTGTACTACCATGTACACTGAAAACCCATAGGTTGAAAGGGTTAGTCAGTACAGACTAACCCAGGTTGGTCATATGAGTGTTAGTCACAATGGCAAAGTTATATTCAAAAGTGACCAAGGGGTCAGTCAGTAGTGGCTAACATAGGTCCATCATTGGTGTGTTGTATTTGTATACCACTAGTTGGGGCCACCTGTGATGACCACTCAGTGGCTCCCCCTGGAACTAAAAAGACTAAGGTGGGTTGGTCAGTAGTGACCAACCTGACAATAATAACTGACCTAGGTTGGTCGTATAGGGAGCCAAAAAATGACTAACTAGGTTAGACACTAGTGACTGAGAGGTTGGGCGTATAGGGAGCCTGGGAATATCAGTGTATGCAGCACTGGCGAATTACTCACCTGGGCTGCATTCATAACAACCAAAAGGTGCAACTAATTAATGCCTTATATTGCCCTTAAGGAGTTAAAGATGGCTCTCAGAGACCATGTGTGCATTGTGACGGGGGCGACGCGTGGCATTGGTAAGGGCATCGCGCTGCAGCTGGGGGAGGCTGGGGCCACCGTCTACATCACCGGCCGTACACTCAAGGCACCCCAGGACGCTGTAGGCGGCTGTCTCGAGGACACCGCCAAGGAGGTACTTGCACACAGGTTATAGGCATTAATCTCCACAAATTCTCCAGATATCCATGATCAGTATATATCTTCCTATAAATGTGTGTAGCAGTTTGGATCTTTTCGTTAATTATGAATGTATGGGAAGGAGAGCAATCAATGGTTGCAGAGAGCATTATTGATCTGGGCAATGTTCAACCTGGAGCATTGTTGAAGCAACCTAGCAACATTTGTAAATATTTAACTTAAGAATAAAGGGTGTAAAAAATCTACTTTGTAAAGTGCTATCAACCTGTTACTATTTCCTGCCCATTAAATCTACCTTTAATTCTCGCATATAAGCCTAACCCTTGTATAAGCCCTTTGCGCTTTGGAGAATCCTATACACCACATCTGGGTTCTGATTTTGGCCACTTTAGTACTGTAGTATACTGCAAAAAACACATTGCTTATAGAACCCTATAAGCTGTGCTGGGGCTTCTAGCAGTTTCTATGCAAGAATTTATAGTAGTTGCCTAAGATATAGACAGAGGTCCACGATAATCTGTCTGAATGACAGGTTTCTTCACGAGTGGGGCATTGGATCGTATCACACGAGGCAGAACCCAGATGTGGTGTATAGGATTCTCCCAAGGGCTTCTACAAGGGTTAGGCTTATATGCGAGAATTAAAGGTAGATTTAATGGGCAGGAAATAGTAACAGGTTGATAGCACTTTACAAAGTAGATTTTTTACACCCTTTATTCTTAAGTTAAATATTTACAAATGTTGCTAGGTTGCTTCAACAATGCTCCTGGTTGAATGTAATTCTTGATAAATTTGATTAAAATATACATTTAAAGATAGTTTTCATAGCTATTATCGTGGAGAAACAGGCCACTGAGAATGAGCATCAGTTTCTCCACGGGGGTGTGGAGAACGGCAATTTTAGTACTTAAGCATAGTAACTTTGTTTCTCCACATGAAATGAAACTAATTATCTGTTCTTTACAGATTGAGTCCAGAGGAGGGCAGTGCATCCCAATGCAGTGTGACCACTCTAAGGATGCGGACATTGAGGCACTTTTCGAGCGAGTGAAGCGTGAGCAGGATGGACGACTTGATCTGCTCGTCAATAACGCCTACTCTGCAGTTAATGTGAGTAATATGAAGATTCTGTTTACCATGAAGATATTCACCTGGGTATTGACTCTAAAAAGGCCCAAAAATGATCTAAAGAATATATTTTCCAAGGGCCTCAACATTGACCCTAAATCAACCCTTCGTCTATAGCTTCATCTCTGGATCCATGTTATGGAATCACGGACAAAAAGGCAGAAAGGTAGTGTGCCTTAGCCTAGGTTTGGTTACAAAAAGATTAGATCCAATGAAAACTTTTAAAAAATATATAATTAAATCACATTATCCTGAAACTTTCCTATGCTAAATCCTGCTTCATTGCAGGCAATAAGGGACAGCAGGGGAAAGAAGTTCTATGATGTGGCGCCCACGATATGGGACGAGGTCAATAACGTCGGCCTCAGGTATGTAGCACTGTCATCTGTAGACTTTATCAAGATTATCAACCCTTTACGGAGGACATGGTGTTTCAAGGACTCATGTTTATCTGTTGTCTTACCTGTCCCTTTAAGGTTAGGACAGCATGCTGCTTTGAGACAATATGAGTAATACTACAGGGGTAGCCACTAACTGTTTCGACTATGAGCCACGCGGGCCAGTAGCTTCAGCAATCTATGGGCCGGTATATTAAAATTCTTCATCCACACATGTGGGTCACCCCGGCTCGTAGAAAGGTAATTCCTCAGAAAATTGAGGGCCAGGACCCAAAACTATGGGCCATTAGTTTCCGGGCCAGCATTAGTGTCTACCCCTACTATTATGTTCATTTGTTGTCCTTATCATACCATTTGGGACTGTATCAATCCTCATGCTCACATCTGTTTAGATCTGTGTGTATATAGTAAATATGTGAGCAGCCATGGATGCAGCATGGCACAAACCATTATTTCAGTGTGGCTTGTCACACATACAGGACTGACTGCAGAATTCTTCACAGCAGTTTTCTATACATTCAACATTGTTTTCCAGGAACCACTACATCTGTGCGGTGTATGCCTCCCGTATGATGGTCCCTCAGAAGAAGGGGCTGATCATCAACGTCTCATCACCCGGAGGTCTCCGATACCTCTTTAATGTGCCTTACGGTGTCGGTAAGGAGGCAGTAAGTAATCGTAACCATGGAAACAGGATACATTTTCCTTTCCTATGAGCCCATGATGGATGATCTGGTGTGTTATTCACTATGAGTGTGATGACTATGCAAAATTAGGGCACAGTGTGCTTAACAAATCTTTTTGCACAGATTTTTAGTAACTACTAGTTTAATTAGTTGGGCTCAGAAATTGAGAGATTTGGGGTTATTCATAGTATATATTCAGCCCAAAAAGCGGGGGGATGTCTGCTCATATGGGAATATGCCCTAATCATGTTGAATACCGAGAGGTATTTAGCATCCCCTCCATCAAGACTTTTAACACAGACTGGAAGATGTAAGAATTAGAACATGGTGTGGCACTTTTATAAGCTCTCAATTACATGTATTAAAGCGGCATAATCACTGAGAATTCCCCGTTCACAATTCTAGTACTGTAATGGCGTAGCACCGCGAGTGGTGATATAGCTCCTTTAAGGATAATTCAGGGAAACTAGTGGCGGGACCCTCTGGAGATGTTCAGAACCTTTAGAATCTCACTAACTCTACCTGGTGGACATTCTCAGAATATTTGGAAATTCAGTGACTCCCCCTGGTGTGTGTTGGTTCAGGGCCAAATTTTGAAAACATTTTAGTAAGTTTCCCCAAGAGAGCCTCGAACCCTCAACCCTTGGATTTAAAGGTAGCCACTCTACTTACTGAGCTAACCAGGCAAGTATCAGCATGGTCTATTGATGACATAGCCAATGGTTCATAACTATAATATAGAATGTTCCATTTCGATGATGTGTTGGCTATTCATTTCCTAAGTTATCATAGAAATCATAATGATAACCCACTCTGATATTTTGATATATTACAGTATAGATATTTCCCCAGCCTATGACTAAAGTCTGGTGAGGAGTCCATAGACCATTCTGAACAAATGTCATGTCATTAGGACAGATCTCTGTCATTTTTAATGTAAAGATGCCCATTCTGTGGAAGGCTGTAGTATCGATATGGCTTGGTCAATCACTTTCATATTTCTGTTGAGCATTGATTATATGTTGTAAATGACCCATGAGAAGTCTCAAGGGGTCTATATGCTAATTTGAGATACTGGTTTATTAAATGATTTTTCCAAAATGACATAGTGTGACAGGATGGCTGCGGACTGTGCTGTGGAGTTAAAGAAAGATGGCGTCACGTTTGTCAGTCTCTGGCCGGGGCCCGTGCAGACTGAAACAATCATTGAGCTGGATGCTTCTGGAAACATGAGACAAAAAGTTAGTACATAAACAGAGGTCCACGATAATCCGTCTGAACGACAGGTTTCTCCACAAGTGGTTTATTGGATCATATCACACGAGGTGGAGCCGAGTGTGATGCGATTCAATGCACCACAAGTTGAGAAACCAGGAGTTCAGACTGATTAGAGTGGATCTCTGTATTTATTTTATGTAATTCTTGATTAATTTCATCAAAATATACATTTAAAGATTGGTTTCATAGCTATTTTAGTGACATCATCATGGAGAAACAGGCCATGGAGAATGAGCATCAGTTTCTTCACAGGGGTGTGGAGAACGGCCACTTTAGTACTTAAGCATAGTAGTGCCTCTACATGGGTCCCCATAGTATTGACCGTGTCGCCATGTCGATTTTTTAGCAAAAGGGCCATGTTACTGTGTCGAATTTTATGTATATAGAACATACTAGGACATTATAAAGAGGTCTGTATCCGTCGATTTTTAAAAGGGCCGTGTCGCCTGTGTCGATTTTTAAAAGGGCCATGTCGCCGTGTCGCCCGTGTCGATTTTTAACCCATATAGAGGCACATAGTAACTTTGTTTCTCCACATGAAATAATACTCCTTTCCCCCCCTCCCCCCAACCTCCACCAATATCAGTGGGATTCCTTTCCTATTGTAAAGATAACTGGAAATGATATTCTGGTGTTTTTCTGTTTTACCTGAATGAATTTAATCATTTAATTCATACAACTCATGTAGACAACTGCTATAAAGGATCCATATTTTCAGAGGACGACCATGTTTGAAGGTGGAGAGTCAGCAGAGTTCTCTGGGAAGTGCATCGTTCATTTGATGGCAGGTAAATGACGCTGTTGTCTTTCTATATCTTGAGTTGATTTTGATAGAAGGCTTCACAGCTGCTTTGCTGAGCTTGGCGAAGGGATAGTGTTACAGCATACAACATGGATCCTTAGTAAAACACTTACAGAAAGAATTAATGGGGCAATGTACGTTTATATTCCTATTTGCTATATGTCTAGGCTATCTCTCAATACGTAGCTATTATCCATGTGATGATGGAATATATATACTTATATATACTTTCAGATGGTAATGTACACAAGAAGACAGGCAGGATTTTGTTGACAGCAGAGTTGGGAAGCGAGTATGGACTGACTGACATTGATGGTAAGTAGTCGTTAGGTATTGGTAGTATTTTTAAAGCATACAATGGAAAAGGGTTATATATTCCCTAAAGCCCCTATAAAAATCTTCTTATATGTCCATTTATTTTACTAATTGATATGAATTAATGAGAGAGACTTTCAGGTGAGTTCATATTGGTCCAACTAGTTTCAGTGTATCTCTACACCTTCATCAGGGATGAACTTTATTACATTTGATATCCTGAGGTACACTTGGGAGCAGTTTGCTCATGTGGAAACTGGTAGTGACAATGCATACAAGATGGCAGCCTGTTAATTTTCAATTTTTAGTACTCATAAAGGCCTGTTACACTAGCGGCACTTGCTGCCCAGCATCTGCCGCAACAGCTTGCCGCAGGAAAGCTAACACTGGTAGCTTTTGCTGCAGCAAGTAGTTGCGGCAAGCTGCAGCAAGTTTTTAGCCTGTTACACTAGCTGCATCTGCCGCACAGGACGCTCTGCGGTAGATGCAGTGCGGCAGATGCCGCCAGTCTAACAGGGCCTATAGATATGGCAGGTAGGTGAAAAAGTTCTCTTTATGAAAATAGCTGGTACAGAACTGTTATATTTTATGCACGACTATTACCTCTATGTGTTCTGAGGCGTTCTAGATAATTGACTGCTAGTTGTACAGGGTCATCATCTATTTTTAAAGCAGCAACTTGACCTCCTCAGACCTCCTTCAACTTTAGCAGAAAGTTATCATTTATGGGACAATCATTTGGTTTTCTTTAAGGCAGAGCAAAATAACATAGCATATCAGGCCTCTCTATAGCATACGGGAAGGTTAAAAATACAGATATTGATCCTTCTGTGGTGGGAAGGAAAGCCACCTGTGCAGGGTCCAATACCAATATCACCTCTTGTCTTAGAAGATGGAACTAAAATGGCTTGGTCATGTGTGGTTATTACACAGCTTATTGAGCTTAGATTCTTAAATCAATGTTATTGTTATCATCTTAGATAGATATTGTAACGTTTTTAAGATTGGGCAGTTTAAGAAAGGACAGATTATATTGTTGACGCTCCCAGGTAGTCTGCCCACATGTGCGGTCTGCTTACTATCAATATATAGGGAGGTATATAATTTATGATCTGCATGAACACACATGAGAACGCTTATGCTGTTGGATGGGAATAGTGCTTCCATTATGCATATAAATAGTGAGAGCTAGTTCACCTGTACCCTAATAGTAGGGAGTTGGATAAACCCAGCAGTAGTGCCCACTAAGGGCCCGCTTCTGTGACTCGATGTTCACTGCCCCTGAGAGAGGTTCACTTGGCACCTCTCACTAAAATCCCTCTCCTGACTTTAATTATTGACCTACAATATTGGTAAAGGCCTCTTTTTTTTCACAAAATGAAGGTGGTTAACATGAATATTTTTGTTCTGGGAAAGAGGTAATAATTTCAGATTGGTATTGATCACAATATAAGTTTGATTTTATTCATGTCAAAATTTAATGAAAGAATGGAGACTGTTTAAGACTGGTACCATGGGGATGCAGGTTATTGTATTACTAATGATATATGTGAAATCCAGGTATGTCGGCCCATGCCTAATGTTGCCTGGAGACACTTAAGGATAAACGAGTAGGTCAAATGACATTTGTAATTAGGTCAAAGGTCATCAGGCCCATACAGAATTATAGGTCACAAGGTCCCACTCAATGCCAGTTGGACACTTTCTTAAATTCTATGTGAATATATGCATGTACAGCAAGAAAATGCAAAAATATCATCTGCTGTTCTAGCCTGCTCTGATCAGTTTAGATCACAGTATTGATCTGACTTAATGATTGTTCCTATCCAGATTACACAGGAACTAGATGCAGTAGGAAGATGATCAAAACCGCTCTGGACAGCTGTCACAATGCTCTATTGGGCTTGACTAATTCCATAATATTTGACACAATTTTGAAAATTTATCCAACTCCCTACTAATAGGAGGCAGCATGGAGTAGGCAACCTGTAGATCGTTATGTTTTCTGGTTACAGTTGGTTGACTTTTATTCTCATGGGAGGTATTGAGCCTATTTTCATATAGGAAGAACTCTCATTCAAGAACTAACCTATCCACATTTAAGACTGTAAAGATTCCTGACATGTTAAAATCGAAAATTCACTGTTCTGACTCTGAGCTAAAGTTGAAGCTTTAACTCGGAGGGATCAGAAGAATTCAGAAAACATACTTCAAAGGACATGCATGAATGATTTTTGATTCTGATATGTAGATATTTATTAAAATGTTAAGATATTTTTGCATGTATAAATTTTTGCGAATTTGCTAAAAAGGACATTTTCGCTGGTACTAAAATTCACGGATTTAGGAGATTTGGCTATTTGATTAAATACTGTATAAATATTCGCTCTGTACATATTTTCGCGGATATTTAAAAATCGCGAAAATATGTACGTTTAGAGTACTCGGGAAGGGCTATATGATGCACCAATGCAGTGCCAGCATCACTAACATGGTGTTGATGCACCATGATGATAAAATGAACACAAAGCTGAGGTCCTTAATTAATCGCATAAAACGTCTTATTTTCAGGAGAGGTGATTCCCACAATGCGGAGTATAAAGGTCCTTCTGAAATACACCGGCTGGAACAATTTGTCATCCTACATTCCCGGCTTCATTAAAGTGCCATTCTGGGTCTTAGCACTCGCGGGCAACAAGTTCTAATATTGTCAGCAATATTTTGTACCCTATCTCTCCAGCTGAAATTAATGCTTTATGACGGAATTGTTACTACGGTACCATAAATTCCCGCATATGCCACGGGTTATACGCAAAACAAATTTCTAGTGCGGGTTATTCAATATGCTAAAAGTCTAGGGGCGGGGATACGAGGGCTTTTCACAGTATTGAACGGTACTAAAATCACAGTTCTCAAACCCCTGGTGCGGGTTATAAGATTCTCCCAAAGTCGGGGTGCGGGTTATAGGCGGGGTTTTACGGTACATGTAGTAGCCTTTTGTAAAGTAAATGATGAGAAACCAAACTCTATAACTGTATTGTTGAAAAGATATTTATTACATAAAGTAACAGTCATCTATTGTCAAATTGTTTCATCCCTTTTTCAACCATTACTAGTCATGGCAATAAACAACCAGAATATGTCAATACTGAAGTTAAATCAACTTGTTCTTTGAACAATAATACTCATTCTATTCCCAATCCACGCACACAAAACACTATAAGAAGATGTGGTACTACATTGAAAGCACATGACTAAATTACCTATGGCACGATTAGTAAGGTTATAATGGTAAAAAAAGGGTTTAATTCTAGCTATTTAGTAAAAGGTTAACAAATTATACTGGCTAACACACGGCGTTATCCTTCCATCAAATCTCAGCGTCTCTAAGTATCAGGGAGAGAACACTGGCGTGAAATCTTCTTTTATATCATAGCAATAACTATCAAGGTGTGTTGACAAGAAATCAGATCCATTTTACTTATTCTAACTGACTTTAATGGGTGTTGACTTTGTAAACATTTGTGTGCAGTCTTATCAAGAATCGATTAAAGATGTACACTGAGGTCATTATATTGGCGCCATCACAAAAATATAGACACAAAATAGTTTATCAACAATGAAACTACGGTAACCCCCTATGTGTACCCTTGTGATCATCAAGTTATCTCAGTAATGTTAACACCGACCTTTGTTCAGGGCTCTATACAGTAAATTGTAGCAGTAATCCTAACAAAATCTGTAACAATCGTCTCATAATGTTCTATTGATTGCTCTGACTGAGCTACAGAAAAGGGTAGAAAAATACTTGTTCTGGAAGCACTTCCGGCGAGGTGGGTTCGTCTAATGAGATTCATAAGTAAATTCAGAAAACGATAACATTCAATTTCCAAATCCAATTGCGTCTTGAACTGAAGAGCATTAAGCTCTTTATATTAAAATACATCTGTAGATACCTCTCATAATATATGTATATCAGGATATACAAATGAACGCTTTTCAAGTATTTCAGTCGTAGCAATGCTAGATAACCTCACCCAAATGTGTACATGAATAGATCAGCGTGACAGTAATACTCTACATGAGTTACATCGGTTATTTCTGTATAACATTGTGTTCAGCTACTTGCAGGGTAACCTCATAACATCCAACAAACCGGCAGCAATACATTAGGCCAAAAAAAAGGTTTGTTTCAGGTCACCCGACCGACCCTATCGAAACGGGGCCGAACATATTTTTTCATGCACTTTTGGAGACATTTTTATATTTTTACCCTTTTTGGGGTCAATTTAAAGATTTCAAAAACTTTGGATTTCCCCCCCGATTTTTACACTTTTTTGGTATCATAGAAGGGCTGTAAAAAAAAATCAAAATCCCGACCTACCGACCCTAGATTTTCATCCCATGTTACCTGAAGACAAACCTTTTTTTTATATGGCCTTAGGTTCACACACACACCACCACACTCACTCTACTGAGACATATCGGACATCAGTACACTATGTTATGTAACATGGTCCTTGTAAAATGGTCCTTCATATTGAGGTCTTCAACACTAACACAGCACAGCTACATGCACCGGCCTCTTGGTCAACTTTTAAATATAATATATTCTAGAAGTACACAGTAAATACTGACTTTTTGATCTTGTGGCTTTTTAATCTTTATCTAAGGGTTTTCAACGAATAGCCACGCCCCTGGAGATTCTTGTACTATTGTACATCAACCAGTGATAAAGGTTTTCTCTTAAATCCCTAAAATATAATTTTATCATGTACTTGTGATACAAACTGTTCATCCTTCCAGCCTCAGTCCTCAACTGAGTAATGGTCTTTCCGTTTCAAACACATCCCAGCTCTAACATAGCAAATCAAAGAACTATGTGCTTTTTACTCTTTAAGGACTGCTAAAAGATGACATTTTAGTAGTAATCATTCACCAATGCAGCCCTGACGAGCGAGTAACTCGCTGGTGCTGCATTGGTCTTTAAGGTCGGCATGATGCATGAATGCAGCACTGGCGAGTAACTCACCAGGGCTGCACTCATGCAGCAGGACGACCATGCATTAATGCATTATGCCATCCTTAAAGGGTTAACAATCAGTATAAGTGCCCCCCCCCCCCCTCTATACCGGGTGTAGTTTAAGCGAAGGACATGACGGTGTCTCGGATGATGCCCACACACTCGTGGAGCTGCTCCTCGGTGATGACGAGGGGAGGCGCGAAGCGGATCTTGTCTCCGTGAGTCGGCTTAGCCAGCAGTCCGTTGTCCCGGAGTCGCAGACACACCTGCCATGCGTCAAACTCTGCGGAATAAGGATGACAAACTTTATTTGTGTCATTGAAAAAACTTTAAGAGAAGGTAAATGGTGGCAGCATGGCTTACCATCAAATGCATCAGTAACTCTTCACCTGTTTAGTTTGGTTTGGATTTAAATTATATGTACATTAAGCAGAGCGCTCGTTTTAATACTTATCTACACCCATACCGTATTTACGGTATGCAGGAATGCAGCATTGGCAAGTAAGCCGTATCGGAGTATATACGGGTGACATACTGGGGTTTATGACCAGGTTGTGCTACTTGAGTATGTAGACTAAGGCCCATGGCAAGACGGTCAATTCGGATCGTAGGCTTCCTGGGATGCGGCACCAGCCCCACCTCGGTAGAACGACTCAAAATGACTCTCGCCGTGGGCCTTGGCCTTTATTTCATGTTTCTTTTTTTATTCAAAATATGTTAAATTGCATTAAAATGGCCATGGAAATGTAAAAAATTATGATGTCACAGGCTAAGTGATACGAGAACAACACCGCATTCACAGGGGGTGGGCATGGTATATGGGATCTCTAGTACTTAATTATATTTATAGCTGTTTTCACTATGAAATAAATACGGTAGTCTTACTGGGGTTGATGACGATGGCGTTGAGGAGGCCCTGACCCCGGACGATGGACACCACGTCTTTAGGCATCTTATTCAGCTCAGCACGTAGGATGTGTCCGAGCCGCTCGGCGTGCTCCGCTAACTTCTCCTCCTCTAGAACCTGAAACACGTATAATGTATATAGCATTAGTTAACACATATATATTGTAGTAGCGTGAGTCACGTATAACACATGTAGCAGGAGGTGTCCGAGCCGCTCGGCGTGCTCCGCTAACTTCTCCTCCTCTAGAACCTGAAACATGTATAATGTATATAGCATTAGTTAACACATATATATTGTAGTAGCGTGAGTCACGTATTACACATGTAGCAGGAGGTGTCCGAGCCGCTCGGCGTGCTCCGCTAACTTCTCCTCCTCTAGAACCTGAAACATGTATAATGTATATAGCATTAGTTAACACATATATACATTGTAGCAGCGTGAGTCACGTATAACACATGTAGCAGGATGTGTCCGAGCCGCTCGGCGTGCTCCGCTAACTTCTCCTCCTCTAGAACCTGAAACATGTATAATGTATATAGCATTAGTTAACACATATATATTGTAGCAGCGTGAGTCACGTATACCACATGTAGCAGGAGGTGTCCGAGACGCTGCGCTAACTTCTCTTCTTCTAATACCTGAAACATGTACAACATATGTAGCAGGAAATCTGCATGTTTGACTAAATTCTCCTCTACTGCACGGAGAGGAGGGAGACACGTAGTCTGTATCAGTTCTGCACACTCTCTTCTTGATACAGTAGCACTCACAGTGGGGACTAGCAGAACTAAAGATATCTCAGTGGCTCCACCTACTGAGGGCAAACGCCAGTGGGAGAGTAACCTATGTATAAAAGGAGTGTTTAGCCTAGGTGGTAGGTTATAGCACAGATTTAAGAAAACTCATCAACCATAGAAGCCGCTTCCGCACACTACTGTATAGTGATACTGACCTTGAGGGAGGCGATGGCGACCTTGGCCCCGAGTGGGTTTCCCCCGTAGGTGGAGCCGTGCTCACCGGGTTTGATCTGCAGCATTATGTCGTCATCCGCCAACACCGCCGACACCTGGAACACCAAGACAAACTCAGTAATGGGGGAACCTCTCATAAAAAACTACCGCAGTCTTTGCGAAAACGTTTTCACCATGCAGGACATTTTGCCAATTTGGCAGGACCGAATAGATTTCTGCAGGACCAGACACAAAGATCAAAGTCTTGCATACAATTTAGGATATTTTATTTTCTTATTACAGTTAATGCTAAGAAAAAAGACTTTATACTGCCTAGGATATTAGGGTGTACTCTATGACTTCTAACTTCCGTTCTACTTGAAATATTTGAAAAATTCTGAAAAGCCCAAAATCCGCAGGACATCTGGTCCGGCTACACCAGTCATTCTGCGGGACCAGAGCCATTCCGCGTATAAGCCGGACCCCCAACTTAGGAAATTCCTATAACGAAATCTGGTGTCGTAATTTTGGGGGATTGTAGTTAGAAAGTTAGGGGTGCTGCTTATACGCAAGGTTTTCCGGTAGCTCTTTAAGCCTGCATACTGCCGTGGTCGGCATAACGCATGAATGCAGACCTGGCGAGACTACTAGCCAGACCTGCATTCATGCATCAGGCTAACCTTTTAGCGAGTGATGTAATGTACATGTATGACAATGGCGTGGTAGTGCTAAGGATTCACATTAGTATAAACGGGTACTCACCGGGTACATGCCCCCAGACAGGGCCTTGCCCAGAATGACGATGTCTGGACGAACGTTGTAGTGGTCGACTGCCAGCCGCCTGTAACACATACAACAAGGTATTAACATTGACGGCATAATCATAATGCTTTAATGCATCTACGGCCTCGTGGAATACAGGCCAATCATCAACTCGTGGACTAATATTTGTGAACCTCTGTCTGTATGTAACCCTGATATCATCCTCTGCAAAACCATATATTTAACGGATAGAATTTTTGGTGTGCTTCTAAAATCAAATAGGTCAAATACAAAATCAACATGAAGTTTAGTTTCAAAAATAGAGATTTTCTCTAAAATCCCACTTGTTCAATGTTGAAAAATGAAACTTTGACCAAATAAAATGTGTCAAAAATTTCTACTATATTTTTGTATATTCCAGTAGTTTCGGTCCTTTAGTACCGTAAAACCTCGTGTATAAACTTGCGCATAAGCCGCACGCCAACTTTGGGCCGAATCTATAAACCGCACCAGAGATCTGATTATGGTGACTTTTTGTACTGTACCATAGTAGCAAAAACTCCCATATAAGCCGTGCCCTGACCCTGGGCTGGGCTCGGTACAAGTGACCCTTTTTTGACCTAAGTTCCCACTGCGTGACCCGTGCCCTGGTGACCGGACGCTATCAGCCCGGGTGAGGTCAGAACACGGTTATCTCTGTGCGGTCTGAGACTGACCTGTACTCTATCACCCTGACCTATTGTTCTGTCATCAACGTGAAGTACGGGTTATCACACACCTCGGTGTATTGATTACATGGAACTCATTCTGAACCATGTCATCAAGGTTTAGGGAGTGCTACAGTACTAAAGTGGCTATAATAAAACCACAAATTCAGCTTTATGATTTTAATATAGGATTCTCCCAAGTTACGGGTGCAGCTTATATGAGGGTTCGGTTTATATGCAAGACTTAACAGTGATTACGTCTTGGACTGAGTGTGACATACAATGATGAAGGTATGGGGAAAAGTGTGACTGGGGGGTGGGTGGGTGCTGAATATAGTTTGTTTGTTTGTTTGTGTAGTTTAACGTCCCACTGACTATGCAGGTGAGACTTACTCAAGTTTCAGTTTTTCACAAGTAAGAAGGTAGGCCAAAGGCCTACCTCGGATGATCGTATCTAGGATGATCGAATCTATGAGATGAGCCAAAAGATAGAAATCCCGCTCCTACACATTTACCGAAGCAAGGGTTCTTTAACCTCCGACACCACATAGACATGGTGTGAGAGGGACAGGCCTTTGTTATGCTGTAAGTCTACCACAGCATGGGAAAGCCCAGCCATAGGTATAGTCGGGAAGCAATGAAAACTCCAAGCTAATACAAACTGTGTGCCATCAGTCTGGAGTGATACATCTCGACCCGCCAAACGAGTTTCCACCATTTTTTTTTATTTTTATTTTTATTTTATTTTATTTTTTTTTAAATTTCCATTTCATATTTTGTCCCACAGTTGGGTTTCCTTTAAGAATTTTAATACATTTTCGTCATTAGTGGTGTTGAAAACACTGTACATAGATGTTGTGTTTGCAAGATGTTTTCTTCTACTCTCTGCAGTCCTTCTACAGTGGAGTAGAAGATGCTCCACTGTCAGACGGGTACTGCAGTCTTGACATCTTGGTTCATATTCCCCATTCAGTCTGTACTTGTGTGTCAAAGTATAGGTCATATCTGTGTGAAGTAATTTTGGGAATTCCCCTAAGCTGCAGTGGGACTCTGGCCGACCTATAAGCTGCAGTGGCGATCTGACTTGCATACTAGACCAAGTTCTATGCGAGAGTCTATGGTAAGTACCGTAAAACCTCGCGTGTAAGCCGCGGATAGTACGAGAGTCATATCAGGGGTGCGGCTTATAGCATAGGCCCAGGTTCAGGGTGTGGCTTATACGCAGGTTTTTGCTACTATGGCACAGTACTAAAAGGCACCATAATCAGATCCCTGGTGCGGCTTAAAGTCGGGGTGCGGCTTATATGTGAGTTAGGCTTATACGAGAGGTTTCAGATCGCTAGTGTGGCTTATAGGATTGGCACAGGTGCGGCTGTTATGCAAGCCTAACTCGCATATAAGCCGCACCCAGACTTTGGGCCGATCCTATAAGCTGCACCAGGGGTCTGATTATGGCAACTTTAATACTGTACCATAGTGGCAAAAACTCCTGTATAAGCCGCACCCTGACCATGGGCCGACCCTATAAGCCGCACCGCCGATCTGACTTTTTACGGTAATCAGATGGCTAGTGCGGCTGATAGGGTCGGCCCATGGTCAGGGTGCTGCTTATACGCGAGTTAGGCTTGTATGCGAGGCTTTACGGTATAGACATGAAGGAATGTGTTACCTGCCGGTCCTGGCGAGTCCGGTCTGCACCTCGTCTGCTATAAAGAGCACGTTGTGTTTGTCACAGATGTGGCGCACCCCCTGGATGTAGCCGGGGTCGGGCACCACCACACCCGCCTCCCCCTGGATCGGCTCCACCATGAACGAGCACACGTTGGGGTCCTGACACAATGTCTGCGGACAGGAGTTTAATAAATATTTTATTTGAAATAATTATAATGTTTGTAATATTGACAATCAAAATGGCACCTTTCGGGTCCTGACACAACGTCTGCGGAAAATAACATATTATTTGAAATATTCAAAATAAACTCAGTAATAACATATATATGTACCATAAAACCTTTCTAATAAGCTGACCAAATTTTCAGATATGGGGCCTAATATGGCTTATAGCATTTCTTACATTGGGAAGTCGGCTTGTGAGTTTTTATTTTATCCAGTAGTTATATAGATTGAACCTGCCTATTCATCCCTTCATCCACCCAACCCCATGCTATACCGTATAGTACCTACGTTTAGTGCCTCCAGATCGTTGTAGGGGACGATCTTGAAGCCGGGCATGTAGGGCCCGAAGCCCTCGTAACTGTCGGGGTCTGTGGAGCTGGAGATGGCGGCGAGCGTGCGGCCCCAGAAGTTACCCTCGGCAAAGATCTGCACCGCCTGGTTCTGGGGAATCTTCTTGACGTTGTAGCCCCACTTACGGGCCAGCTTACTGGCCGTCTCTCCCCCCTCCACTCCTGCAACGTGGGCAGATTTTCAATATTTTAGACAAAGAAAAACCTGTGTTTCAGGTTACATAGCCATGTTGATCGGATAATTTCTTTTCTTGATTATATCGCGAAAATGGACTACACGTTTAGGATAAATAGTGATTTTTACATCCTTTTAAACATTTTTCATTTATTTCAATTCAATTTGGTAATAATTTTTTTTATAGAATAATGAAAAATATCAAAAATATTATACTGTAATTTTTATTACCAAATTGAATTTCTTTTACATTATTTCACCACATATTTTAATACAATATTTATCCAAGTGTCCACGTACCGGTATTCATGGGCAGCACCTTGTCGTACCCGAACAGCTCGGTGATGTACTGCTCGAACTCCCCCAGCACATCGTTGTAGAAGGCGCGGGAGGTGAGGGACAGAACGGACGCCTGGTCCACCAGCGCCTTCACAATACGCGGGTGGCAGTGGCCCTGGTTGACGGCCGAGTAGGCACTCAGGAAGTCATAGTAACGGTTCCCTTCTACGTCCCATACAAACACTCCTGCAAGTAGAGATGGGGGATTGTGTTAGTCAAGTTTGTTTCAGGTAACATGGGCAGAAAATGTAGGGTCGATGGGTCGTTTTTTTTTGTTTTTTTTAAACTTTGTTTTTTTTAAACATGAAAGTACTAGCCTCATCACTAACGTGGGAGAAGCCTATAAGCCGCACATTTAAGGTATTTTGAGTGCAGGAAGCGGCCTAGTTCTTCCCCTGTGTCAATAATGTCGCAGGCCACTTGTGTTTTGTGGGTTTGTAACATTTGACCTTTATCAGTAGCCGTGACCTCTGTCGGCACCAGTGACCTCTGTGTATCAGGTACACAGATAACGTTCCTGACACACGTCCCTTATCTCTCAGGCACCTACTACCTGATCGACCACACAGTTGGCACAAAAACGTAGGAAATCTTCCTATTTTGGTCCCACTTTACGTAAACTATAAATCAAATTTAGAAATCTGATTAAATGTAGGAATACCTAAATCAATGAAAAGTTTTTGTGTACATGATCTTTTGCCAAATAAAAATCGATATATCAATATAAATTAGGAAAAGTGATATTTCCGGGCATGGGACTGTTTTGATGACGGGGTCAAAACTCCTACTCCGTGTAGTATTTGAGATATGGATGTGCTCAAGCGTAAACCTGAGAATAAGATACCCCCTCCCTATTAATGCCAAGATGTACTTTCAGTGTCGATTTGTACAAATCAAAGGGGTGGCCGTTTTAAAGGGGTATTCTCACCGCTCACACTTAACCACATAGTAGACTAGAACAGTACTAGAATAGTGAGTGGGATACGTTTGGTGATTATGCCACTTTAACCTTCAGAATTCCAAATTTCCGGAAGAGAATGCCATGGCTGTAACTCAGCGATGAGTTTTTGTGCTACTACGTGAGCAGCCAGAGGGAGAGGAGCATCCTTTCTGGACGTCTTTCGTTCTTTAACCCTTTAGGCCACACCAAAAAAAGAGTTGGTCAATGGATTTCACTTTTCAAAAAAATGGTGCGTGCAAACAAAACTTTTATCAATGGATTTTGTAGATATAAAATTCGAAAATTTAAAAATGTTTTACCCAGCCTCCGACAAGAGTTCCCAGAGGTCCCATAACGACAAAATTAGTTGGTTCATCTAGGAGAATCAATGGATGAAAAAAAAGTATTAAATAAGAATTCTCAATTTTCCAAAAAATGAGGCGAGCGAAATGCATTGACAATTTAAAACATAAAAGAAAAATAATTCTCATTTCCGAAAATAAGGCGCGCGAAATCCGTTGACCACCTTTTTTTTGTCTGGCCTTAAGAGTGCTTTAATTCATTATATTAGTCACCATGAGCCCTCGGCAGTTGCATCATGCTATATCACGCAGACCCTATGGTTTTCATCAGTATTTTTCACCACCATGTGTTACGCGTTTCCCCATACCTCCGTTATTGGGCACCGAGCCCCACCCCTTCTTGTGCGACGTACTTTATGAATCGGCCTTGACAGATTGTCACATTCTCCTTTGTGTCGTCTCCGTCATCATATCGACAAACAGACTTTGTGTCGTCTCCGTCATCATATCGACAAACAGACGGTTATCAGTTCAGGAAACTGAGTACAACAATCCTCTCTTATCTACTACAAACACTTGAAATACCAAACGCGTCATCTCGTGATGGGACGACGTATTTCTCGACGTGGCGTGGTTTTCCTGAACCACTTGAGATTACATGTCCGCCTCATCCCCCTGATAACACCCAGGTAGAACAGAAGGGGTCCTATCTCAACTGCTTCACAATGAGTGGTGGTAAAACTGGACTTGCTTCTCTGTACTCAGGGTTGCCACCGACAAGGTAGTTTTAAATTCTCTGACTTTCCCCTGACATTCCCTGACGTTATATCAAATTTTCCTGACAATCGCAATGTAAACCCAACGTTTTTAAATGCCCTCCAACTATGAAAATGCACTGCTTTTAAAGTTATCTTCTACATTTTGTACTTAGCAAGTGATCATTATTCAACAACAGGGGTTTGGTGCATTGCATGCATGCAAGATTTTTACTCTCTCCTTCTTGAGGATTTTGATCTTTTTCTTACCTTAAATCGTAGTAAAATACAGGTTTTTTCAAAGAAAACATGTGACTTTTTTTTGATATTTCAAAGATTTTCAGAAAATCTCATTTTCCCTGACATTTGCCCTGAAATTTCCCTGACCTGGAATGAAAAGATTTTTCCCTGACATTTTCCCTGCGTTGGCAACCATGGTAATACTACTATACAACCTCTCTTTTGGGGGTTTAAGGTTTGATATTCTTTTTAGATAAACCTTTATTGCCGTGCTTTTCAGGTCTAAATTTGGCGTTCACCCCACTATTTTCCTGTAGATTTTGCAACTCCACGAGATGCTTATGTTTTATCTTAGAGTTTTCCCATACATCGAGTTCAAACTGTCAATAGTGGAAAATATTTCCACTATTGACAGTTCACACTGTCAACAGTGGAAATTATTCCTGTTATTGACAGTTCCTCATGCGAACTGTCAATAGTGGAATATTTCTGCCTTATTGACAGTTCCCACTGACATTAGAGTTAAAAAGTGTGTTTTTGTGACAAAAAAAGTTTTTTTGTGGCAAAAGTATTTTTTTGTGGCAAAAGTGTTTTTTCGCCAAAAGTTTGTTTTTTTACCAAAAGTGTTATTTTTATTGCCCAAAGTGATTTTACCCACAGAGTCGGTTTTGCCCTCCAAATCGGTTTTGTACCAAAATACGGTTCTGCACCCAAAATCGGTTTTGCACCCAAAATCGGTTTTGCACCCAAAATCGGTTTTGCACCCAAAATCGGTTTTGCACCCAAAATCGGTTTTGCACCCAAAATCGGTTTTATACCCAAAATCGGTTTTGCACTACAAAACACTTTACCATATAAATCGATTTTTCCATCGAAATCGATTTTTCCATCAAAATCGATTTTCCCATCAAAATCGATTCTTCCATCAAAATCAATTTTTCATCAAAATCGATTTTTCCATCAAAATCGATTTTCCCATCAAAATTGATATTTCCCATCAAAATCGTTCCCAGGTTTGTGGCAGTAATGGTAAGGAACTGTCAATACTAGAAGAAATTCCCACTATTGACAGTTCGCTGAAGAACTGTCAATAACAGTATAATTTATCACTATTGGCAGTTTGAATTGTCAATAAGAGAGAAATATCCCACTATTGACAGTTTGAACTGTCAATAAGAGGAAAGTTTCCCACTATTGACAGTCTGAACTGTCAATAGCTAGAATAAGGTGGGCCGGCTATTGACAGTGCAAACTGTCAATAGTAGAAACTAATCTCCTTATTGACAGTTCCAACTGTCAATACCAGGATATGATTCTCTTATTGACAGTTCACACTGGCAATAAGAGATTAATTTTCTCTTATTGACAGTTCCTTTTTTGGAACTGTCAATAAGAGAATCCTTTTTCCCTTATTGACAGTTCGAACTGTCAATAAGGGAATTACATCCTGGTATTGACAGTTTGAACTGTCAATAAGGGAATCTTATTCTGTTATTGACAGTTCAAACTGTCAATAGTCACGGCCCGGCTAAAAAGGGAGTTTAACTATGTTTAAATGGACCCACAAGCGGCTTAAAATATTCTCTAAAAGTGGGGTGTCGGCTAATATAAGGGAGGTCGGCTAATCAGAAAGGTTTTACTACAATAGCTTATTAATTCGTATTCCGCATTGGGACATTCCAAGCACATTTATTTCGTCGGGGTGAAGCAGGGTGAAATAATTGGCTGGTATAGATCACACATAAACATAAAATGCATGGCAAAGCGTTCAATGTCTGGACGTCCATGCCTATCGTTAAGAGTTTATGAGGCGTCATATACATGCACTTAAGTATACATATCACTTAATATCAGCCAGGACCTTTTCGGTGTTTTTCCCAACTTGAAGTTGAAGTATGAAATCATTCATGGCTTGTCTATTGATTACATCGGGATCAATTTTCTATGCATCTCGCACCCTCTTGACATCTTTCCCCAACTTTATCCTTCGTGCTTATCTGATATGATCCTTTGACTTTATCATACAATGTGCTATGGTAGTTTCCCTCATCTCACAAATAATCTAAAAAGACTTGGCCTATTAAAACAGCTATTTGGGTTCCCAGTCACTCCTGCGGCTTCGTGGGATATGGCCCCAGCCCCCACTCGTGAAATACGACAGAGACGGTACCAATGGGCGTTGGCATTTGTCTACGTACTCCGGGTTGAAAATGACCAATCTAAAAAAAAACACTTGAAATGTTTAAATTGAGACCCCGGAATGAAGGTCATCCAATGGATAGTTAAGAAGAGGTCTTCCTGACATCAAAAAACCCTTTAAATCAGAGAAAAACTTACCTTCAGCCTTTTTGAGTGCGGCGGGGAGGGGGTGGTAGTTGTGCGCCCCGTAGCGCTGCTCCCGTTTGAAGATTTCCTCTGACTTGGAGCCGATCTTGACGGCGGCCTTGGTACTGGCGGCCCGCGAGGCAGTCACGGCCTGCGTGACGGCACGCGACAAGGACGACACCGGGCGGACAAAACGAGACAACATGCTGCAACAAATAACACATAGACATCTGAGTTATGACAGTTACATACATAGTCAGAGCCGTGGGGTAAGGGCAATTATAGGGGAGAAGCAACATCTCAGTGTCTCTAACTCAAGTGCTGCGTTGGTGCATCATGACGACAAATAGGCATAGCACTATGATGTCCTTAAAAAGAGGAAGGTCCTCGGCCTTTTATACGCTATCACAAAAGGTACCATAAAACCTGGGGTATAAGCTCAACTTGCGTATAAGCCGCCCCTGAGCTTTGGGAAATCTTATAAGCCTCACGGGCAACTAATTTTGGCCTCTTTAGTACAGTAGTATACATCTGAAAACTAAGCCAAACCCTGACTTTATCCAGATCCTATAAGCCACACTGGCGGTCTTAATTGCGTATTTGCAGCGGCCTATATGCAAGGTGTTACGGTAGAAACTAAATCCAAGCCTGTAGAGTTTGATACCTACGACACATATGACCTACTAGTACGAGGCAGACTTTAAGTTAAATAGAGCAAACCAAAACGGAAAATGAGAACAGTGGTAGCCTTAGATCATAAATAGATGGTAGACAAAGGTCTCGTCAAAAATCAAAAGGAAATCACAGAGCCGTACAATGTGGAACTACCTTGTGCCTCTACCTTGTGCCTCTACGTGGGTAAAAAACGACACGGGCGACACGGCCCTTTTAGGCCCTTTTAAAAATCGACGGACACAGGCAAGTTAGGGCTAAAAATCGACACACAGGGATCTCTCTCTAAGTTCTTATATACCTAAAAAATTGACACGATGGCACAGCCCTTCTGCTTAAAATCGACACAGCGACATGGTCAAAATTGTGGGTACCCATGTAGAGGCACTACCCTACCTGGCGGTGTGAGTGTCTAGTAGCGTGTGTGGGTGAGTGAAGGACCTGGATGTCAGAGTGCTGCACTTATATATACACCCTGCCCCAGTGTCACAACAGGACCCTTAACACGAGGAGGTCAGGTCTCCAAGCACATGTTGACGCTATCTATGAACAAGTGCATCATTGGTCGATGTAACCCTTTAAGGATGGCATAATGCATTACAGTCTTGCCGAAAACTTTTTCTCAACGCAGGGCAAGGTGGCCTGCGTCTTGGCATCTTACGCAGGCCATTTCATACTCACGCAGGCCATATGAGTACATATGAATTTTGATATTTCAAGGTATCTTCATAAACTTCATTATAACTTTTTTACTATGCAAAAACTTAAAAGAAATTGAAAAAATATTCAATTTTACAAATGTGGCCCTATCTTCGCTTCTAATTGGCCGATTTGAAAAATTCTTTCACCATTAAAGGGAGCTGAGATCATGGCAGGCCATTGTGGCCTGCGTGCTAAGGCCCTACGCCGGACATTAAGATTCTACGTTGGCAAAAGCCGGCGTGCCGGCTTTATTTCGGCAACACTGGCATTAAACATATCATGCCCGCTCCTTGGTCGCCATGATGCATGGATGCAGCCTGTAACTCGCCAGGGCTTCATTCAAGCATCATGACAAGCCTATGGGGTTGATACACTCCTGAAATACAGACCCGGCGAGTTAATCGCCGGGGCTGTAATTAGTGCATCATGCCAACAAGTGTCATCTTTTAGCGCTTTTGGCAACTATCAAAGTTGTAATGGCTGCATTCACGCATCATGCCGACTCTATCGAGTGATACACTTGCTTGTGCTGCATTGGTGCATCATCATGCCGAAGCCATCGGGTGATGCACTCATCGACACTGCATCGGTGCATCATGCTGACCATATGGGGTGATGTACATGCCAGGGCTTCATTCTTGCATCATGCCCACCCTAGTGGGTGATTGATACACGTGCATCATCCTGCCCCTACAGGGTGATACACTCCCAGCGCTGCATTAGTGCATGATGACGAGGACTGGTGATGCACCTTTATAATAGGGCATGATGCTGCCCGTGCAGGGTTAACGTAGGAGGCCGCTGATTGGCTGATACAGACACACCCCCTGCACACCCCCTGGTGGCCACTTGTTGTACCACGACCCAGATCGGGGCCAATAGAGTCACGGAGAATGGGTCAACACGTAGTAGGGGACAGGTTTTTCCTTCCCTTTCTTTATCTGAAAGCGTTTCATCAGATAAACATCATGTTGAAAACTGGGTTGGTTACCGTCTTTTTTTTTCTTTACTAGGTCGCATAATCACAGACGCACTTGTTTTCATCCTACAAATTCATATTTGATAGGAAAGTGTTTTTTTCTTCTAAGAGTGTTTTTATTTCCTGATGTGTAGAGATAGTGTATGTCAAATTATCCATGAAATGTCCCCCCGGTCTACTCTAGCTGCCCCACATAACGGTTATTATGCCTGAACATGTAAGCCCCTATAGTGACATTAATGTTAACCATTTAAGAGCCGCACAGTGCTTTAAATACATTATGCCCCTCTCCCCCCTTACCAAGGGGGTGACTTTTGCACTACAACTTTTTCTGACCCCCCCCCTCCCCTACTCACTTCACTCATTTCAACCATAAGGGAGTGTTCATTTATTATTTACGGGGGGGGGGGGGGGTGGTGGATTGGGGGGGGGGCGTAAAAATTTCCGACCCCTCCTGAGGGGGGGGGGCGTAAAAAATTCTGACCCCTCTTGAGGGGGGGGGGGCGTAAAAATTTAAGCCCCTTTTTAGCAAAAAAGCCAGCGTGTTACTATAGTTCAAAGGGGGGGGGGGGGCGAAAAATTTTCGCCGCCTTTGGCGAGGGGGGGGGGGGGGGTGCGAAACGTTCCACACGCTCTCAAGGGGGGAAATCTCACCACCCCCCCTGTAATTAATAAATGAACACTCCCTAACAGTCGTTTACCATTACCACATGACCCCTCATTTTAAATAAGATTAATTAGTGAGGTTATATACAGCAGTGGTGTATGTGGGCCCTGTGTGGTTACATGATGTGTGACACCACTCAGACAATAACGGACACAGTGCTGTACCGGCTACTAAAAGAGAAGGTGGTGACGTCTATGGTCTATATGTACAGACTACTGCTGCACACATTGACACTAACACACCGGTCAATTCTAAAGCAAAAATACCTAGCACTGTAAATTCTCACGTAGACATAGATGCTGCGGCTAGTACATCAGTCAGATCGCCGGTACGGCATAGACTCAGGGCGCGGCTTATACGCGAGTTTTTGCTTCTATAGTGGAGCACTAAAATCACCATAATCAGATCGCCTCTGTGGCTTATAGGATCCGCCCAAAGTTGGGGTGCGGCTTATACGGCAGTTAGGCTTATACACAAGAGTTTACTATAGCTGTCTTAAATGGGACTTTGAAGCAACTTATTAAACCGGTCCCAGCGACTCATTTCCAAGACAATGAATCTTTCGATGAATCCATTTATAATACGTGGATCATCTTCTATTTCCCGGTAGTGAGTGACAAACACTGGTATGTGTGTGTGAGGGCTACTTGTGGGTACAGATGACCCCTACACGATAAGCTGCCACTCAGCGTCCAGTCGTATATAATCACATCATCCACAGTCCCTTTTATCTACTGGAGATAACGGAACAGTTAACCCTTTAAGGCCCTGTTACACTAGCGGCATCTGCTGCACTGCATCTGCCGCAGAACTTGCTGTGCGGCAGATGTAGCTAGTGTAACAGGGCCAAAACCTGCTGCAGCTTGCCGCAACTACTTGCTGCAGCAAAAGTGCTGCCATTGTAACAGGGACAGCATGATGCATCAAGACTTCATGTTCATCTGTCGTCATGATGCACCAATGCAGCATTGACAAGTAACTCACCAGAGCTGCATTTAAGCATCATGCCGACCCTACAGGCTGGATACACTCTCAGATGGTCGGCATGATGCATCCATACATCATGATTTTTTTAGTGACATGCCGTCCTTAACAGTTAAAGTTGGTATGATGCTTCAAGACTGTTTATCTGTCGTCAATAGCAGGAGCTGCATTGTTGCATCATGCCGCTCCCTCGGAATCCCTCGGGACCGTATCAAATCACTAATGTCGACAAAAGCACGCTGCTGCCCGTACAGGGTTAATCCCCAGGTCACACGCCGTCAAGTGTTGTCAGACAACGGGGGCATAAACCATAACCCTGTAAGGATAGCAGAGTGATTACTGTAAACGTATATATTTTCGCGCTGTACATATTTTCGGGTATTTCGCGGATCTTAAAATCCGCGAAAACATGTACAGAGCGAAATTTTTTCCAGTGTAGACCATACTACTACCAGCCCCAAAATGAGCGAATTTAAATACACGTGAAAACGTATTTTTTAGCAAATGCGCGAAAATGTGTACACGCAAAAATATATACGTCTACAGCAGGGTTCTCCGCTGGATGAAAAAGCACACCGTACATTTCACGTAAATTTTGATTATGTCAATCATCGCGGCCTATAAGGGGGTTTGGTATGACTCCTCCAAGAAAATTTTGAAAAATAATGAATGTAAATTGGTATTTTTCAAAGCATTTTGGTAGATTTTTTAAAAGAAATTGTTAAAATAGGTACAACTTCGGTTCTAATTGGAGTATTTACAAAATTCAAAAACCTATGGATAGCTGAGAGCACACAGGCGGCGATTCTGAAGGTATTTCATACAGGCGGCTGTAAAAAGCATACAGGCGGCCCGCCTGTGTAATCCCTATGTGCGGAGAACCCTGTACAGTAATGCACTACTGATATGCCCTTGTTGCATGAGTAACTCGCCAGGGCTGCATTCATGCATCATGCCGCCTGTATGGCACGCTGAAATAATGCAGGACAAGTGCGGTATTGCATTAGCGCATCATGTAGCAAATAAACGGAACCTTATGGCATCATGCTTTCCCTAAAGGGCTAAGTCGTACTTTAATGCATTATGTATCAAATGAAGCATTATGAATGCAGCCCTAGGCACGGCTGCATTTATGCACCATCACAACGATAGCACATTAAAGCACTATGCGGTCCTTAACCCTTTAAGGACGGTATGTCGCTAAAAGATAGCATTTGTCGGCATGATGCACCTATGCAGCTCCAGCGAGTAACATCCAGGACGTATCAACCCTGCATCTAAAAGTAACTTGTATCATGACGACCAATGGCATGATGCATTAATGCATTATGCCGGCCTCAAAGGGAGTGAAATAGCTACATTTATCAGTTTTATAGTTCACGGCCTCTTATCGAGTCTGGCCTGTACGGTATGCCCCAAGTACTGAGTGTCGGAAAATGTCAACTTGGTTGTATAACATGGAAAAGTACCAGGGCCCTGTCGGAACACTTTGTGATAAAGATAACCAATGTCGGTGCCCTTATGTGGAATGAAGCGGAACTAGACCACTCTGATAGTGGAAACTAATACATGTGTATTCCGTATTACAGGTCCCAAGCGGTCCCTCCTGAGTGAATTCAATAGCGTTGTACCTAAATACTCTTATGTGACTATACATGAGTCTCCAAATATCTGACTGTGTCCGTGTCGAATTTAAGGGGAAGTGCCGTGTCGATTTTTATTCTATAGTTACTACTCTATTGTTTTTGTGTTTGTCGTTTTTTTAAAGTGCCGTGTTGCCGTGTAGACTTTTAAAAGTGCCATGCCGGCGTATCGAACGTTTCAAATTTTAACCCATGTATTATAGTCACTCTTTTGAAATCTTTAGAACGAAGGTAAAGCGCAGGTGAAGCATTTGAAACACCCACCCGCTGACTTGGCTGGTGGACCAGCCAAGTCAGCAGGTGTCATTTAGAGGTCCTCATTTCAGGGTTTACAGGGCCAATGGAGGTCAAATGGCAAGCTCATGTCTAGACACTTAGCTTTCCGTATTAACTTACATATGTGCCTGTTTGGGGAATAGATGTTAGTCTAGGGCACCTGGCCGTTGATAGCAACACCACCTGTGCTAAGTTGAGAACCTTCAGTACAGGCCCTTGGCCACTAGGTAGAGCAGCTAACCGGGGGTTATGACATCACAGGGCAGGCGACTATTGCTAAGTGGTCCCCAGGACTTGGCCCTTCAGTAAGTAGGCCTAGTTACTGAGGGCCAATGCTATTCACATGTCTTCAGGGTAACACAGACTGAAGCAATCACTATCCTGACTTAGGCCCCATCTAGAGGGCACCAAAGGAAGCACTGGGGGTTGGACATGGCTGCACCCATGGCCTAACCCCTAGGAGCCCTATACCATAAGACAAACTTTCTGTGCCTGGTACATAACAGGACCCCGTATGACCACAGTAGGATCTAACATCGACTGTACATCAATCGGTACAGTCCATTTCAAATTGCCTACTGCTTACCTCGTTACATAAAAACATAACCCCATACCCCATTGAAAAGGGTAAGAAGATGCAAATACACCGTTTGGGGTCAATGCCCTATAAAAGTATAAGCCCCTCCTACCCTCTTCACCCCAGAAGAGTGAAAAGTTGGTCAGCGGGATTCTGTAGATACAATGTATAAGTTTGTACATGCTAAAGTGGAGTGAGCTTTAATATTGTAGTTTGTGTCCCACTATTGCCCTGTCTAGACTCACCTGTAGACGTAGAGGACAGACGTGATGGGAGGTGTGTGCTGTCTGGTGTGGAGCTGGGTGCACAGTGAGACGGGGGCAGAAAGCCACCCTCCACCCCCCCCCCCCCACCCCCCAACCCCCCCCCCCCCCTCACTGTACCTCTTTATATAGACTATTATAGTGCACTGGGGCACAACGTACGCGTTTCATGTACCCCGACCTATCCCAACACTAACAGTGTCAACACTACATGTTCAAATCGCTACCCACACATACACGCTTTAAAGAAATCTCTAGATTTTTAGAATAAATGCATGTTTTTTCAGGGCTGGGCATCTGTCGCAATGTCGCAAAAAATGTGCGACAGGGGTCTTGGAAAATGCGACAGGCATACAAGGGAAAGTCTGGGCTTTCTAATTCTGAAAGAATTTTGTAAATACTCCAAATGGAACCAAAGTTAGGACTATTTCAATAGATTCCCTCTCTGAGTGTTCCCAGCACAAAATGACCGTAGACCCCTCAGCATACAGTCATCTATCAACGATTTAAAAATTCTTTCTTGGAAAAATACACCTGCAAACCCCTCTGAACACACCAATCTTGAGGTGGAATTCTAAACTCTCTCAAAGTTTTCCTGGAGCAACATAGGCTCCCCAAACCATCATAATACATCTTTATGAAAGGCAGAATTTCAAGATTTTGTGTGAGCAGTATGCTCCCAAACCCCTCAGAATATATGATTCTAAAAATAGAAATCCAAACTTTCCCTGCAGTAATATGCCCCCCAGGACTCCAGGCCACAAACCAATCAAAAGGTAGAATTTCTAGATTGTCCTAATGCAAGGGACCCCCTAGAAATTCAGAATACACTAATATAACAGCAGTTTCAGAATGTTTTCCCAAAATGATCAGAATACATCTAGCTATTCAAAAGATAAATTTCTAAATTTTTGGTGCTTGTAAGATAGAAATCCAAAGTTGTGCTGAAGCAATATGCTCCCAAAACTCGACAGAACACACTAGAGTAAAGTAAAATTTCATAATTTTTTCTAGAGCCAAAAGCATATCTACTATATTACCCTGGAGTCATTTCTTGAATATTTTAAGATAAAAACCCAAAGTTTTCCTGCAGCAAAATGCTCCCAAAAGTTCACAGAACACACCGATCTTAAAGTAGAATCTCTCAATTTTCCTAGAGCAATGTGCCACCAAATCCTCAGAATTGACCATTCTAAAGGTTTTCTTTTCCAGGAGCAAAGGCAGCAATGTGCCCAAAACAATGCAAATCTAAAGGTAACATTTAGAGAATTAGCAATATGCCCTGAAACCCCTCAGAACACACCAAACTAAAGATAGAAATATAAAAATTCTCCATGAACCCAAAATTCACCTTAAGCAGATGATTGGGGAGGCGCAGGGGGGGGGGGGGGGGGGGAGAGCTGAAATACTTTGCTCCATAGATTTTGAGGTTTGCTCCAGCATATCACTACATGCCCAGCCCTGTTTTTTCTTATTTCACAAAAATGTAGATGTTTCCAATTAACCTAACCTAGATTCTCGTCATGATCAGTATTGACCTGAAACACATTTTTATTGGCCTAGGCTGGGGCAGACCCTGGGCCTCAGCCACGCATGGTGTGCGTGGTAGCTATATATAGCACTTATATACCTAGAGCACTAATCCCTCACCTCACCCGGTATAGGGCATCCATAGAGGTTAAAACGGGGGTTAATCCTTTAACCCTTTAAGGACGGCACGTCCCTAAAAGATGACAAATAAAAGATGACATTTGTCATCGTGATGCACCAAAGCAGCCCTGGCTAGTAACTCGCAGGTGATGCATTGGTGCATCATGCTGCCCTCCAGGTCGGTATGATACTTGAATGCAGCATAGCCAAGGTCTGCATGGTTGATGCAGGAATGAGTTATTCACCATTACTGCATTCATGCATCATGACGACAAAAGGGCATGATGCATTAAAGCACTCTGCCATTGGCAGATCCAGGGGGGGGGGCGGACGGGCCTTGCCCCCCCCCCCCCAAAAAAAAAGAGGAGAAGAAGAGAGGAAAAAAGAGGGGGGAAAGAAAGAAGGGAACGATACAATATAGACAGTGTAGACCATCAGCCTTTTCTTGTGGGGGGGGGGGGGGGGGGGGCATGCCCCCAAACCCCCCTATGGCTGCTGCGCTTCGTTTGCGCTGCGCGCGGTAACATACAGTCACTCCTTGGTTGACCAGGTTTGGGCCCCCCCTTCTGGAAAATCCTGGATCCGCCACTGCTCTGCGGCCCCTAAAGGGTTAAAGTGGGGTTACTACAAAAGGGTCTCCTGTGGTGGGTATTGTGAGCAGGGACGACGGTCTAAAAGTAGAATCTGTCTACCTTTTATTGTCCGTCTCAGACAGAAATTGTACAAGTCTGACGTCCAAACCTGATATTGCAGACCTTTTATTCACACATTTAAGGCCGTCATGATGCTTTAATGCAATATGTCCCTTTTTCGTTATGATACAAGAATGTAACATTTATGCAGGGGGGCGTGGCACTCTGAAATAGAGAATTGCCAATTGAAGGGGGCGTGGCACTATTAAAACTTGGAATGGAGAAATAGCGATTGGAGGGGGCGTGGCACTATTAAAACTTGATATAGAGAAATGGGAATTGAAGGGGCATGGCACTCTGAAAATTTGAAAAACGAGAAATAGCAATGAGAGGGGGCTGGCTTGGCACTGTTAAAACGTGGAATACAAAACTAGCAATAGGAGGGCAGGGGGCGTGGCACTATTGAAATTTGAAACAGATGAATTGCAGTTGGAGGGGGCGTGGCACTCTTAAACTTGAAAATAGAGAAATGGGAATTGAAGGGGCTGGCATGATTTTTGAAACCTGGAATAGAGTAATGTTGGGGAAGGGGGCGTGGCAGTCTAACCTAACACACCTATGTATTGACGACAGTGTAAAAGGGGGTCTATTTTTAACTTTCCAGTTGTAGTGTTGGTATTGACGGTCATAAGACACACAGGGAGGGGCTTTGCTGTAGTGGGTGGGCGGGCGGATGAGAAGATTATGTGAGGTGTGTGTGTGTGTGGGGGGGGGGGGGGGGCTGACTGAGAATCTGATCACTTAGTGCAGTGGTACATTGCTACAGAGGGGGTTTGGGTGAATTTTCAACAAGATCTGTCTCTGTCTGTCTGTCTCTCTCTCTCTCTGTCTCTCTTACGGGGGTGTATCCCCCTCTCCAAATCAAGAGGAGGGTCTAATCCCCTCCCCCTCACCTACATTTTAGGCTAAGACAGAGTAAGACAAACGCTATGTGGTGAGATATTAATTATCAATTATTATGCGTCAAATGTTCCTCCTCCGCCTTTTCACCCATCCCTACCCTGCTTTACTATTTTAATAGTACATGTATTAGACCTAGGGATGTCATTGGTATCACATGTATCGATACATCGCTATTTTTTATGTAGCTGATAACCGAATCGACAAACAATGGATATTGATACGCCGCCATCTTGGATTCTTTTTTTGCTATATGTCAGTTTTTACGGCGTGTGAATCGGACCATTATTAAGGTATTTAGGTAGTAAAATGTGAAAGGCAAAATATTATTCTAAATATTACAAATTTTATTTTTATTTCTATCAGAAGAAATAAGAATATTACGATTTTCTTTCATTTCATTGTCTCTACTACCGTAAAACCCCGCCTTAAAGACGACCATATTTTGGGATTTATTTTCCCTAACTAGGGGTTCGTCTTAAAGGTGGGGTATTCTTATATAGGATCAAAGAGAAAACCATTCTCAAGTTTTTCCTCATACAAGGGGCTCGTCTTAAAGGTGAGGTCGTCTTGAAGGAGGGGTTTTACGGTATAATTTTTTTACAGTGTCTGTAAGCTAAAATTGAGAAAATGTGGCCTAATCTACCTTTTCTTTTTATATAATGAATAACTGATATATCATCTAAATCGACACCAAAATAGTGAATAACTGATAACTCATAAAATTCGATACCAATGACATCCCTAATTAGACCCTGAGATATTTCTAGTCTAAAGAAGTACCAGTATGCTACAACCTACCAATCAGATTGTCAGAGAAGCTGTCAGGAATAATGATGATGCAATAACCAACTATCAAACAAACCACAGCCACACACCGAGACAAACAAGAGTGAGGACCAGCAGGGGATACTGACACCAATGTGTACCCCCCCCCCCCCTAGACACAAGGATCTACACAATTTTGGTAAATTTTCTACAGGAGAATGAACATAATTTAATACAGAAATTCCAGCATAAAAATAGGAATTCCTACAAAATTTTGGAAAAGTCACTTACGGTGACTGGTGGCTTAAACATACACATATTTATGCTAGTGGCATCTCTGGATTTAGGTAGTGACCCCCCCCCCCTATTCCAAAAGATTGTCCACATATTGATTATACCCCCCCCCCCCCCCAAAAAAAAAAAAACACAAAAAAAAACACACAAAAAAAACACACCCACAAAAATAACGCCCACAAAAATGTGGAATGCTGTACTTTCCCTTCAACTTAAACTACATGGGAATGTCAAATTGTCTAAACTCTCGTGCTTTTAATATCGGCATAATCATTAATGATGGTGATGCAATGCAACTCCTGTCACTCTGTTGCTGTGTGGAACTGGGGGCGTCCTGAGGCTGAGGCTGAGAGAGGACAACAAAGGCTGAAGGGGCGGCTGCTGACTCCTTTTTATAAGTTTGACTTTGCACAACTCCAATTTACATCTTACAAACAGAACCCAGTGAGTGCCCCCTACATCTACAGACCCTCAGCCCCCGGGTGCTTGCTGTACTTACATGCTGGGTGGCTGTCTTGGCTGTAGTCAGGTGAGAGAACTGGTGTCTCTTGGTGCTGGGTCCACGTGTGCAGCCCGATATGGTAAAACGCAGCCCTGGGAACCTGTTCCACCGAGCACCTCTCCTCCCCGAGTCTGCCGCACTCCGCCACGCCAGCTGCTCAGCGCACCTGCTTGAAGAGTGAGGCCTACGATCACGAAAATAAGAAAACATATCCGGATTATTCACTTTTAACCACTTTTATACGAACTAGAAGTTTAAGTAAATTACATTATCGAATACCAAATACTAACTCATCACAATAAACATGAAACATAGCTGTACAGATAAATCAAAACAAATTATTTTCATTGTCGTAGGCGATAAGCGCAGAAACTATGCGCACGGAGCAGAATGGCGTCGACCATGTCGGAGGAGCCGGTGACGGTTCGGCGCAGAAAGACGGATAAACCTGCCTCTGAGGACGTCACAGAGCGTCCTGCAGAGATGGAGGAGAAGCAGAAAACGGAGAGGAAGCTGGAGCTGGAGCCCAACACATACTGGCTCACCCGGATCGTGCTCCTGCGGTCTTTGTGTTTTGTGTACTGTAAGTGTTTTGTTTGTGTACCCCCGCTACCGGCCTCTCCGAGTCCGACGCCGGCCCTCGCGTTGGGCAGGTGGTGGTGGGGAGGGGAGGGGGGGCTCTTGAATTTTCAGTGCGGTCCCTCAGTCTATGAAATGGTCGTTTTCATCAATATATCGCTTTACAGACGCTACTTGGTCTTGGGAGAAGCGGGCTGAAATGTATGTGCCACGCTCCCACGCTGGGACCACGCCCCCCCCCCCCCCAATAGTGGCAATACCCGGTAATAGGATTAGGGAGTAATCATTTTTTAACAACAAGGGGGGGGGGGGGGGGGGTTCGCACGGAGCGTGCAAAAAAATTTTCACCCTCCCGGTCAACCGGTCAACATTTTTTACCCCCCCCCCTTCGGGTCGAAAATCGGCGCGCGTGCGCGGGCCCTTTCATGCATAGTAATGCGCGGGCTTTTTGGCCCAAAACAGGTTAAAATTTTTTGACCCCCCCAAGAGGGGTCCAAATTATTTTGCCCCCCCCCTGTTGATAAAAAATGATCACTCCCTTGGACTGACACCCGATGGCCCTTGTTTAGAAATAGATCTTTCTCCAGGAAAAGAAGTTCCCGTGTACTACCCGAGGGTTATACGCAAACCAAACTCAGCTTTCATTAATACCAGACATGCCTATAATAGCCTATAAAATAGGGTGCTGGTTATACACGGGTTTTATCACTATAGAACAGTACCGTACCAAAATTGACATTTTCAGATCCAAAACCGTGTTATAGGTTTCTCTTGAGTTGGGGGTGCGGGTTATGGCTGTGTCTCACGACCTTGGGACAATGTTTTTGTCTCTGATCGGGTGCCGTCTCTGACCGGCTGCCGTCTCTGACCGGCTGCCGTCTCTGACCAGGTGCCAGAAAAAGGTGTTTTAAAAAGAATTATACTCATATATATAAGGATCTGGAAAAACGTTATGGCGGTTGTTATATAATCATAGTTATAATTATAATTAGCCTCCTGCTGCTAGTATTTTGACCTTAACAAGCCAAGCCGGTCAGAGACGGCACCCGGTCAGAGACGGCACCTGGTCAGAGACGGCACCCGGTCAGAGACAAAAACATTGTCCCAAGGTCGTGAGACATAGCCTTATACACAAGAATTTACAGTTATAAGTATTGGCCTATATATAGATATATGGTGTATTCAAGGAAGGGGTGCAGTGCATCATCTTCCCCAACCAATATTTATTTACATAATAACTGCCTTAGGCTGTGTCTCACGAAATTGGGCCAATGTTTTCGTCTATGACCGGGTGCCGTCTATGACCGGGTGCCGTCTATAACTGGCTATCAAGGAAGCATACATCTTTAACTATAGAACGGTACATATTAATGTAGAGCTTAGTAAAACCTTATAAAAATTGTAAAAAAAATAAATTTTAACAACTTTTTTAGATAGCCGGTCATAGACGGCACCCGGTCATAGATGGCACCCGGTCATAGACGGCACCCGGTCATAGACGGCACCCGGTCATAGACGGCACCCGGTCATAGACGGCACCCGGTCATAGAAGGCACCCGGTCATAGACTGCACCCAGGTTGAAGTATAACTATAATGCCGTGATAACCGATATTTATTGTTTCCTTTGCAGTCATTGCATTCTTGGTTGCAATTCACCAAAACCAATTTTTACTGGGATCCAAAGGATTGTTACCTGTGCCAAAGTTTCTGCGCCAAGTCCGAAACATCGCAAACGGTGACATCTGGGAAATGCTCCAAACCGCGCCAACTATACTCTGGTTCCTGGACTGGGAACAGGTAAGAAGGAACTAATGATATGTCTAATTAATCATTAATATCAAATGCAGAATTCATGATTGAATGAATGGAATATTTCGGTTTAAACACTTATTACCGGTAGATGTACTAGGTATGTAGATAACTTGATTTGATTTATAGTGAAAACAATGAGGCCTAAAAACCAAAGTTGTATTCAGTTAACCTGACGTATCCTATTTTTGCAAACAAAAAAGTTGTAGCGGGCAGGTATAGCTCGGGGCAGCCTAAGCGTGCCTAGAAAGCGCACTGCCCGCCTCTGGTAACTTAAGTATCGTAGCAGAACAGTGGAGAAGCAGCCGGTCTCATGGTATAGTAATGGTGTAGTGGTTGCATTCTCAACTCAGAGCGAAGTGGCCGGGGTTCGATTCCCTGTGGGGCTTGACGTTTTCCGCTGCCTCTTACAAAATTATAAGCAACTTACCCTTTTCTTTTTGGGCCATGTAACCAGAGCACAACAATTTCTTCTTGGCATGATGGCCTGTACAATAACATGTTTTATTCTAAGCACGTGGACTTCTACCTGGACGTGATAGCGTACAGCGGGCTGGCCGTGTCAGGGTTTGTCGTCCTGACGGGGTGCGCCAACATGCCCCTCATGCTGCTCCTCTGGACACTCTACCACTCTATAGTCAGCGTGGGGCAGAGATGGTACGCGGCAACACTAACCTCTAACCACGCTCTACCACTCTATAGTCAGCCTGGGGCAGAGATGGTACGTGGCTACACTAACATCTCACCACGCTCTACCACTCTATAGTCAGCGTGGGGCAGAGATGGTACGTGGCAACACTAACCTCTAACCATGCTCTACCACTCTATAGTCAGCGTGGGGCAGAGATGGTACCTACAGCTGACTCACTAACCCTGGCCACAGTGCTTTAATGTGTAATGGCCTTTGCTGACATGATACTTGAATGCAGCCCTTGCAAGTCTACGCATCATCCCAACTCGGTAGGGTTGGGATGATGCACAAATGCAGCCCTAGCGAGTAGGTTACTTGCCAAGCCTGCATTCAATTTCATGCATCATAAGTCTAGCTCGTCTTTGACGTAGCATGGCTCTGCTGGGAGAGTGCTTACTAACCTGACTTACACTCTCCCCCCTGCAGCACTGTGACCTGTACCTGGACTGGTTGGCCTACACTCTCCCCCCTTACTTACCTGACTTACACTCTCCCCCCTGCAGCACTGTGACCTGTACCTGGACTGGTTGGCCTACACTCTCCCCCCTTACTAACCTGACTTACACTCTCCCCCCTGCAGCACTGTGACCTGTACCTGGACTGGTTGGTCTACACTCTCCCCCCCTTACTTACCTGACTTACACTCTCCCCCCTGCAGCACTGTGACCTGTACCTGGATTGGTTGGTCTACACTCTCCCCCCTTACTTACCTGACTTTACACTGGTCCCCGAGTCACGACTCTGGTCACTACTCCGCGGCGCGCACCGGCACCAAGGTCACGGTCGTTTGTTTTGCGCGCTTCTTCCCTCCTTCTGCAGAGAGTTCGCACTGCGTCTCGTCAGATTGGCGCGTCGTACCCGTCAGCAAAGAATCATAAAGAATGATTGATTTCGGCAAGGATATCTCTATGATTTCGGTGAGTACCTGTAAGATTATACATTTTTAACATTTATCAAAGATAGGCACATCAGTAACGGGGAGATGTGAGTTGATAAGAGCTGGCGTGTTGGTCCGGTTTTCCCTAGACCCCCCATCAGAGTGATATGCTTCTCCTGTCGGTCCTTCACTAGTCTGTACGTGCCAGACCATTTACAACAGCGGGGCTGTGTCTAGTCAGGGCACCCATCAGATCGCGGCCCGCAGCGACGAGTTCAGATTAGATGAACTAGTCCTTCACTAACCTTTCATCATAGTTCGTTTTCAAGTGCTGCTGACAATGTTGGAAATGAGTACCCTTCTTGAAATAGATGTATCCGTTTAAGAGGGTTCCCACATGTCATGGAATTTGAAAGCTGTCTGGAAAGTCATGGAATGTCATAGAATTTTGTAAAAATTTGCCATGTGTCATGGAATGTCATGTAAAATGGAAAAAAATGAAATTAATATCACAAAATCTCCTAGGAATCTCCCATTTGCTTTCTTGATTTTAGAAATTTTCTCGGGGCCAAGCCCCCCTGACCCCAACAAGAATGTTAAAAATGTCATGGAAAATTGAGGTTTTTGTCATGTAATGTCATAGAATTTCAAGCTGAAATTTTTGTGGGAACGTTGGTTTAAATCACATTTGCAACATTGGTATGGCGGGACCATTGGCCAATTTGTCCACTTTTGCACCAGCTAGTATCTCAGGCCAACGCTAGGAATCGAACCTAAGTACCATACAAATGTTAGATTTGTGATGGAAACAATCATTTCCAAATCTGCATCGCTTCATCGTAGTCCAATAGCTGATTAATTGCTGCCTTTTATATTGCCTAATGTACATGTTCTTCAGTGATAACATATCTCTACAAACCTACTTTCCTCATATTGTGTTCCTTTCCTACAGTCCAGTGCGGGAAGAACCGGCAGTCGGTCCGGATAGGTGGTATGACCTCATGGTGAGTGGTGAGAACATTCGTCCAAGTGTGCGGTTCCCAAAGGACTACTTCGAGTCTGTGAAGGCTCCTGATGCAGTGGTGCATAAGGAGCTGTATGAACGATGGCTGCATGAGCACCAAGCCGGCATGCAGCAGTATGCCGCCTGGGTGGGAAGGGCATCAGCAGACTATGCCATCACCATGCAGGGCAAGGAGGTAGAGAGACTCAGGCAGATATTCGAACAACAACGAATCGACGAGCAGGCAGAACCTGATAAGGTGATCGAACTCACCAAACGGCTGGAACATGCGAAGAGGGAGCTTACAACGGCCCGCGCCTTCCAAAAGGCTGCGGAGGACACTCTGGACGATCAGGCCAAAACCATGAAGGCACTGAACATTAAGTTCATCCGAGTGTTCGGAATCAGACTCACTCAGTGGAGTGGGTCGCTCGAAGAACTCCGAGATTTGGTAAAGGACTTGTGAGATGATTCGTGTGTTCGTTTGTTCAGTTGCGTTTTTGATGACTTGTGTATATGATGTTTCGATGATATCTTAATAATTGTGTTCGTAATTACAGAACGTCCATGATTGAAATCATGATTCGAAAAACATAAACCAGGTGTGAGATGCATAGTTGTCAAGAAATGTCTTCGTTGTCTAAAAAAAGAAAAAGTGTATTCATACTTTGAAGAGTATAACTTATACTGTATACTATGATTCGAACCAAAACTGTAAATAATGTTCGATACCTACCTTTATCTCCAAAAATTTTCTTTTTGGACATAACAACTGGTATTCGGATTTCGAGAGTATATCTATTTTTAGGATATAGTCATATATCATTTACCTCATGTGGAGGCCAATATTACTACATTCCTTGGTTATAAGAGTTAACGTCACACCTATGTTGGTTTCATGTATTTTATAATTCCAATAGTTCACGTAATTACCTCTCCAGGGACGGTTCGCCCACATAAATATTTTCGAACCATTTCTTCTGTGTCATTCCGTCCTAAAAAGTCACATAACGTGCACTCCTTACCTACCTTAATAATATACAGCAGTCCAACATTATAGCACTCCAATGCACTATATGGATATATATCTAAAACTGGACAACGACATCCATGTAACAGAAAGCTATATTTATTAGAAGTAGAAATCCATGAATATCTATATGAAGGAGAACACCATGTTCATGCCTATATGTCTGTGTGTATGTTCATTTCGAAATTCAAGATTGCAACCATTGATTGAATGCCACCATGCTTTCAATGTAATCTCGAATTGCAGTTGCAGTAGTTTGATACTATTAGGCCACCTTATTTTGATAACTTGGATTACGGGCTTTTGGCTCTAAATTTTTCGAAGGGCAGAGGAAAAAAAAAAAAAAAAAAGCTGCCCTACAGGAGGGGCCGGATCAAAAAATTTCCCGAAGGGCAAAGGAATAAAAAAAAAAAAAAAAAAGGCATCAAAAACATCATCTTTTGGTAATCTAAGGAAGACATGTTGAGTAATATCCCCAATCTGAAAGGCCTCATTTTACCTTTTACTGGTCAACATGTACTTTTTTTTTTTTTTAAGGAAAATTCTCAAAAAATCTCGAAGGGGAAAGGTCAAAAAAAAAAAAAAAAACTTTTTTTTTTTTTGCGAAATGCCAAAAATCTCGGAGGCGGATCCGTAATCCAAGTTATCAAAATAAAACGGCCTAATAAAAAAAAATCTATTCTATTTTTCTTTCATGAACAATTGGCATCCCATAGATTCAAGATGGCTATCACTTATTGAATGTCCCAACGCTTGAAATGCAATCTTGACTTGTAGTTGCATTAATTTGATACTATCAAAAAAACAAATCCTATTTGATTTTTCCTTCATTCAACCCATTCAAGATGGCTACCATTTACTAAATGCCACAATGCTTTCAGTGCAATGAAGAATTGTAGTTGCATTAATTTGATATCTATATAAGAACATTTCTATTTGATACCTTTTTCAAACACAGTTGGCACCCCATAGGTTTAGGATGGCCACCATTCATTGAATGCCACAATGCTTTAAATGCAATCTTGAAATGTAGTTGCATTAATTTTAAACTGTTAAAAACATCCAATTTAGTTGTTTTTTTCATGAAGAGTTGGCACCCCATAGGTTCAAGATGGCCACCAATCATTGAATGCCATAATGCTTAAATGCAATCTTGAGTTGCTGTTGCATTAATTTGATTCTTAAAAAAAAAACTTTCTTTTTTTTCTTTCATGAACAGTTGGCACCCCATACATTCAAGGTGACTACCAGTCATTGCATGCCACAATGCTTTAAGTGCAATCACAAATTGTAGTTGCATTAATCTGATACTAATAAAAAAACTAATTCTATTCTTTTTTTTATTTATGAACAGTTGGCACCCCATATATTTAAGATGACTACCATTCATTGAATGCCCCGATGCTTGAAATGCAATCTCGAATTGTAGTTGCATCAATTTAATGCTAATAAAAAACAAATTCTTATCAATTTTTCTTTCATGAATATTTGGCACCCCATAAGGTGGCCACCATTCATATTAATGCAAATAGAATGCTTTAAGTGCTGTCACGACTTGTAGTTGCATTAATCTGATACTAAAAAAAAAAAATCTATTTGAATTTTCTTTCATGAACAGTTGGCACCCCATAAATTAAAAATGCACCCAGCACCCAGGTCAACAGCTATATACAGACACGTGTACCTCCCCTGCCTGTTCTCCTTCAATGCACAGTGAAGAGGGTGGGAGGGGGTGACCCTCAACAGTGCATAAACACTTTGATTGGATGACAATGCAGTTTTTATATTACAACCTAAATTTGTGCAACGAAAATCATCAAGAAATACTAAGTATTTTTTCCAAAGAATAGCTTTTCTAGAATGGCTCGGTATTCAGGAATCCTACTGCGAATAAAAAAATGTCAAATTCTAATTCTAAATACCTGAAAATTGAGAAATGCTGGCGTTCACGGGTTATGTAGGAAATGTACTAAAAACAGCAAAAAAGGGCAACAAAACCCTAATTTTCTCAAAAACTGTTCAGTAGGATTTTTTCTAACTGAGGTTCCACTGTTTTCTACCCTCATATTACACATTGGCATAGAGAATATATTGACACCTAGTCAGGATTTTGCGCTAGGAGCAATCTGTGAGGCGAAAAACAGCCAAAATGAGCCACTGGTCTGAAGTATAAAACTGGGCATCGATCACTATAGAGCTACAAAGAGACAGAGAATCGATGTCCAGTAATAATTGACTCAGGGTTACCACCCAGAGTCTTTTGTGACGCCTTGTGAGGGGTCACATCAAGATAGTGAAACTTAATTTTTGAGTGTCAATTTTGACATGAATTCATGGTTCACAAAATTTGAAAACTTGACAGATGGACAGACATGACACTCAGGTACATGGA
Source organism: Harmothoe impar (assembly GCA_947462335.1). NCBI lineage: Eukaryota > Metazoa > Annelida > Polychaeta > Phyllodocida > Polynoidae > Harmothoe > Harmothoe impar. Next base: position 4,011,149 of record OX381707.1, on the reverse strand, counting down.
ACATCAGTCACTTTCGTCAATGTTCCACTTTAAGCATTTAAAACATTTAGATAAAAATATGTGACAAAAAAAACAAAAAAACATGTGCAGAGAAATTAAACACTAAAGTACTAGAACGGATTTTCGTCTCCATTACGGTCCACACAATTTCAGTGCTAAGTCAATGAGAGCTATCTTGCATTATAGTGTGAGACACTTTTTGTAAGACCTTCTTGATATATTTCTCTTGAACTATCTTGAATTACATTATTGTGTGGACAGGTGCTGCTGTGATCACAGGTTTTAACATGGAAACAAAAATTTGCAAATATCTTCGCTGTTTACGCTCCGATTGGCACGATTTTTGGAAGGGTCGGAGATCTACAGCGTTGGCCGCCGACCGACACATCGTAATAGAAACAAAGATGCCCTTGCCGTTTACGCTCCGATCGACTCGCTTTTTGGCCGTGACGTAAAGTGGCTGTTACGGGCTGTCGGGTGACGATGCCCACAGCCACCTGATGGCCCCCAGCCATCTGCTTTTCCACACCCACCTGCTTGCCCATACCCACCTGCTTGCCTGGAATTTGACTAAATAAGTCATGTGACCTATCAAAGTGGGTCAGCGTTTCCTGGAGGTTATGATTCTGCTGTCAGAATTGAGAAATAATTTATTGTATTAAAATTAGGTACATGGCTTATGGGGAATTGGCATGGTCATGGGGAATCGGCATAAAGTGTGTGGATTGGGTGGCGCGGTCTTATGGGCTCACTAGATATGGATGCTCTCAGAGTTGACAAATAAATAATTGTTCCCGAAATGATTTTGCAGCTTCAATCTTTCAGTTAATAAATTCAATCACTTAATCACCCTGACCCTGAGTCATTTGTGATGTAAATCACACGTTCAATCTATAATGTAGTAATCAATATTGTATCTCAACAAAAACCATACAGATCTGTGATCACTGTAGCTAGAAGTAGTGTAGAACATATATATTCACATATATATTCATATCTTTATTAAAGATGGATACTCACGTATCGATCTTGTCGTTATAGTGTTGGATCTGTAAGATCCCTGTTATGTACATAGATATGTAAATGTTGTTTGGTGTAACAGGTCAGTCTAAATCTAAATTGTACTTTCTACATGTACGTGTAAAACATAATTCGTACCTTCGAATGTACCCCGGTATTGTCATCATGTACACTGATATTATTCTCCTATATTCGAGTATATTATATTACATCAGATGTATTTCGACCCTTGTCATAATCTGGTGGGGGTGATGTAGGGGCACGAATAATACGTGTACATATAGGTCCGTGGAGTCAGAGCGGGAAGTGCCTCCAGCGGACACTAGGTGGCAGCACCTACGCCATGTCCTTTCGGTTATCCGGTAGCGGAGCCAGGCAGGGCACTCCAGACGGCGCTACGGAGGAGTGCCATGTCGACACTGCTTGGTCCGCGCTCAGGGTATATAAGAGGCCGAGGTTGGCTACCTCAGGGAGTTCGTCCCAGGACGAGCTCTGACCCACACCTTTCGTACCTTCGCTTTGATAGGGGCACCTACACCCCTCCCACATTATGGCTCCTGCACCAGCCATGCTGGCTCAGGACCTGACTGTCCGGTGTTGCTAACTTCGAACTATCGATAGAATCCTGTGTGTCTTCGAATGGTTAAAAGACCAAGTGAACCAAGTAGAAACCTTCGTGTACTTTTGAGGCTGTGATCGAATTAAACCTGTTGCATTCAAACCGAATTTGGAAAAAAGAGCTTGTACAGCTCGATGAGTATTCTACATCCAGTTTTCACAGAGGTAATCACTGTATCACAATACTATAAGAAACATATGAAAAGGAAAATAACAACAATGGATATGCCTGGTGATATTAGACCATCACCCAGGCTATCGTTATGCTTTGTCAGGTTACTACTTAATAAACTAATTAAGTTACATATTTAAGTACAAAAATCATGTCTATATTTCTATACCTCAGCAATATATATAATTACGCTGAAAATACTGTAATGGGATGAGACATTTAGGGGCGGGCACCCCGTACATCTTGACAAGTCTATGCTTTATGAAGTGATTATTTACCGGTAATACTACATGTATTTAAACTCATATGTGGCAAGAAAAGGTACAATATACATAACTACCCGATGCAGTCTTCATGTTAAATTATAGTTAGTACTACCAAGCCATTTTTTTCTATTTAGCTTGAAGGCCTCATAGTCTAATATATTTCTTATATTAACAGTAAGGTTGTTCCAAGACACTGCCCCCCTATAAAGAGCGCTTTTTTTACATGATTCATTTTTTGGCTTGATGCATAGAAATAGAGGTGCGTCATGAGCTCGAGTGTATACATTCCTAATATTTCTAATATCCATATTATTTTTTTGCTTAAACATAAAATTCACAAGGTGCATTACACGTCTAGGTTGCAGCTTTGAGATGCGTGCCTGTTGATGAGTTAATATAACCGGATATCTATAATCCAACCCTAAACTCATACGCAACGCTCTATTCTCTACGACCTGAATTTTGTCCAAAATAGCCTTTCTTGCCACTCCATAAAAAATATCCCCATAGTCAGCATGTGGCAGCACCATGGTCTTATACATATATAACATTGTGTCATTACTCATACAATCCCTTAGGACAGCCATTTGGTGTACCCGATAGACTACTTTTTTGTATGCAGATTCGGCTTGCATGTTAAAATTTAGAACAGGGTCTAGAATTACTCCTAGATATTTAAAGCTGATGCATCTGTCGATTTCTTTATCTCCAAACAAGACCTTGTGAGCTATTATCTCTTTCAATCTCGATCTAAGACCAAAAATCATGTAATTTGTTTTTTTTGCATTTAAAGTGAGCTTTAACCCACCCCCCCTCCCTCCTCCTTTTCAATGATAAATTATCACTCCCCAGACCCCTGAATATCTACTCCTTGCCCAATGTTCATGGTTAGTCTGGTATGATTAAATATTACGCCAAAAGATAGATCTAGTTTATATTTAGCCTAGAGACCCCCCCCCCCCGCAACAACCTCACCTCTCCCCCCCCCCCCCCCGGAGTAGATAGACATCAGGGGTTGGCCCTAGGCCTACTAATATATATGGGCCCTTGGACTACCTTAAAACCTTGCGTATAAGCTGCGGCTAGTACACGTCAGATCAGCGGTGCGGCTTATAGGATCGGCCGAGGGTCAGGGTGCGGCTTATACGCAAGTTTTTTTCGCTATGATACAGTGTTAAAAGTCACCATAATCAGATCGCTGGTGCGGCTTATAGCATCGGCCCCCAACTGGTGGGGCTTATATGCGAGTTAGGCTTATACACAAGGTTTTACGGTAGGTTTTTTTCCCATAAGGAACTGGGAATGGCATCACAGAGGCTGGGGAGGGGGGCTAGATCCTGCCTGGAGGGTGTGAGTTTATCGTGGGGGGGGGGGGGCATGACACATATTGACAGGTGCCCCCCCCCCCTGAAAATGAGCATTTCCGGGCCCTGCCCTATGTATATAGTTATCCTGGGGCTATTCAGCTTTGTGTCAATAGATAGACCTAGGTTTCTACTAATTTCATTAAAAATGGTCTGGACTTGGGCTGATCGGTTACCATGGAAACAGACACAATATCATGATTTTTGGGGGCCAGATGTCCCTCCCATGTACTTTTGGGGCCATGTATAAGTGCTTCACCCTAATAAAATAATGTCTTATGCTATTCCAAATCTTTTCTGGACATTAATTTCTTAATTTCACAGTAAAAAAAATGGAAAATTTATACCAGTTACTATGGTAATGGACAAACTTGTTGACAATACTCAATTTCCACTTACCAAAAATGAATCTTTAAACCCCAGCCCATTTTTTATTCTTGCCCCGAGTGTATTTTGGACTATACCTACAGGTGCACATAAGTTTATAGTATTTTCAGTAAAAATGGGCTGAACTTGGACACACCGGTTACCATGGAAACAGAGCAAATATGAACTTTGTTATGAAAATGACAATCCAGAAAACTAGCCCTGAGTCAAAAATTAAGCAAACCACTTGGCCTAAAAACCCATAAATATGTAGAATAACATGTTGTTAACAACCTGAGGGCTTACATTGGGAGAAATATTGAACAATAATACCCATTTAGAGCCAGATTGCTGGTTTGACAGTTGACATTTTGCCCAAACTTTAGGTAAACAACAGGCTGGGCTGGCCAAAATACAACTTATGTCAACAAAACTCACCTGCAGTTTGCTTCACCAAACCCTTGTGCATCTATGGGCACTAACATTTATTTGTAAATATATATATAACCCACCATACACAGGAGAATTCAAAAGTAAACAGTGCGCCGCTCACACTACGAGCGTCGCCGCTCATGGAGGGCGTTACCAGAGGTAAGATTGGAGGCGTCAGCGAAGTCGTAGCGAAGCAGCCCCGAACGATGCCGAGGAGCCCAGTGTAACCTGACTTACACTCTCCCCCCTGCAGCACTGTGACCTGTACCTGGATTGGTTGGTCTACACTCTCCCCCCCTTACTTACCTGACTTACACTCTCCCCCCTGCAGCACTGTGACCTGTACCTGGATTGGTTGGTCTACACTCTCCCCCCTTACTTACCTGACTTACACTCTCCCCCCTGCAGCACTGTGACCTGTACCTGGACTGGTTGGCCTACACTCTCCCCCCTTACTTACCTGACTTACACTCTCCCCCCTGCAGCACTGTGACCTGTACCTGGATTGGTTGGTCTACACTCTCCCCCCTTACTTACCTGATTTACACTCTCCCCCCTGCAGCACTGTGACCTGTACCTGGATTGGTTGGTCTACACTCTCCCCCCTTACTTACCTGATTTACACTCTCCCCCCTGCAGCACTGTGACCTGTACCTGGATTGGTTGGCGTACACTCTCCCCCCCTTACTTACCTGACTTACACTCTCCCCCCTGCAGCACTGTGGCCTGTACCTGGATTGGTTGGCGTACACTCTCCCCCCCTTACTTACCTGACTTACACTCTCCCCCCTGCAGCACTGTGGCCTGTACCTGGATTGGTTGGTCTACACTCTCCCCCCTTACTTACCTGACTTACACTCTCCCCCCTGCAGCACTGTGACCTGTACCTGGATTGGTTGGCCTACACTCTCCCCCCTTACTTACCTGACTTACACTCTCCCCCCCTTACTTACCTGACTTACACTCTCCCCCCCCTTACTTACCTGACTTACACTCTCCCCCCCCTTACTTACCTGACTTACACTCTCCCCCCTGCAGCACTGTGACCTGTACCTGGATTGGTTGGCCTACACTCTCCCCCCCTTACTTACCTGACTTACACTCTCCCCCCCCTTACTTACCTGACTTACACTCTCCCCCCTTACTTACCTGACTTACACTCTCCCCCCTGCAGCACTGTGACCTGTACCTGGATTGGTTGGCCTACACTCTCCCCCCTTACTTACCTGACTTACACTCTCCCCCCTGCAGCACTGTGACCTGTACCTGGATTGGTTGGCCTACACTCTCCCCCCTTACTTACCTGACTTACACTCTCCCCCCCCCTTACTTACCTGATTTACACTCTCCCCCCTGCAGCACTGTGACCTGTACCTGGATTGGTTGGTCTACACTCTCCCCCCCTTACTTACCTGACTTACACTCTCCTCCCTGCAGCACTGTGACCTGTACATGGATTGGTTGGTCTACACTCTCCCCCCCTTACTTACTTGACTTACACTCTCCCCCCTGCAGCACTGTGACCTGTACCTGGACTGGTTGGTCTACACTCTCCCCCCTTACTTACCTGACTTACACTCTCCCCCCTGCAGCACTGTGACTTGTACCCGGACTGGTTGGTCTACACTCTCCCCCCTTACTTACCTGACTTGCACTCTCCCCCCTGCAGCACTGTGACCTGTACCTGGACTGGTTGGCCTACGCGGGGCTGGCTATCTCAGGGTTCGTGGTGGTGACGGGCTGCGCTAACATGGTGATGATGCTGGCGCTGTGGGGCATCTACCACTCCATAGCTAACGTGGGGCAAACCTGGTACGTTACACACCCTGAGCAATCTCTAACCGTCGTATAGTGGTTTAATGCAACATGCCTGCACTCCTACCACAAGATTTAACCTGCTAGCCCTTTGAGTTATTTGCCTTGGCTTTCACATTATGGTTCAAAGTGACCTTTAATGTTAACACTAGTGAGTAATAGGTAAACTATAACCTGTATATCTGTAGAACTACTGCTTCATTGATAAAGTGAAATGTATATAATTTGTATTGGAAATTTTTAAAATTCAAATTCAAAGTTGAACTAAAAAATTAACCTTATTGGTCTAGACACGAAGTGAAACGTGTATTGAAAAAATTCAAAATTCAATTTTAAATTTCAACTACCGGTAGAAAATCATGGTAAACCCTCCTTGACCCTGTGTGTGCAGGTACTCGTTTGGCTGGGAGTCGCAGCTGCTGGAGACGGGTTTCCTGGCGGTGTTCCTGTGCCCGGTGTTGTCGTTACGTCGCTTGCCGCGCCTCACGCCTCCCTCCATCATCGTCATCTGGGCCTTCCGCTGGCTTATCTTCAGAATTATGCTCGGCGCCGTGAGTACTCAATTCTTATCATGTTGTTTTTAAACCTTTAAAGGCCACAGTTTTTTTAATACACTATGGATGCAGCCATGACGAGTTACATACGCCAGTGCAGCATTCAAGCCGTCCCTTCATAGACTAAAAATTGTTGCATTGATTTTTTTGTTAGTACCGTAAATTCCCGCGTACTACCCGCATCTCGCGTATAACCCGCACCCCGACTTTGGGAGAATCCTATAACCCGCACAGGGGGTCTGAGTGCTCCTGGGTAAAAACCCTCGTATTACCCGCACCTAGACTTTTGGAAAATTTATAAATATTACCCCTACCCCAGCCCTCTCTGTGAGAAGCCACATGCTCTCTATACATGCCTTAGGTACATGAGGTAGGGTGGGCAAGGTGTGACCGCCACAAAGCTAACTGGCTTGGGTAGAGGTCGGGGGGGGGATAGAAAGCTGTCACTGCTCAAGGTAGCTGTAGCTGAGCCCCCCACCCCACCCCGAGCCCTACCCAAGGCAGTTTGGTATGCGGCGGTCACACCTTGCTCTCGCCTCCCCCTCCTCCCCCCCCCCCAATATAGAGCTTCCTTGGGAAGGGGAGGAGTCATTTCACAGACATTTCTGAAATCTCAAAAGCCAAAAACCCTCGTATTACCCGCACCTAGACTTTGGAAGAATCCTATAACCCGCATTGGCGATTTGGTTCGCATACTACCCGCGGGTAGTACGCGGGAATTTACGGTAGTAAGGGTAGATTCGAATCTCACTCGCTTCATGCTTAATCAGAAATGTTGTACCGACGTATCATAGTGGACAGCAGACTGTCAGACGTTGTGGAATATAGGGCCAGACCAAAAAAAATTGTCAATGGATTTTGCTCGCTTCATTTTTTTCAAAATTGAGAATTTTATATTTTTTTTCAAATTTTCTTCCAGTAATTCCCCCAGATCAACCAATAAATTTTTATGTTAGGGGTCCACTAAGAACTTTTGTTGGAGGCTGGTTAAAAAAAAAAAATTGTCGCTTGCTCCAGTTTTCCACCAACAAAATCCATTGACAAAAAAAATTCTTTAAAAAAAAAAAAAAAAAATTCGCTCGCTCGCACCAGTTTTTGAAAAGTGAAATCCATTGACCAACTTTTTTTTTGGGTGTGGCCTAGAGTAGAGTGTTTCCTTGTTTCTCCATATGATATTTGTTGTGTGTTATTTGTGGCAGGGTCTGATCAAGATCCGGGGAGACAAGTGTTGGCGCGACCTGACCTGCATGAACTACCACTACCAGGTACGGACTCTACTCAAGCAGAACATTTATGAAGTCAGTCAATAATAGATAAAAATCCCTGAGCTCTGATGTCCTTAAATATACCGTAAAACCTCACGTATAAGCCTAACTCACGTATAAGCCGCACCCCCAGCTTAGAGACATCCTTTAAGCCTAACAGGGGGTTTGGAAATTGCCAATATAGTACTGTACTATCCATATTTAAACTCCAGATTAAGCCGCATCCTATAAGCCGCACTGGCGATCTGACTCACGTACTAGCCGCAGCTTGTATGAGGTTTTACGGTAGATATGATGTCACAATTGTGACATTTAGCACCGTCACACACAGTCTTTTATAGCAGAACCATACTCTATCCCAAACTCCTGTATATTGTACATTAACATGAAATGAGACCTTTTCGAAACCTAAAGAAATTGGTCCATACAACAATAAAAATAATGATGTGTATTGTTCTGTTTAGAGTAAGCGCCCTGGCACGTATAGATTTGGGGGCCCATTTACTTCCCGCACTAAGATACAAGACAAGCACTTGGTAAAAATCCTGGTACTTAAACGCGACCATCAACATATATCTAAATCAGTGATCTCACAAATTCTGCTTTATACTGTCTAACAGACGCAGCCAGTGCCCAACCCCCTGGCCTACTACATGCACCTGTCCCCTCACGTGTTCCACAAGTTTGAGGTTCTCTCCAATCACTTCATAGAGCTCGTCGTGCCATTTTTCCTGGTCCCGTTCCTCCCGCGGCGTTTCCGTCTTGTCGGAGGGTTCTTACAAGTCATGTTCCAGGTTAGTAATAATTGTGTGATTTTGTGGATTTTGTGCACTTTTTTTTGGATTTTTTTTTTGGGAAATAGAAATTATCAACAGATTAAGCATACTTAATTTTTCAAAATTTCATTTTAATTCAGTACTTCTCTTGATCTCTTCAAAATGTTTGTTGCCGGTAGTTCATTGAGAACTATTGTCAGAGGCTTTGTAAAAAGAAAAGAAATAAGCTCTTGCTCGACGCTTCCATCTCTAAGATCCTTTAATAAAAAAATGTATATTGCTTCCTCTGAAGGCCAGACCAAAAAAAAAAAGTTGGTCTATGGATTTTGCGCACCTTATTTTCGGAAATGGAACCTTTTCTTTCTTTTTGAAAAAAAAAAAAATTGTCGATGGATTTCACTCGCCTCATTTTTTTTTCAAAATTGAGAATTTGAAAAAAAAAAAGAAATTCGCTCGCTCGCACCAATTTTTGAAAAGTAAAATCCATTGACCAATATTTTTTTTTGGTGTGGCCTTAGATCCATTTTTGAAAGTGATCTCCATTGACCAATTATTTTGGTATAGACTTGTTTGTCAACACATCCCATGTAAATACGGCCATGTTTGGTGCTTCCTATACCCCTTGTATCTGTGTTCTCAGTGTGTGCTGATCCTGTCCGGCAACCTGAGTTTCCTCAACTGGCTGACCATCATTCCGTCCCTGGCGTGTTTTGACGACAAGAGTCTGGCGTGGCTCTTCTCGTCACGGCCGGGCAGGGCCAAGCACCGGGTGTGGAGTATACAGCAGGAGGAGAAACAAGGCCGCGCCCCCCGCGCCACCATAGGTATGTACACTTACTGCACACAGAGTCACTTGGTATCAGTATTACCCTAAAGCCTCTCTTAAAGCCGAGTAAATTGGAGATTTCAGGCTAACTGTACTCGATTCGAATTCAGGCTCGTATCTGATGTATTAAGTGCCCTAGGCGCTAATGAAATTTGGTATTTCAGTACTATTTTTGAATAGTGAAAATTAAGTTTTTTCTAATGTAAAATATGACCGAAAGAAGGGGGGGGAGGGGGCTTATTAGGGCGAGAGTGCTTATTACGTTGAATACAGTAATTCAGCTAATAGAGTTTTCTAAATGTGGAGGTCGGCCATCGGGCTTATAAGGGTAGTATTAATCTTAGTAATAGATCGTTTCAAACTGCTCAAATATCATAATCTTCTTTCAAAGTAAGGGTTTCTGTTTATAAAGGAGCTTGGCTTTAATTAGAGGTTTTACGGTAATGATTTTTACCTCTTTAAAATCAGAAATGTACAAATATCTAATTAGTGTGAAATAAGTTTTGTTTTCAAATAATTAGCTTTACATTATTAACTGGGAAAATTCCCAAACCTGAATTACCAACATTGTTGAGATGGTCAAAGGATACCCACCATTGATGCGGTGAGCCGTGATATTTCAGGATCGCGCTTTAGGCGGGTTACCATGGTAGCGCTAGCTGCCACCATAACCTACCTGAGTCTGCCCATCGTGCAGAACCTGCTCTCATCACGACAAGTCATGAACACCTCGTTTGAACCGCTCCGTATCGTCAACACGTACGGGGCCTTTGGCAGGTACAACACTGATACAACACCAAGTGTTACTGACCTCAACACTCGTGCAGGCTTCTCTCTTGTGTGTAGCGTTAGTGCTGTAGGTAGCAGGGGTACATAACACACATGTACTATGTACTAACACACCTTGGTTTTCAGATGTGTGTGTGCTGGATGATCTAACAGAAACTAACCCTGACCTAACTCCTGCAGTCCTCTTAGATACAGCAGGCCAAGATCCAGATACCAAGAAAGCCAGTTTTACTATTCTCCGGATTCAATATGATATAGTTTTGCTTGGCGAATAAACCGAAGTTCTCGATGTACTAAATATAACCCCGACTTAATACCTCAGAGATGCCACTTTTTCTACTTTTGCAGGATTTCCTACTTTTTTGTTGGAATTTCTGTATTGAATTTTGATAATTTCCTACAGGAAATTGACCAAAATCGGAAGATTTTCTACTTTTTTTTCGACAACTGAGTGACATCTCTGATAACTATTGACTCTTTAATGACAGCATGATGCAGCATTCTCACTGAGCACCTCTCCGGTGAGAGATCCCGTATTTGCCGCATCATGCCAACAAGATGGCATGATGCTTTGAAGCTGTGCGTCCTGTCAGTGCCTACCCTTTAAGGACGGCATGATGCCATGATGCATGAATGAAGCCCTGGCGAGTAACTCGCCAGGGCTGCATTCAAGCATCATACCGACCCTATGGGATTAAGACACTCCCGAAGGGTCGGTATGATGCACCAATGCAGCACCGGCGAGTTACTCGCCGGGGCTGCATTGGTGCATCATGCAGACAAATGTAATCTTTTAGCGACATCTGTCCGTAAAGGTTTAAAGCACTCTGCTGCCCCTACAGGGTTACCTGACTAACTGTGTCTGCATGTACCCGTGTAGGTGTACAGCTGCGTGCGTTGTTCGACCTGGCGCTGGCCATGATACTCGGGGTTCTCTCGGTGCCGGTCGTCATGAACCTCCTCTCCCCCGACCAACTCATGAACACCTCGTTTGAGAGTCTGCGCATCGTCAACACTTACGGTGCCTTCGGAAGGTACAGAGCGACCAGAGGTGTCGCTGCATGCTGAATGACTAACCCTTTAACCCTACACTAACGATTTAACACTTTAAGGGCTGCATACTGCTTTAATGTGTTGTGTCCTTTGTCACTATGAGGCATGAGTGAAGCCCTGGGAATTCTACTCCCCAAGGGTGAAATCATGCATTAATGCAGCCTTAGAGTTACTCACCAGGATTGCATTCATGTATCCTTACGACCAATGGGCAAAGCGTATTAAAACACTATGCTGGCATTAAAGTGTTAATGACAATGCATGTAGTATCTATGCTAAGATTAGGTGTAGTTTTTGCAGGTTTTGTACTTTATGTTTCTCGTCTTGTTGGTGATGGATTTTGTTGTTCCAGTCGCTCGTCTTGAAGTGGGCCTGGATTCCTTGCAGCATGCGTCTTGGTACTGCTTTCACCCAGGTCTGCCTGCTGAACGCTGAGTCGACTTCAACTCAAAATCTTTGTGTATAAACTGGTGCAGTTACCCATAAGGCATGTTACGGGTCACCCATAAAGGGCTGGGTGGGGCGACTGCACAGTGCTGGCCCCCGGCTTGTGGGGGATGGGTTGGAATTCCAAGCCGCTCACCCAAAACTCCACCAAACCCCCTTCCTCCACTGAAGAAACGACCCCGAAAGTTTGAGATGTGTTATGACTGTCGAGCCACCAGTCGTCATAATGTAACCGACTGTGACATTTTTCCGGCGACCATGTTCAAACACTAAAGTTCCCCTATATGTTTTGCTGGCCCCAACTCGCCCCATATAAGGAAGCGGATATTAACGGAAGTCACCTGATCAGACAGTTAGAAACTGAAATCTATTTTGAGAGGTCATGTGTATAAACATGAAATGCCCATATATGTAGTCTCAAGGACTCGCCGACCACTTCTGTTAGTGAACCTAACTATTGTGACATGCGGCCTGTTTGTTGTTGTCAGACGGGCGTGTGAACCACGGTCAGCGTGTAACTCGCCAGGCGGACCTGACCCCAGGTCAGCGTGTGACCCCAGGTCAGCGGGTGCGGCAGGGTATGAACCTCATGCTGGGACTGCTCCTACTCTGGCTGTCTGTGCCCGTCGTTATGAACATGGCCTCGGCCAAACAGAAGATGAACAAGACCTTCGACCCGTTCCGCATTCTCAACACGTACGGCAAGTTTGGCAGGTACGTCGCCGCCATTGTCATGGCGCTGCCATTGTCGTCGCTGTCTGTCACCCGTAAAAACTGCAAAGTCACCTGTGAAAACTGCAAAGTCTCTTGTGAAAACTGCAGTCTCTTGTGAAACTGCAAAGTCACCCTTGGAAACTTTCACTTTCACTTGTTAAATTTGTAGTCACCCATGAAAACTGTAATCACTGATTAAGCTTTCCAAAATCATTCTTAAAAACTGCAAGGTCACTTGCAAGAACTGCAAAGTCACTCGTGATAACTGCAAAAAGAGTGGCTTGTGATACTGCAGTCACTTCGGGATTCACTTGTTACCAGTGCAAAGTCAGTCGTGAAAAACGTGTCGGTGAGAGACAGTCTGTCCTTGCTTCATACCGTGCCCTGACACTTAACCGCCCAATGCCTACCCTAATTACCCCAACGCTTATGCGAGACCAGATTTAATGTATAAGATATATCGCACTAGCATATCCTGGTACTTCAGGTAGTCGGGGGGCCACATCATTTCTCCTTGTCAAGCTAACCCCTCCCCTCACACTGATAAGAAATTCCCCCATAATGCAATGCTCTGGAGTCGAGGGCCTAACCACAATGCATTGCTCTGAGTCAAGATGGTGGCCTCCATAGCCCAATGTGTTAGTCCCGTATATTTCAACACCCTCAACTCTTGTCGCTTATAACACCAGCGCTCTTTCAAACCCTCCCGGGCTTATATGCGACAGGACCGTAGCGGAAAGTTGTTCTTATTCACAGCTGCCTCGTCTACATCTAGATGCCAGACCTAGAGTACATCATTTTTGTTCACCACTAGGGGTACAAAATGAATGTGACCTTATTTAGTCCTTTAGTTAGTGGTAGTGTATAGTACATATTGATGTCAGTACCGCCACCTACAGCAATAGATGCATGCCTTAGTACAGGAAACCTGCATGAGTGTGGAGTTTTAAACATTAAGTTGTTTGTTATGTGTAAATCTTGTTTTATTTTGTGTAATTTATGAAATATGCAAAGCATTGGAATGTAGCTGACTGTTCTGAAGTGGATGAATGGTGTTTTTTTAAGGGAAAAAAGAAAGAAAAGAGATAAATGTAATGTTAAAGATAAAAGATACAATACTATTTTTCCTGGTGTAAATATGAATTCTGAATCTATTCACAAAATCTTGTTTAATGTAACACCAAATATACCATGGGTGCTAACTCTTTAATGCCAGCATAATGCCTTAATGCCCTATCCATTTTAATCGGCATGATACATTACTGCAGCACTGGCGAGGAACTTGCTGCAATAATGCATCATGCCGACCTATCTTCGTTGGTGCATCACAACGACAAATGAAGCTGAAGCCTTTATGCATCACGCTGTCCTTAAAGTGTTTAAACGACGTTGTATTTCAGCATTACCAAGGAGCGTACAGAGGTCATACTACAGGGCACCTATGACGGCCCGAACAACCCCAAGGCCAAGTGGATAGAGTACGAGTTCAAGTGTAAACCGGGTAGGTTTCATCACAGACAATATCACATACTGTAAAACCACGCGTATAAACCTAACTCGGGTATAAGCTGCACCCCTAAGTGACAGATTATATAAGCTGCAGATGGGGTCTGAAAATTGTTAATTTAATACTGTAGTATACTTACAAAAACTCTCCTATAAGCCGCACCCAATAAGCATGTTTGGTATCAAAAGAAAGCTGAGTCTGACTCATATTGAGGCCGCGGCTTATACGCGAAACTTTAAGGATATGAATATGTGTGCACTATTCTAAATCTTTCTGGTAATTATATAAAACCGTCTTTTATTATAGTTTGTATTTAAATAAAGCGTCTCCATTTTCCGACTCTTGTCCGTTTCAGGTAGCGTAAACCGGCGGCCGTGCTTCATATCTCCGTACCATTACCGCCTGGACTGGCTCATGTGGTTCGCTGCTTTTGGTGTAAGTTTGCCCTATTTGCCCTACGAGTCCCAGTTATAATACTACAACTGGATCTACTACAACTATAAAGGCCCAGGCAGACCAGTCGAATCAAACGTGAAAACAGTGACAAATAATTTAGTATAGCCTACCCCCTACTTTGTAAAGGTGTATTAACCTCAAAAAACTTGGCACATACAACTTAAAATCGTGAAAATTGTGAGGGTCTGACGAGGCCTCAAGATGACAAATCTAAAGGCCATAGCTCAAAGATATTAGTGTAGATATGAGTGAATTAGAAAAGAAAAAAGATTGTATGCCTTTATTCTAATTTAAAAATTCCTTCCTTTGACTTTCAGAGTTACCAGGAGCACCCGTGGTTGGTGCACCTGTCCGCTAAGTTGTTGGCCAACGACCCGATGGCCGAGACGCTGATAGAGAACAACCCCTTCCACGGCAAGGCCCCTCCACTGTAAGTGCACTTTTTATAAAACATTAACAGGTTTATGTATTCAATAATAAGGGTCATTGTTTTCCCACGATTTAGATGAAATATATTCCAAGTTCAGAGTGTCAAGCTCTACGTTGAAATGCATGCTTACTCAGAGTGGGCACTAGTTGTGTTCATTATGGGATTCACGTATTTCTAAAGGTGGAAAGGAAGGTGTTGACACTCCGCTACTACATCCAGATCTGACTTCACGTATTTCTTGTTTCTAACCATGTAAATACGGCTTGACTTTTGGACGCTGAATGTTCATTCATTATCATGATGCTTCAGTAGTATCTAACTGTAGGGTCAGTATGATGCACCAGCGAGTTACTCACATGGGCTGCGTCAATCCATCATCCTTTAGGGTAGATTCACCTGGAATCGGACACATACCCGAGGACGGACACTGGAATTTGTGTTGATTAATTCATTCCAATATCTTTATTTTTGTAAATAATTGCAAAGATTAGGTTTCATTTTTCCATCAAAGATCCACTATAAGTCTTATTTTACATGAATAATTAGAAATCTCAGTGTCAGGCTCATGGTGAATCTATCCTAAACAACGTTTTACGCTACATCTACAATACCCGCTCCCTGTTGCAGCTGGATCCGGGCGGAGCACTACCGCTACGTGTACACCAAACCAGGTACGCGGGAGTACAGTAAGGGGAACTGGTGGCGCCGTAAGCGGGTCGGCAGCTACATGCCTGCCATCTCCCTCTCCACCATTAAAGTGAGTGTATCCGATGTGTGGGACAAAATATAGATTTCTCCAATAATGAGTCAGAATGTTTGCATATGACATACTTAACTTTTTATCTATTCCATTCCCCCTCATTCCCTCTGATTTTGCTCAAATTTGATTTTAATACTCAATATATGGCCCAATATTGAAAATACACTAGAAAAGCCTATAATTAGACCCCATTTATTCCATTTCTGACTTGTTACTGCCTCCATACCATTTTAATTTCCCCATAAATAATACATTTTTACAGTATTTGGAACATATTTATGTAGGATTTAAAATTTTATTAAAAATCGGATATATCCACTTTTAAGGACTACATGAAGGCTATGAAGTGGGAGCAGCCGGGGGTCATCGCGCCAACCGAGGGTACCCCCGACGAGAACGGAGCCAAAACCGAGTAGACTAACCCTGCGTTATCCCGCCAACCGGTGGTACCCCCGACGAGAACGGAGCCAAAACAGAGTAGATCGACCAGCATTATCGCGCCAACTGGTACCGGTGACGAGAACGGAGCCAAAACGGAGTAGACCAACCCTCCATCCTCATGCTGAGTGCTGGTACCACAGAGGAGAAACCGGAGTAGGATTTGCAGTGTTTGTTAAAAACAGTGGGAGCACTCTGATTATAAGTCACATCTCCAGTTATTGGGGGCTCATTTTATTATGCACCTTGGTCCAAGTCTCCACCAAGATTCTCTTAGAGAGTTGACTCTGCTCGCATTTTGCTTGGAGTAGGAGAAAGAAAGTCAACACGGCATTGACTCACTGTATGCAAATTGGTATTGATCTGATGGATATATTTGGTGTCAGCGGGAGGATCTTACATTTTGAGATTTACATTAATTCTACTTACTGCGGGGGGAGTCCATGTTGACGCTGTAGTGTGGATAGTGTGAAGTGTGTCCAGTCCGTGTGGACTCATGTAGCGGGGTCTGCATGATGCACCAATGCAGAGCCAGCTAGTTGGTACTCGCGTTGGTGCATCATGCTGACCCCTCGCGACGCATAGATTTGATGATGTATGAATGCAGCACCAGTGAGTTACTTGCCAGGGCTGCATTCATGCATCATACGACAAAGGACAGATTGAAAGTTTCGCATTACAGAGATGTAGTAAATAATGCATGTATCGTGCAATATAAAGATCTGACCGTAGGCGACAAAACATTGGTTGTGAGCCTTGTCCAGAAGTCTCCTTGATAATATCGTTGTCCAACTGCTACACTAGGCCTCTAGTCAGCCCACACAGGTCTAACATGAATCTTGCCAATCGTTCTACAGACTTTTCTATTGTCATATTCTAGATAGGCCATCCCACAACTTTAGAGGCTCAACACCTATCAACAAAATATCTGTATTCTTCTCTGCTTTCTCAAGTAGGCAGTCGTCTCAGTCTTTTAGTACATGTATATATCTATAGTAGATCTAAACTGTTCCCTGTCTGTATTGTGACTTCTCCTTTTATATACTAATCAGTGTAATGAGTTCTCTCGCTAAACAGCATTAAAGTGGTAATGTGGGGGGAAAAAAATCAACTAAATTACTTCCGTTTGCTTAGGAGACTATAGGAGAAGGTATACAAAAAAAACTGTGCGGCTTAAGGGCCCGGCGCTTATACCGTACATCTGGAGGCCTACTTACCCCGGCGCTTATACAGAACCGGCACTTATTACGGCGTTGTATATTTTCTTACAGTAAATTATTTAACATTCCTGGTTTGTATGTCCAAGTGCATAATACATTAGGAGCCTTAGTGCGTGAAGCTTTTGTGAAGGTCTGACTAATTTGAGTTATTGTGTGTATTGTCATTAAAATGAGATAATGACCTTGAAGTTGACCTTCATGGTGGGCATTGGAAGCTGGAAATTAAACTAATACCAAATGATGAAACTTGATCTACATAAAGATAAGTGCTAACTCTACATGTAATGTATAAATGTTTACTCTGGTGAAGCACTGTTAAAGGTAACTTAATTGTTGAATAGTTGAAGAATTATTTCATCCCCCTTGCACACCATACCTCTAGAGGGGTCCAAATTGGACTGTAGATTCGCGCAGGCTTTTTCGCTCAAAAGGGGTTACACAATTTTGCCCCCCCCCCCCCCCCCCTCGTTGTTAGTCACAACTCCATAAGGCTTATACATGTATTTATAGTGGCATCCTATGCATTTGTTGAGTTCACACGTTGGCATTCTCTACTTGTTGCTACCGTTAACTGTACATTGTATTGTGTTCTGTAACTGACATTGCTGTATGTTGGGCGTTGTACACATTTTGTACTGCATCTAGATGCTGTATATAGGGCTCAAGCTGATTGCCCTGTGGGCGCGGCCATTTTTCAAGTTGGTACTGGCGAGATATTAAGCATTGATAAATCGGTCCCAATGGTTATCAGTTGTCCCATAATGCATCATAAGGATCCCGCAGTGAATGGAGGCACGTACTGCATTGGTGTAAACTGTATTCCGCTAGTGGCCTATAAGGTGTGGCTGCTATGTTACAAGCATGGCCGTGTGGTCAGCTCTATTTCGTTAATAATCATTAAAGATGGGATAGCAGCTAATACAGATGGATTTTATACTTATTCATATACTTTGGGGGTCGGTTGAAACATCACATTTGTTCATTAATCAAGAGGGAAATACACTTAGGTTGTGTCTGTAAAATGTATTGAATTGTTGTAATATAACAGTTTACCCATCTTTAGCAGATGGTAGGTACAATATGTGTACTGGAGTCCATTATGTGTTTATATAAACAAGAGAAATAAATAAATGGAAAACCAAGAAATCTCTGCATATTTCTAACTATTTTATTTTAACGTTGAAGAGAGGTAATTTAACGGAGCACCCCTGTATGATAATGTAGTGAATATCACTAAGACCTAGTCCTTATATTGGATGGAATTTGCTGATCACGCTCCCTTAGCAAATGTAACACTTATCACAGTATACAAAACCGTCCTCATGACTCATAATACTTAACCACATAACTTGTACATAACCCTTTAAGGACAGCATTATGCCTCAAGGCTTCATGTTCATTTGTCACCATGATGCACCAATGCAGTACCACGGAGTAACTCAATGTCGAGTTACTCCCAAGTGCTGCATTTATATAGGACACCTGGCCGTTAATAGCAGCACCACCTGTGCTAATTTGAGAACCTTAAGTACAGGCCCTTGGCCACTAGGTAGAGCAGCTAACCAGGGGTTATGAAATCACAGGGCAGGCCACTATTGCTTCTGTCTGAGGTGCTTCCCAGGACTTAGCCCTTCAGTGAGTAGGCCTAGTTACTGAGGGCCAATGCTATTCACATGTCTTCAGGGTAACACAGACTGAAGCAATCACTATCCTGACTTAGGCCCCATCTAGAGGCAACCAAAGGAAACACTGGGGGTTGGACATGACCGCGCCCATAGCTTAACCCCTAGGAGCCCTATACATCATGACGACAAAAGGGCATAGCACAATGCTGCCCGAAAGGGTTAATAAATAACTAAAGACGACAAGAAAGTAAGTAGACAAAACCCAAGTATTCAAAATAAGTTTCAGCTGGAAATGCGCACAAGTCAAAGAGCATGTTATTTATATAAATTACATAAGTTTAATATGCAGGGTAAATAGGTACGCTGGAAGTGGAAAGCGATGCGTAGCCGACAAGTATGAAATACTCCAGCACTCAGTCTTGTAGTAAGGCCACTCCAAATAAAAATGTTGGTCTATGGATTTCCCGTACCATATTTTCGGAAATTCAAATTTCTATTTTTTTTGGAAAAAAATTGTGTCTATGGACTCCGCCCGCATCATTTCCTGAAGAATTTAAAAAAGAAAAAATATTTGGTAGCCTTTTTTTCATCGCAATCCAGGAAATATCACCTTGTGAAAATTAAGTAAATTTACCTCAGAAAAAAAAGAAATCACCCGCTCCTCTTGATTTAAGGTTGAAATCCATAGAGAAAAAAAGATTTTGGAAAAAAAAGTTAAAAAAAAAAGAGCTCGCCCTCACCAATTTTTGAAAAACAAAATCCGTAGACCAACTTTTTTATTTGGTGTGGCCTAAGCTGCATAATACACAAATAGCAACGCGATATCACAAATAGTACAAATGAGTGCGTAGAGCCATAGAACTAAACTCTACACAACCAATGGTCACCAAAATCAGTCTGCAACATCTACCACAGATCTATGTGCTAATCTAATATCTAATAACACATTACAAAAACATGAATACAGCAACATGATTACACATTATATACAGTTGTCAATGTTTCTTGGATATCATATAGGAAAGAATCCTTCGAATGGCAGCTTTCAGCATATGGCGATTTATCGGTGAGATTCACGGAGTATGTACAAAACAAAATGATGTATTTTATCTACCACTACACACCAACCACTACACGTCTCCTACACACGTATCTACTCACACCACGCACACCTCAGTACCAACACTACACATAGGTATTAAGTTAATAATCAACCCTTTAAGGACAGCGTGATGCCTCAAGGTTCATGTTCAATTACCGCCGTGATGCACCAACGCGGCGCGGTGATCTACTTAACTTTCAGGTAACATGTCATCCTTACAGTGTTAATGGAAGCAGTTCCTACCGTGCTGACTGTAAACATGTTGTGTGTTCCTGAGGGTATTCTCTAAGTAGGAGAGTAGCATAGGACAGGTAGGAGATTGAGACTGGTAAGGAATGATTCTGCACCACCAAAATGAGTCACTAAGGTAGATAGGAGTATAGACATGTTCTAAATAAGCACAAAGCACCCGCACCAACTAGACAAAGCCACTTCTTATAGCAGGGATATACAAATTCACTTCTTAATATAATTTCCTATTCATAATCATACACCAAACATATCTAACAGTCTTAATGCCCACTTTAACTTATTACATACAAAATGTGTACCAAGGTATGCTTTGTGAAGGTGTTACTAGGCATCACCACAGCATGTTTCTAGCCACCACATCAGCATGTTGTAAGGCACCACAGTGCTGTGTTACTAGCCACCTTGTTAGTGTTACTAGGCAACGAAGTAATGTTGCTAAGTACCACAGCCGTGTTGCCAGGCACCCTAGCCATGTTGCCAGGCACCCCAGCCGTGTTGCCAGGCACCCCAGTCGTGTTGCTAGGCACCACAGCAGCATATTGCTAGGCACCACAATGGCATGTTGCCAGACATCACAGCTGTATTGCTAGGCACAGCAGCAGTGTTGCTAGGCACCACAAGCTCCTAGGAAGTACAGCAGCCTGTTACTAGACACTACAGCAAGCTGTTGCTAGGGAACACAATAGGGTAACTAGGCAGCACACCATGTTGCTAAGCACCACAGTAGCACGTTATCATACACCACAGCAGCAATAAGTTAGGGTATACTCACATCATCATAGACATCACAATTATAGTAAGACTGAAAACAAAAGATAACAAATTTGAACCTATAATGAAGAGCCCCCTTAATCTGAGTTTGAAATATTGTTTTAACAGTTAGAACAAGCAGAACTGCCGACCACTCTCCAAAGTCAAACGACACAGGTTTGTATAAATTTGCAATAAGCACATTATTTAAAGCACCTCTCCTAAAACTACCAGAAGTTCATAAACATTCAGAAATCAATATGCCCTTCCTATTCTGAAAATGTCATCAGAGTTCCCACCACGAGGTCCATGGTCAGCAGTCGGACAGATGCAGGATGCAGGTTACTATGATAGCAAACATCGTTTTTATATCAGACTATAGACTGTGACAGGACCCTCAGGGGAGGGGGTGAGGACCTGGTAGGGGGGGGGGGTTATATCAGACTATAGACTGTGACAGGACCCTCAGGGGAGGGGGTGAGGACCTGGTAGGGGGGGTTATATCAGACTATAGACTGTGACAGGACCCTCAGGGGAGGGGGTGAGGACCTGGTAGGGGGGGGGGGGGTTATATCAGACTATAGACTGTGACAGGACCCTCAGGGGAGGGGGTGAGGACCTGGTAGGGGGGGGGGGGGTTATATCAGACTATAGACTGTGACAGGACCCTCAGGGGAGGGGGTGAGGACCTGGTAGGGGGGGGGGGTTATATCAGACTATAGACTGTGACAGGACCCTCAGGGGAGGGGGTGAGGACCTGGTAGGGGGGGTTATATCAGACTATAGACTGTGACAGGACCCTCAGGGGAGGGGGTGAGGACCTGGTAGGGGGGGGGGGGGTTATATCAGACTATAGACTGTGACAGGACCCTCAGGGGAGGGGGTGAGGACCTGGTAGGGGGGGGTTATATCAGACTATAGACTGTGACAGGACCCTCAGGGGAGGGGGTGAGGACCTGGTAGGGGGGGGGGGGGGTTATATCAGACTATAGACTGTGACAGGACCCTCAGGGGAGGGGGTGAGGACCTGGTAGGGGGGGTTATATCAGACTATAGACTGTGACAGGACCCTCAGGGGAGGGGGTGAGGACCTGGTAGGGGGGGGGGGGGGTTATATCAGACTATAGACTGTGACAGGACCCTCAGGGGAGGGGGTGAGGACCTGGTAGGGGGGGGGGTTATATCAGACTATACACTGTGACAGGACCCTCAGGGGAGGGGGTGAGGACCTGGTAGGGGGGTTATATCAGACTGTAGACTGTGACAGGACCCTCAGGGGAGGGGGTGAGGACCTGGTAGGGGGGGGGGGGGTTATATCAGACTATAGACTGTGACAGGACCCTCAGGGGAGGGGGTGAGGACCTGGTAGGGGGGGGGGTTATATCAGACTATAGACTGTGACAGGACCCTCAGGGGAGGGGGTGAGGACCTGGTAGGGGGGGGGGTTATATCAGACTATAGACTGTGACAGGACCCTCAGGGGAGGGGGTGAGGACCTGGTAGGGGGTTATATCAGACTATACACTGTGACAGGACCCTCAGGGGAGGGGTGAGGACCTGGTAGGGGGGGTTATATCAGACTATAGACTGTGACAGGACCCTCAGGGGAGGGGGTGAGGACCTGGTAGGGGGGTTATATCAGACTATAGACTGTGACAGGACCCTCAGGGGAGGGGGTGAGGACCTGGTAGGGGGGTTATATCAGGCTATAGACTGTGACAGAACCCTCAGGGGAGGGGGTGAGGACCTGGTAGGGGGGGGGGTTATATCAGACTATAGACTGTGACAGGACCCTCAGGGGAGGGGGTGAGGACCTGGTAGGGGGGTTATATCAGGCTATAGACTGTGACAGAACCCTCAGGGGAGGGGGTGAGGACCTGGTAGGGGGGGGGGGTTATATCAGACTGTAGACTGTGACAGAACCCTCAGGGGAGGGGGTGAGGACCTGGTAGGGGGGGGTTATATCAGACTATACACAGTGACAGGACCCTCAGGGGAGGGGGTGAGGACCTGGTAGGGGGGGGGGTTATATCAGACTATACACTGTGACAGGACCCTCAGGGGAGGGGGTGAGGACCTGGTAGGGGGGTTATATCAGACTATAGACTGTGACAGGACCCTCAGGGGAGGGGGTGAGCACCTGGTAGGGGGGATATATCAGACTATACACTGTGACAGGACCCTCAGGGAAGGGGTGAGGACCTGGTAGGGGGGGTTATATCAGACTATACACAGTGACAGGACCCTCAGGGGAGGGGGTGAGGACCTGGTAGGGGGGGGGGGGGGTTATATCAGGCTATAGACAGTGACAGGACCCTCAGGGGAGGGGGTGAGCACCTGGTAGGGGGGGTTGGTGATGATGAAGTAGGTGTTGCAGGAGGAGGTAGGGGTGGTGAGGACCGTGGTTGACACCGGCGGGGTGTGTTTGGGGGTGGGGGGCGGCGTCGGCGGTACAGACTGAAGCTCGTCTTCATGATGCGTCCTGAAAGTAAACCAGCACCGGATAATTATACATGCTGCTCATTACTGAAGAGAATGTATGGATTATAAAGAGTATGTAACGTAAATTCCCACGTATAACTGCACCTCGCGTATAACATGGGAGAATCATATAACCTGAAAATTGCCTGCTCCTAGACTTTGAGACTAATGTATAGCCCGCACTATATCACGTATCTAAAAAGGTTCACAAACCATTCCCAAAAGTGTGCGTACGGAAAACTTTAATCTGGAAGATAACAGTTTAATGCAATGGAGATTAACTAATGAAAAATGATTAAAAACAAAAAGAAAGAATAATAAAAAAAAAAGAATAAAGAATTCATGCATGATGCAGTACCAGAGTTGTGTCAGCAGTAGTTGGTGCTATAGTGTAAAGTGCTGTGTCAGCAGTAGTTGGTGCTATAGTGTAAAGTGTCAGCAGTAGTTGGTGCTATAGTGTAAAGTGTTGTGTCAGCAGTAGTTGGTGCTATAGTGTAAAGTGCTGTATCAGCAGTAGTTGGTGCTATAGTGTAAAGTGTCAGCAGTAGTTGGTGCTATAGTGTAAAGTGTCAGCAGTAGTTGGTGCTATAGTGTAAAGTGTCAGCAGTAGTTGGTGCTATAGTGTAAAGTGTCAGCAGTAGTTGGTGCTACAGTGTAAAGTGTTGTGTCAGCAGTAGTTGGTGCTATAGTGTAAAGTGCTGTATCAGCAGTAGTTGGTGCTATAGTGTAAAGTGTCAGCAGTAGTTGGTGCTATAGTGTAAAGTGTCAGCAGTAGTTGGTGCTATAGTGTAAAGTGTCAGCAGTAGTTGGTGCTATAGTGTAAAGTGTCAGCAGTAGTTGGTGCTATAGTGTAAAGTGTCAGCAGTAGCTGGTGCTATAGTGTAAAGTGTCAGCAGTAGTTGGTGCTATAGAGTAAAGTGTCAGCAGTAGTTGGTGCTATAGTGTAAAGTGTCAGCAGTAGTTGGTGCTATAGTGTAAAGTCTACTTACTGTAACATGGCCTGTACTAGGGGGCTGAGTTGTGTCAGCAGTAGTTGGTGCTATAGACTATAGTCTACTTACTGTAACATGGCCTGTACTAGGGGGCTGAGTTGTGTCAGCAGTAGTTGGTGCTATAGACTAAAGTCTACTTACTGTAACATGGCCTGCACTAGGGGGCTGAGTTGTGTCCAGCTGTAGTTGGTGCTATAGAGTAAAGTCTACTTACTGTAACATGGCCTGTACTAGGGGGCTGAGTTGTGTCCAGCTGTAGTTGGTGCTATAGACTAAAGTCTACTTACTGTAACATGGCCTGCACTAGGGGGCTGAGTTGTGTCAGCAGTAGTTGGTGCTATAGTGTAAAGTCTACTTACTGTAACATGGCCTGTACTAGGGGGCTGAGTTGTGTCCAGCTGTAGTTGGTGCTATAGACTAAAGTCTACTTACTGTAACATGGCCTGTACTAGGGGGCTGAGTTGTGTCCAGCAGTAGTTGGTGCTATAGAGTAAAGTCTACTTACTGTAACATGGCCTGTACTAGGGGGCTGAGTTGTGTCCAGCAGTAGTTGGTGCTATAGAGTAAAGTCTACTTACTGTAACATGGCCTGTACCAGAGGGCTGAGTTGTGTCCAGCAGTAGTTTGTAGCCTTCTCCAGCTGCTCCCCGAGCCCCGGCGTGATGTGGAGACAGATCCGCGCTGACACCACGCAGGCCGCCGCCACGTGTGACGGACGGAAGTCTCGGTAGTACGGGTCTGTAAGTAAAGGACACATGAGGATTCAGAGATGCCACTCCCTTGTCGACAAAGTAGGAAATGCAATATGGTGAGTTCAGTATGCGCCAAGTTTCTCACTATAGTATGACACCAAACCAGCATGACTGTACCTTCCGGTAGGGCCTTGCAAATTACAGGCTTCAGGGGAAGTTCTGTAAGCTGAAGCTGGTTCTTGGTAGGAAATGGGCTTAGTTGGGGGGCAGGCAGCTACAAGCAGACATTCAGTGTTCAGTTTTGCAGACATCAAATTCAGCAATAAAAAGATTGATAGTGCAATTTGCATGACATGTGACGCAGCGCATAAGTAATTAATTTTTTTTTGATTTTATATATTAAAACAGGTCTATTCTGAGAGCACTGAGAGTACTTGTGTAGGCGGTCCCTACATAATACATGTACCTACCCTGCATGGAGATCATTAAGTAGGTCGTAACTTTTGTAGGTGGTCTTTAGGCTATACAAAAAAGAAGTTGGTAAATGGATTTTGCTCATCTTCTTTTCGGATATGGACATTTTCTTCTTTTCTTAAAAAAAAAAAGTCAATGGATTGTGCCCGCCTCATTTTTTTTGAAAATTGAAATAAATTTGCAAAAATAATTTAAAAAGAGAAATTCGCTCGCTCGCACCATTTTTTCAAAAGTGAAATCCATTAATCAATTTTCTTTTTCGGTGTGACCTTACATGGTTAATAGTTAACCTACCCTGCATGGAGATCTCTAAGAAGTATGTCGTATATTTGTGTAGGTGGTCCTGGAGGCGCTGGCTGGCGGGGGTGACCTTGCCGTTGATGGTGTTGACCTTGTCCTGGGCGTACTGCAGGAAGTAGTCGGTGAAGTGGGCGCTGGTCGGTAACCCCACGTTCCACTTAAAGAAGTCCAGCAGCAGCAGCTCCACCTACA
Organism: Harmothoe impar; assembly: GCA_947462335.1. Lineage (NCBI taxonomy): Eukaryota > Metazoa > Annelida > Polychaeta > Phyllodocida > Polynoidae > Harmothoe > Harmothoe impar. The sequence goes on along the minus strand of OX381707.1, from coordinate 3,985,001 downwards.
GGCGACAAATTCAAGGATAATTGTGGAAATGTCAAGGCTTTGGCCAATTCCTTGTAGGAAATCAACATATTTTAATATTGAAATTCTAGCAAAAATGTAGGAATTCCTATAAAAGTAGGAAAAGTGGCATCTTTGGCAAAACATAGTACGATAGTGGCGAGACCATGTGAAAGCCATTAACCCCACCTGGTGGACATTTTCAGAATCTTTAGAAACCCACTGACTCTCCCTGGTGTGTTGGTTCAGGGGTAATTTTTGAAACCATTTTAGTAAGTTTCCCCAAGAGACTAGCAAATACAAAATGCCATATTTGACGTAATAAAGTGTCCTCCACCTAATAAGTGCCCCACGTTTTTAGAACCGTTAATAAGACTAGAAAATTCCAAATTGTCCATGATTTTGGAGACAATTAACTACTACAATGTTACCACTAAATATGGCTTGAAACAATGTTATGACCTTACTTAGACTCTGACAGCTACTGCAAAAAGAAATCCAGAACAATTTTACTACTAAAATGACATTAAACAACTTGACAAGAAATATAACAATATCCTTAAACTAATTATAAGTTTACTGTTACCTGGAGGTACTGCTGGGGAGTGAAGGGTTCCGGCACATGTTTGTTCAGGTCACAGACCCGCGGGATGTTCACCTCCTGCTCCTCAAACTTAGCTACAAAGATGGATTGTGTAATGTTACATGACTATAACTCAGGGACCTCAAACTTAGCTACAAAGATGGATTGTGTAATGTTACATCACTACAACTCAGGGACCTCAAACTTAGCTACAAAGATGGATTGTGTGATGTTACATCACTATAACTCAGGGAGCTCAAACTTAGCTACAAAGACACAATGTGTCAACTCAGAGTCCTCAAACTTAGCTACAAAGATGGAAGGTGTAATGTTACATCACTACAACTCAGAGTCCTCAAACTTAGCTACAAAGACACAATGTGTTAACTCAGGGACCTCAAACTTAGCTACACAGACACAACGTGTAATGTTACATCACTATAACTCAGGGTCCTCAAACTTAGCTACAAAGACACAATGTGTAATGTTACATCACTATGACTCAGGGAGCTCAAACTTAGCTACAAAGATGGATTGTGCAATGCTACATCACTATAACTCAGGGTCCTCAAACTTTAATAGCTACAAAGACACAATGTGTTAACTCAGGGTCCTCAAACTTAGCTACAAAGACACAATGTGTAATGTTTAATAACTCAGGGACCTCAAACTTAGCTACATGTGTGCGGGAAGATTGTTTTTGTGTTTTTATTTTAATCAGTTCCCTGACAATTGTTCTTAGTGAACCGACAACGACAGAAATGGTGATCTTAAATTCTCACTTTCTTTGCATCCCTTTAAATTACTTTGCAAAATGTGTATCAATATTGAAGACAAAATTATTTTTTTACAGCAACTTACTTGCCACCAGTAGACACCCGAGTGCGACCAGGTACATCTGTCGTGCCTCGATGTCAAACTGGTCCATGAAATAGTCCATCAGGCTGACAGTAAGTTGTCGAGCGGTGGCACAGAGCTGGTACTTCTCCCAGATCATGGCGAGCCAGTCGACCATGTAGCGGCGCTGGGGGAGCTGGGGGGACTGCCCCAGGTAGGGGGGCAGGCCTCCCTCACGCTCACGGAGGGCGTTGTAGATGTCTGTAGCCAGCGCCTTGGTCCACCAGTACCCCTCCGTCTCCATGCTACACACCACCACAGGGGGGGGGGGGGGGGGCGCTGCTGACAAGATCAGTCTGACGGTGGTCACAGCCTCACAACACTACCGCCTCACCCTGCACATCAAGGATATCAAACTATGATTAGGCAAAACAAAAAGTTGTGTTCCAGTATCTTAATTGACCCTACGTTTTTTGGGGCCGACCTTAATTTTTTAAACATTTTTTCAATTTTTGGAACAATTTAGGACAATTCTGAGTTTTTACTACTTCACTTTGCTATTAGAAGGAAAAAAAATCGACCTACAGACCTTGGACAATTTGCCCAAGGTCTGTAGGTCGATTTAAAAAAAAAACACGGCAATTTTACATATATATTTTTTTACGAGCAAGAATAAATTTTGAAAAAAAATTAAAGGTTCCGTTGGATCACAACTTTGCTGTCATTGACTTGAGTTCTACTGTGCTACTGAAGTGAGGGTTTACCATCACAAAAAATAGTTGCTGCCCACAAGGCATAAAAAATGTAGATGGTACCTAGGCCTATGTTTAGTGAAAGTAGCAAGTGAGGTATGCCAAGGGGGTAAGTAAACATGGCTCAACTTACCCTATTAAAGGCGGCTCCACTTACCCAAGGGTAAGGCCTAGCCACAAACATTCACCAGTGAATGTTTGGGTAGAGCTCTGTGGCCTAGCAAAAAAAGATTATCAAAAAATCTTGAAAAAACTAAAATTTTGTGGAAAATTGTAAAAGAAAAGTTAGGCCCGGGTTGGTCCTGTTAAAAAGTGTTTAGCTAGATTAGATAGGGGCGGGTTACCTATAATATATTATTCATTTTGCAACGCCTAATAATATATGGTTTAAGGCCATGGGAACACACAAATGAGTTTACCGTCCAAGAACTTTTTAAAAGAGATGCGGCAATTTTTTATTATTCTTTTTTCATTATTATAAAAATTCCCCAATATGATGGATTTTAGGGAGTGCTCATTTTTTAACAACAGGGGGGGGGTGGTGGATTTGGGGGGGGGGGTAAAAAATTTGGACCCCTTGACCGGGGGGGGGGTAAAAAATTTAGACCCCTCTTGGGGGGGGGGTGAAAAAAATTCAACCTGTTTTGAGGGAAAAAGCCCGCGCGTTACTATGCTACAAAGGGGCGCGAACGCGCGCGATTTTCGGCCTGCCGGGGGGGGGGGGGGGGGTAAAAAATTTCGACCCCTCTAGCGGGGGGATGAAAAAATTTCGTGCGCTCTGCGCGAAATCTCACCACCCCCCCCCTGTTGTTAAAAAATGAGTACTCCCTTAGTGGTTCTGATAGACATTTTTAACCCCCAAAATATCACTTTTTGTCGAAATTTGACAATAATGAAAATTTACATCAATAATGAACTTTTCATGCGGGCGGTGGACAGTAAACTCAAGTGTCAGTTCTCATGGCCTCATAATTGAACAGAAAATTTGTCGAAAGACTGTTTATACGGTAGATTGCCATTTTCGCACACTTCATTTGTTGCAATCCCAACAAAACGCAACACACATTGATGGATTAACATCAACCATAAATCGTAGTTTTTTTTATTGTGAATATACCGTATTCGACGTAATAAGCGCCCTGGGCTCTTATAAAATTATTTTTATGGCGTTTTAGTACTTAAGAGTTTAATTGTCTCTAAAATCGTGAAATTTGAGCCTTTGTTCCAGTCTAAAAATGCCCCAAAAAGGGGGGGGGGGGCGCTTATTAGGGGGTGGGTGCTTATTACGTCGAATACGGTAGTCGAATTTGTGAAAAGTGGCTCAACTAAACCTTTTCACTGAGTCACTCTCCCCTAGTCTACGGCCCACCTGCAAAATTCCTCTGAATCGACACCATTTTTCCCAAAATCTCTGTGGGAACTGGTTCATTTTGAAAATACCCGGAAAAAGGCCAGTTTTCTCCCAAAATCTCCCTGAGGAAGGTTCAAGGGTTGCCAGGGGTCCAGCCGGAAACCCCTTCCAAAAGAAAATAGAGTGCCCCCCCCCCCCCCCCCCGGGGGGAGGATCCAAAACTTGGCAGAAGTCGTTGATCCCTCTCCAAAAACTAGGCAAAAGGCAAAACCATTTCCAGCCTCCAGGGATTTTCCAGCCTGTTGGGGTCATCTATTGTTAGATAGATCACGGTACCCTTTTCTTATCATATAAAGCATCAATAATTAGTGAATATAGGTAAACCTCAGTGAAATGAAGGTTTCGGATTGGTGACCAATGACCCACGACGGAGTACCGTAAATCAGGCGTAAAAGTATGACTCAATCAAAATTTGGATTGCCCATGTCGCATGTGTATACCTTACTTAAAAAGCAATTGTCTCTCGTTGTCATGCACTTTTACGCTTATCTTCTCCTCTCAAATCCAGTTATCACTCCCATTTCGCTTTTCTGCACAGGAATACTTCAAAACATGATGCAAATACGCATTTTAAAGACACGCGGCAATCTAAATCTACAAACCTTCATTTTTCTCTCCTTCCTCGCAGTGGCGACACCGTGTGTGTAACTGCGGAACTAGACTCATATCTGGTTCTCGGCGCGCTGTAGGCTTTAGGCTATGTACCGCTGAAAACCAGCGAAAAACTAGTCTCCAACCAAATAAAAGGTTGTTTGTACATCTTTATATGTACCCTAGACTGTCTATTCTGACATGTCATGGCATCATTGGAGTGCTAGGGTTCACTCTTCCCGCCCTTTGATCTTTAATAGTCAGCACACATTGCTATGCCCATATAAGGGAATACGCCGGCCATCCGCCATTAGATTAGTCACTTCCGGTTATCACAGAAAGCCGGCCGAACTCCCAGTCACTCGAGCATTTCTCCCTCAAAACCCAACATGTCGTTTGATCTCAGTAAGTACAACTTTCAGTTTTACTCCCAAGACCCTGACAGCGGAGCTGGGAGTAAAATGGTGCCGTTATTTGAAGCGGTGCACGAGCAGAAGCTTGTTTACGAAGTGTGTTGTGAGCCCGACTGAAGTCGCTTCCGCAAACGCCGACAGTACCCGGGCCGACTCCGCCTCCTGACAGTGGGCCAGGCCCGTGGAGTCTAGACAATGTTTTGACAGCGATCGGGATGGGATCTGACATTTTGTACTGCATCTGCAGAAGCACAGATTCAGCAAGTCATCTCCCAAAGCACCCCCTGTTGTTCTCTCTATTATGCTTAGTCTCAGGGCAACACAGTGTAACTCACACGGACCGGTACAACTTGAAGTGCCAGGGTCAGGACTCGGGAGTCGGGGAGGGGCCAGGCCAGGGGGTGGTAGTTGTGCAGATCCAACTCTACAGACTTCAGTGGGTTCTTAGTGGCAAGCTGGCTGAACTCTAGTCAGGGCACCATCAGATCACGGCCCGCAGCGACGAGTTCAGATAAGTTGAACTAGGGGGTGGGGTAGGGCCACTAGGGGACTCCGGGCTGCCCTGTCAATAATAAGGGGAGGTGATGTTGGTAAACAACAATTGTCCCTGTTGTAGGGATAACACCCTCAGCACGCACACCCGCGGGTCCCTATCTGTCACTATAGTAAACCTGACATTTTTATATCCTATTTTCGATTGCTTTCCCTCTATCAATGATAACCATATTTCTCCCTCTTATGTAAAAAGGCTCAAGGATTCAGAATCTGTGGATAATTTTACTGTACACCTAGTGGTTCATTAGATATCTTATCAGTTCCGAAGGGGCATTTCTGCAGGACCAACCAAATTTTGTGAAAACAGTGGAATGTGAAATATATTATATTGTGCATAATACTTGGGGGATTTTAAAGTTTGACCTCTCTATTTCAAGCTTAAAACTTAACTGTTTATTATGAATGAAGAAAAAATTTAATTCCTGCACAGATTATATGTAAATTTGAAGGGTTTTATCTTTAAACCTTTTATTTTTTAACTTCATATTTATCACACTTTCTCACACCTTTACATAATATCCCTTTATATGTTTTCTTTTGGGTTCTGGTCTTATTTTAACTATATATGCTAGCATATCTTGGCACAAACCAATATAAGAGAGGTCTATTTTAGCCAAAAATGCATGAAATCGAGATATGCAGAACATGGAGCATTCACAAAACTTTGGCTTTCCACTGTGATAAAAATCACCCATCCAGTCATTTTTTTTCAAAAACATAGGATATTAATCCCCCAGGAGTTTTCTTTTCAGTGGTAGCATTAGATTTTCTCTATTTCAATCTGAGCCTAAGTTAGGACCATGTATGTGAAGTGAAGCACAAAATCGGCCCTCCCCTGCTGCAGCCACTGCAGTGTGTACACAGAGATAAGGGATACTCACCACATTTTCACTGACAGAAAATTACAGGAAACCTCCCAAACTTTTTTTCTTTGAAAATTCATAGCTTGGCTTCTAGTGGGCCAATTCACATGATTTTAACTGCACTGTCTTTCTCAAGATCTGTACTTTAAGAGATAAAATAAGCTCTGTCATATTCCCAAAATAGAGTTTTGGTGTGTTATCCCTACCTGTTGGGCAGTGTCACTTCCTGTATTGGAGAATTGATCAACAGCTGGGAATGTGTATTCTGATGTCACTTATGATTCCCATATAAATTACCATATGGTACCAATAACTTTATAATTATATTACCCGGTACCCATGCTAGTAATAAAGTCAAAGATGATAATAGTCAGTTGGGCCAGTGATGTTGGAGAATGTGTGAAAAACAGTCCATAAAATCATAGACTTCCCTAGCTTTCCCTTGTGATATCAAAAGCAGATGATAAGGCCACTCAAAAAAAAAAAATTGTTTCTCATCACCAAGCAATGAAAAGTATGACGAGGGCGTTTTTTATTTAATTTTTTTTTTTTTTTTAGTCGGGGCAATTTACATAGGGAAATTTGGACATTTCGCGATCAATTTTCAAATTTTAGTAATTTGGAGTTTATTGATCAGCAAAAGTTGTAAGAATGTGAGTTACACCTAGCTAATTGCATTGCTGACAGCATAAGCTTTAATTTGATACCAAATTTGCCAATATTTTGGCAATTTTAACATATTTTTCATCAAAAATGTAAAAAAAAAAAAAAAAGTTTTCCCCAAATCATGATTTTTATGATGCGCGCGGTGATGAGAAACAATTTTTTTTTTTTGAGTGGCCTAAATGCCACTCAAAGACCTGAACATGATGTGATTCTCCACTTTCAGAAAATACCTTCGCGACCCTGCCCCGCACGGCTCGTGGAGTACCAATAGTTCTTGGAGGCGACCCCAAGGGCAAGAATTTCCTCTACACAAATGGCAACAGTGTCATCATCAGAGATATAGCAGTAAGTGTTTGCTCTATGCAGTCTGAATTAGTTGTGTTTCTTATAAAATTGAAAATTAGAATACCGTAAAACCTTGGCTATAAGCCGACCTTGGCTATAAGCCGAATGTGAGTTTGGGAGTAAAAATTCGGCTTATAACAAAAGTGCTTGAAATTTGTTTTCACTATGTTTCTACATTATCAAAACCTCGCCTATAAGCCGAATGGGAGTTTGGGGCTTAAAATTCGGCTTATAACAAATAAAAACGCCAAATAAAATTCGGCTTATAGCTGAGGTTTTACGGTATTGAAAAAAGGAAAGAAATGTAAATCTAAAAAAAAAACACGATTTTTGGAGGCAGCTAAACTTTTGACTTCTAAAATACCATTGCAATAATTGTAACGCATGTACATGAATCAAATCCAGCGTCAATTTGGGACACCTGAGTTTTTATAGTTGCGGCTTCCTACATTGTTACATGTGGTTTCAGAATCCTGTAATATGCGACATCTACACGGAGCACGCTACCCAGGCCATTGTGGCCAAGTACTCGCCCAGCGGCTTCTACATCGCGTCTGGAGGTAAGTGTCTGCTGACCAACCCTTTAACCCTTTAAGGATGTCATAATGCATTGATGCATCATATACTTGGTCGTCATGATGGACTAATGCAGCACAGGCATTGGTGCATCAGGACAACGAATGTCATCTTTTAGCGACATGCCATCCTTAAAGGGTGAAGGACGACATGATGCCTCAAGGTTCATGTTCACTTGTCATCACGATGCGCTGAGTAACTCCCCAGAACTGCAGAGGTGCATCGTGATGACAGATGCTGAGATGACAATGAGGCCCTGAAGCCGAGTCGTCCTGGAAGGCTAAGACAGAGAAAGATAGCACTGGTTGTAACTGTAAGAGCTGGGACAGTTTGGGGTTGAACCATGTCAGATATCATGTACAAGGGTTACATTGGTAATAGACATTATTTTTGATCTACAAAATCCCGCCGCCCACAGATGATGTTAATAATCAGTCATGATAGACTTCAACTAATATAGCAGCTTATATTTGTTAAAGGGATATCGGGGTATTTTAAATTACTGTATTTTTCCTTTACCGTAGACATGCACAGTAAGGTGCGTATCTGGGACACGACCCAGAAGGTTAACCCTTTAACTAAGGGCATCATGGATATAGCTTTGACAGATTATATAAGCCGCAGAAGGGGTCTGAAAATTGTTAATTTGGTACTGTAGTATACTTATAAAAACTCTCGTATAAGTCGCACCCTATATAGGCATGTTTGGTATCAAAAGAAAGCCGAGTCTGACTCGCATACTAGCCGCGGCTTATACGCGAGGTTTTATGGTACTTTAAATGCTGTATTTTTCCCTTTACGGTAGACGCGCATGGCAAGGTGCGTATCTGGGACACGACCCAGAAGGAGCACATCCTGAAGGACGAGTACCAGCCGCTCTCAGGCTGTATCAAGGACCTCGCCTGGTCAGGCGACAGTCAGCGCATCATCGCCGTGGGAGAGGGCCGCGAGAAGTAAGACACACATTGTATTTAAAGGGCCAGGTTAATTTTTTCTGACTAAATTTCTTTTGCCACAGAATAAAGATATCCCCTCCCCTAACATGGATTTGAAGTCATTTTTTGAGAATTTCATGACATTGCGACCAAAAAGCCATTTAAAGTATGCCTACAGGGTGCCTCGGGAGCTATTTTTTTGCAGATTTTGCCAGAAATAGAGGTACCTCTTTTCCACGACCCCCATCTTTGATATGTTCTACTTTTAAGACCACCACTAGCTTTGGGGGGAAAGTCTTAGTACTCTTAGGCCCAAAAAAAAGGTTTGTTTCAGGTCACCCGTCCAAGCCTATGAAAGCAGGGCCAACCCTACGTTTTTTGTTATGCAATTTTGAAGAAATATTCGTATTTTTACCCCTATTTTGGTCATTTTTAGGGTCTTCGGAGAACGTGGCTAGTATTATCGTGTTAAAAAAAAATCTGATCTAGCGACCCTACATTTTCTTGCCATGTAACCTGGAACAAACCTCCCTTTTTTGGCCTTACCTATGTGAAAAGACTTTGTAATCGTTTCTCTTTAATCTTATGTACCGGTATTAAAACCTCAGCTGTAGGACTATCCCCATTGATAAAAGAAAATCTAGCCAGAAAATCTGCTTACGGTCATATTAATATTTCAGTATAAATTTCAAACAGGCTTATCCCCCAACTTTGGTTGTATATTAGGCCTAATCTTGAGAGCTAACAATTTCTCAAATTCCAACCCAATTCCCCGACCATTCTAGAAAGTTCGTCATCCAATCACTCACTCTTTAACTATTGTATTCCAGGTTTGGTCATGTTTTCAACGCGAGCACGGGAACGTCGGTGGGTGAGATCTGTGGCCACAGTAAATCTATCAACTCGGTGGACTTCCGAGCGGACCGACCATTCCGGATTGTAACAGCGGGAGAGGACAATGTGCTGTCCTTCTTCCAAGGTCCTCCCTTCAAGTTCGACAAGTCTTTGAAGGTGAGCAACATTTTTTTTCTAGTAGCATCTTTATGTAAACGACAAAATTTCCAAAACTATGATTAAAGAAGAAGCTTATTTTGCACTGAAGATGTATGGGTAATTAGGCCCCCAAATCTCCATGACGACAGATAAATGTGATGATACGCTATACCAAAGGGATGGTTTAGCTCACAGTTAGCTCACGTTGGACCAACAAACCTGTGGTATCAGACTTGGTCAGTTGAAGGAATTGCATACACTTTGAACATAGGTTGACTACAACTGAGTAACTCCTGTCCATGTTTTCTCCTGTAGGACCACACGAGGTTCGTGAATGCCGTCCGCTACGCCCCTGATGGGTCTGTGTTCGCGTCTGGAGGAGCCGACGGTCGGGTGAGTGTTCCAGCCGATAAAATCTGATAGATAATTATCTGCCAAATTGTTCAGTTTAAGATCCTATATCAACATACATTGATCATGCTAAACTTAAAATGTAGCCCCTACACCCAAATCTGATATACTCATTTTTAAATTCTCTTAAATACGGTATCTGAAAATAAAACCGGTGATAAAGTATATGACATGTCCTTTTTGCAGTCGTTCATCTACGACGGTAAGTCTGGTGAGATGGTCGGACAGTTCGGAGATCCCGCCCACACAGGAGGCATCTACGCTGTAAGTATATTATACAACTATATATATTATACATGAGATACTTTAAATGTCTAAGAAGTTTTTCAAAATTTTTACTGCATAACTGTGTCGATGCATCATACCTGGGGTTGGCATGACACACCAACACAGCTCTACGCTGGGTGTGGGTCGGCATAACACTTACACATGGATGCAGCACTAGCGTGTTACTTGCCAGTGCTGTATTCATACATCATGCTATCAAAAGTACATGTTATAGTACATGAGGAACGTCTCCTGCCTTTATGTTCTGATAACTGGCATTTATGGCTTGCTTCTCGAATTTTTGACATTTTTGAACCAAAATTAAAAAAAAAAACTCTTTTGCCTCAGATCGCTGGGATTTTTTAAGAATTTTGACAAATTAGAAAAAATATTTGAAAATATTAAAAAAGGTGTTGTATTTGTTGTTTGTTGGTGTATGAATAAGACTTTCATTTGCCTCGGATCGCTGAGATATTAAGAAAAAAAAATTTAAATTAGAAAAAAAAATTAGAAAATATGTAAAAGTAGTATTTGTTGTTTGTAGGTGTGCTTCAGCCCGGACAGCAAGCAGTGCCTGACGGTGTCTGCGGACAAGACGGCCAAGATGTGGGACGTGGAGACCCGCAGTGTCGTCACGTACGTACCGACTTACCGTAAATACAGCGTATAACCCGCGGTTATATGCAAACCAAACCACAATATTCTCAAGGTCTAGGTGCGGGTAATACAAGGGTTTTTAGAAGTACAGTACAGTACTATATTGCGATTTTCAGACCCCAGGTGCGGGTTATAGGATTTCCCTAAAGTCGGGATGCGGATTATATGTGAGCTGCGGGTTATATGCGGGAATTTACGGTACTTACTGTAAATTCTTGTCTAGAAGCCACAGCGAGTCAGATCGCCAGTGCGGCTCATAGAATTGGCCCACAGTTTTTGCTGCTATAATACAGTACTAAACTTACCATAATCAGATCGCCAGTGCGGCTTATTGGACCGCCAAAAGTCATGTTGCAACTCGAGTGAGGCTTATCATCTAGAATTTACGGTACGCCCTGTTAACCCTTTTAGAGCGGCAGAGTGCCTTTATTTCCTACAATATTTGCATCCAAAGCCCCCCCTTGTAGACACCTATGTAATGCCTTAGGGTTTGTTATAGGGTTTAGGGCTGCAGCAGCAAGGCCATCAGATGTGATTTAATTCGAATGATTACTAAAAGCTACAGCATGATTTTTTATGTTATTGGGACCCTAGGGACTATGAAAAGTGATGTTGTGGTCATGATATCTCGTGCAGGCTATATGAAAAAGGGCATTGATTATACACATTTTGTGTTATTCTGGTAAAAGCAGAAATAATATTAGTTATGTCTTCCATTCAATGATGAAGATTCTATACTCACTATAATCAACATAGAAACATGATTTGAAGTTCAATATGTGCTACTGATGTAAGGAAATTCAGAATTACAATTTATGAGAATGTAAGTGGCAGCCATCTTGAATTCTTAATGAGGTGGGGAAGCAAATATCTGAATTTCTCTTAAATTGTGGTTTCCAGTTGTTATGAACATGCAAAACCAATTTATGGTTAAGGAAACCTATGTTTAAAATAATAAACAGTTGAAAGTTGAAACTTAGCATAATGTATGCTGCAGCCATTTTGAATATTTAATGAGATTTATGACATAATGTCAAAAATCAGGCCGACAGACTGGAAGATCTGCTTTTTTGCAGAATACCTATTATTTCTGGTTCTTGCTAACACAGGGATACAGCTTATGGTCCATGAGAATATATTTTTAGTGATAAGTACCAGGGATTTAAAAGCTTTCATAAGGTATGTGGCAGCCATTTTGAATATGTGATGCCACAATGTCAAAATATCACTCATTTCCCCTTGTATTAGCCCGGGCTTATACAAGTTCTAAGTGGTAAACTGACGAGGCTTATACAGTCTAGCGTCTTCCAGATTGAGAGTGGATAAATTTTATCCTCTTGTAAACTGATGAAATAGTGGCCGCTGGCCGAGGATCGCCGGTCCCTCGTCGGCTTGATGCCTGACTGTATATACATGGGGCAGGCTTATACTCGGGGCAGGCTTGTATTCCTTTAGATGTAGAAACATCATGATATACCTTCTTACAATTTTCAGAATTACCTACTTTTCGGACACATTTACTGCAACATTTCCAATAAATTTCTTACCAATTCAAGCTTTATTTCTCTTTAACCCATTGAGGCCGGCCCCAAAATATTTTTTTTAGCCAGGGGGCTGGGATTTTTTCCAGAATTTCTCCCTGGGGCCGGGACATTGCCCATTCCCATGTAGAGATAAGTCAATTATAGTCAACATCCGGCCCCACATGGTGTAGTAAATAGTCTACATTCGGCCAGGGGTGGATGTAGACTATAGTCTACATTCGCCCTCAATGGGTTAAACTGGCTAGGGACATGAATGGTGTAAATAGCGGTCACATAGCCGAAATATTTATGTAAATACTCCAAGGTATGACCTGAAATATGATCTTTATTGCGTATATATTGCACCCCCAGGCTTATACTCGGGGTCCGGCTTATACAAAACTAAGTCACCTTTTGCCCAGGCTTATACACAAGGCAGGCTTAAAGATGGGCCCCGGCTTATACACTGGGAAATACGGTTGGGATTTATAAAATATATTGGTCAGAATGAGTGATCGGCAGGAGAGGAAGAGGAAGGGCTAGTGAGAGGCATATATATGGATTGGGATATAGGGGGAGAGTGAGGGGTTTATGTATGAGCAGGAAGATGGGTTTATAAATAGGCAGAAAAAGAACAAGAGGGAGGAGCATTCAGGGAGGGGACACAGAGAGGTAGTGTGGGGACATATTCCAGGGAAGGGAGGGACTGGCAATAGAATAAGTAGGGGAGGGACAAGCATGAGGATATGGCGAGAATGGGAAAGGACAGGGAGATTGGTAGGTAGAGATGCAAAAGGAAGGGCCAGGAGGAGCGGTTTCAGATAGGAAAGGTTTGGCATAGAGATGGACATGTAGGTTGAGTGACATATAGGTAGATGATAAGCAGTGAAAGGGAGAGGCAGGACTGCAACACATAGGGAGATAGGCAGGGGAATGGAGATGTAAGAAGAGGAGAGGAAAGGCAGGGGGGAGGGATAACCAAGGTAAGGGGATGGGTGGAGGAAGGCAGAGGGTTGGATACACAGGGAGGAGGTACATCTGGGAAGTGATTGGCAGGGTCAGTGCTCATTAATTGGATCATTTTTAAAATCAAAATTTGGAATTTACCCCGACTTTGGGCCCATCATATAAGTTGCACTGGCGATCTGACTCACGTACTAGCCGTGGCTTCTACACAAGGTTTTATGGTAAATAGAGAATAGGTGATATACACGAGTGGGATGGGTAGAAGATAGGCAAGATAGGAAAGAGACAGAGGATGGGAAAGGTAGAAGGATTACAGATAGAGAGATAGGTAGGGAATGTGTCCTATTTCTATTAGACAATACATGGGAATATGACATCCCCATATACAGATTTAGTCCAGGGCTATAGGTAAGACCCCAGATGGGTCAGTCCAGATTCAAAGTGCCCAGCTTGAGCCTAGAATTATTTGACTTAAGCGCAAACTATAAGAATGTACAATAAATGGTGATTTCTGGAGAAAAATCTGATGTCAGCATGTTTTGCAATATTTACAATGTATTCATGAAAAAAATGTTTTCCTGGGCTGGCCCATCGAAGCTCTCACTTTTTGCCCTGGACAAAAAGGACCATAACCCAGATATGGGCAAACCCAGCTTGCCCAAGTAAATAGACAAAGGTGCATGAGTTTATGGTCTGTTGGGGGGTTATTACACGAGTTGACCCTTGGCCTCGTGAAATACAAGTGAAATAACCCCCCAACAGACCAAAAACGAGTGTGCCTTTGTGTTTATTTTTTACCTTTTTCGATTCAAATTAGATTATTAATGCCCATAGGGTGGTTAAGGGCTTAAAATAGCTTTTTTCTACGGCATTTAAATGTAAACAAACCGCCATTTTGATGACGTCACAGGCAGTGAAATATGGCCATAGGATATTTCACGGGGGGTGTGCAATACGGCGTCCTTTGGTTAAGTCAATGGGACTGCTATATTTCATAAAAAATAAAACACATATATGCACCCCAGGGACCAATACTGTCTGGGGTGTGAGGAGGGCGGGTTGACATGGCCAGGGAGAGGAACAGTCAATGGTAGGGAATGGAACCCTTAAGAAGAAGGGTGGCACATTGGGAGAGAGGAGGCATTAGATATTCAAAATGGCTGCCACATGCATTATGCTAAGTGTTGACTCTCAACTCCTTATTATCAAAAATAATGTTTCTTGAACTATGAATTCACTCTGTATGCTGATATGAACTAGAAATCACATTCTTATAGGAAATTCAGGTATTCCGGTGCCCGACCTCATTAAAAATTCAAAATGGCTGCCACTTAAGTCCTCATAAATGATAACTCTGAACTCCTTGACCATGGAAATGTATATTTTGAACTTTAAATCAAGTCTCTACATTGATTAGAACCAAAGATATATCATTTTCAAGGATTTATAACATTTTGGTGGCCATCTTGAATTTTTTGGTCCCTGCACGAGCTTTCATCACCACAACATCACTTTTCCCCATCCAGAAGACTTGGAGAACACAAAAAAACATGCCATTGCTTTTAGTAATTCCTCGAATTAAACTCCTGAAATAAGCCCCTTTTGGGGGTCTGCTGCAGCCCTAGTTCCCATGAGTCATAAAAAATCATGGACTATAAAATTGTCAACGAAGGTCATGAAATTTGTGAAATTTTCACAAGAGTCAGGGAAAGTCATGGAAATGGGGGGGGGGGGGGGGGGGGGATATATTATAACAATTCATAAGAATGTACCATTCACTTCATAGCGAAGGGGTCGCTCCAGGACTGTTTGCTCTGGAGACATGGGGGAGGGGAGTGAGGGGGATATGAACTTCCTGTTTTCTTCCCTTTCCTGACTTAAATCCCTCCGAAATAGAAGACCACCCGGCGTTATATCAATATCGCGAGAGTCTGGTAACTCTGAACTCGATGATTAACCGGTTAATGTTTTATTGCAGAGAGTTTAAGATGGGCACGACGATGAACGACATGCAGGTGGGATGTCTGTGGCAGGGAGACTACATGCTGTCCGTGTCTCTGTCTGGTCACATCAACTACCTGGACAAAAACAACCCCAACACACCGTACCAGATACTCAAGGTAAATAAAACAACCCCAACATGCCCTACGCAGCGTCTATAATATAGTGACAACTTTCACACTTTTCAGACAGAATCTGAATGTATGGCCAGACCAAAAATGGATTTCTATTTTTATTAAATGGTGTGAGCGAGATTAACAAGAATTGCGGTTGTTGCCACGTAAAAAAATGCCTCAGGCATTTTTATACGCGGCAACAACCGCAATTCTTGCATTTGAAGGAACGTTATGTCTACATGGTTGGTATATTTGTAGGGGACCCATTCAAGACACCATATAAACAGGGCGGGAGGATGATATAACTGACGGATGTGACACAACAGGGGAAAAAATGCCATTACAGGGATTTAGTGCAATATACAGCCACTAGGTGGCCACCAGTGCAGCAGCACTAATAGAACCATTGAATTCCTTTGGTCCATGTTAGGGGGTGTAGGTAGGATTATAATCAACCTCAGGAGCATGGAAATGGGTGTTGCTAGGCAGATAAACAATTAGAATAGCTGTTGCTAGGCAACCAGCTGTCTTAGCAACAAACCAATAGAACCATTGCATTCCTTGGGTCCATGTTAGGGGGGTAGGTACAATTATAATCAACCTCAGGAGCATCGAAATGTGCGTTGCTAGGCAGATAAACAATTAGAATAGCTGTTGCTAGGCAACCGGCTGTCTTAGCAACAAACAAATAGAACCATTATATTCCTAGGGTCCATGTTAGGGGGGGTATGTAGGATTATAATCAACCTCAGGAGCATGGAAATGGGTGTTGCTAGGCAGATAGACCATTAGAATAGCTGTTGCTAGGCAACCAGCTGTCTTAGCAACAAACCAATAGAACCATTGAATTCCTCGGGTCCATGTTAGGGGGGGCAGGTATGCTTATGATCAACCTCAGGATCGAAGGTTGATTAATATAAATTTTATCATTATATATGTATAAATTTGTGTTGTGACACCTTAAAACAAAATGGCGGCACCCCTTAAAACAAAATGGCGGCACCCGTACTGACTTCCTGTCAAATGAAAACAATATAATGCCTCAACCTGGTAGTTCGCAAGCTCACCACCAGGGCCCCTCCGGGGCCTTTCGGCCTTAAAAAAAATTGAAAATGAAATAAAAATTACAATTGTTTTTTGTCAATGGATTTGTACTAGATGGAAAGGTGGAGCGAGTGACTATTTTCTTGTTTTTTATTCACCTTCTACAAAAGTTATAAGTGAACCCATAACAAAAAAAAGGTTGATCTGTGGGAATCAAAAGAGGAAATTAAAAAAACGTTGCTTTAAGGCAGCACCTTTAGTGTAAAAGTACTGTAGGACCCACAGTTAGTAACAGTCTCCTTCCCCCACAGGGACACAACAAGCCGCTGACGGCGCTCGCGGTGAGCCCCGCCCAGAACACCATCTACACGGCGGCCTCTGACGGCCAGGTGTGTCACTGGGACATCGGCACCGGGGCCTCCGACACCGTGCAGGGCAAGGGCCCCACCAACCAGATCAGCGACATGCGCATCAGCGACACCACGCTCGTCACCTGCGCCATGGACGACACCATCATGTACACGGATACCAGCGGGCCGAGCAAGACATTCGGGTAAGTCATGTAAAGTCATGTACACGGACACCAGCGGGCCCACCAAGGCATTCGGGTAAGTCATGTAAAGTCGTGTACACGGATACCAGCGGGCCCACCAAGGCATTCGGGTAAGTCATGTAAAGTCATGTACACGGATACCAGCGGGCCTACCAAGGCGTTTGGGTAAGTCATGTAAAGTCATGTACACGGATACCAGCGGGCCTACCAAGGCATTCGGGTAAGTCATGTAAAGTCATGTACACCTACACCAGCGGGCCTACCAAGGCGTTCGAGTAAGTCATGTAAAGTCATGTACACGGATACCAGCGGGCCTACCAAGGCGTTCGGGTAAGTCATGTAAAGTCATGTACACGGATACCAGCGGGCCTACCAAGGCATTCGGGTAAGTCATGTAAAGTCATGTACACGGATACCAGCGGGCCTACCAAGGCATTCGGGTAAGTCATGTAAAGTCATGTACACCAGCGGGCCTACCAAGGCATTCAGGTAAGTCATGTAAAGTCATGTACACCAGCGGGCCTACCAAGGCATTCGGGTAAGTCATGTAAAGTCATGTAAACTGATACCAGCGGGCCCACCAAGGCATTCGGGTAAGTCATGTAAAGTCATGCAGACCAGCGGGCCTACCAAGATGTGCGGGTAAGTCATGTAAAGTCATGTACACGGATACCAGCGGGCCTACCAAGGCATTCGGGTAAGTCATGTAAAGTCATGTACACGGATACCAGCGGGCCTACCAAGGCATTCGGGTAAGTCATGTAAAGTCATGCAGACCAGCGGGCCTACCAAGATGTGCGGGTAAGTCATGTAAAGTCATGTACACGGATACCAGCGGGCCTACCAAGGCATTCGGGTAAGTCATGTAAAGTCATGTACACGGATACCAGCGGGCCTACCAAGGCATTCGGGTAAGTCGTGTAAACTGATACCAGCGGGCCTACCAAGGCATTCGGGTAAGTCATGTAAAGTCGTGTACACGGATACCAGCGGGCCGACCAAGGCATTCGGGTAAGTCATGTAAAGTCATGTACACGGATACCAGCGGGCCTACCAAGGCATTCGGGTAAGTCGTGTAAACTGATACCAGCGGGCCTACCAAGGCATTCGGGTAAGTCATGTAAAGTCATGTACACGGATACCAGCGGGCCTACCAAGGCATTCGGGTAAGTCATGTAAAGTCATGTACACGGATACCAGCGGGCCTACCAAGGCATTCGGGTAAGTCATGTAAAGTCATGTACACGGATACCAGCGGGCCTACCAAGGCATTCGGGTAAGTCATGTAAAGTCATGTACACCAGCGGGCCTACCAAGGCATTCAGGTAAGTCATGTAAAGTCATGTACACCAGCGGGCCTACCAAGGCATTCGGGTAAGTCATGTAAAGTCATGTAAACTGATACCAGCGGGCCCACCAAGGCATTCGGGTAAGTCATGTAAAGTCATGCAGACCAGCGGGCCTACCAAGATGTGCGGGTAAGTCATGTAAAGTCATGTACACGGATACCAGCGGGCCTACCAAGGCATTCGGGTAAGTCATGTAAAGTCATGTACACGGATACCAGCGGGCCTACCAAGGCATTCGGGTAAGTCATGTAAAGTCATGCAGACCAGCGGGCCTACCAAGATGTGCGGGTAAGTCATGTAAAGTCATGTACACGGATACCAGCGGGCCTACCAAGGCATTCGGGTAAGTCATGTAAAGTCATGTACACGGATACCAGCGGGCCTACCAAGGCATTCGGGTAAGTCGTGTAAACTGATACCAGCGGGCCTACCAAGGCATTCGGGTAAGTCATGTAAAGTCGTGTACACGGATACCAGCGGGCCGACCAAGGCATTCGGGTAAGTCATGTAAAGTCATGTACACGGATACCAGCGGGCCTACCAAGGCATTCGGGTAAGTCGTGTAAACTGATACCAGCGGGCCTACCAAGGCATTCGGGTAAGTCATGTAAAGTCATGTACACGGATACCAGCGGGCCTACCAAGGCATTCGGGTAAGTCATGTAAAGTCATGTACACGGATACCAGCGGGCCTACCAAGGCATTCGGGTAAGTCATGTAAAGTCATGTACACGGATACCAGCGGGCCTACCAAGGCATTCGGGTAAGTCGTGTAAACTGATACCAGCGGGCCTACCAAGGCATTCGGGTAAGTCATGTAAAGTCGTGTACACGGATACCAGCGGGCCGACCAAGGCATTCAGGTAAGTCATGTAAAGTCATGTACACGGATACTAGCGGGCCTACCAAGGCATTCGGGTAAGTCGTGTAAACTGATACCAGCGGGCCTACCAAGGCATTCGGGTAAGTCATGTAAAGTCATGTACACGGATACCAGCGGGCCGACCAAGGCATTCGGGTAAGTCATGTAAAGTCATGTACACGGATACTAGCGGGCCTACCAAGGCATTCGGGTAAGTCATGTAAAGTCATGTACACGGATACTAGCGGGCCTACCAAGGCATTCGGGTAAGTCATGTAAAGTCATGTACACGGATACCAGCGGGCCTACCAAGGCATTCGGGTAAGTCATGTAAAGTCATGTACACCAGCGGGCCTACCAAGGCATTCGGGTAAGTCATGTAAAGTCATGTACACGGATACTAGCGAGCCTACCAAGGCATTCAGGTAAGTCATGTACACAGATACCAGCGGGCCTACCAAGGCATTCGGGTAAGTCATGTAAAGTGTAAACTGACACCAAGACATTTGGGTAAAGGCCCGGTCAGACTAGTCGTAGAAATGGGAAAACTACGACCCGATTTTCTCTACGACTCCAGAGTCGTGCATGCCAAACTCCTACGACTTTTAAAGTCACACGATTTTGGCCTATTTTCTAGTCGTAGCTCTATGCCAGACAGCACGATTTTTTTCCACGATTTTTAGTTTACAAAATCGGGTCACAGTCTTCGCGATATTACGACTCGTCTGACTGGGCCTTTAAGGCATGTAAAGTGTAAACTGACACCAAGACATTCGGGTAAGGCATGTTAAGTCATGTGGACCATCACCAGCGGGCCTACGGTAGGTTTTATGACTTCACTGTTGCCGAAATGACACCAGCTCACCAGCAAAAGCTGGCGTAGAATCTTAACCGCCGGTGTTAATGCCAGCTCACCATGATCTCAGTTTTCCAATATTGAAAGACTTTTTCAAATATTCCTATTAGAAGCTGAGATGTTATTGTCCTAAGTATTTCATTTCAATCAATTAAATCATTTTCAAAACGATTTAGAGCTGCTATAAAAGATGCATCACAAATTGTATCATTTAGATAAGACAGTAAGTATTAAATGCGCTATATGGCATCAATATATATATGGGTGCATAAAAGGTTTTCGGCAACACTATCTCCCGAAATTCAGTATTGTTGATTCTCTTGAGGATATATGTTTATGTCAATACCTTCAATACGTACATCCAATTACATGATAAGGGTTCTAGTTACAAACCAAAATACATGTACATCCATGAACTATTCTGCTCCATATGGTTTGCTAATCTGATTAATATCTTTCTCCTTACAGAGAGTCTGTAAAGATGCCGTCACAGCCTAAAGGTGTAGCGGTCGGTAAGGACGGTCTGGTGGTCGTCAGCTGTGTCAACGAGGTAAGACGTTAACCATAGCAACTTCTCTTTCGGAGCGTATCAATCATTTAAACAATCTGGTAAAGTTAAGTTAAATGAAACATTCATGGGTTTTCTAGGCTGAATAGAAAACAATCATACATTAGGTCAGGGACTACGATGACATTATATAATGGGCTTTCGCTAGAATATCTGTTAAAAGTAGTGAAGTGGTTTCTTGTGAAAAGCTCCGAAAAACCTGTGAAATGATTTGTAAAAATGTACTGCAGTATTTAAAGTTTGTTTCGAATCAAACATGAATTGCTATAAGTTAGTCTGAATGCTTTCGTCTGTAATGACAAATTGACATTACTATTGTCCAGATTGTTTTGAAATGTCTTTCTTGAAAGTCCATAAAATTTTCAGGAAGCTAGAATCGCTATATTTCATGTTTGTGACCTATTCCCGTTGCTATGTACAGATCGTGGTGCTGCGTAACCGTGGTATCGTGTACTGTCACAAGGCGGACTATGAGCCGCAATGTGCCGCCATCCACCCCGGGCAGACCGAGGTGGCCATAGGGGGCGGAAACACGGTGAGTCAGAAACTGCTCATTTTTTTTAACTGGGGCAGGGTGAGATCTTTTTTCCCCCCTTCCCTCTAGAGGCTCAAAATATTTTTCGAAAATGGGGTTACGCCATCTTGAAATCTTAAGCATAGATATTTTCCAGTGTATAAAATCTATATATTGATATTATATTTCTGTATAAATATTCACGCTGTATACATTTTTGCGGATTCTCCATTTCGGCGAAATTCGCGAAAATATGTAGAGTGCGAAAATATCTACCTTTATAGTAATATCAGTTTGACATCTTCAATATACTATTACCATCACTTTAGACATAAATGACTAGACTGATGATATGAATCATGAGAATGAACAGGGAATAAGTTTTCACTTCCTTGGGTTACGGGTCCGCCGCACTACCATGAAAACCCCGCACTAAAAATAAAATTATGAATCTCCATTTAAATTGCTAATGTAAAACTGTGGCTATAAGCCGACCTTGGTTTAATATAAGCCGAATGTGAGTTTGAGAGAAAAAATCGGCTTGAAATAAAAGTGTTTGAAATAAGTTTGCACTATATTCCTATAAACTAAAACCTCGCCTATAAGCCGAATGGGGGTTTGGGGATTTAAATTCGGCTTATACTATAAGTTATAGCAAATAAAAACGCCAAATAAATTCGGCTTATAAGCTAGGTTTTACGGTATATGTCTGTTTTTACGGCATGTAAATCATAACATTATTAAAGATTTTAGGTGGTAAAACGCAAAAGACAAAATTTTATTTTATTTTAAATTTTTTTAAATTTTGTCCTCCGTACTTGAATTTTTTTTCATGGTGTCTGTAATTCAAAGAATAAAAAAAGGTGTGGCCTAATATAACTTTTTGAATGTAATAATCCTGATTAAGCTAAACCCTGACTCTGTCCATGTACACCCTAATGACACCATACCCTGTCTGTAGGACCACAAGGTGCGTATCTTCAGCCTGGACCATGACACCCTGAAGGAGGTCCGCACGCTGGACCATGCCGGTATGATCACCGACCTCGCCTACTCGCCAGATGGTGCTTCACTCGCCGCTGTAGACGCTAACCGCCGACTGCGGCTCTACGATGTGACTAACGAGTACACTGTAAGTCGTTTAAAGTTCACATGAAAATCACTTCTAAGGGCCTTAAAATTCAGGACTATTGCTGATAAAATTAAATATTTTTCTTCACTATTATCTCAGATCTCCTTAGGCTTAACCGAAACCCCGCCTAAAAGCCGAAAGTGAGTTTGAAGGAAAAAAATCGATTTCTCCTTAAGCTACTATATTTCAACCCCACCTTTAAGGCAACCTCCTAATTTTTCACTTTAATGTATAAAAAAAACAGCTATAAGACGACCACTATAATGCTAGAAAAAAAGTCTGTCTTAGAAAATAAATCCCAAAATCAATCTGTCTTAAACCAGCGCTTTCAGGAAATATACCATAGACTACCGTAAAACCCCGCCTTTAAGACGGCCCGATTTTGGGATTTATTTTTCCCAAGTAGGGGGTCGTCTTAAAGGTGGGGTTTTCTTATATAGGATTAAAGAGGAAACCATTGTAAAGTTTTTTCACATACAGGGGGGTCGTCTTAAAGGTGAGGTCGTCTTAAAGGAGGGGTTTTACGGTAATGGTGTGTTGACCTTTTGTCCCCCTGCAGCACCCCAGCACGGTGGACCTGTGCACACACACAGCGCGTGTAAACAGCGTGTCCTGGACGCCCGACTCCCAACACCTCGGTACAGGCGGCCTGGACTGCAGCCTCATAGCATGGACTCCCAGCAAACCCATGGACCAGGTCACCAAGCGAGGTAAGGGAGAAGTTAAGGCCAAAAAACAAAATTGTTGTGTTCAGGTAACATGGCCCAAAAAAAAAGGGTAGGTAGGTCGATTTTTTTTTTAAGGATTTTGACACAAAATTCCTCCCATTTTCGTATAATTTTGAGTAAAAAATAATTTCAGCAAAAAAAAGTGTTTTTTGGGGTAGAAAAAACACAAAAATGCCTTCCAAAAAAAGCGAGCGAGGTAAGAGAGAAGTAACGTACAATATACCCTAACCCTAACCCATGGACCAGGTCACCAAGAGAGGTAAGGGAGAAGTAACTTACAATGTACCCTAACCATAACACATGGACCAGGTTACCAAGAGAGGTAAGGGAGAAGTTACGTACAATATACCCTAACCCTAACCCATGGACAGGTTACCAAGAGAGGTAAGGGAGAAGTAACATACAATATAGCTACATGTATTAACATAACTCAGCAAACCCATGGACAGGTCACCAAAAGAGGTAAGACCACACTTTCTGTCTTTCATGTTTTACTACCTAAAAACTTTATTAATGGTCTGATTTGCACGCGTTAAAGCTGACATATCCTTAGCACAACCATAGCGTACTGATGTGGGGTGTAAAAACGGCCCTCCAAACGCCAGTGCTTTATGTCAGGGAACCCCCAGAACGTACTGATGTGGGGTGTAAAAATGGGCCTCAAAATGCCAGTGCTTTATGCCAGGGGCCCCCCAGAGCGTACTGATGTGGGGTGTAAAAAGGGCCCTCCAAATGCCAGGAATCTGGATGGATGATGGGCCCAAATGCCAGTTGTTTTCAAGGATTTCAAGGATTTCAATGCAATATATAAGGCCTAGATTACACTAGATTGTTCATATTTCTTCTATAATGTAAATGTATGATAAAAGGTTCTATGACTACTGCCTTCATATACTTCATAACTTAATGCTTTAATAGTAATAATTAACCTTGAAAATCGATTATATCCTAATTTTGCAATATTTGAAATAACATGGTAAATATAGTAGTAAATCTTGTGATGGTATTATAGCTCAATTTAAATTATTTTGAGTTGTCAGTATGGTTAAATGCTTCTAGTTGAGCATCATCTAAAGATTTCATCAGATATACCATATGATATCATGAATATCATGCTAATTAGCATTTTATTCAAATACACATTATCAGGACTTGGCACTTCTGCCTGTCATATGCACAGGATAGCATTAAAACGTTTTGATACGTTTTTTATACTACTACTTAGGAGTAAAACGTTTTAGAACGTTATGGCAGTAGGGGATCTATTGTACTCTTACACTACAACTTGAAAATAAAACGTTTTAGAACGCTATGGCAGTGGGGTATCTATTGTACTCTTATACTATAACTTGAAAATAAAACGTTTTAGAACGCTCTGGCAGTAGGGTATCTATTGTACTCTTATACTATAACTTGAAAATAAAACGTTTTAGAACGCTCTGGCAGTAGGGTATCTATTGTACTCTTATACTATAATTTGAAAATAAAACTTTTTAGAATGCTATAGCAGTAGGGTATCTATTGTACTCTTATACTATAACTTGAAAATAAAACGTTTTAGAACGCTATGGCAGTAGGGTATCTATTGTACTCTTATACTATTGATTTCCTTTCTGCCAATCTCTGTTCTGCTGATCTCCATTCTGCCGATCTCCATTCTGCTGATCTCCATGCCAGTACCCATAGTTACCAATAGAATCCCATAGATACCTATAGGATTCTATTGATACCTAGTGGATTCTATTTGTACCAATAGAATTCTATTTGTATCTATTCGATTCTATGATACATATTGGATTCTATTAGTAACTATTGGTTTCTATTAGTATCAAAACAAAGCCCCATGTCACTTGGCCCCCTAGGCACCTGGCGCCATTGTCATTTGTCCCTCCCATCATACATGGCCCCCGACCAGTTATCTATTTTCTATAGCTCCCTTATCATTCTGAAGGTTAAATGTTCGTCATGTGTATGTCATGTGTACGTCATGTGTGCGTCATGTGTGCATCATCCCTTCACCAGAAACCATTTTCTATAGCTCCTTCATCATTCTAAAGGTTAAATGTTATTTATGTGTGCGTCATCCCATCACCAGAAATCATTTTCTATAGCTCCCTTATCATTCTAAAGGTTAAATGTTCGTCATGTGTGCATCATGTGTGCATTATGTGTTCGTCATGTGCGTCATCCCATCACCTGGAATCATTTTCTCAATTTTTTTATCATTCAAATGGTAAAATGTGTGTCATGTGTGCGTCATCCCATCAGCAGGAATCATTTTCTGCATCTTTTCCATCATTCTTTAGGTTCGTCATGGAAGCCATTGGATTCTATTGGTACATATTGCATCCTATTAGATACTATTGGTATACATTTTTGAATACGTCAGTTTTCCCGTTCCTATGCGATTATATTGGTACATATTGGATTATATTGGTACACATTAAACATGTTGGTTTTCCAGTTCTCCGTTCTGCTGTTCTCCATTCTGCCTTTCTCCATTTTGCTGATCTCCATTCTGTCATTAATTCTGCGTTCTGCCGTTCTGCTGTTCTGCAACCTCAGTTCTGCCAATCTTTGTCTTGGCTAAGGCACATGATGCACACATGACCCACATGACGCACACATAATGCACACATGATGCAAAAAGTGTAGAAAATGTGTTTTGGGGCAGAACTGAAGCATATGATGCACACATTACACATATGATGCACACCTGTAGAAAATGTACTTTGGGGCAGAACTGACACACATGATGCACACTGCCGCTGTCCATTCTGCCGCTCTCAGTTCTGTTGATTTCCTTTCTGCTAATCTCCATTCTGCCGATCTCCATTCTGCTGATCTCCATGCCAGTACTCATAGTTACCAATAGAATCCCATAGGTACCTATTTGATTCTATTGATACCAAGTGGATTCTATTTGTTCCAATAAAATTCTATTTGTATCTATTTGATACATATAGGATTCTATTGGTAACTATTGGTTTCTATTAGTATCAAAACAAAGCCCCATGCCACTTGGCCCGCTAGGCATCTGGCCCCATTGTCATTTGTCCCTCCCATCATACATGGCCCCCAACCAGTTATCTATTTTCTATAGCTCCCTTATTATTCTAAAGGTTAAATGTTCGTCATGTGTACGTCATGTGTGCGTCATGTGTGCATCATCCCTTCACCAGAAACCATTTTCTATAGCTCTTTTATCATTCTAAAGGTTAAATGTTCGTCATGTGTGCATCATCCCATCACCAGAAATCATTTTCTATAGCTCCCTTATCATTCTAAAGGTTAAATGTTTGTCATGTGTGCGTCATGTGTGCGTCATGTGCGTCATCCCATCACCAGGAATCATTTTCTGCATCTTTTCCATCATTCTTAAGGTAGAAAATTTGTCATGGAAGCCATTGGATTCTATTGGTACATATTGCATCCTATTAGTACTTATGATATACTATTGGTATACATTTTTGAAAACGTCAGTTTTCCCGTTCCTATGCGATTATATTGGTACATATTGGATTATATTGGTACACATTGAACATGTTGGTTTTCCAGTTCTCCGTTCTGCTGTTCTCCATTCTGTCTTTCTCCATTTTGCCGATCTCCATTCTGTCATTAATTCCCCGTTCTGCTATTCTGCGACCTCCCTTCTGCCGATCTTTGTTTTGGGGCAGAGCTAACGCTCGTGACGCGCACATGATGCACACATGACGCACATGATGCAAAAGTGTAGAAAATGTGTTTTGGGGCAGAACTGACGCACATGATGCACATGATGCACACATGACGCACATGATGCACACATGATGCACAAGTGTAGAAATGTGTTTTGGGGCAGAACTGACACACATGATGCACACTGCTGCTGTCCATTCTGCCGCTCTCAGTTCTGTCGATTTCGTTTCTGCCAATCTCCATTCTGCCGATCTCCATTCTGCTGATCTCCATGCCAGTACCCATAGTTACCAATAGAATCCCATAGAGTACCTATGGGATTCTATTGATACCTTTAGTGGATTCTATTTGTACCAATAGGATTTTATTTGTATCTATTCGATTCTATGATACATATTGGATCCTATTGGTAACTATTGGTTTCTATTAGTATCAAAACAAAGCCCCATGCCACTTGGCCCGCTAGGCATCTGGCCCCATTGTCATTTGTCCCTTCCGTCATACATGGCCCCCTGACCAGTTATCTATTTTCTATAGCTCCCTTATCATTCTAAAGGTTAAATGTTCGTCATGTGTACGTCATGTGTGCGTCATGTGTGCATCATCCCTTCACCAGAAACCATTTTCTATAGCTCTTTTATCATTCTAAAGGTTGAATGTTCGTCATGTGTGCGTCATCCCATCACCAGAAATCATTTTCTATAGCTCCCTTATCATTCTAAAGGTTAAATGTTCGTCATGTGTGCATCATGTGTGCATTATGTGTTCGTCATGTGCGTCATCCCATCACCTGGAATCATTTTCTCAATTTTTCTCATCATTCAAATGGTAAAATGTTCGTCATGTGTGAGTCATCCCATCACCAGGAATCATTTTCTGCATCTTTTCCAACATTCTTAAGGTAAAAAGTTAGTCATGGAAGCCATTGGATTTTATTGGTACATATTGCATCCTATTAGATACTATTGGTATACATTTTTGAAAACGTCAGTTTTCCCGTTCCTATGCGATTATATTGGTACATATTGGATCATATTGGTACACATTGAACATGTTAGTTTTCCAGTTCTCCGTTCTGCTGTTCTCCATTCTGCCGGTCATTAATTCTCCGTTTTGCTGTTCTGCGATCTCCGTTCTGCCGATCTTTGTTTTGGGGCAGAACTGATGCACATGATGCATACATAACACACATGACGCACATGATGCACACATGATGCACACATGATGCATACACGATGCAAACGTGTAGAAAATGTACTCTGGGGCAGAACTGACGCACATGACTTACATCAGACCACCTAATTTATACCTACAATGCTTCATAACAGAACTGCCAAAACATGCTAAAACGTTTTGCCTTTGCAACCATGCTGCCATAGTGGGCCAATGTGTATTAGGAACCCATATAAGACCAGTTAATGTATACCTACTATACTTCATAACAGAACTGCCAGAACGTTCTAAAACGTTTTGTCTTTGCAACCATGCTGCCATAGTGGGCCAATGTGTATTAGGAACCTACATCAGACCAGTTAATGTATACCTACTATGCTTCATAACAGAACTGCCAAAACGTTCTAAAACGTTTTGCCTTTGCAACCATGCTGCCATAGTGGGCCAATGTGTATTAGGAACCCATATAAGACCAGTTAATGTATACCTACTATACTTCATAACAGAACTGCCAGAACGTTCTAAAACGTTTTGTCTTTGCAACCATGCTGCCATAGTGGGCCAATGTGTATTAGGAACCCATATCAGACCAGTTAATGTATACCTACTATGCTTCATAACAGAACTGCCAGAACGTTCTAAAACGTTTTGTCTTTGCAACCATGCTGCCATAGTGGGCCAATGTGTATTATGAACCTACATCAGACCAGTTAATGTATACCTACTATGCTTCATAACAGAACTGCCAAAACGTTCTAAAACGTTTTATCTTTGCAACCATGCTGCCATAGTGGGCCTATGTGTATTTGGAACCTATATCCGACCTGCCAAAACCTTTTAGGCATTGGAACTAGATGTACCAGAGTGGGCTCATGTGTATTAGGGCTTGAGCCCACCAGAAAATTGTGTATTTGCTATAGAAATGCCAGAACGTTTTAATGAGTTTTGCTTTTGGAACTAGACCTACCAGAGTAGGACAATGTGTATTGGGCATCACAATTTATATTAAATAAAGAGGGAAATCAGTCCTTGAATACACATCATTACGTTCTGGTAGCCAAAATCTTGAAAAATCCATTACACATATTACACTCTGGCAGCCCTATTACAGAAAGCACTTGCATTTTGAGCCCCATTTTTACACCCCACATAAGTACGTTCTGGGGGTCCCCTGACATAAAGCACTGGCGTTTTGAGGGCCATTTTTACACCCCACATCAGTACGTTCTGGGGGTCCCTTGACATAAAGTACTGGCGCTCCTAAGGATATAGTAATATAAAAGGAGTTTTTTTTATCAACTATGGGGAAGGGGGGGGGGGTTGTGGGTGTAAAAAATGTTGATCCCATGACCTGTTTTCAGCAAAAAAGGCCGAGCATTACTATGCTTAAAAGGCCCGTGCCTGCCATGGGATGGGGGGGGGGGTGGTAAAAAATATCATTTTTTATGACCAGCCTCCAATGTCAACATCCCTCCCTTGACCCTCCTCCAGGGTCTCCCATCTTCCTCCACCCTACTCCCCATGATGAGTATTAGCTCTGTTAGTAACGTAATGTACAATACCCACATTGCAGGAGCCCACCCCCAGTACCAGGTGACGCGTGTACAGTGGATAGACAACAACAACCTGGTCTCCATCGCCCAGGACAGCTGCGTCAAGATTTGGACCGTCAGCAAGTTCGCCTGAACAACGACACACATCCCTCTCGTTATTATTACTGCGCTCATTTCTCATGACCCGCTGAATCCGGCTCAATTTAACCAGTCATGGCCAAATCATACCAGTTTTGTAAGACTGTGGACTTCTGGTTCCCTTTGTGAGTGCCATTTGTATTTTCTGATTGAATACAAAGAGTTGAAAAGCTGAAGAATGTTGATAATAAATCTCAACGGGTGAATTTGTGTAAATACATTTCTAGCGGTGCCTCGCATGTCGGTGCGAGTTAGTGTTTATACATGGTTAGCGTAAGTCGACTTGTAGAATTATTTTTATATATAAATGTAAAATAAACCGAACATTAATGTTGATTTGGAGGTTAATATTGTCCGAGCTGGAATAGGAAACGTATGTTGATATCCGCAGCCAGCCTGTAAAAAGATGAGTGTTTTTGCTACAAACGTTGAATTTGTTAATCATGATTTAGGTCGACTTGAGAACAAATGTAACTATAATATGAATGTTTCAGTGCTATTGAAAAAGTGGAAGTTTTGTATAAGAAGCTGGTTTCTGTCATTCATGTCTTGTGAAAACTAAGGTTTCCAAAATATATGTTAGTCATGTTTAAATATGAAATAACCTTGTTTCACAATAACCGAAGAGTCTACGTCCCCAGGAGGGAGCGTAGAGGGCCTGTCCTACCCAAGTCAGACTACCTACTATTATTATAAAGATTATATTCATTTAGTAGGAATCAGACCTTGTGATTAAGTACACTTAATGAGAAAGCCGGTAACCTATAGTGAAGACCAGCAATTTTAATGCACGCATACCAAGCTGCAAATCTAATTACGACAATCGTAAAATTGATTTTGAAAGTAATTCCTTGTATGATTCTACGACACCAAATATAAATGTAATACCGAGTATTAAGTTGCCATGAAAGGTGTACTATCCGACCACTGCTTTAATTAAGGTTAATTAAGTTGTATTCCTGGAGTCTGCACTGCTTTAAGACGGTCGCCATCTTGTCCGTCATCCAACCAGAAGTAGGCCCCTGTGTACTTGCTGCTATGTCATGGTCATGTCATCACAAGTATTAGTCTTTGGTTCTTGTCTCATTGCCTCTGGGAGACGGCGGTGCTGCATTCATGCATCATGGTGACTCTGTGGGGTTGATACACTCTTTGTCAAGACGTTATTTAACTTCAAGAAGCGCACTCTATTGTCCCACCTTAATAGTGAGTACTTGTCTGAGAACCAACCAGGGTGCTTAAAGTTTGCCTGTATACTGTTAGATATAACACAGAGATTTCACTTTGCCTGTCTGGTGAGTAACTTGCCTGTACTGTTTTCTATCATGCCGACTCTTTGGGAGTGTATCATAATGAAAGCGATAGGGTCATGATGCATGAACGCAGCACAGGCGAGTAACTCACCAGGGCTGCGTTCATGTATCATGACGATGCACAATGGTCATAGTGTGCCGCATCTACACCTTCCACCCCTCATGCTTGCCACTCACAAGAACAACGTTATCTTGACCAATCTTGCTACGTCTGCAGTCCTGTGTTAGTTATTAGTACTTTACATACCATAGTTTTGTTGCCTTCTGCCTCACGTTCTGTACACAACACATATATAATATGGTATATTGTGTTCGACGTAATAAGCGCACAGTGCGCTTAAAAAATGTTTATGGACACCTTTTAGTAGTTAAGAGTTTAATTGGGGTCAAAAATTGAGATATTTTTGGTTATTTGTAGTATAAAAATTGGCCAAAAACGGGGGGGGGGGTGCGCTTATTAGGGGGTGTGCGCTTTTTACGTTGAATACGGTACTGGATGACATAATGCATTAATAATGCGTTATACCCTTTGGTCGTTGTGATGCATGGATGCAGCCCTGGCAAGTAACTTACCAGTGTTGCATTCATGCACCATGATGACCAAATGACATAACAACAGTACGCTGTTCTGAAAGGGTTAAGATCAATAGCAGAATAACATTATTTAATGGCACAAGTGCTCAGGTTGATCAACAGACTATCTTAATTTATGAATCAGATTGAACAAAGTTATGTACATGTATATGCATGGTTGGGTTAAGATTTATTGAGTCAAAGATTAATAATTAATTGCATGCCTAGGGGGTGTTTTGGTTAATGTTATTTTCAATTTTGTTACAAATTTTGATTTTTTTGAGTCGGGTTGATTGTTCAGAAAATATCCTGATAGAATGTGATCCTGAAAACGGAGGAAGTCCTCTTATACATTTATTTGTTTAAAATGCGATCGAGTGCAGGTTTCACTGGAATATTTTTTTCTAATTTGATTAAATGGTGAAGACGTCTTTGACATTGGATGGGTGAGACACTGCATGTTTGCAGGAGGATAGAGGATCACCATTGAGGTACGAATGGTGCCCTGATATGGACTCTAATTATTATTAAGAGATAATAAACTACTTTAAGGTAGCCTATATAGTGTGTGGTGTTTTGTTTCATATCCCCCCAATATATACATCAAGATTGAATAAGGAAAGAAAGAAGAACGCCTAAATATCTAGGTTTTATCTATAACTACAACCATCCCGGTCAAAAGCCGACCCGTTTCGGCTATTTGGGACCTATATCGGCTTATAACATTTGCTTAAAGTCTGGGGTTGGCCTATGACCGAGGGTTTGAAAAAATCCAATCCGGATGCTTTAAAAACATTTCGTTTCAATTGTTACAAACTCTCTGCGTCATGGTTTGCTCTATGTTTAAATTAGCTCCTAACCCATACAGGTGGCATTTCTATTTTGTTCTTTTGTACCAGAGGAATCTGTATCATAGTTGATGAATAAACAATAACATACACACACAAAACGTTTAAACTTTTCACAGCTTTGATGCCAAGATGTCGATTACAAAATTCCTTTTTACCACCCTCCTAACCTAGGATTTTCCCAACTTGAACTTGAATCATTACTGTTTTTCGTTTGGTTTCCTTTTCTCCCTGGAGAAATGTGTACGTGCTTCACCTCCTTCTCATTAATCCACTATGTACCAAACAAAATGGTTTGCATCAGAATGCAGCAACAATTCAACAGATAACAGAAACAATAATGATAACGAGAGTATGGATAGGTAGAACTAAGAAGCAAAGAATTACTTACATATACAACTAGTGAAACACTGTTCACATGAAGCTGCAATAGTTTAAAAGGAATGGATTCGATTTAATTTGATTCATCATTTTTTGATGAAGTCTCACATGATTCATTTTGAAGTAAGAGTGTGTGACATTTAACAGTGATTGAGATTATGTAAGTCGTTATATGAATATTACTGAGAAAAGTGGAATAAAATTAGGCCTACTGCTCAAAGAATTATATTAATGTGCAGAGAACATAATAAGCTTTATCACATCTTATGGAGAAACTCACCGTGCGTGGCTGCGCAATCGCCTGTGCAGAATGTTTCACAATCATAGTCTTCTGCAACATGTTAACAGCAAGACACAATATGAATAAAACTGCTCCCTCTCTCACCTTTGCTGAGATTCTTGGACAAAACAACATGTCAACCCTATTCCGCATTAGCACAATGACCTGTGTACAGTGAACCACGTCTGAGATATCAAAGGCCGTGGTTTGTCTGACCCTGCCTACTATGGTACTAGCCCAGGTATGTAGGACCAGGCAAATAAAAGAACACTTGCTATCCTTCGAAAAGAGTAGGGGACGTGCCCCGGTAGCGGTTTTCTCCCTCACCTCATAGATGCGGTCATTCATTTCATAGATTCAATCATCCATAGATGCGGTCACTGCTGTATTGGGCAAGCAGCATATAAATATCTGTCCTACTACTGCAAGGCAGACTACCACTATTTGTGGATGACTCCTTGCCAACTTGAGATGTCCCGTGAGGTACTTGATGTACGTCTGGACGTTAAACAAATCAATCAATCAATCAATCAATCAGCGCCATGTTTTAGTGTGCATTTCATAGACAGAGTTGTGAGGTTTGGTGACTGTGGACCATGCAGAATGGCTCATGAAGAATGGCCGAGGGTTACTTCTTAGATGTCTCAGGAAAGGCTTGTTCCTGTTTACTGGTTTAAAGCTAAGAACAGGGATTGCCCAAACCTAGCAAAAGTTGAAGTTAAAAGTCACAGTGTTATTTACAAGTGCCATTCTGGTGGCTAACCTGGAACCAGTAATGGGTGCTTTCCTAGTCCTTTATGATATCTTCAAACTGAATTAAACAGCACATATATACTCCATTGACATTTTTGACTGCTGCTACTCAGAATGTTCAACTCATTATTGAAACATACTTTCTAGGTCCAGTGTGTATAGTCTGTGCCAAATTAACCACCATTTCCTCATGCAATACATGGCTGGTTGCCTGACTTTGAATATAGTTTTAGGCAAGAGTCTTTCTAAAGAGACTCTGTCCAGACTGTTAACAATTTCTCCTTGCCATTCTGTTTCAGGATGTTGTGGATAATGGCTTTGATCAACTTAATCTACGCTCCCTTCATGTACTTCTTACGAGACCCTCCGGGAAAAGAGAAGAACGAGAAAACGGTAACTTTCTTATGCATAGTAACAATATTTGTGGTGGGAATAAATCATCTTCAATGCCAATATGAGGCAAACTAGGATATTTGATTAAACTATGTAGGAAGAACATCAAGTATGGCCATATTAAACATTTTTGTTCCTTTCTTAGTAGAATTGATTTCTGGACCTTAATCGACATACTCACTTTAAACAGTATGCTCGGTATCACTTATTTGGTGAAACTTGCTCACCCTCAACCAGCCTGGTGTATGACTCTCTATCATGGTGACAAGGTCACTGAGGGAGCCATACACAGAGGCCTAAATCGGAGGGGAGTGGCTCTCTGCAAAACTTGTGTAAAGGGTCCACCCCATACCTTGTCCACCAGTCCACCCAGACCGGCTCAACACATTTAAACAGAATGCTTAATTTTGACTCCCACAATAAAGGTATATGGCGGGGTCATAACCCATTAGCCAATTTGGATGCATTACCGTCTGATACATTCACAAAAGTATACTACAAAGTACTGCATTGGGCCCGTTTGTCAAGGGCCTGTCGGCCAATAACACATCCAATTCGGCTAACTGGTTATGGCCCTATGGTTAGGCCATAGTTGCATCCAAATCAAACATTTACATTTTCTGTTTCACATTGCAGTCGCTTGTGATGAACGACAAATGTCCGGTACAATACGTGACCTACAACCAGACGGAGAAGGAGAAGGGCTCCCACGAGGAGAACTGTGTAGAATAGCTGCATCAGGGGCCATAGTCGACAACCCTGGATCCAATGCTGAGTAACACCACTCAAATTATAGGCCTACAAGCGGATCCTCTGAACCATGAGGCAGAAGGACAACTCCCACCATACTGGTTTTACACTGTACCAACCAAGTTCTTAGGCCTTAGACATAATCCCCGAAAACCGTTATTATTAGAAAGTTACAAATTTCATAAATCGAATGAATGGTTTTATATGAAGAAGGAAAGATGTGTGCATGTGTGCATGTGTATAGAAAGAGGAAAATTCCAATATTATTATGGAAGTAGCTATACTGAGTGAGTGAATGCATGTGAGGAAAAATAGTGAATTCTTGATTAGATGTAGAAACGGTTATAGTGTGACTTGGGCTGTGTATAGATATATCCCCCAGTGGTTGTGGTGCAGAGACAAGGTTCCTGTATACTGAGATAACGGTGAGGTGAGTAGCGTGGATTAATATAACGTGATCCTGTGATAATAAAGAAACATGATACTAGTTTTACTAGGAGTCTCCTCTCCTGTGTATATCCTATGTCTTGTGCTCTGAGGGTTGCAGCCCACACTAACTAAGGCTGTGCTCTGTGGTATACGTGTGTGCTGGTCGGCAGGCTATATTCAATACCAACCCCTGAAAGGTCAGGCTTAAGGCGGTGAGCCACTGCTCCTGGTTTGCAGCAAATTTCAGTTGTGCAAGTGTAAACAGTGAAAATTTATTGGAAGAATTGATATGCTGATGCGGTAACATCTGCACGCAAGATGTGTACGCTCTCTAAAAGCAAACAAATTTTGTATTTACGACTACCCTTGCATCTGTCATACAACAATATTCGCAGCAAAGAAACCCTGTGGTATTGGTTCACCGCCTTATGATATTTATATGAAACATTTAGCAGTGATCCTGTAGGCAAAAGTGGCAAAAGGTGATGATGTGATGAGCTTGTTATGTAGCCATTTGTATAGAGCAGCAAGCTGGGCACTAGAGGTATCTGTCAGTTGTATAATGGAGTCTTGTAAGACTATTGTATCATTGACTTGTACCAAGAGGGTAGATGTAGGTGAACATGTAATATGCTTATATATATTAAATTAGAGGCAGTTGGATTGTTGCGGTAGCCGGTATTGTGTGAAGTAGGCCTGAAGGCAGAGGTTGTAGAAGATGTACATATATATTATTACGATAAGAGAGAGTTAGTGTAAATGATATATCTTTTGTATTAGTCAGGAGTATGGTAAAGATAGAGTGGCTGTTAAAGCGGCTGCTGACATTTATAGTCATTAACACAAGGTACTTAAGATGAATATATATAATGTAGTATACATACTTGACATTATTATGAATACTTACTGGGAAGCACTGTTCATATGTATGCTTTCAGTTAGGAAGGAAAAGTAGAGAATGTCTAGGACTCAAATGTAATAGTCTAATGGTGATTAGAATAAGATGAACCATGTTAGGTGGGATGGGCGTACGGTCATGGATACTTGGCAAGACCTAGAATTAAATTCCAGAAGTATAATATTGAAAGCCGGACCATTTACTGTATGGTTCACGTCATGAATCCCAGTGGTAAATCTATGTGAGGCTATTCAGGTGGTAGAATAAATACCGGATTCTCCAATGTGATTGTGAACACTAATGGATATAATGGACTCAATACCACATTTGAAGATGGTGATGTGTAGTCTTCCACTTTCAGTCATCAGGGCTGTGTTCCAAAATAATTTCAACTGAGATTATTGTGTAGCAGACCCCTGGAATACCTATCACTAGATCTGAATAATACATTCCTGCACAATGTTGCACCATTACAAATGCATACGTATATGAGCGGGGGTATATTTGCCTCCTTTCTGCATTATCAAGTGAGGTCTTATTCAAGACTTTGATCAAGGAGAGAAAATATTACACATAGATGGTCCAAAGCCAAGTTGACCAAATTATATAATGAGAAAAAAAACCGAATTCAGTTACACTTGGGAATGAGTAGTTGGACGTCGTGTTTGTCTGACGTAATATGGCGCTATATTGTTGACGTTGTAGTCACAATGGAGGTCCCACGTTGATGTATCTATATACTTGTTCTTGTGTTGGTAGTATTAGTTGGCCCATGTTATTGGTTATTGTAAGAGCCAAGAAGGTATTTATTAGAAGGTCGTTACCTGTTCTGAGGTATTTAAGAATTGTACCAGAAGTTGTGAGAAACCTGTTGCTCCTTGTTGTTCTGTAAAGCATATTGGAAGGTAGTGTACGTACAGAGGAATAAACCCTTACACCCAGCACGTTAGAAACTGACTTGTGTTGACTATTTTTCTGGGAAATATATTGTAGTGTATATTTTAGTTATCTTTATTCCCTCTATAATGGAACTGTTCATGCACTCTATTTGACCATTGGCTTTAGGATGGTATGATGCAGCCCGATAGTATGTGACATTACGCTATGTTAACTGGTAAAGAAAGTTTTCATGACATCATTGTCAGTCACAAGTGGCCCTGGATAACTTCACTTGAAATTACTTTGATGAAGATGTCTATGATACTTGTGCCCAGTTATGGAGCTAACTAGATTTGTATGGCCATATCGATGTGCAGAAGTGACATCTACTCAGGGGTAGACACTAACTAACATTTCAGACCATAAGCCAGCCGGGCCCGCAGCCTCAGAAATCTGTGGGCCTGGGAGCCATTTCACCGCATCCATTATAAAATAGCAACATGTGGCACCCAAATGTGGCCCTCATACGGAATTTTTTGAGAATAATCATTTTTCCATTTCTGAACCATTGCCGTGTTGTGTCCGTATGTTTGAGCTATTTTTTTACATTTCCGTATGTGACATACGGCACTCACCTGTCCCAATTGTGAAATTGTGCAAAAACCAGTCTACATTCCGGGGAATCCCTAGGGAATTCCCTCTGTGACGTCATAATATGTATACAAATACGGAGGTAGCCTGGGGATGGTGTATATAGGATCCGTATGTTGGGGATTGTCCAAAGAGACAGGGGAGGTCGGGGTATGAACTGGGGAGGTCGGGGTATAGACTGGGGAGGTCGGGGTATGGACTGGGAAGGTCGGGGTATAGACTGGGAAGGCTGGGGTATGGACTGGGGAGGTCGGGGTATAGACTGGGAAGGCCGGGGTATGGACTGGGGAGGTCGGGGTATGGACTGGGGAGGTCGGGGTATGGACTGGGGAGGTCGGGGTATGTACTGGGGAGGTCGGGTATGGACAGGTGACCAAAGGATGGACAGAAGACGGACAGGTACATGTCCTTCACACACAAATACCAACATGGATCCACACAGGGGAGAAACCTCTCTTGTGTTACCTACCATACAACGGTTGTTTTTAAAGTGCATATATATATGTAAAAAAAAAAGGCCCTATAATTGTTTTAACGAATAGATAAGTAAAGTCCAACTACTACCTTAATAATAAAAATAAATAAAATATTGAGTTTCATAGAAATTATACCAAAAAAATATCTTTTCTTCTGTAACTCGGTAAATAATGGCCCTACGGAGCTAAGACTGCCTATAGGTTATAGGTTTTATGGCTGAACTTTCTCTTCTACTACATTCCCAGTGTCTTCCCCGACCGTCCCTGTCCCAGATCCGACCTCCCCTGTCTCTTCCCCAACATTCCCAGTGCCCTCCCCACTTTCCCTGTCCCCTACCCGACCTCCCCTGTCTCTTACTACATTCCCAGTGTCTTCCCCAACCTTCCCTGTCCCAAGTCCAACCTCCCGCGTCTCTTCGCCAACATTCCCAGTGCCCTCCCCACCTTCCCTGTCCCATCCCTGACCTCTCCTGTCCCTTCTCCAACTTTTCCTGTCCCAATCCCCTACTTCTCCTGTCCCTTCCCCGACCTATCCTCTAGACCAAAAACAACATGCGGACCCCTTTTACAACATGCGGCCCTACATACGGCCCTTTTTCCTCCATTTTCTCAATATATGCTGCCCCTAGACCTGCCACATTCAAGGGGAAATATACGGACCATATACGAATTTTTTCATCTCCACATTATGTGGTGAAATGGAAAAACGCCACATTTGAATACGGACCCCCCACATTTGAAAACGGATCTCCACATATTATGTGATGAAATGGAAAAACGCCATATGTCACATACGGACCCCCCATATGAGTCATACGGGGGGTCCATATTATGTAGTGAAATGCCCTCCTGGAGGTTAAACTGTTTGCCTGGAAATTTCAATATTGAAAATGAAGCAAATGCATTTCAGTGTTTTAGAATATTTATACAAAATGTAAATTATAATGATGCAGCCTGTGCAACATACCTATTATTTGCCAAGGCTAAGAAATGTCAATTAGCCCCCTAGAAAACCCTAAAGTTTTCCCCCAAAATAGTCCTTTCACATTTCTAATGTTTTCAGGTATAGTTTCTTTGAATGAATTCAAACTTGAGCCAAAAATAAAACAAAGAGCAGATATCTGTAACTGTCATTTCCACATGTCTGCTAGAGCAGAAACTTGTTTTCCTATACTAAACATGTTACCACTTTTCTGCTCGAGCAGAAACGGCAAAACTTTGAGGCCCTGTAGGGGTAGGGGAGCTACATTTCTTAGGCAAGATAAATAGCATGTAGTGTTTCTGTATGTATATAGAACCCCCCCCCCCCCTGTAAAAAAATTGGGTCTAAATGCACATTTTTGGGGCTGAGCAGAAACCGAGCAGAAACGTGGTGAGCAGAAACGCAACTGCACCAAACTGGTAAGACATAACTATATTAAAAAGGACTTTTGGATATAGTTCAGTTTTCATTCACACAAGGGCTCTTAAGGGCTGGTAGCTCAGCTCTTACAGGCACAAGATAGGGTGAATATGTTGTAGCTGGACAATGCTCATGGTCCCCTGTCCAAACACTGCTGCCCTCTGGTGGAACCGTTATTTTAGTCTATGTATGGAAAATGCTGAACTTATTCCCTGACGACCCAGCTTTAAAAATAGGGGAGCATGTTTATAAGTACAGGCCATCAAGGCCTTCCAGGCCTGTAGCTATGTCAATAGCCAAAGAAACATGGACCCGCACCCAAAACTATGGGCCATTGGCTCCTGGGCTATACACTTGAACTACCAGTGGTGTACTCCAGATGGCTCGACCATTGTAATGACAATGTTGGCAGCATTTGGGCACCCTGTAGTGTTTGGCAGCAGCGGTAAATGTCGGGAAAAAACCTGCTAATTCACTGCAAAATTTTCCTCAATTTCATATTACCGTAAATTCTCGCGTATAAGCCTAACTCGCGTATAACCCGCACCCCTAACTTTGACAAATGATATAAGCCGCAGAGGGGGTCTGAATATTGCGATTTTGGTACTGTAGTATACTAATAAAAACTCTTGTATAAGCCGCACCCTATATAGGCATGTTTGGTATCAAAAAAAAGCTGAGTCTGACTCGCGTACAAGCCGCGGCTTCTACGCGAGAATTTACGCTACTCCTCCATATCTAATTAATATTCATATACAAACAATTTTAGTTAATTGTGAGTCATATTCATGAAAAGTGTGTATGAAAAGGCTTAAGCTGAAGGTAAGTGACCAGGGTTGGCATGAAGCATGTCCATCCAAAGTCTAGTTATAATCTTGTTCCCCTATAGCAGTGTTACTGATCACTCTGTGTAGGCAGCCATCTTGTCCCCCTATGGCAGTGTTACTGGTAACTCTGTGTAGGCAGCCATCTTGTCCCCCTATAGCAATGTTACTGATAACTCTGTGTAGGCAGCCATATTGTCCCCTATGGCAATGTTACTGATAACTCTGTATAGGCGGCCATCTTGTGCCCTATAGCAATAGTACATATGACTGTGTGTAGGTGGCCATCTTGTGCCCTATAGCAATGTTACTGATAACTCTGTATAGGCGGCCATCTTGTCCCCTATAGCTGTGTTACTGATAACTCTCTGTAGGAAGCCATCTCGTGCCCTATAGCAATGTTACTAATAACTCTCTGTAGGTAGCCATCTTGTCCCCCTATAGCTATGCTACTGATAAGTTTGTGTAAGTGGCCATCTTGTCCTCCTATAGACCTCTAACTGGTAACCCATGGTTGGGCAACACCCTAACCCCAAATATGTCAATTGATGTCGTCCTTATCATTGTATCTAATACATCCATGTATAGGTGTTCATCCTTTCTTAAGTTTGTCCTTTTAAACTTGTCATTGTCAGCATGAAAACATGTATAATGCAACTGTCATCTGCCAGTACCATCTAATGATTACTGTATTTGTTGTTATAAGCGCACAGTGTGCTTAAAAGATTATCTTACACGAAAACACGTTTCCTCGATTGTTACTGTTACAGTCCCATATTTAACAGAACAAGTACACAATATGCTTAACAAAGTATTGTATTGCACATTCCTTATGGTAGATCGTACATTTGGGCTAAAATATTGACATATCTTTTGGGTTTTACAATTGAAAATTTGTCCTAAATGGGGGGTGTACGCTTATTAACCTTTTGAGAAATTGTTCCGGTATAGAACATTTATTCAAGATGGTTCTCATTCACACTTCGGCTTTATACAGGTCAACATGGTAACATCATAAAAGATAACACACAACAAGTCTTGCTGTACTAGAGGGGGCTTTCAGATGTTATAATTACAGGAAAATGTAGCAAAGTGCCTGCACCAGAGGGTGCTTTGATAGGGTTAATCAGCTTTCTTGCCATACATACTTAGTAAAATATCCCTATTGCTAGAAGCTAGGGCAAGATGGTATAATTATTGTTCTCATGTATTACTACTGAAATCTGGCCCATTGCTGCGTACGGTCAGCTAAGTATGCCTGTTGCTAGGTAACCTTTGTGCTAATTCAAATGCATATTTTAATAAAGATAACTAGCTTAGCTCAGTGCAAGATATGATTGTTATCATTGTTATGTATTGATGGAGTGGATCAATGTGTTGATACATGTATTGAGTTGTAGGTTAAAAAGACTGCACCTACTCGCCCCCTGGGGGTTTAGGATGGAACTAATAGTGCTGAGTCCATGGCCCACCGCACTGCCACCTGGTGGCTTGCTCGGACACTGGTCGCCAGGCACAGACCACCCTTGGATACCAGTTTGTTGTGCTTGGCTTGTCGGCTGGACAGGTCCTAGTTATTTGCTTGTACTTGTGTCATTTAAAAATTAACATGAAACCCTGCTATAATTGCGAGTTTATTTATGACGGCAGGAGAAAAGTGTGTCCACAGTGTGCTGCACCATTTAAAGGAGGGAAAGTGGCGCTAGATCAGTCGGACGAGGCTTTTGTTTTAAAGAGCACCATACACCTGTTGCTAGGCAACCATCACATACACTGAAAAATGAACCACACCACCAGATTCCCTGCAGCAGATATTGAGGGGATAGGTGTTGTTAGATTGTTGATAGCTCCATTTTCTTATAAGAGAGAGCTGGAGTTAGCTAGAATTCCAGTTAATTATGTTATTGGCCTTAAAATAGCTCAAAAAGTCAAAATCAAAATTGGAGCGGTATCCTATCTTTGTCAGCACCCTTCAAACTATAGATTACAGATTGCCCCTCCACTATATACCGATCTCATTTACACAGCGGCCAAAGGCAGAAGGTTTGGGGGAGGGGGGCAACAATTGAGAGTTGTAGTTCACTGGTTTACGGTAAATAAGAGTATCAAAGGGAATAATTTGTACCTACTTGACAGTAAAATAGAAAATATATCCAATTTGGTTAGGTCAAAAAAAAAGAAGATTTGTTTCAGGTAACATGGAATGAGAATGTAGGGTCAGTTGGTCGGATTTTCTTTTTTTAAATTTTTCTTTCAAAACATGAAAGTACAAGCCTGCCCCTCCAAAGTCGCTCAAATTGACCGAAAAAGGGTAAAAATATGAAAATGTCTTCAAAGCTGCATAAAAAGACGTGGGTCCGACCTGTTTTGATAGGGTTGTTCGAGTGACCTGAAACAAACCTTTTTTTTTTGGCCTTAACATATATAGGAACATGAACACCAGGCCATCCTACCTCATGCATCTATGTACTGTAAACCTTTTTTTTTATTTTCTTCTGTACATATTTCCGCAGATTGCTGTCCAAAGCAAATATTTATCGAATATAGCCAGGGAACTACCAAATTCCTAAATTCGCAAATTCAAATAGCCATGAAATTTCGCGGCAATTTATACCAGCAAAAATATCTACGTTACAGTTGACAAGAGGAAGGCGTTTGACACCCGGTGTACAAACGATGATCTGCAGTAACTAACGTGAACTGAGGGCTGTTACAAAACACAGCGCAAAATCACAGCATAAAAAGAGGGTTTTACAAAAGAATCTTTTTTACACTGTTGTTCAAGGGAGTGTTAGGGAGTGCTCATTTTTTAACAACAGTGGGGGGGGGGGTGGATTTGGGGGGGGGGGTAAAAAATTTGGACCTGTTTGGAGGGGAAAAGCCCGCGCGTTACTATGTTAAAAAAAAAAGTTGCATGTACTGGTAATTTTTGTGATGCAAAAAGTTGTTATCTGCACCAAGAGTAGTCTACCTCAGTAGTATAATATTGTTTCGGAACGGGATGATAGCTAATCTAAGGATATTGCACAATCGACATGCAGCCAATCAGAGGCCTCCATTTGGTCATGTGACCTCATTTGCATAAAAGACCACGCCCCTTTTACCTTAATTGGGCATGTGACCCGTATTTGCATAATAGACCCCCTTAGCCAAAATGAACCAATCAGAACCCTCCCTTTTGGCGGGAAATTTAAAATGGTCACGTGACCTAGACCCCCTGTGGTGTGCCGCCAAAATAGCTATAAGCTTGCTTTTTTTTTAGTTATAAAAAAAAAGAAGAAGAAAATTGGACAAACATTTAGGGGGGGTGGGGTTTGATGGAGGGGCCCTTGGGTGGGGGTCCCTAAATATAGGGGTGGGGTGGGGGGCCCTTTTTTAAAATTTCAATTATAAACCCACCCCTTGCCCCAGGCAAGGGGTGGGTTTACTAGAAAAGAGATGCAGTCATGATGTGCATCATGGCAAGTTACGAATTATAACGTTACCTGTATCTGCCTACAGCGTGGTGAGTTACCAGTCT
Organism: Harmothoe impar; assembly: GCA_947462335.1. Lineage (NCBI taxonomy): Eukaryota > Metazoa > Annelida > Polychaeta > Phyllodocida > Polynoidae > Harmothoe > Harmothoe impar. Next base: position 3,941,025 of record OX381707.1, on the reverse strand, counting down.
TCTTATGACTATTATTCCCATCCTCATTACCCTATACCATCATGATGCACTCATCATGATATACATCATAATTACAAAAAATGTACATCATGATGTTAGGTCGTGTGGCAGGGGTCCTAGTAGTCAGGGCTGTTATGGTAAATTTCAAGACATCGATGAGCAAGGGCCCAAATTTTGCTCAGTTGTCATAAATAACATATTTGTTGATATCATAAAGGGTGCCAAAGTGAAGGGTGGCTTTGAGGGGCATATGGCCCCTTTTTGGGGTCTTGGTCTATAAAAGTTGTTAAATTTCTCATAATTGATGCAAATATAGCAACTTTATCAATGTTTATGCATAAAAATCAAAAGATTACACCCAACAGTATGTACGTCAAAGTGTTTGAGTGCTATTGAGGTCCCAAGGTCAAGATCAAGGTCACTTGATCCATGATACTTTATAATTTCAGGGAATAGTTCAACCATTTCTTATATACACTATTTCTTATAAGTCAAAAGTGAGTGAATGCTTTTAGGTGCTTTGCCTCACAAGATGAACTTCTCATTTAGTGTACTAATGTATGGGTAACACTTATTTCGACATTAACATAGGAAATTGTTGGTATATATGTGAAGAAATATGAAACCTTTGAAAATTAGTTATACTCAAATATGCTTGGTGATTGCCACCTTATGACACATAGAAGCGACAAATATCTTACATTACATGATTTTTTTAAAGATTTTTTTCGCCATTTGACCTTGACCTACTTTTTATAGATTGAATAACACAAAAGCTATCTTCACCATTTGGAGACTTCTGATGTGAATAATCGATTGCTTTTAAGTTATGATATGGTACATACAAGTAAAGGGAAGGTACTCAGGTATGTGCTTTTGTACTTAGCACTAGCCCACACATATAGATTCAGAGCAGATTATGAGATAGTTATTCATATATTTTTACTATTGGTGATCAGAAGGATGTTCAAAATAATTAAAGGTCTCCATATAGGCTCAGAGCCTGCCTTTGATTTATAAGTCCAGTAATCTTTGACAATTCCTGCTTGCAAATCATCTCCCTCTGGTATAGAAACATGAATAAATCTTACTTAATCAGGGCAATAGGTAGAACTATGGACATCATTGCACATGATAAACACTAGCATTGTTTCAATGTTGCCTATTATTGTGATGCCTTACAATAACTAAAATAATAATTATAGAGGACTGTGTAACATGGTACAACTGACTACTGGGAGAGAATGATCTCTTTGTACACAGATATATATGAATTGGATCTCTAGAAATGCTGCTATTGGAGGCAGTAGGCCATTGGAATATCCCTAGTAGAAAGCCCACATAGGGTCAAATTGTTTTTTGCTGGGGCAGATCTCAGTACCTGGGTTTTACCTGGGCTAGTGGCTTGGATTCAGGCACAGCCAAAACTACCCCATGTCGATCAATAGTCGTACTAACTGGTTAGTCTATGTCGATTAAAGCCCATTTTGAGCCCATAGATTCTGGTCATTGGGTTTTGGTGCAGCCCCATGAGGACTGCCTGATGTGGGCGCAGATCAGTTTCAAAGTCGGCTACCTGGTGTGGGCTGAGGTGGAGTGTGGACAGGTCAAACTTATGTGATAGTTCTGGAACATGACACTAGATGGCCCTTACTATACAATATGTAGACATTTTGTCCAAACTAGGACCTATTTTCAGTAGTACAATGAAACAAAAATAGGTTACTAAGTTGCAGGTATTTTAAGCAAATTATAGGTAATAATAAACAGATTTTCTAAAGGTTTTAAATGAAGGTTCCTGTTTGAATATGCAAAAAAAGGTTATCCAAGTAGCAATAAACCATAGACCCCATACCTGTCACTTTCAAGTTACCTTAAATAGGGGCACATGCTTCATGCTTGTAGGAACTATAGGCATCAAGGCCAATATGTCCCTAGATCAGATGAGTGTGACTTGTCTCATCTGCATGGCTCAAAACTGATGATCATACTTCATGCTTGTCCATAACCGAATAGGAAGAGTATAATTCAACCTTGGGTGCATTAATTAGCAGCACTTGGTATTTTCTAGTCAATAATTTTCAGTGTGGGCTTGCTGTTGTGGAGGGCAGCATATTTTCATTCTCTCAGTCTCAGAGGAGGGGAGGGTTGGATTCTATGCTAGGTTGCCAGCCAGAGAGGTTGAGGCCCTTTCAGAACAAGTCTAGAGCAACAGCATAAATAAATCATATCTATACCAGTAGGTGTATACCCTCTTTAATGTAATACTGACCTCAAACACATTGCTGAGTAGTATAAGCATCAGTCTGAAGCAGTTAGACATATAGAGAACATAGTATACATGGCAGGAATCTTAATTTTTTAAGGTTTTGTATGGAAAAGTATCTCAAAATCCAAGATGGCTGCCACATAGGGTTTACAAAATGGTTTGATTGAATTCCCTGACCTCTTACTTGCACTCTTCAAATTTTTATTTGTTTTCCTAAGTTAATTAGAAACAAAGAGCTCTTTCAAGTTTTCATTAGAAGCCATTTAGGAATATGGCGGCCATATTTGATAGGAATTTGAAATTGACTGGCCCCAAGTTTCAAATCCTTTTTCATGTTGGTAAGCATAAGTCTACTGAGTCTCATTGATCTAGTTTTATTTGTTCCTATGTTTTCCCAATTTATAAGAATACAAGGGTAATTAACTAATTAATCATTGTTTTGCATAAATTATGCTCATTAAGTAAAAATGAAAATTTGAATTCTGGTGTAGTTCTATTCACAAAAGCTATTGCTTTAAGAACTGACCCTTTTTGAATATACATATGGGTGTTTTTGATCTAATTAGATACACTAATTAGAGGCCTAGGTATGCAAATGCCAGAATGGCCCCAAGCAGATTCTGATTCTCTGGTAAAAACTGAATAAGAATCACTCATTGTGCATAAAAATATGATTGTGGTGAGCAGAATAAAGAATTGACCTGTTCGTTGTGAGCAGTTTGCAATTTTAACAGAGTTCATTAACGTGACAACAAGTATGTCATTTCTTAACACTTTACTGCGATTAGTATATCGTTGGGAAGCTAATGCCCGGGGCTATCATCTCCATGTCATTTTGAAGATCTATGTGTCATTTGTTTGACACAGGAGTTAATGTTCTAAAGACATTGTTGGAAAAAGAGGCATTTTTGGAAAGTATGACCTTGAAAAATGACCTTGACCTTGAGTAATGAGCATACCCATGAATAAGGAACTACATATGTATGTTGTCAGTATCTTTGAGAGTTTATAGACCTAGACACTAGATATTTATGGTGATAACATTAGTCATACCAGTTCCAGACTGAGTTCACAAGGGGCCCCTCGGCCCCCTGGCCATAGTTTTTGTTGGCACCCCTTCTGAAATCATTAATTACATATTTTTCTATCCATAAAAAAAATTTGGTGCTTTGGTCACATCTGTCTTGAAATGGCCCTAGCCAATGCATAACAGCCCTGACTATAGCACTACCTAGCGAGACAGAGAGAGGCTGTAGTACAGACTAAAATACAAAGACTATAATACTCATAATACAAAGTGCTGCTGCCTGGTGAGGAAGGGTGGAATGAATGAGCAGTGCCACACCAGCTTATCACTAGGTGGCAGCACTAGCCCACATTTTTATTTTCTGTAGGGTTCATCAAGTGCAAAGTGCTATTATGATGAAAATATGAGTAAATGGATCACTTTTTTCAATTTTCCCTTACAGAATGACCGTTGATTCAGCCGTTTAGCGTGAGTTCATTTGAAGTTAAGACACCACAAGGATGTAAAATGAAATTGTATAAGAACCAAGGTGAGAGTTGGTCTAGTCAAGTCTCATTTGGACTTTCCCCCCCCCCCCCCCCTATGTTCGTGAACGGCTTCGGGCTTTCTCTTTGTGTCACAGCACCATTGAACCTCAAATTATCTTCCCATGCCTATATAGAGCTATCACCCAAAAAATCAAAAATTATAAAGTTAAGTGTGCCACAGATTTGAAGACCCATCCCAACCCATCTAGACTTTCCCCCAGGCAAAATAATAATAAAGCAAGTAATGGACTCAGCTGGTAAAAAGGGACGGCAAGATGTCAAAGAAAGGTGACGGACTACAGCGAGGGTGATGGTGGTGGTGGTGACAACAGTAGAAAGCGGTAATAGTGTCGGTGATAGTCATGGTGGTGGAAGCAGTAGCAGCAACAGCAACAGTGGTGGTTAACCCTTTAGACCCCAGACAATTACATAACATAGTGCCTCATTTCCCCAGGATTTCCTATGAATTTAGCTAAATTTGGCCATTGATCACCTTCATCATTCAATATGATGTTCATTTTTTATTCCTTTATCTATACATTATATTAAAGATTGTGTTAATGTTAAGACCACATTTCGAAAATGTAATAAAAATGTCCATTTTTGAATTCATGGCAGGTCTTAGATAATGTGTGGTAGTTGTCAGTTTGATATAGGCTTAAATGGCCTGCTAAGCTAAAATTTCCTGTTTCTGCGGAAACAATTATTTTTTTAGGGGCCACTTCAAATGAGAAATATAACAATTTTTGTTAACAGATTTGAATCAAATCATCCTTTGCTAAAGCTGCATGGAATGCCCATTAAAATGATATATAACTTTTGTCAATGATGGTGCAATGCCCAAGTGGAATCACCATTGACATATGCTAGCCTTTAATGTTTTCTTATGCATTTTCCAGTAAGATACATAATTGTTAGTCCCAAAGAAATGAGGTTTCTTGAGGGACACATTTTTTTATTCCACCTATCTTTAAAGCTTTCGCAACTATCATTTATGGCCAAAATTACTATTAGTTTTTACTTATATATTGCAAGTGATCAATATTGTATAACAACAAAACGTTTTGGGAATGTTAACATCATTAGTATGTACTACAATCAGGGCCTAAAAACGTCCAGTTTGCCGCCGGCTACGGCCAGTTTGGGGATATGAAGCACGGCCATTTGTGGCCGTTTTGGGATCTAAAGGGTTAGGTCGTAAAAGACAGCTGAGGTAATCTGCCCTTCCAAAAGAAATCAGGGGTATTTATATAATAGAGAAAGTGAACTAATCCTGTATTCACCTGGACCCTTCCACCCTGGATCAATGACTTTTGGATAAGGGGATCAGGTGGGGATAAGCAGAGTAACCACTGTGATAATAACCTTAATGAGAATGGACAAAAGCTCTAATCCCGTTTTCACCTGGATCCTTGTTTTGGATGAAGGGGGATGGGTGAGTGTATCAAGGTGGGCTGACAGGTGTAACAAACTGTGATAATTACCTTAATACGCCGTACATGACTTATAAGGGTCTTAAGGATCGTCTTAAGGAGATTAAGGTGTATATACAAAAACTACAGAGGGTGGTTAACAGTAGGGGAAAAAATATAGTCTTGTAACAAAAGAAGTCAAAGTGTCGTTTGATCGGATCACTCACTACCAAAGGTGTGGGGTGTGTAGTAGTCAGCAGTGCGCGTGCCCACCCCAGGATGCATACATGTCTCCTTCTTTGGCTGTGACTCCCTACCGAGCGAATAGCAGTGTGAAAATGGGATTAAGTCTCAGTAGTATAATAATGTATCGGAACGGGGCTATGCTTAAGTACTGTTTATTACTCAATCGAGATGCAGCCAATCAGAGGCCTCCATTTGGTCACGTGACCGGAAGTGACCTACTTAGGGGATTAGTGGTGACGTCACATGACCTAGTTAGCCAATCAGAGGCCGCCATTTGGTCACGTGACCGGAAGTGACGTCATATGACCTACTTATGGACCGGAAGTGACGTCATATGACCTACTTAGGGGACCGGAAGTGACGTCATATGACCTAATTTAGGATCACGTGACCGGAAGTGACCTGATGAGTCACGTGACCGGAAGTGACGTCACATGACCTAATGGCCAACCGGAAGTGAGTGACCTCATTGAGGATCACGTGACCGGAAGTGACCTGATTGATCACGTGACCGGAAGAAGAAGTGACGTCACGCGACTTAATGAAGAGATGAGCGTCTTTAAGGGGTCACGCGCTTTAAAATGTGATATATATTTTTTTTGGAGGAGGAGGAGGAGGAGGAGGCGAGTCTCTTATTTTTTTTGGTAAACCAATAAAAAACACAACAATATAAGTTTGTTTTTTCATTTTTATTTTTTTATGAGCGACTGGAAGTGACTTATTGAACTAGGTAGAAGCGTTCTTTAGAGTGTATAAGGGGGGAGGGGAGGGGAGGGGAGGGATGGAGGGGGGGAGGGGGGCCCCTTTAAGATGCATGGGGAGGGGGGCGCTTTTAGGATGCATGGGACGGGTGGGGGGGAGGGGAGGGGAGGGGGGAGGGGGGCACTCTAGGGGGGTGGGGGGGCACTACTCTAAGGGGCGTTTGTCTCTTTTAAGAAAAAAAGAAAGAAAAGAATTTAATCGAGAGACACACTTCTTCCTCTCGAGAGGAAGAAGTGTGTCTCTTAATTTTTTTGTTTATCACATGCCTTGATGAGGCGATCAGCCGCGACCGGAGGAAGTGACACTTTAAGAGGACACGCGACTTAATTGTTATAATATTTTTTTTACTTACTAATAAAGAAATTAAATTAATAATGAAAATAAAACACAACAATTCACATGTCCGTTGTTCTCGTTGTTTCTTGCTTGATAAAGTCAAGTAATATCGCGATGCCGAGGTCAAACTTTCCCATGTCCTCAGTCAACACTCGAAGGAGTTCAAAAGGCGTACTGCCGGCACCGTCAGCTTCAGCTTGCCACATTTTCAACACTCGGAAGGCCCACTCAGCGGGACTTCCTCCGTATTCGCATTCTTCAGCGATCTTATCTAACCTCTCAGGCGACAATTTTAAATGGCCCCCCACCTCTTTCCACCTGCTACCTAGGCGTCTGCCGAGGGCGCCCAAGTGCTTATGCATCGCGTGCGAGTCGGGGTTCTCGAAATCCAACCCCTGCCTGTGGAGAAGGGTCATCCACTGAGCCAACAGTTCCACTCGTCTAATGCGGGTGAAGACGCGGCCGAGCTCTCCCCATCTATGACGATGCGGGGTTTCACCCCACCAGACTCGGAACATCGCCGTACACAGCTCCTCCGGTGTCTTGACACTGCGCTCTACTAGAGCATCCATACGGGCGGCGGTAACTTTTAAGCTACTGCCCAACTCTCTCCAAGATCCGCTCAACTCTTTACCGAGTTGACGAAGCAAGGTGTCGCTATATGCTAAGCGCCGCTGTCCTACCTCTCTATTCTCCCCATCGGTCTGCACCCCGCGTCTCACGTCGTCAAGCCGCATTAACTTTTCAGGTGGACAAGGGGGTGAAGGCGAGCTTGAAAGTGGAATAGCTTCAGCCATGTCGTCTCGTCTTGGCGGCGGCGGCGGCGGCGGCGGCAGCGGTGGTGGCGGTGGTGGTGGTAGTAGACGTTACTGTGGTCAGAGGCGCTATGGTTTTTTTCCAACAGAAATCAGAGCTTTTATACAGAGGGAGTTTAATCCTATTTCCAACAGCACTCCAGCTGCCTAGCGACCTGTCCGCATGACGCTTTTCAGCCGCTCCGCTCCTTAAGAGCTTAGATGACGAGGAGTATGTCATCGCTATCGGTGGAGACCAGCTGAAAATGGTGTTTTTTCCTCATCCATAGCCTTACCTCCTACCCCCTACCTGAGGACGACTCTCTCTCCCTCTGACATTCATTGTAACAAACGTCAGAGGTCAGGTGAAAATTGGATTTTTTCATGCACAGCCTTAGTCAGCTGTCACCCCTATTGAACCAGCCGGCCGCCGCCGGCCGGCCCGGTCTACTCACCACGGCAGGAGGCGGTGATTTTTTTTTTGTTTTACACTTAAGTTGCTCACCACATGCACACGCCTCTACTCACAGACAGACACACTCGTCTTAGGGGGTCCTGCTTCACGCCACACGCCTCCTGTAGTTTTTTTGTATACACACTCTAAGCTCATGACCGTTAATCCTTTATACAGCTAATGCGCGTTGAATTGCTGAACAGGGTGGTAAGTAGCTTAGCTCATGACAGTCGATCTCTCAAAAGGGGGGAAAGGGATCCAGCTGAAAACGTCATGCATTATGTCTTTTGTTTCTCTTTGTGAATGGCCGCCGGTCAGCCGGCGGCAGCTGAACAGGGGCAGTAAGTAGCTTAGCTCTAGAAGCGAGAAGGCGTATATAAGGGGACTGGAAACACCCATTCACTCACTCAGTCTTTTGCCGCTCTCTACAGTCACCACCATGAGCAAAAGACAACACCTAGCGCCGTCCAAGGATCTAAGCAAGTTCAAGAACAAGAAGACTACGCGGAACAGCGCTCGTTTAGCGTCAGTGCCTCCTCTTGCTACTGAAAATGAGACTACCGCCGCAACCGCTTGGTCTTATCACCCTCCCGCTGTAGCGAGCGCTCGCAGCAGTAGTAGGAGTAGTAGTAGTAGTAGTAGTAGTAGTAGTAGTGGTAGTAGTAGCAGTACTACTGGTAGTAGTCGTCGTGCTAGCGACGTTGTTACACTCGCGACGGTACACGTTGCTGCTAAGCGCGCTGCCGCTGCTACTGCTGCCCCGCCTGCTGCTGCTGCTGCTGGTGCTGGTGATCCTCGTGCTGCTGCTGCTGCTGCTGCTGCGCCTGCTACTGCTGCGCCTGCTGAGGCTGCTGCGCCTGCTACTGTTGCGCCTGCTGCTGCTGCTGCTGCTGCTGCTGCACCTGCTGCTACCGATACTACTACTGACGACAACGCTCCTGGCACAGCGCAGTACTGGCAACCGGGTTTTTACCTCCCCACTACTGTTGCTGATTTTGATGACCTGCCGCACGTTGCACAGCCCCTCTCCACCACTACATCAACCGATGCCATCGACGCCGCTCGCGCTGAGAGTTACAGCTATTCGGACACTCAGCCCCTAAACCAAGAAGAAGAGGAGGAGGAGGAGGAGCAGCAGCAACAGGGTGAGACAGAGAACGACGCTGACGACGAGGCGTACGACGAACCCGAAGGGCAACGGGTGGACGGTACGTTTTTTCGGCTCCCCTCTTCCACTACTTTCGACCTCACTTCCACTGGTAGCGCGTCCGGTCCGTGGCGACTGCCCTCACCGCCACCTTACGAGGGCGGCGGCGCTTCATCTTCTACCGCTACACTCAGCATCGACAGCGTGTGGCTGCTCTGTTCCAACAACGAGTCGTCGGATACCACCAGCGCTGACGCTGCTCCTGTTATTGGTTCTGCTGCTGATTCAGCTCACGCTGATGGTGTTACTCTTCTTGCGGGTCTGAAACGTTCTAAGGCGAGTTCCAGAACGACAAGGCCTACTAAGAAGAGAAAAATACAAGAAAAAGAAGAAGATGGACGAGAAGAAGCAGAGAAAACCCCCCGTCCTCTCGGGTTAGAGTTCTGCTTAGACGGGACTTTGACGCTGGAGATCTGGGAGGACGTGGCTAGACTGTCTAGGAGGCCGCGCACACAAAAGACGGCCAGGTGAAAGAGGCATCTCTGACCAGAAGCAAGCGAGTGCACTTCACTGCCGACGCGCTGCGCGAGCTAATAGCGCGCATCGCCGATATCCGCGCAGTGGTGCGCATACGTGACACAGCGTCCGCGCAAGGAAGACCTAATCACACCCCCTGGTTCGCAGTGCTGGATGAGGAGGGCGAAGTGTACGCAGCTGTGAGCTACTACAGCGGTAAGAACCTCATCCACGTGCGCAAGTACGAAGGTCCTGACAAAAAACCCACACAGCAGGGGGTGACGCTGTCCGCCAGAGCGCTCAAAGAGTTGGATGACAAAACAGAGATTATTCTCAAATTTCTCGGTATAGATTCGGAATGAGAGACGCTCAACGCTCACGCGCGCACACACACACAGTGTTTGACGTACGCTGTATGAGACAGACAGACGGATACACAGACAGCAGACAGATAGATAGATAGATAGATAGATAGATAGACAGATAGATAGATTGATTGATAGATAGATAGATAGATAGACGGCTAAGTAGTTGGGAAAAAACTTTTTTTAATTGGTAACTAAGTGAAAAAACAAAAAAAACAAAAAAAACATGACGCAGTACGTCTGCGAAAAGTGTTTCAAAATTTTTAAAAGACCGTACAATCACGAGAGACACGTAGAAAAATGTAGAGTAATACCTAAGTTTTGCCCTCTATGCGGCGAAGGCGATTGCTGAAAGATCACCTGTCGACGCGAATCTCTGGACGGGGTGACTATCCCTCCGCGCATATGTGCTGTACCGAACGGTGAGGAAACGTTCACGGCGAATTGGCCTGCAATACAAACGGGCGTCAGGATGCACGGGACTCGCGTGAGTGTAACAAACTTCAGGCTACCAACCGGCGAGTTGAGTGACGCTGTAGATACTATGTGTCGCATTCACTTCATGCAAAGATTCAGATACAAAGTGGGTTTCTCGGTAGGCTTACTCTTACAACACAGAGAAGACAAGAGCAAACTGCGCTACTTTCACGCCTCCCAGAACAACGCAACTCTCATACAACCGCTCCCTACTATAACTAATTCAGAAACTTTGGAAGAGCTCCTCTCAAACATGGAAAACACCGTCGCTTGCGAGGAAGTACGGAAACTTTGCGACGCTGACACCAAGTGGCACGTTCTTTTTCCTACCAATTTGAACATTTGCGTTTACATGGGACCGGGGGAATTTCCCATAGGCGGTAGGATCACTCAGGCCGGTCGAGTTGGAAAGAGAAGCGGCGTGTTAGATTTTCCCAACAAGGACAACCTCTGCGTCTTCCGCTGCATTTCCTTTCACTTATACAACACCAGCAAGCGCGCTTCAGATTTGTTACGTCAGTTCTGTCCCGCTGCCACACCTGAAACCTTTCCGGGTTTGAACATCCGCGACTTACCCGCGTTAGAGAACTTGTTTGACGTACAAATAGCGGTTTACACCGCGTCGCGTCAGGTGCCGGGGCGGAAGTTGAGAAGACGCGTTACTCTGATCAGACCGCCTTCCAGAACTCTGGCCGCCCGAGGTAAAGTCAACCTACACCTGACGGCGAAAGGCGGTTTGCACGTCTCTCTGGTCACGGACTGTAACGCGTACGCGGGCATATACGAATGTTGCAAGTGTAAGGCAGCGTTCACCACCGAGTTCTTGCTGAAGAGACACAGGAACCAGCTTTCCTCTTGCCGACAAGTCAAGTTGCGCTACGTAGGTGGCATCTACCAAAATTCGAGAATGATTTTCGAAGCGCTAGCAGACTTCTCCATTTTTCCTCCCGACGGACATTCCGGAATCTACCCTTACAAGATCACCTTCGATTTCGAGGCTTTCTTCAGACCGTGCAGAGAACCGTCTACGGAACACGTGTCCCTGCTGTGGGATCACGTCCCTTTGTCGGCTAGCATCGCATCCGACTTTCCGGGGTGGGAGGGGCCAGTCTGCTTCGTCAGAGAATCCGACGCAGATTCCGACCCCTTGTTGGACCGAGTTTTAAATCACATAAACGAGAACGCCAAAGTCATCGGGGAAGCTGTGCTAGAACTTTACCGACCGACGTTAGCGAAGTTAGATGCGGCGATAGGTGAAGCTCTCCTGCTGGAGGAGGCGACATTCACCTCTTCTCCAGGCGGCTTCGCTGCGGCTCAGACCAGACACCCATTAGTTCAACTGAAGAAGCGGCTTCTGAGATACATCCGTCAAGCTCCAGTCGTGGGCTTCAACTCGGGGTGTTACGACTTGAACCTGATCAAAATACGCCTTCACTCGTTCTTTGCCTCCGGAGACCGAAGAAACCAAGAATTCAGCGTCATAAAGAGAAGCAATCAATACTTGGCGGTTTACACACAGCACACGGTTTTCTTGGACGTAGTCAACTATTTGGCACCCGGTTACAACTACGCGAACTATTTGCGAGCTTTCACCAGAAACGAAGAGAAAGGTCACTTTCCTTAGGAATGGATGACGTCTACCAGGAAACTGGCAAACAGAACACTGCCACCGAGATCGGCTTTTGACAGCGAACTGACGGGCGTCAAAATGTCCGAATCCGACTACGCCGCATGTCAGAAAGTTTGGTCCGACGAGAAGATGCAAACTATGGGAGATTACTTGATCCACTACAACAACAAAGACGTCAAACCTTTCATAGAAGCTCTGAAAAATCACGCTAAATTTTTCCAAGATCGCGGCATTGACATGTTGAAAGACGGGGTTTCTCTCGCCGGTTTGACTTTACGGTTCCTCTTCCAAAACCTAGAAGACGCGTTCACAACGTTCCCCCAGTTCGACGCCGTCCTCCACGCTCTGATCAAAGAAAATCTAGTCGGCGGTCCTTCCATCATCTTCCATAGATTTCACGAGAAGGGCACCACGCGGATAAGGGAGCACAAGTACGGCGAAGAAGCGAGACCGTGCCAGCACATCCTAGGCCTAGACGCTAACTCTCTGTACTTGCACTGCATGAGCGAAGCGCACTGCACGGGCTATTACGCGGTGAGACGACCTGAGACCGAGTTCAAGCCCGAAATTAGGCAAAGAAACTCTCACAGCGCTTTGGAGTGGTTACGCTTCGTAGAGCACGACCGCGACGTGAAACTGCGCCACGCTTTCAACGGCGGCGAGATGGTTCTAGGCTGTCGAGGAATTCGCGTCGACGGGTTTCACGCGGCCTCTAATACGGTTTTTCAGTTTCACGGGTGTTGGTTCCACGCTCACGAGTGCATACCGTCGCACCGATATCAGTGCGCTTCACTGAGGAGGAGAGACGCGACAGAACGGCTAGAGTAAGCGCTTACTTGAAAGCGCTAGGTCACAAGCTGGTCGTCGTGTGGGAGTGCGAATGGAGAGAGATGAAGCGTCGAGATGAGCGGGTTAAGGCCTCCCAACAACACTGGAAGGTTGACGCTTTGAAAGTGTCTCGAAACGCAATGAGCCGGAGCGACATCCTTTCCGCTGTGAAAGACGGGAAAATGTTCGGTTTAGTTCAAGTGGACATCACTACGCCGCCTCACCTACGAGACTACTTCGAAGAAATGACCCCCGTTTTCAAGAACGTGTCCGTTTCAAAATCAGACATAGGACCTCACATGTCAGACTTTGCGCAGGAAGAAAAGCTGTTGAACACGCCTCAGAGATGTCTGATAGGGAGTTACCACGGAAAAAATATTCTCTTGGGAACGCCGCTTCTCAAGTGGTATTTAGAGCACGGTTTGATAGTCACCAAAGTGCAGCTGGTCGTAGAATACCTACCTAAACGCTCCTTTGCCGGTTTCGCGGACGAAGTAACGGCGGCGCGAAGACGTGGCGACGTGAACGAGAACGAGAAAATTCTGTCAGACTGTTACAAGTTAATGGGAAACGCCACGTACGGTAAAACAATCTGCAACAAAGAAAAACACACGGCGGTGAGATACACTGACAGTCGGAAGTTCGAACTATTGGCCAATTTGTGGCGCTTCAAAAAGGCGTCCGAGTTGAGTTCTGATCTGTTTGAAGTCGAACTACAACCGAAAACAGTCAAGAACAACCTCCCTATTCAAATAGGGTTCATGGTATACCAGTACGCGAAGTTGAAAATGTTAGAGTTCACATACGACTTCTTGGATAGATTCGTCGATCGGCGCGATTATGCCCTTTGTCAAATGGACACCGACAGTCTTTACATGGCTCTCAGTGGTGACACGTTGGATGACCTAGTCAAACCTCGCCTGAGAGAGACGTACTTCAGAGAGAAACGAAAGTGGATTCCGACAGCGGTGTGCGACGATCACTTAGAGCTTTTCGTGAAGACAAAACAGAAAGAGTGCGAGAATGGCGTCCGCCGCCCGGCGGATGTTGTGAGAGACGTTACCTTCACGATCTGAGAACTTCGGGGCTTATGAAAGCGGAGTGGGAGGGTGACGGGATCCTAAGTCTCAACCCTAAGACTTACATTTGCTACGATCGAGTCAGCGGCACCTGTGAAAGAAAATCCAAAAAATGGAGTGCAAAAGGTGTACAGAAGAAACAAAACCCTAAAGAACCAGACGACTTCTTGGATGAAACGAAAAACTCTCCTTGCGGTAAATAGAAATTTCAAAGTGGTGCGAAACAAAATGGTCACCTACACCATAGAGAAAGACAGCGTGCGCTACTTGTATTATAAGCGTCGCGTGCATTCTGACGGTGTGACAACGAGTCCTTTAGAGATATGAAAAAAAAAAATAAGCGTGTTATTGATTGATTGAGTGCATCTTTTCAAAAATAGAGTGTTTATCAAGATTGAAAAATAAATAAATAAAAAAATAAAATAAAATTATTGTTGTGTTTTTATTTTCATACATCTTCTTTTATTAGTAAGTCGCGTGGCCTCTTAAAGTGTCACTCATGTGACGACGTCGCTTCTAGTCACGTGCCTCATCAAGTCACTTCCTAAACAAAAAAATTAAGAGACACACTTCTTCCTCTCGAGAGGAAGAAGTGTGTCTCTCGATTTAATTCTTTTCTTTCTTTTTTTCTTAAAAGAGACAAACGCCCCTTAGAGTAGTGCCCCCCCCACCCCCCTAGAGTGCCCCCCTCCCCCCTCCCCTCCCCTCCCCCCCACCCGCCCCATGCATCCTAAAAGCGCCCCCCTTCCCATGCATCTTAAAGGGGCCCCCTCCCCCCCTCCCCCCTCCCCTCCCCTCCCCCCTTATACACTCTAAAGAACGCTTCTACCTAGTTCAATAAGTCACTTCCAGTCGCTCATAAAAAAATAAAAATGAAAAAACAAACTTATATTGTTGTGTTTTTTATTGGTTTACCAAAAAAAATAAGAGACTCGCCTCCTCCAAAAAAAATATATATCACATTTTAAAGCGCGTGACCCCTTAAAGACGCTCATCTCTTCATTAAGTCGCGTGACGTCACTTCTTCTTCCGGTCACGTGATCAATCAGGTCACTTCCGGTCACGTGATCCTCAATGAGGTCACTCACTTCCGGTTGGCCATTAGGTCATGTGACGTCACTTCCGGTCACGTGACTCATCAGGTCACTTCCGGTCACGTGATCCTAAATTAGGTCATATGACATCACTTCCGGTCCATAAGTAGGTCATATGACGTCACTTCCGGTCACGTGACCAAATGGCGGCCTCTGATTGGCTAACGAGGTCACGTGACGTCACCACTTATCCCCTAAGTAGGTCACTTCCGGTCACGTGACCAAATGGAGGCCTCTGATTGGCTGCATCTCGATTGAGTAATAAACAGTACTTAAGCATAGTCCCGTTCCGATACATTATATACTACTAGTCTCTTTAAAGTCTTTGCCTCAGTTAAGAGGATTAATATTATCTCGGATGGGTATATAGGGGAGAGTGAAATTTCGTTCCCTCACTCTTTATCTGACACCTTCATCATGCTAACCACTCTGCAGCCTTTTATCAGCTCTGACGAGAGCCAAAAGACTGCTAGAGTATCACCATATTCCCCAATGGAGGTCGACACGCTTGCTGACCTGTTTACAGGACAAAGTGACGCTAGCACCGAATTTTATATCTACATGTATGGTTGGCTAGTTGCTCCTTCGTGACTTCCGGTGACATTTAGTTACAATGTCACATCATAAATCGGTCAACCTGCTATATATAATAACCCACTTTTGCAATTTCATACCCACTTACACTATCTAAGTGCTCTAGAACCCATGCATCCCCCTCACGACCTGCATCTTGAGTCATAATCTAAATCAGGGGTTGCCCTGTTCAACGTTCTTGTTTCATTATCAAGTCCTAACTGTCTTTATTGAATATTACTAATAAAACTAATTACATTTCTTTTTAGAAATCTTAATTGATTATCAAGCCCAGGGTTTGATCATTACAGACCCCCCCCCCCCCTTAAAGATTTAAAGTCCCTTTAAATCAATGTAATTTGTTAACATGTAAATCATCCTCTTCACAATCAGGCTGAGAAGTTTTCACTTTCAGGGTGGAATCACAGTAAGGGCAAAGTAGAGACGCTACAATTTTGTCCCAAAAACACTCGTAATCAATTATAATACATTAATATCAAGTATTTCAACAAAAAGTAAATTGTAATTAATTACCAAACATAATCATTAATATTTCATCAATGCAATGGTTATTATGTACCCAATATCCACCTCCCTCCTTGGGTCCTAAAATGATGCTGCCTCGTGACTTCCGGTAACATTTAGTTGCAATATCACATCATAAATCGGTCAACCTGCTATATATAATAACCCACTTTTGCAATTTCATACCCACTTACACTATCTAAGTGCTCTAGATCCCACCCATCCTCCTCACGACCTGCAAGACTAGTCATGATCTAGATCAGGGGTTGCCCTGTATAACGTTCTGGTTTCATTATCAAGTCCTAACTGTCTTTATTGAATATTACTAATAAAACTAATAACATTTCTCTTTAGAAATCTTAATTAATTATCAAGCCCAGGGCTTGATCATTACACCCCCACCCCACCCCTATAACGGATACCAGCGGGTCCACCAAGGCGTTCGGTTAAGTCATGTAAAGTCATGTAAAGTCATGTACACCAGAGGTCCTACCAAGGCGCTCGGGTAAGTCATCTAAAGTCATGTACACCAGCGGTCCTACCAAGACGTTTGGGTAAGTCATTTAAAGTCATGTACACCAGCGGTCCTACCAAGGCGTTCGGGTAAGTCATGTAAAGTCATGTACACCAGCGGTCCTACCAAGGCGTTCGGATAAGTCATGTAAAGTCATGTACACCAGCGGTCCTACCAAGGCGTTCGGATAAGTCATGTAAAGTTATGTACACCAGCGGTCCTACCAAGACGTTTGGGTAAGTCATGTAAAGTTATGTACACCAGCAGTCCTACCAAGGCGTTCGGGTAAGTCATGTGCAGTCCTACCAAGACGTTTGGGTAAGTCATGCAGATGGATTCTGACCAGTGCTCCCATTCATATTTGCGGTCATGCATTTCATTGCTGTCATCATTCGTAGATTTTATTGGGCACGCAGCATAGAATTATCTGTCCTACTGCGAGGCAGACTGCCACTATTTGTGGATAACTCCTCGTTAACTTGAGGCAGTCCTGGAAGGTTTTGAATATGCCTCCTCCCAAGACATTCGGGTAAGTTTATGAACTGACACCAGCATTCCCACCAAGGGGTTTGGGTAGATCTTTAACTCTTTAGGACAGCATTATGTCGTGATGTATCAGTGCATTTCTGCCCTTAAATGGCTAGTATTCAAAACAGATCTACCGAAATTCAGAATGCTCGATTCCCTAGAGGAAATATATACCGTACGTGGATGTCGATACCTCCGAAACGCATCCGTAGAATATTCCAGCTCTATATGGTTTGCTAATCCGTTTAATATCTTTCTCCTTACAGAGAGGACAGTTTGGTGGTCGTCAGCTGTGTCAACGAGGTAAAGAGTAACGCACACAGTTACTACCCGCTACTTCACTAGTACAGTCATTATGTAATCTCGTATAAAAACTTTAACAAAAAGGAAAACATGATATGGGGCTCTTTTTGGTGTTAATTTTTCCAATTCTTTGAACTTTGATATTTCTGATAGTATGTATGTCTTGATATGCATTTCTTGAAAATTTCCATGAAAATAGAATAGCTATATATAGTGTTTGTAACATATCTAATATTTGTACCTATTCCCACCATTGCTATGTACAGATCGTGGTGCTGCGTAACCGTGGTATCATATACTGTCACAAGGCGGACTATGAGCCGCAATGTGCCGCCATCCACCCCGGGCAGACCGAAGTGGCCATAGGGGGCAAAGGGAAACACAGTGAGTCAGCAAGTTAAGGAAGAGCTCATTTTTTTAAAACGTGGGCGTTTTTTTTTATTCGCCCTCCCTCTAGAGGCTCGAAAATGGGGGTCCGCCATCTTGAAATCTTTAAAGGCTAAACACTGTAAACAGAGATATTTTCGCATGTTTAAAATTTCGTGAATTTGCTTAAAAGTACAATTTTATGTGTATTTAATTTCCTAAATTTGGCACTTTAATTCAATACTGTATAAATATTCACGCTGTACATATTTTTGCGGCCTCCATTTCCGCTAAATTCGCGAAAAACTTCATTTTTAGTAACATCAGTTTGACATCTTCAATATACTAATACCACAAGACATAAATGAATAGACTAATGATGAGAATAAATAGCTAATAGTTTTCACTTCCTTAATGTAATGTAACTTTTAAAATTCAATAATCCTGAGTCTGTCCTGGCACCCAGGTGGGTGGACATGAGGCACTGGCTGGGGTGAGCGGCCAGGTGGCCCAGGTAGGTGGTGAGAGTGGTGCCACCTGGCGAGTTCTTCCGTCAATACCCCAGCCAATCCTGTATAACATATATTGGATGGATCCACTAAACCCTGACTCTGTCCATGTACCCCCTAATGACGTCATGTATTGTTGTAGGACCACAAGGTGTGCATCTTCAGCCTGGACCACGACACCCTGAAGGAGGTCTGCACACTGGACCATGCCAGTATGATCACTGACCGCGCCTACTCGCCAGATGGTGCTTCACTCGCTGCTGTTGACGCTAACCGCCGACTGCGGCTCTATGATGTGACTAACGAGTACACTGTAAGCCGTTTGAACTTCACATGAAAATCACTTCTAAGGGCCTTAGAATTCAGGACTAATGCGGATGAAATTAAATATTTTTCTGCACTATTATCTCATATCTCCTTAGGCTTAACCAAAACCCCGCCTAAAAGCCGAAAGTGAGTTTAAAGGAAAAAAATTAGCTTACCATAAACCCCACCTTTAAGACGACCCCCTAGTTTGAGGGGAAAAATTGTCTTGTAGGAAAGAGCCTTTAAAATCGATTTCTCCTTAAGCTTCTATATTTCAACCCCGCCTTTAAGACAACCCCCTAACTTTGGAAAATAATTCGTCTCATACAAAATACTTTTTCACTTTAATCTAATGTGTAAAAAAAACACACCTTTAAGACAACCACTATAATGCTAGAAAAAAAATCCGTCTTAGAAAATAAATCCCAAAATAAATCCGTCTTAAACCAGCGCTTTAAGGAAATATACTATAGAATAACGGCATGTTGGCCTGTTTGTCCCCCGCAGGCCAACAACGCCCGACTCCCAACACCTCGGTACAGGCGAGGTAAGGGAGAAGTAACACACAATATAGATACTGCATAAGCTAGTCTACATACAATATACCCTAACCCTAACCCATGGACAGGTCACCAAGAGAGGTAAGGGAGAAGTAACACACAACATACCCTAACCCTAACCCTAACCCTAACCCATGGACAGGTCACCAAGCGAGGTAAGGGAGAAGTTAACATACAACATAGCCTAACCCTAACCCTAACCATGGACCAGATCACCAAACGAGCTAAGGCGCTAGTCTACATACAATATAGCTACCGTAAGACCTCGCATATAAATCTACTCATCAAATCGCATATAAATCTACTAATCAAATCATATCTCTGGTGCGGTTTATAGGATCAGCCCAAAGTCGGGTTGCGGCTTATACACGAGTTAGGCTTATATGCAAGGTTTTATGGTACATGTATTGACAAACTCAGCAAATCCATGGACCGTGTTAAGTCGCGTGTATAAGCCACTGGGTGTATGTGAATCAGAACAAAGTTTCATTTGATACCAAACACGTGTAGAGGTCGCGGAAAACTTAGTCATTGGATCGGCCGGGAATCGAACCACAGACCTCTCGCACCGGTGACAAGCGTGCTAACCGTTACACTACCAACCCGTGTCTGACTGTTCTCCGCTCCCTACGTTACTGGATCGACCCCTACACATGCTTGCTTAAATAGGGTGCGGCTTCCACGAGAGTTTTTGAAAGTACAAATGTACACTACAGTACTGAAATAGCTATAATTAAACCCTGGGCTTATAGAACCTCTCACGGTTCCTATCCCTCTCCCAGGGTCACCCATCCCTTCTCCAGGGTTCCGTCCCTCCTCCAGTGCCTCCAGAGTCCCTATGATGAGTTCAGCCTTTAGGGAGTGATAATTTGTTATCAACGTAGGGGGGGGTGGAAATATTTTGGGCTCTGTGCAAAATTCCCCCCCACCAATCCCCCCCCCCCCGTCGTTGTTACAAAAGGATCTTTGTGAGCAGCCAAATGTCAACTTGTTGACTTCTGTAATGTATAATAGCCATGTTCCTCCAAATGTTGACATGTTCACACATCTAAGGCCACTTAAAATTGATTATCAGCTTTGCGGACACTTTTTTGAAAAAATCAGTGAGGGAGGGAGGCTTGATTACTTTCAGACCGCGAGGGAGGTTACTTTTTTTTCTTTTTTGATTAACGGTCACTTTCTCGCCATTGGCTTAATATTCGGTATAGATATTGAATTAAACATGTATTTATAGATAATTAAACCATGGAAATACGATGGGATCATTTAAAAATGTGTATTGCTCTTTAATTGTGGTGGATTTTTCTTTAAAAAAAAAAAAAAAAGAAATTAATTTTTTTTTCTTTTGGTTGACAGGGGCGGCCTTTTTGACTGTTTTTTTTATTATTGAATAACCTGAAAAAACTTTGATGCGGCCCTTTTAGACAGGTGCGGGCGCTGTCCGCAAAGCTGATAATAAATTTGACGTCTCCCACTGTCTTGTTGCAGGAGCCCACCCCCAGTACCAGGTGACGCGTGTACAGTGGATAGATAACAACAACCTGGTCTCCATAGCCCAGGACAGCTGCGTCAAGATATGGACCGTCAGCCAGTTCGCCTGAACAACGACACACATCCCTCTCGTAATTATTACTGCGCTCATTTCTCATGACCCGCTGAATCCGGCTCAAACCAGTCATGGCCAAATCATACCAATTTTGTAATACTGTGGACTTCTGGTTCCCCTTGTGAGTGCTATTTGTATTTTCTGATTAAATACAAATAGTTGAAAGCTGAAGAATGTTGATAATAAATCTCAACGGGTGAATTTGTGTAAATACATTTCTAGCGGTGCCTCGCATGTCGTTGCGAGTTAGTGTTTATACATGGTTAGCGTAAGTCGACTGGTAGAATTATTTTTATATATAAATGTACAAGTGAGGGCGCAAACAGATTCCATCTGTTTGCTAGCCCTCACTTGTTTGAGAAGATACTGGATTTAATATTTATGCAGGGTTGTGTTTGGAACCGTGTTAGGCATTTGGAGATGTGTTTGGGATTTATTTCAAAGTTAGTGAGGAAATTTGTTAACTTGATGAGGTTATAAATGACAACGAAGAAATTCCTTCTGTTATAATGGAAACTGGTTTTATTAATAATTATAAGGGCAGCAATGAATTGACTTGGATGAGGATTGATATATTGAAGAGTTCCTAGACTTTCTAAATGTGTAGTGGAATTCCTAGATATAGAGTTTCTAGACCCAATGATGAGTTTAGATACACACGTTGAAGAGTTCCTAAACTTTAGTTTTGGTCACATTGGTCTGTGAGTCCATACCGGTACTGTGTAGTTTAAGTTGTGCTCAGATTTCAAAATTCCCCAACCCCCCCCCCCACTGAAGTAAAAAATTGACCCATTTTCCTGGAAATATTTTTTTCTATAATTTCAAGGTCTATATTAGATTGTGTGCAGGTGTCATATTGGAGATATAGGCCTAACCCCCCGAAATGGGCACTTTAGTTTTGGTCACATTGGTCTGTGAGTCCATACCGGTACTGTGTAGTTTAAGTTGTGCTCAGATTTCAAAATTCCCCAACCCCCCCCACTGAAGTAAAAAATTGACCCATTTTCCTGGAAATATTTTTTTCTATAATTTCAAGGTCTATATTAGATTGTGTGCAGGTGTCATTTTGGAGATATAGGCCTAACCCCCCGAAATGAGCACTTTAGTTTTGGTCACATTGGTTTGTGAGTCCATACCGGTACTGTGTAGTTTAAGTTGTGCTCAGATTTCAAAATTCCCCAACCCCCCCACTGAAGTAAAAAATTGACCCATTTTCCTGGAAATATTTTTTTCTATAATTTCAAGGTCTATATTAGATTGTGTGCAAGTGTCATATTTAAGAAATAGGCCTAACCCCCCGAAATGGGCACTTTAGTTTTGGTCACATTGGTCTGTGAGTCCATACCGGTACTGTGTAGTTTAAGTTGTGCTCAGATTTCAAAATTCCCCAACCCCCCCCACTGAAGTAAAAAATTGACCCATTTTCCTGGAAATATTTTTTTCTATAATTTCAAGGTCTATATTAGATTGTGTGCAGGTGTCATTTTGGAGATATAGGCCTAACCCCCGAAATGGGCACTTTAGTTTTGGTCACATTGGTTTGTGAGTCCATACCGGTACTGTGTAGTTTAAGTTGTGCTCAGATTTCAAAATTCCCCAACCCCCCCACTGAATTAAAAAATTGACCCATTTTCCTGGAAATATTTTTTTCTATAATTTCAAGGTCTATATTAGATTGTGTGCAAGTGTCATATTTGAGAAATAGGCCTAACCCCCCGAAATGGGCACTTTAGTTTTGGTCACATTGGTCTGTGAGTCCATACCGGTACTGTGTAGTTTAAGTTGTGCTCAGATTTCAAAATTCAACAACCCCCCCCCTGAAGTAACAAATTGACCCATTTTCCTGGAAATATTTTTTTCTATAATTTCAAGGTCTATATTAGATTGTGTGCAGGTGTCATATTGGAGATATAGGCCTAACCCCCCGAAATGGGCACTTTAGTTTTGGTATGGATCTCCTAGGCGTAGTATGGAGCCCCTACACGTGTTGTGGAGCCCCTAGTCATGTTGTGGAGCTCCTAGGTGTGGTATGGAGCCCCTACATGTGTTGTAGAGCCCCTACACGTGTTGTAGAGCCCCTAGTCATGTTGTGGAGCCCCTAGGCGTAGTATGGAGCCCCTAGTCATGGTGTGGAGCCCCTATGTGTGGTATAGAGCCCCTTCACGTGTTGTGGGGCCCCTAGTCATGTTGTGGAGCCCCTAGGCGTGTTGTGGAGCCCCTACACGTGTTGTGAGGCCCCTAATCACGGTTCTGAGTGCTGTGTCCACATGGCCAAGGCTCCTGCTCCTGCGACTCCGGCGACTCCTGCACCCGTGGCTCCCATCTGTGCGACTCCCGCTCCGCTTGTACCGCTCGAGTTCACTGGAAAATATAAGAATTTACATATAAAATGGCAGAAAAAGAACTTTAACTTCTGAAGAACCATGGCCTCTTATTTAAAGTCACTACCGGGTATTTACATGTATTAAACCACAGACAGCTCTATTAACCTTTCTGAGTTTTAAATACCGGGTATTTACATGTATTAATAAGCAGGCAACTCTAATAACCTTTCTGAGTGTTAAATACCGGGTATTTACATGTATTAAACCACAGACAGCTCCAGGGGGGGGGGACAAAAGGTTACTAATATTCACCTAGCTCTGGAACTAAACATGATAGAGAGATAAATTGAACATTTCTGAACTCGTCTCGCATGCGCTGGTCTCTTAGTCAATAGTAGATGGGGTGGGGGGGGGGGGGTCCCTTAGCTAACATGCACATAGCTCCGGAACTAAACATGATAGAGGGATAAATTGAACATTTCTGAACTCCTCTCGTTGAGGCACTTCATTTGGCGCTATGCCAAAGACTCGAAGTGGAAGTGTTCTACTCGCGGTCGAAACAGAAACTTACACGTGTTGTGGGGCCCCTAGTCATGTTGTGGAGCCCCTAGGCGTGTTGTGGAGCCCCTACACGTGTTGTGAGGCCCCTAATCACGGTTCTGAGTGCTGTGTCCACATGGCCAAGGCTCCTGCTCCTGCGACTCCGGCGACTCCTGCACCCGTGGCTCCCATCTGTGCGACTCCCGCTCCGCTTGTACCTCTCGAGTTCACTGGAAAATATAACAATTTACATATAAAATGGCAGAAAAAGAACTTTAACTTCTGAAGAACCATGGCCTCTTATTTAAAGTCACTACCGGGTATTTACATGTATTAAACCACAGACAGCTTTATTAACCTTTCTGAGTTTTAAATACCGGGTATTTACATGTATCAATAAGCAGGCAACTCTAATAACCTTTCTGAGTGTTAAATACCGGGTATTTACATGTATTAAACCACAGACAGCTCCAGGGGGGGGGGGGGACAAAAGGTTACTAATATTCACCTAGCTCTGGAACTAAACATGATAGAGAGATAAATTGAACATTTCTGAAATCCTCTCGCCGAGACGCTTCGTTTTGCGCTATCCCAAAGACTCTAAGTCAGAGCGTTCTACTGCCGGTTTCGGCAAGTCAACCCCACAATTTTCCTAATCATTGTTAACCCGGGGGGGGGGGGGGGGGGGGCACGGGGTCCCTTAGATAAAAGTTCATAGAGTCTATCCTGGTTCTGACAGGTTGGTCTCACAACTGTAAAAAGTAGACCAGACATCAAAATGCTTTTATTTTTTGTGAGATACTTAGGAACCAAATTAAAATCTATCCTTCGCCCACAGTATAGTAAACATGTTTATCTACTTTCTCATGTCCATCCCATATAAAATGCTTTAACATTTAGGCCATACCACCCCCCCCCCCCCCTCACACAGCCAATTTTGAAAATTGTGGGTTTCGTCATATTTCAGTGACAGTTCCAAGAATGACAAATTATATAATTTAGGCTCCGAATTCTTAGTTGGGACTAAAGCAGCTTATTCACAAGGAAGGGGGCAAAAGGTTACTAATATGCACCTAGCTCTGGAACTAAACATGATAGAGAGATAAATTGAACATTTCTGAACTCCTCTCGCCGAGACGCTTTTTTTGGAGCCCTATCCCAAAGACTCTAGGTCAAAGCGTTCTACTCACGTTTTCTGCAAGTCAACCCCAAAATCCACAATTTTCCCAATCCTGATGGGGGGGGGGGGGTGGGGGGGAAAAGGTTACTAATATGCACCTAGCTCTGGGACTAAACATGATAGAGAGATAAATTGAACATTTCTTAAATCCTCTCGCCGAGGCGCATCATTCGGAGCCATATTTTAGTTTCGATTTTCACAATATTCTTCATTCTGCTCTTTTAAGTTTTGAGGTACCTAGACGTGATATTTGAGAATTTCCTTTTGCTGGGACTACCACAGATGTCCAAAGAATGAGAATTTCTGGGAGATATTGCATAATATGCAGTAGTTATTTAGTAAACATGAACTGAACTCGTTTAATGTTAACTGGGGCGCGCGCAAATTTTTTCGCCCCCCCCCCCCCATGGGCCCTTTGGAAATGTTCAATTTTGAGGTTCTTAGACATGATATTTGAGAAAATCTTTTTGCTGGGACTAGTGTAGTACATTGTTAACCTGGGGGGGGGGGCACGGGGTCCCTTAGATAAAAGTTCATAGAGTCTATCCTGGTTCTGACAGGTTGGTCTCACAACTGTAAAAAGTAGACCAGACATCAAAATGCTTTTATTTTTTGTGAGATACTTAGGCACCAAATTAAAATCTATCCTTCGCCCACAGTATAGTAAACATGTTTATCTACTTTCTCATGTCCATCCCATATAAAATGCTTTAACATTTAGGCCATACCACCCCCCCCCCCCTCACACAGCCAATTTTGAAAATTGTGGATTTCGTCAGATTTCAGTGACAGTTCCAAGAATGACAAATTATATAATTTAGGCTCCGAATTCTTAGTTGGGACTAAAGCAGCTTATTCACAAGGAAGGGGGCAAAAGGTTACTAATATGCACCTAGCTCTGGAACTAAACATGATAGAGAGATAAATTGAACATTTCTGAACTCCTCTCGCCGAGACGCTTTTTTTGGAGCCCTATCCCAAAGACTCTAGGTCAAAGCGTTCTACTCACGTTTTCTGCAAGTCAACCCCAGAATCCACAATTTTCCCAATCCTGATGGGGGGGGGGGGGGGCAAAAGGTTACTAATATGCACCTAGCTCTGGGACTAAACATGATAGAGAGATAAATTGAACATTTCTTAAATCCTCTCGCCGAGGCGCATCATTCGGAGCCATATTTTAGTTTCGATTTTCACAATATTCTTCATTCTGCTCTTTTAAGTTTTGAGGTACCTAGACGTGATATTTGAGAATTTCCTTTTGCTGGGACTACCACAGATGTCCAAAGAATGAGAATTTCTGGGAGATATTGCATAATATGCAGTAGTTATTTAGTAAACATGAACTGAACTCGTTTAATGTTAACTGGGGCGCGCGCAAATTTTTTCGCCCCCCCCCCCTGGGCCCTTTGGAAATGTTCAATTTTGAGGTTCTTAGACATGATATTTGAGAAAATCTTTTTGCTGGGACTAGTGTAGTACATTGTTAACCTAGGGGGGGGGGCACGGGGTCCCTTAGATAAAAGTTCATAGAGTCTATCCTGGTTCTGACAGGTTGGTCTCACAACTGTAAAAAGTAGACCAGACATCAAAATGCTTTTATTTTTTGTGAGATACTTAGGAACCAAATTAAAATCTATCCTTCGCCCACAGTATAGTAAACATGTTTATCTACTTTCTCATGTCCATCCCATATAAAATGCTTTAACATTTAGGCCATACCACCCCCCCCCCCCTCACACAGCCAATTTTGAAAATTTGGGATTTCGTCAGATTTCAGTGACAGTTCCAAGAATGACAAATTATATAGTTTAGGCTCCGAATTCTTAGTTGGGACTAAAGCAGCTGATTCACAAGGAAGGGGGGGGGGGCAAAAGGTCATTTATATGCACCTAGCTCTGGAACTAAACATGATAGAGAGACAAATTTTACATTTCTGAAATCCTCTCGCCGAGACGCTTTGTTTGGCGCTATGCAAAAGAGTCTTATTCGAAGCGTTCTACTCGCCGAAAATCCGAAACAAAGTCAAATTTCGCAAAAAGTAGGGGGGATAGAGGGCTGACACACTAGGGCCTAATAGAGATGACATTTCTGAATCTAACGAGCCTAATAAGGTGACTATTGGTTGAGATTTACCTTCGATATGAGCCATTTTCAAGAAATTTGATTCAAGTTGAGAAATGACAGTCCGGTCTGTGTCGGTTTCAAGTCACCCCCAACCACACAAATGGGTGTGGACCACTAAATTCGACATGGCGACATGGGCCTTTTTCGGCTTAGTGACATGCGACATGAGGAATTTAAGAGTTAGTGACATGGGACATGGACTTTTCTTAAAATCGACAAGGTGACATGGCCATTTCTTAAAATCGACAGGGCGACATGGCCATTCCTTTAAATCGACAGGGGAAATTGGGACCCCCCATCCAGACCCCCACACAAGGCTAAAGGGATATCGGGCTGGGGGGTATCACAAAACTGCTTGGCGCCGATCAGCTGATCGTTGACCCACATTAAGCTTAAGACGATATCTTTTTTTTTCCATTGGCTTCGTTTGGGGGTTAAAATACATTATATTTAATGGAAACAAAGCCTAAGCGTTACAAAACATCCTATATTTGGACGTACAATAGCTGAATTAGGCCCTAGCCCCCCAGAAAAATTGGTTGAAGCATTTTTCAACGGGGGTGACCAGCCACGCTGTCATTCCAACTTCTATCATTTGATCATTGGCTCTGTTTTTTGGTCTTCGTAAGTTTAGCGCCCGGTCTTCGTCTTTTTGCGGAACAACCCGGCTACTGAGCTGTCCGCAATTTCACCCCCCATACGAGAGGAGCCTAATCTATATATATCAACAAAATTTGCGGACTTACCCTTCATATTTGAGCTGTAATCCATGAAATTAGCCAATTTGGTACCGAATCATCGTCCCTCGGCGTCCCACTGTCCGCCATGTTGGATTTTGATACCGGAGATTGCCGAAGCGCTCGATAAACAAATTATTTTTTTATAAAGACGGTTATACTGTCCAAAATGTCCGCAACTGCCTAGATATTACCTGTAGGAGTAATAATATTACCTTGAAAGTCCGCAATATGCCCTATTTCGGAAGATAAAATGATACCCGAGCATTTCCGAGTCGCACTCTCGCGAGATCCCGTCAACCCGCGAGATGGCCATTTTGTTGACATTGTCGTCGTGTCGAACGATAGGAAATGCTTCATTATGGCATAATACGATTAAATATGGATGTCATCGTTATGCTGTATGGTAGGCAATGATGTTATAGATGTTTTTAGATGTTTTTTTAGTAATTATAAAAATAAAAAACTCGATCGTGACTTTGTGCGGATGTCGTAAAAAAATGGACAAATTTCAAGAATCCGACGAGTCAAGTTTCGGCGACTTAACTTGGCCGAAAATCAATCAATCCTCCTTAATTTGACCATGTAAGTAGTAAATTATTGCAGATTAACAAAGAATAATATGTTTTCTTTACGTTGTGAGCTTTTAAGGCAGGAGAAACAATGATAAGTCGTGGAAAATGGACTTCAAGTGAGACGAGTCAGTGAGCTCGCTGACTCGCCTGTAAATTAGTCAAACTTCGAAGACGGTTATTATAAGAATCTGTTAAAAAATAAACCGAAGATTAATGTTGATTTGGAGGTTAATATTGTCCGAGCTGGAATAGGAAACGTATGTTGATATCCGCAGCCAGCCAGCCAGCCGGTCGACTTGAGAACAAATCTAACTATAATATGAATGTTTCAGTACTATTGAAAAAGTGGAAGTTTTGTATAAGAAGCTGGTTTCTGTCATTCATGTCTTGTGAAAACTAAGGTTTCCCAAATATATGTTAGTCATGTTTAAATATGAAATAACCTTGTTTCACAATAACCGAAGAGTCTACGTCCCCAGGAGGGAGCGTAGAGGGCCTGTCCTACCCAAGTCAGACTACCTACTATTATTATAAAGATCGTATTCATTTAGTAGGAATCAGACCTTGTGATTAAGTACACTTAATAAGAAAGCCGGTAACCTATAGTGAAGATCAGCAATTTTAATGCACGCATACCAAGCTGCAAATCTAATTACAACAATCGTAAAATTGATTTTGAAAGTAATTCCTTGTATGATTCGACGACACCAAATATAAATGTTATACCGAGTATTAAGTTGCCATGAAAAGTATACTATCCGACCACTGCTTTAATTAAGGTTAATTAAGTTGTATTCCTGGAGTCTGCACTGCTTTAGGACGGTCCCCATCTTGTCCGTCATCCAACCAGAAGTAGGCCCCTGTGTACTTGCTGCTATGTCATGGTCATGTCATCACAAGTATTAGTCTTTGGTTCTTGTCTCATTGCCTCTGGGAGACGGCGGTGCTGCATTCATGCATCATGGTGACTCTGTGGGGTTGATACACTCTTTGTCAAGACGTAATTTAACTTCAAGAAGCCAACCCTCCTGCCGCCTGGCTGTAGGTGTACTCTATTGTTGCACCTTAATAGTGAGTACTTGTCTGAGAACCAACCAGGGTGCTTAAAGTTTGCCTGTATACTGTTAGATATAACACAGAGATTTCACTTTGCCTGTCGGTACTTTTGTAAAGATTCCTACTTTGGCATTAGAATTTTTGTATTAAAGCATGTCATCTGCTGGGCTTCATGGCAGTGCTGGTGAGTAACTCGCCTGTACTGTTTTCTATCATGCCGACTCTTTGGGAGTGTATCATAATGAAAGTGATAGGGTCATGATGCATGAACGCAGCACAGGGGAGTAACTCACCAGGGCTGCGTTCATGTATCATGACGATGCACAATGGTAATAGTGTGCCACATCTACACCTTCCACCCCTCATGCTTACCACTCACAAGAACAACGTTATCTTGACCAATCTTGCTACGTGTGCAGTCCTGTGTTAGTTATTAGTACTTTACATGCCATAGTTTTGTTGCCTTCTGCCTCACATTCTGTACACAACATATATCAAATATGGTATACTGTGTTCGACGTAATAAGCGCACAGTGCGCTTAAAAAATGTTTATGGACACCTTTTAGTAGTTAAGAGTTTAATTGGGGTCAATTATTTTTGGTTATTTGTAGTATAAAAATTGGCCAAAACGGGGAGTGTGCGCTTATTAGGGGGTGTGCGCTTTTTAAGTCGAATACGGTACTGGATGACATAATGCATTAATAATGCGTTATACCCTTGGTCGTTGTGATGCATGAATGCAGCCCTGGCAAGTAACTTACCAGTGTTGCATTCATGCACCATGATGACCAAATGACATAACAACAGAACGCTGTTCTGAAAGGGTTAAGATCAATAGCGGAATAACATTAATTAATGGCACAAGTGCTCAGGTTGATCAACAGACTATCTAAATTTATGAATCAGATTGAACAAAGTTATGTACATGTATATGCATGGTTGGGTTAAGATTTATTGAGTCAAAGATTAATAATTAATTGCATGCCTAGGGGGTGTTTTGTTTAACGTTATTTTCAATTTTGTTACAAATTTGATTTTTTTGAGTCGGGTTGATTGTTCAGAAAATATCCTGATAGAATGTGATCCTGAAAACGGAGGAAGTCCTCTTATACATTTATTTGTTTAAAATGCGAGCGAGTGCAGGTTTCACTGGAATATTTTTTTCTAATTTGATTAAATGGTGAAGACGTCTTTGACGTGAGACACTGCGTCTTGGTAGGAGGATTGAGGACCACCATGGAGGTACGAATGGTGCCCTGATAATTATGGACTCTAATTATTATTAAGAGATAATAAACTACTTTAAGGTAGCCTATATAGTGTGTGGTGTTTTGTTTCATATTCCCCTAATATATACATCAAGATTCAATAAGGAAAAAAAGAAAAATGCTTAAATATCTAGGTTTTATTTATAACTACTATACTATATAGTACCAGCCCGGTCAAAAGTTTTGAAAAAATGCGATCAGGATGCTTTAAAAACGCAGCAAATGTATACAAAAAAGAAAAATCAATTGATCTTATGACTGGGGTTTTTGCGATTTATTATACATACATGTATGCATGCAGCGCCCAAATGGGCCAAGAAAGGTTGACACCCCCCCTCCCCCTCCCACCTCAGTGGCCATCTTATACCCCATAGCAAAATGACTCCTTAGTGTGTGCAGGTGGCCATCTTGTCTTGTAGAACGGATGGTTAGTTACCATCTTGTCCCCCTATAGCAGTATAACTGATAACTCTATGTAGGCAGCCATCTTGTCCCCCTATAGCTGTGTTACAGGTAACTCTGTGTAGGCAGCCATCTTGTCGCCCTATAGCTGTGTTACTGGTAACTCTGTGTAGGCAGCCATCTTGTCCCCTTATAGCTGTGTTACTGATAACTCTGTGTAGGCAGCCATCTTGTCCCCCTATAGCAATGTTACAGGTAGCTCTGTGTAGGCAGCCATCTTGTCCCCCTATAGCTGTGTTACTGATAACTCTGTGTAGGCAGCCATCTTTTCCCCCTATAGCTGTGTTACTGGTAACTCTGTGTAGGCAGCCATCTTGTCCTCCTGCAGACCTCTAACTGGTAACGCAGTGGTTGGCCACCACCCTAACCCCCAATATGTCGATGGCGCCCATAGCATTGTGACTAACATATCAGTGTATAGGTGTTCATCCTTTCTTCTATTAAGTTTGTCCTTTTAAACTTGTCATTGTCAGCATAAAAACATCTATAATATAGCTGTCATCTGCCAGTACCATCCAATGATTACAGTATTCGACGTAATAAGCGCACAGTGCGCGTAAAAGATTATTTTACACTAAAAAAAAACAAAAGAAAATTTCATTCTAATAAGCACACCCTACACACATTTCCATCGATTTTGTTGCTGTTACAGTCCCGTATTTAACTGAACAAGTACACAGCATGCTTAACAAAGTATTGTATTGCACATTCCTCATAGTTGATAATGCATTTTGGCTAAAATATTGACATATTTTTGGGGCTTAACAATCGAAACTTTGTCCTAAATGGGGGGTGTACGCTTATTAGGGGATGTGCGCTTATTACATCAAATACGGTAAGTCTTATTTTAGTCAGGAGTATTGGTGGTTGATATTCATAATATGGTGTACAATAGCTTAAGGTATCTCAATTAATATTAACATTTGAAAGTGTGTACGTCTGTTTCCTTTCGTCAAATTTACTAATACAATGTATAAGGAATATGGTAAACATAAAAGGTATCTGTCGGTAGATATATCATGAATGAATGATGAATGATTAGTATATAACAGAAAAATACAGAGTCATTTGTTGAAAATAAGCAAGCACTTTATTTCGTATACTGCATGAGATATATAACAGACATATAAAAGACTTTTTGAAGACATAGACTTGGATTGACTTTTCCCATACTACGTGTGCATTTGATTTTGATGGTATGCATGTACATAATTATGATTGATTATAATATTCTTGCAGAAAACACAGTTTATTGTTCAGGGGAAAACACAGACTTGGATAGATTAAACAGTGTAATTTCAATTTGAAAAAAAAGGAGAAAAATTTGAGGTTCCGGGCATAAAGTACCTTCATTACTCTAGTTTATGAGCTTTCATGAACTTAAATGTTTATCATAAAAGTATCACACATTTAACAAGAGTCGTCTGAAAAAATTGCCACCGTCGATTATGATTATTATCTCACCAAAAACCTCTCATTAGATTGCATGTTAGTGCAAGTTTGTATCAACAGTTAATAATTTAAAAAAACATGATATCTGTTAGTTTCTTAAACCTTAAGTCACAAAAGGAACTATTAGTATATCAGTAGAAATAACACATGTATAATGCAAGCATACTATATGTTAGTCATGAATATTGCTAAGACATCTTGTGAAGCATGCATATTGCTAAGCCATTTTGTTAGTCATAAATATTGTCAACATATAAAATCAACCCCACCTATAAGCCGACCTCTGAATCTGTTGAGAAGAAGAATATTTATTTATTTTAAATTTTGAATAAGACCCTTGACACTTTTAGATTTTTTCCCTGTGTCCCCCCAGCCCCATCTCATAATTTACGGCATGTAGAATAGTCATTTAGAATGTATTCATGCACATTGTCATACAAAGAGGGCTTGGAAAGGAGGCTCATAGGGACAAACTCTTAACTTTAAAAATATGCTTTGGAAAGAGTTTGGAAAGGCGATGTTGACAAAGATTCAGGTAATAGGCAGGGTAGTCAAGATTATATGCGAATAATAACATTTTATATGATAAGATGCTTCTTGTCCTGTTATTGAGAAGTGAATCATCTCTATTGAGTACCATGAAAGCAACATATATTCCTCTAGTCTGAGAGACAATGCTATTAAGTATTTCTCTTTAGACTCCATATAAATATGCTTGAAGCATTCTAAGGCCGGATTAGGCCAGACTTTTTTTTAATCTTTGGGTTACAGACACATTGAAAATTTTCTCAAGAATGGAGGACGAGATAATTTTTTTTTATTTTTTAGTCTATTTCATTTTACTACATAAAACTTTAATAATGGTCCGATTTACACACCGTAAAGGTTGACATATATAACTGGAAATTCACCATTTTATTTTAGTAGGGGGGTTTTCATACTACTGCGGCGAACCTGTAACCCGAGGAATTAAGGAAAAAGTAGCCTTGAAAACGTGACATGTTACCTACTGAATAATTGCTTTTGCAAGGGCAATGTCATATTATAGCCAGCATTAGTGGTTGGTTGTCAACAAATATGCATTTCAGGTGTTCTGTGTTAATGTAAGGCTATGCTAAAGGCAAGCGTATGCATTGTGCATGTACTTGTGCAGATGACATGTAGATATTAGTATGGGAAGCAGCAGGCCCACACTCTGGATTCTCAAATCAATTTCAATCACGAAAAATATAAAAGTACATACAACTATATTTGTTTTAGTCAAGAAAAAAGCCAGTTATTGTGATATTACTTTGGGTCAAAGGGAAGGCAAGAGTGGGGCCGCACATGAGGTGATAGGCTGCCTACAAGAAAAGGAATGCTATATGTCCACTTTCTCACTGGGAACCATTTCACTGTGACTCCCCCAGGTGACTCCCTTAGATCGATCAGGGAGCCACCTAGGCTCCCTTAGGCAGCCTGAGCTTCCCAAAGGTGGGAGTCATTCTGGAGGCAACCTTGACTCCCTTTTGACGCTGTTTCTTTTCTCAGTGTGGTCTATATAAAGGCGTCCTACATATCTTGTATTTTAATATCTAGAAAGTGTTTGTTGCCTTCATATTCTTTATGTGATTTTTGAGCTTATTACCGTAAAACCTCGCGTATAAGCCTAACTTGCGTATAAGCCGCACCCCGAGTTTGTGCCGATGCTATAAGCCGCACCAGAGATCTGAGCATGGTGACATTTAGTACTGCCCAGTGAACAAAGAACGTTTTTTAACGTTCTGAAACGTTACAAAGTATAACGTTATTTTACGTTATAAGTATAAAGTTATTTCACCTTGTCATATGGTTACCTAAAACGTTTGTATTCATAACGTTATATTACGTTATTTAACGTTTTTATATGATAGATCAATCACGAAAATGATGGAAACCAATACTATGTATCTAATGAATTAATAAATTTGTATCAGGCATATCAAAACGTCTGCTCTACATGGGATTCGAACCCAGGGTCTTGAGATCTAAACCAGAAGTGCCATGTACTCAAGGACCTTGCCATGTTCTCATGGACCTTAGCCTGACTGGTTTGTGATAGGATTACATTGTATTCTCACATATATATATATTGACGAAATTGCTATAAATAATAGGGACCTTTAGCAACCACGTATAAGCTCATTAAACACAGACGTAGCAGTGCTGAAAGGATAGGGTACGTCTGCGTTAAGTGAGCTACGTCGGGTTTGCTAAAGGTCCCTAGTAAGTACATGTCTTTATAATTCTGGCCATAACTCCAATTCTACTTGGAGTATCCACATAATTATTTCGGCTATGTAGTCCCCATATACCCTTATCACTGTCTGCAAACCATTTTACAGAGAAACACGCTTGATTTTGTAAAGAAACTGGTAGAAATTTTGATATAAATAGGAGATGATTCTAGAAATTATGAGAAGGTAACAAGTGTGTTTTGTCAGGTTTAGGAATATAAGCCTGCCCCGTGTATAAGCCTGCCCCATGTATAAGCCTGGTCAGTTTTCCACTTAGTGGTTGTAAAAGCCCAGGCTAATACACTGGGAAATATGGTAGTATCTATCCAGAAGATGGGTTTTGAACATGTGGTCCCAGGCATATTTGTAAGATTTTAGGTCTTTGAAATATAAAAGATGATAATATGATTAGAATATGCCTATGTGGGATAAATATATGTTCCTCTTCGACCAGATGTAACATATTCCATGGTATAATGGTGAGAGCATTTGTCTTGTAATACTAAGGCCGTGGGTTCTAATCCCATAACAACCTGCCCTTGATTTTACTAAATACGCCTTAGGATATTCTGATGCAATAAAAATGTCCCACTGTTGGCATGTTGGAGAACTTCCTTAAGTGTGCGATTTATATCTTCATTTTATTTCAAAGTTATGTGCTATAATAATAACAACCAAATTTTAATGTAACTGATTAAGTACAGCAGAGTTTCAGTGTGGTATTTACCATGTAAATGGATTGTCGTAATAATTATAGTCTTCGCAAAAAAAAAGTAAAATAACGTTTTTTTAAACATTAATTAACAGTAAAAACCCATCCTTTAAAAAACGTAAAATAACATTATAATAACGTTGCACATTATAACGTTTTTCTGTAACGTTAATATACGCAAAATTGAGTCAACGAATTTGCGTAAAATAACCTTATTTTCCCGTTTTTTTCAAACGTTTTCCAGCCCTTCAGGGAACGTTTTCCCAACGTTATATAACGTTTTCTTGTTTACTGGGTGTACCATAGTAACAAAGACTCGCATATAAGCCGTACCCTGACCCTGGGCCGATTCTATAAGCGGCACCGCAGATCTGACTCTCGTACTAGCCGCGGCTTATACGCGAGGTTTTACGGTAAGTATTCTATTCTCACATGGTGATTTTCTAAAATAAAGTATACAATGATGAGATATCAACATGCAGGTTCATATTACATAATTGATTGTACGATTTTATTATACTCTCATCCACAGTGCTCACAATATGACTATCAAGCTTTCCATTAAGATACAGGTGGCATTTCTATTTTGCTCTTTTGTGCCAGAGAAATCTGTGTCATAGTTAATGAATAAACAATAACATACACACACTAAACTTTTCACAGGTTTCGATGCCCAATAGTCTGCAGATGTCAATTACAAAAACTGATTATTTTACTACCCTCCTAACACTAGGATTTTCTCAACTTGAATTTGAAAATTATTGTTCGTTCGGTTTGCCTTTCTTCCTGGAGACATGTGTATCCAGGTACGTGCTTCACCTCCTTCTCCTTAGTCTGCCAAGTACCAAACAAAATGCAGCAACATAAGTAATTCAACAGATGAGAGAAACAATAATGATAACAAGAGTTATGATACAGTAGCACTGAAAAGATGCCAGGGAACAGGAGGAAAATGTTTACAATAGAAACACATGGGAAATGGTCCAGAGGTACTCTGTCCTTATGGGTAGATAGAATTAAGAAGCAATGATTTACCTGTACATTCGTCGTAGCAAGCCACACAGGTATCTGAAATAGTTTTAAAACAATAATTGCGGTTGTTGCCGCGTAAAAAAATGCCTCAGGCATTTTAATACGCGGCAACAACCGCAATTCTTGCATTCGAAGAAACATAATGTCGACATGGTTGGTATGTTTAAAGGGAACCCATTCAAGACACCAAATAAGTAGGGCCAGGAAGGGGTTATCAGGGGGAAGGATGATATTACTTCAAATATGGCAGTTCCTATGAATTCCTTGGGTCCATGTTAGGGGGTAAGGGAATGTGTGTTGCTAGGCAGATAAACAATTAGAATAGCCGTTGCTAGGCAACCAGCTGTATCAGCAACAAACCAATAGAACCATTGAATTCCTAGGGTCCATATTAGGGGGGGTAGATATGATTATAATCAACCTCAGGACCATGGAAATGTGTGTTGCTAGGCAGATAAACAATTAGAATAGCCGTTGCTAGGCAACCAGCTGTATTAGCAACAAACCAATAGAATCATTGAATTCCTTGGGTCCATATAAGAGGGGGTAGGTATGTTTATAATCAACCTCAGGACCATGGAAAGGTGTGTTGCTAGGCAGATAAACAATTAGAATAGCCATTGCTAGGCAACCAGCTGTATTAGCAACAAACCAATAGAACCATTGAATTTCTTGAGTCCATATTAGAGGGGGGTAGGTATGATTATAATCAACCTCAGGACCATGGAAAGGTGTGTTGCTAGGCAGATAAACAATTAGAATAGCCGTTGCTAGGCAACCAGCTGTATTAGCAACAAACCAATAGAACCATTGAATTCCTTGGGTCCATATAAGAGGGGGTAGGTATGTTTATAATTAAACTCAGGACCATGGGAATGTGTGTTGCTAGGCAGATAAACAATTAGAATAGCCATTGCTAGGCAACCAGCTGTATTAGCAACAAACCAAAAGAACCATTAAATTTCTTGAGTCCATATTAGAGGGGGGTAGATATGATTATAATAAACCTCAGGACAATGGGAATGTGTGTTGCTAGGCAGATAAACAATTAGAATAGCCGTTGCTAGGCAACCAGCTGTATTAGCAACAAACCAAAAGAACCATTGAATTCCTTGGGTCCATATTAGGGAGGGGGTAGGTATAATTATAATCAACCTCAGGACCATGGAAATGTGTGTTGCTAGGAAGATAAACAATTAGAATAGCCGTTGCTAGTCAACCCACTATATTAGCAACAAACCAATAGAACCATTGAATTCCTTGGGTCCATATTAGGGGGGGTAGGTATAATTATAACCAACCTCAGGACCATGGAAATGTGTGTTACTAGGCAGATAAATAATTAGAATGGCCGTTGCAAGGCAACCAGCTGTATTAGCAACAAACCAATAAAACCATTGAATGCCTTGGGTCAATATTAGGGGGATAGGTATAATTATAATCAACCTCAGGAACTATCAAAGGTTGATTTATGTTATTGTTATCACATAGCATAAATTTGTGTTGTGACTCCTTAATCCAAGATGGCAGCACAATCCAAGATGGCGGCACCCGTTCTGACTTCTGGTAAAGTGCAAACATCATATACCTCGTTCTGGTGGTGCCTGGCGGCACCACCAGGTGGCTACGCCACCACTTCGGCATAAAAAATGCATTAAAAATTGTATCTGGGAGTACCTCTAATGTTACACAGTGATCAGGGACGGGAATTCGAATTGAATCTGTGGCAGGAGATGTGCCATCAGTTGGCGATTTGTAAGACCCTAATCCATACCGGCCGCAGAGTGACGGACAGGTAGAACGGTTTAATCGAACCCTTATACAAGTATTAAAGGGACTAGTAAATCAGCGAATGGATGACTGGGACGAACAATGTGACTTTGTATGTCATGCCTATAACAGCACCGTACATGCTAGCACTAACTGTTCCCCTAATTTATTAGTATTCGGGGAGGATCTGATCATGCCCGCGGATCTGGTATTTGGGGTAGTAGGAATGAACCCGGAGGTACCATGTCAGATAATGTTCGTGGAGGCTCTGAAAGAACAGTTTAAAAATGCATACGAATTGGTCAGACAGGAGTTACAGACGAATGCTAAATGGCAGAAGGTGGGGTATGACAGGAATCTTAAGATAAGGAGATACGAGGTGGGAGAGTTGGTAGGAAGATACCATGAACCGTTAGTAGGGATTAAATTAAGTGACAATTGGGATGGACCTTGGCGGATCACACAGCGGATTAGTGACAATACTGTGCTAATGAGGGATACGCATGGTAGGAATCAGAAATCCAACGTTGATCGGCTGAAACCGTGAAAAGGAAGGGAGTACTCCGCGGAAATGTTCAAAATGGGGACGGATGAATTAAATCAGATAAAGAAGGAAATTAAGAATGTGGCAGTGAAGCGTGGGGTGGGACGCCCGAAGAAATGGAAGGTGCAGGATGAGAACTCACCAACACAATCGGTGAGTAAGAAATCCGAAGTCTCGGCAGGCGAAGGGAAGCGCAGGGAGAAGACGTTGAGTGTGGCCCGCTCACCGTCCAAAAAGGCCCCTGTCGCCACCAGGTACCTAAAACCTCACCCGGGAGGGGTGAGACACAGTCCTAGATTGAACCCAAGGACTGCAATTACCTAGCCTGAAACACAACGAATGTAATCCAGTTTTATGTTATGTCATATGATTATCCGGTGGAGCAGACCGGGTACATCTGTCCTATGTGTTGGAACGATACCAGGGCACTGGAGGAGGGGATTAATTAACCGGATTAGAGGGTTCCTGAGGGTGGTGGACGGATAATCTGACGGGTTGAGCATATGCTACCTGTAAATACATGTACCAATACTCCTGATGAGCTCACTCCGAACCTATGAAAGACTCCGACAGACAGCAATTAGTACCGTAATGAATGGCGCGAAAACCCTTTTGTTTACATCTGGAACGAGGTCAAGAGGTCACGCCCCGAGCGGGATCTCGTGGGGTGACGCGCATGCGCGGAAGGTCGTTCATATTGATTTTTGGTGGGCCAAAGGTCAACAGCGAGCGGACGAGCAAAGGTTATTTTCAAGCGAAATAGAGCAGGAAAACCAGGTTAGTGGAGGACCCGGGTTGCTTGTGTGGGCAGACACCCAGTGAAGACCAGGAACCTATAAAACATTGACCCGTAGACCGAGAAAGAAACCGATAATCATGGCAAGTTCTTGCCGCACCGACGAAGACTGTGTCGACATGACCGATAGCAGAAATGAAAACGAACCGTTATCTCCCGTAACTGGAACCGAAGAAGCTGCGCTAGGCAGTATCAGCATGGAGGAGGAAACCGGTGAATATGATGATGATGGCCAGTCCGTATTCAGACCCGTCAGTACCGAGTTAGCAGAACCCGACTTGCAAGGATTCGTGAGTTGGTATGATGGCCAGGAACTATTTTTGGCCGAAGAGTTGACTGTTGTCCCGGAGGGAGGAGTTCATAAACTTTTCCTGACAAGCTGAGGGACTGTCTTATTGCTATATTGGGAGCCGATGTGTATAAACGTTGCCCGGAAATTGGCTGTTGTTCTTTCCGGACATGCAGAAGGGATTGAATGTGCATGAGGGGTTCCGCAAGGCCGTATTTGACTGTGAAGTCTTGTACCGTGCCAAACGGATGCCCGTCATCCCAATCAGTGTTCCGGGAACGACTCGGATCGGGATAACCGGACTCGACATCCAGGCTGACATCTACTTTAGACAGCCGGAAAAGACCATCCTACCACGAACCGTAGAAGGCTGGGAGAAGTTGGCAGCCCGAAAAAGAAAGACTAAATTGTATAGCATCTATATCGATGAGCTGTATGACCGAATGGATCAGAGCGACAATGATCCGTCCCGCAGGGATGAAATCATAAGCGTTCTAATCCGGGAGGGGAAGAAGAAAAAGGGGTATGATCCGAAATTAAATAGAGACCCGTCCGAGGAAGAGGAGAAGGAACGGATTGCGGAGAAACTGAGGAAGGATGCTGTAGCTAAAGGGAAGGTAGTGCTCCGCAAATTCAAATTAAAGAAGGGCAAGAGTGATGAGAGTCATACGGATACGGATTGGTCAGACTTTGAAAAAGTCTTAAGTCCAAAAGAACGGAAAGCAGCTAAGAAAGGAGGGAAGAGTAAGAATCCGAAAACGAATATCGTTGACCTGACTGTGATCCAGAAGACTGTAGAGAAAGTAACCGAGGGGTTGAAAAAGAAGGAACCGACACCTGGGCAGATGAAGGCTATGCAGGCAGCTGCAAGCGCAGGGGTGGGGGCTATCATCGAGAAAACTAAATTGAAGGGGAAAGTCGAATCCGATGTAGATGTGAACATGAGTGAGAGCGAGGAAGAGGGGGAACCGAAAAAGAGTGACACGAAACAGGGTGACACGAAACAGGGGGGGTCATCCATGACCGATGAAGAGTTCTAGCGGCTGCAAGAGATTTATAAGAACTCGAACACCGAGTTCCGTCTCTTTATACCCGCCTCTTTTGAGGAGTGTGCCAAGGGACCGTCAAAATATGGTTGCCCCACGGAGTACAATATGGAAGGCGAATCGGATGACGAGGACTGGCTGAGACCGACTGTTAAAGATCCGTTACCATCTGACCACTATGAATGGTGGTTCGATCAGATCCGGCATCATTCGGATGCTTACTACATCAGGGACCATCGATGGAAGATCCGATGGGCCTATAAGAAATGGTATCTCGTTGACCGACAGACAACCTGCCCATTCTCATTGTGCTTGAAGAATCTGAGACCGAAAATCTACACAACGGCCCGTAGGTTTCTCCGGCACCTAACAGAGATGCACATGCACCACTCAGTGGTGTATGAGTGTCAGAAGACGGAGGCAACCCGAGAAAACCAAAGATGTGATGGCTGTGTAACGACCCGGAGGGCGAACATGGTTCGCCATTATAAGAATTGCCACACCCCGGGTATGAGTGCCGCCGTGGCGCGAGTCGATAATTTGCACCGGTTGTGGCGGGAATCGTATGACCGAATGGGGAGGGATGATTTCAAAAACATATCAACCCTCACCCAGTGTTACTGCGAGGTGTCCGACGCCCGTAACGGCAAGTTGAGTGCACGAGCCGCCTTACTGCTGGATCGTGGGAAGTTCGACATGCCCCAAGATTTGTGGAATCAGGTTGCCGAATATCGGAGTGATCCACCAAAGAACCGGACTGATACAAAACGTCAAGCGAGTCGAAGCCCGGCTCGAGGGGATGCCAAGAGGGGTCGAGACGAATCGCCTTCAATGTTCCGAGTGCCCCAGAACCGAGCTGCTACGACCAAGTATCAGTCACCCTTGAACCGTGGACCGCCCAAACTGACTCCAGCAGCCCCAGCTTAGCCTAGCGATAGTCCGGCTGGACCATCAGCATGGACACAGCCCTCCGCTCCGCCAAATGAGGATTCGTCGGAGTACCCGGATGTGCAGCACGAAAATGTTGACAACTGTACCCGATAATCGGCTACGGATGTCAATCAAACCCGTGGTTCATTATTTTGACAAAACCGAGACAGTAGAATGTGAGGGGGCTCAAAGTTTAGTGGATGAGTTCCAGACAGCGCAGAAAGAACTCGCGATCCGTTACAACGCTGGAGTTCTTAACCTCTTTGCGGATTCTGTAGTGGACGTCCAGAAGACCCACCGGGACCGTTACAAAGAGGAGAATGATAAAGCACTGGAAGAGGCTCGAGCACAATTAGAGCAAGTGTACATCGACAAAGAGAAGGTGATGGCTGAGGAAAAAGCTAAACTCGAGCAGGACCGTAAAACTGTCACTTCAAGTACCGCTCTCCTAAGGAAAAAACTGTCTGAGCTAGATGCTAAGAATGAAATGATGAATTTGAAATTCCTCAATGCTTCGGGGTGTTTATTGATGATTGGGATGGGACCCGAGCCTCCGCTCTTCGACTCTTAGAGGAGAAGGATGCTTTGGAAGGATAGGAAGAAGTGAACCGTGTTGGGGTTGAATCGGAATGTTGGGGGTATTAGAATCGGACTGGACGAATAGGAAAAGAAGAGGAGAGCACCTATACACCCGCTGACGGACGCAAGTCTGGAAGTGTGCCTGATCTTAAATATACCAATTAGATCAGGACAGCTGAGAAGAGGAGAGCACCTCTATACCCGCCGACGGACGAAAGTCTGAACGCGTGCCTGATTGATCAAATCCATCAAGATCAGGGGACAGGGGCACCACGACTGAGTAAAAGGAAAAACTCTACATACGATACGATACGAATGATGTAATGCAGATACGACGAACCGAGAAAAGAAGTGGAGAGCACCTTTACACCCACCATAAGACTCGTTCTTATTTGGTGTGCCTGATCAAAGCCAACACCGATCAGGAAGGCTGTTGAAGAGGAGAGCGCCAGGAGTCCGCTGTCAATTTTTTTTTAATGACAAGCGTGCCTGATCACTATTTTTATATTTGATCAGGAAACAGTGTATATATTGTATAAATTGTTATTCTGGAGAGAAAGTAGAGGTGTGATAGTAA
The DNA here is from genome assembly GCA_947462335.1 of Harmothoe impar. Taxonomy (NCBI): domain Eukaryota; kingdom Metazoa; phylum Annelida; class Polychaeta; order Phyllodocida; family Polynoidae; genus Harmothoe; species Harmothoe impar. The sequence goes on along the minus strand of OX381707.1, from coordinate 3,898,023 downwards.
TATATTGTTGGTACAGTCCACATGTTAATATATATCCATACGTAAATGCATAAGTCTTACTGTTAATATGAAATGTGTTAAGCCGTTCATATTTGTAAACTTGTGTCGTTTTCTTTCATTGTACATAATGTGTGTATAATATTATTCGAGTAGTATGCTGTGCATACCCCTATGTATATTTTAGACATAACTTCATTTTTATATTTGTGTATACCTGAAGGGTATCCGTTTAAAAAAAATAAAAAAAGTTTATGTTTTGTCTAGGGGGGGTAATGTAGGGGACTCGAATCCCACTCGGATCGTTGTTACGTAAGCCGCCGGAATGTAGTAGTTCGTGACCCGTATATAGAGGGCGCGAGTATCAGTAAGGGGGTGCTGCGATCGGGTAGGGAGGGATATATAAGGCCGGAAGGCTCGAGTATTGGACAGACCTGACAAGGGCTCATACCGAATCGAACCGACTCTAGCTTGCCTGTATTAGGAACGTCAAATAAAACCTCTCTCTTTTGCATCCAGAAATTATAAAGAACCTTCCGAGTTGTTTATTCTGCGACCGAAAACTCTATACATACATACATTAAGTTTCACCCCATATCATATTCAGTATTAGAAAAGGTTACCTCTAAGCATGATAACACATACAATTACAATCTTATCATATAGATAAATATCTCATGATTTGCTTGTGCTGTCACCTGGTGTGGAGTTCCTGTGGGTATCTGGTTAGTAAAAAGATAGTCATAGTTTAGCAAAATCTTAGTTGGATTTAATAATGCTGATAAGTTAGTGGTTCTGACTAAGATATATTAGCATTGACTAACCTCCGGAATTTTCAGGCTAGACATGTATTGTAGCAATCCACACAGGGATCTGCAATAGTTTAAAAAAATTGCATTAATAATTGACTTTTCACTTTAATCTAATTAATCATAGGATGATGAAATCTTAAGTAAATTGCATTGAAGTAGTAGCATTGTGTGTAACTTTAAACATTGATGGAGACTATGGGTCATTATATGAAAGGTGGAGAAGAATTACTGTCCTTGTTTAAAAAATTGGATCAATGTGGATTCAATGAGCAAAGAAAAGCATAAGCCTCATTTTATCTTTTGGTAAAACTTACTGGAGATATCACAAGCTGCACAGGTACCCTCACAAACTTTGAGCACTGCAATATGTAGAGAGCAAGGCACAATCTGAATAAAATTGCTTCCTATGTTCACTTTGTTGAAATTCCTGAACAAAACAACATTGTCAACCCTTTATAAAAGAAACTTCCTCACAAATTTCCTTTGTTTTAGGTAATGTTTTCTGTTTCTTATATAAGTGTTTCATATACAATTCTACTCCTACCTCTTAGGAACAAACAATAAGAATGACAGATACATTGATTGCTACTTTTACGTAGCAGCAAAAAGTTAACAATAAACAGGAGGGAAAACCAATACAAATCTTGGAGAATAGTTCAGAATAGTACAAGTTTGATTACTTACAACAGGCCTGTTCACAGGCGTCAACAGCCCCCTCTGCAATAGGGTAAAGTATGAATTCAAATGGCTTTTCACTTTAATCATATTCATAAATTGATAATGCAGTCTTACATCATGTAAACATGGGGACATTAAAGTGTGACTTTACTGTCAATTGCATGTATGTGAATGCACGATTACTGTTGTATAGGTGAAATATAATGAATATTAATACATAATGAATATCAATATAATCTGTCTTTATGTAATGAAGAAGAACTAATGGGTAACTATTATACTATCTTGGTACAACTTACCACAATGTGTACTGCAGGAATATGGGGCTGCAATATCATAAAAGAATACTTAACATATAAGGCCTCCTCACTTACCCTTGCTGACCTATATATGTGTGTGCATGTTCATTAATAATGTATATATAACCTTATACAATGTAGCTGGGACTCCACTACCCGATTTTCTCATCTGATTGGACCTATTCTCACAAATCGAACCCAAACAGATGTAAATATAAACAAACCCTGAAGCATAGGGTTGTTAACATTTACACCTGTTTGGGTCCAATTTGTGAGAATAGGTCCGATTAGACGGGAAAATTGGGTAGTGGAGTCCCAGCTTTAGTGATCACGGTTAGGCATAGTGTGGATTGAAGTGGTACCGCATGATGTTTGATTATTCAGTGCCCTTAATGGGCACATAATGGTATTAACTGTGGCCATAGAAAATGTTTTGAACAGATAATATGTCTACAAACTTTATGAATTAAGTGAAATTCATTTTGAAATTAATCATTAAATGATGGGACCATATAACACTGCTTATTAAGGAGGGTATTGATGATGCAGTCTTACATAAGCTGTGAGTCAGAACTTATCACAGGATTACTGTTTAGTGAGTTGGATATGATTGCTGTCTTTCTTGGATATGTAATTTATTGATTGATGCAGTAGTACTTACCCGGTGGTGGTGTTGGTTCTGCTGCAATGTATAAATGTAAGGAGAAGATATGAACAGGAACTGTAACACTGACCTGGTAGTTCGCTTTTGTATCATGTAACATCTGATTATGGATGAATGTATTACTGTAATAGTGTAAAGGCATCAAGCAAGATATGTTAAAATAGCTTCACTTTGATGTTACATCAGTTGTACTTGAGAACATGATTTGACTGTAAATTATAAAGTGTGAGTGAATCTAGGACTCCAGGGGCCTGTTTCTTAACCCATATTTGATAGAACGATATTTTTTGGTGTTTCTAAAGGTGATATATTAGTAATTATGCTACACTAGTGCTCTATTAGTGTTCGTTCTACTAATAGAACTCAGTTTCACTAATACAATGATTTCGTAACATGTTTCTTAACCTCTTTTTGGCGTTACACTAGCGTTATATTAAGGCCGTTAATATATTGTTTAGCCTGTTTTAGTATAGCTGTTTAGGACCATGTCGAGGTGTGGGCATAAACTATATAGAATTGGTTGATAAAAAAAATTATTCCACAGACCTCTTGTACATGTATACAGGATATGTGAAAAAAAAAATTGGACAAAAAATATTTATATTGCAGTACTTATATAGCTGATAAGACGCAATTTGGACTTAGACATTTTAGCGATTTATCTAAATCTTATGGGTATATTAAGGATTCCAGTAATATTAATTATTATTGTTGTGCTAAGCGGGAGACCAATATGCAACCAGCAAGCCCGTGTTCATCCACTGAGAAAGTATGGGGAGAGGGCATTTCGTTATATTAATTATTATTCTTGTTGTATGTGGTACATATTTATCATTGCCGGTGGGGCGAGAAACACAGTTTTCGTCGTTCTATTAAGATCCTGATCGCCCTGTTAATTTTTCACGTTATATTATTATTATTGTTGTTGTATGTGGTATTTATCATTGCTGGTGGGGCCTTACTGACTGATCTGTGAGTTAGTACTATGCAGGAGAGATGGCGCCACCAACATCAGGGAGAATTTCTGCTGCTTTATACCTAGATGGCAGCACCGTTCTGCGCCTGCAGCTATTCCTGCACTGGGGAACCCCCTCCGTCTAAAGGGGATTCCACACTATTCTCTGTCTCTAATCTTTCTTAGTATATCGGTAGCACTAATATAGCTTAATATTGTAGGGGTTTCATATGCGTACAACTCGAACACAGGTTCCAAATTCGGTTTGAATGCAACAGGTTTTTATTCGATCACAGCCTCAAAAGTACACGAAGGTTTTCTACTCGGTTCACTTGGTCTTTCAACCATTCGAAGACACACAGGATTCTATCGATAGTTCGAAGCATTAGCAATACCGGACAGTCAAGCCCTGTGCCAGCATGGTTGGTGCAGGAGTCATAACGTGGGAGGGGTGTAGGTGCCCCTGTCAAAGCGAAGGTACGAAAGGTGTGGGTCAGAGCTCGTCCTGGGACGAACTCCTGAGGTAGCCAACCTCGGCCTCTTATATACCCTGAGCGCGGACCAAGCAGTGTCGACGTGGCACTCCTCCGTAGCGCCGTCTGGAGTGCCCTGCCCGGCTCCGCTACCGGGTAACCGAAAGGACATGGCTTAGGTGTTGCCACCTAGTGTCCGTTGGAGGCACTTACCGCTCTGACTCCACGGACCTTATATGTACACGTATTATTCGTGCCCCTACATCACCCCCACCAGATTATAACAAGGGTCGAAATACATCTGATATAATATAATATACTCGAATATAGGAGAATAATATCAGTGTACATGATGACAATACCGGGGTACATTTAAAGGAACGATATACGTTTTTACACATACATGTAGAAAGCACAATTTTAGATTTTAGATTGACCTGTTACACCAAACAACACTTACATCTCTATGTACAAAACAGGGATCTTACAGATCCAACACTATAACGACAAGATAGATACGTGAGTATCCATCTTTAATAAAGATATGAATATATACGAATATATATGTTCTATACTATTTCTAACTACAGTGATCACAGATCTGTATGGTTTTTGTTGAGATACAATATTGGTTACTACATTAATCATTTTAAGGTAAGTTAAGATTGCACGATATGTGACTTTTTAGGACGGAATGACACAGAAGTAATGGCTCGAAAATATTTATGTGGGCGAACCGTCCCTGGAGAGGTAATTACGTGAACTATTGGAATTATATAAAATACCTGGAACCAACATAGTTGTGACATTAACTCTTATAACCAAGGAATGTAGTAATATTAGCCTCCACATGAGGTAACCGATATATGACTCTATATCCTAAAAATAGATATACTTTCGAAATCCGAATACCAGTTGTTATGTCCAAAAAAAATTTGGAGATAAAGGTAGGTATCGAACGCTATGTACAGTTTTGGTTCGAATCATAGTATATAGTATAAGTTATACTCCTTAAAGTATGAACACCCCTTTTTTTTTTTTTTAGACAACGAAGACATTTCTTGACAATTATGCATTTTACACCTGGCTTATGTTTTTTTTTTCGAATCATGACCTTAATCATGGACGTTTTATAATAAGAACACAATTATTACAATATCATCGAAACATCATATGCACAAGTCATCAACCACACAATTGAACAGCCGAACACTCAAGTTATCTTATAAGTCCTTCACCAAGCTCTGGAGTTCTTCGAGGGACCCACTCCATTGGGTGAGTCCTATCCCGAATACCCGAATGAACTTAACGTTCAGCGCCTTCATAGTTTTGGCCTGATCGTCCAAAGTGTCTTCCGCAGCTTTTTGGAAGGCACGAGCTGTTGAGAGTTCCTTCTTCGATTGTGCCAGCTGCTTGGTAAGTTCGATCACCTTATCTGGCTCCGATTGTTCGTCAATCCGTTGTTGTTCGAAGATCTTCCTCAGTCTTTCGACCTCCTTGCCCTGCATGGTGATGGCATAGCCGGCTGATGCTCTTGCCACACAGGCTGCATATCGCTGCATGCCAGCCAGGTGTTCCTGCAACCATCGTTCGTATAGCTCCTTATGCAACACTGCATCCGGAGCCTTCACAGGCTCGAAGTAGTCTTTTGGAAACTGTACCCTCGGCCGAATGTTCTCACCACTTATCATCAGGTCATACCACCTATCTGGATCAACTGCCGGTTCTTCACGAACGTTGGGCTTATAGGGCACGGTGGCTGTGGTGGTAGTGGTGGTGAGCATGGTGGCAGCGACAGTTGCTGCTTTCCCTCCTCCAGTAGTTGTCGTTGGTGTGGTGGTAACTGGGTTCGAAGTGGTCACTGGAACCGGGTCCACTACAGGCTCAGTTTTCCTGGATGTTGAATCCGCACTAGTGGCAGGGGTTTTACGCCCCACCGACTTTGTAGAACTGTCAGCCTTTGGTTTTACCTTATCTTCTGCCCGAGGAGTGAGGATGGTCGTCACCACCAAGTCCTTTTTCCCAGGCAGCACAAAGTGATCCGAATCCCCCATCTCCACATTCCGGGAGTCCGGTTGGCGGAGGGCATCCCCTACAGAGATACCCGTGGGGAGATTTTTGTACGGATCCTTCTCAGTCTGTACCTCCGGACCAGGAAAGTCCATTGAAGGGTACTCAGCCCTGCTAGCCAGGTTACCAGGGGTCAGAGGACGAAGGGTTTGTAGTTGGGAACGACCCTTGGGGGCTGAGAAGTCCGGGCCATAGTCAGGACGCAAGTCCTTCAGTGGGGACCGGTGCTCAATAGTTGTCGCGCGCCCTCGTGCTGCAGTTGGAGCTCTCGGAGCCGGAACCTCCGATTTGACCTTTTTACAGTCAGGTTCGGAAGTGGCTGGACTTCTGGTTTCACTTCGTTTCCCCGGAAGGGGGTTGGCCGCTCTCCAGTCGTACAACTCCTTATACAAGGTGCTGTTCAGGTCCAGTCGACCACGTCGATCTGTACGCTGGAAGACAGCTGACTGCTTCGAATTCCTGGTTAACTGGACCTTTCCGAATTGGAAGGTCTCAATCGTGATGGTTTCGAACTTTACTTTGTCCAGGCCTGCCACCAGTGATGCATGGAGATCTCCAACGTTCTTTCTGGCCAACATCATGGCTTGGCCATGACATTGTATTAGGTGCTCGATCATTCTGCCTCTTCGGGTGGTCCACACTCCGGAACACCTTTTGTTTGCTTTGCCAGTATCAGCGCAGACATACATCGCACGGTGGTGCATGTGGTATTCAACGAGATGCCGCATAAATCGAAGACGAGTAGGCATGGGGCGGTTCTCGTGTACGTAGTAGCTGCGACAGGAATCGAATGGACAATCCTCCCTTACCCCTTCCTTATACCGGGCCATCGCCCATCGTATTTTGGGGCGTCCCTCATGGTTGTAGTAGGTCTCGGGGAACTGTTTTCGATCCAGCAGCTGATTGAACCAGTTTTCTGTCCATGACCAGGAACTGGGTGAAGTCATATTGGACCTCATCCATTCTTCGTCATCAGACAACCCTTCATGGTCCGTTGCTTTGGGACACGAATACATCTCCCTCGATCGTTTGCAGTGTTCCATGCACTCGGGCCTAAATTTCTTGAAGCCCCCGCTGGCATTGCGCCAGATCATCTCTTCCACCCGCGAACTCGGAACGTCTGCTGAGGCATTTGTCCCTGCAGCTGGAGGGGGCGACGAAACCACTGGTGGCGTGTTTGAATGTCCTGACTCGGAGGACGTAGACGGAGATACAGGCATATCAACCTGCACTGGAGTCTTGGTCGGAGTTGCTGGAGGGGTCGAACGCGTCCGGGTGGGTGCCCTAGGAGGCGTCGAAGGAGTAGAGGCCGTACCGGATACTACGTCCACCAACCTCACGGTTGGGGCATATTAATCGCAGTAGTTTGGGGAGGCGAAGGATGAGGGACACAGGGCTGTCGTGCCTCACTCTTCTTTGCCTTCCGTTTCTGGCTCTTTGGAAGTTCGAAGGGGACCTCCTCCACATCCGAAGCGTCGGACAAGGACCGTCATTTTTGCTGTGGATCGGGGTTCTTACGGGACTGGGCTCGAGTCATCGGAGTTCTGGGGGCAGTTTGCATAGCTTCCAGAGTTAGCCGTAACTGTTCATTGGCTGCCCTGAGTTCATCGGATTCTCTGACCACCTGAGCATAACGAGCTTCGTGCTCAACTGATCCTGAGGTATCCGAATGGATCTCCAGCGGAGTCAACTCCACGATAGCTGGTTCTTTTTCGAATGGGACTGGTGAAGGTCCCGGAGCTTTCGGAAGAGATTCGGATTGAGACTCAGTAGTCCCGGTGGTAGTAGTTGGTTCTTCGAATGACGTTGAAGCCGAATGGGGAGTACTCGAAGAGCACTCGGACTGAGCTGAGGCAGGTTCGGATACCTCGGACATAGCCGGAGTAGCTGGAGGAGTACTAGTTTTGGAAGTTTTACGGCTACCTCTGGTTTTGGTGAGTTTCTTTTTCTTCCCCTTCGTACTGGTTGTGCTCCCATCACTTGAGGGCACTGCTTCCTCCATAGCTTTGGCTTGTTGGAGATGCCGAAAGTTCGTACCACATCGCAGTAGGATCTTTCCAAAGATCTCGTTTTTGTAGGCTCCCCGGATGGCTCCTTCGTAACTCTAGCCAATTCCCCTCGTGGTGGTAGAATCCATGTTCCTCCAGCTTGTCTAGCACCATCGACATGAGTGTGGGATGGAGCTTCAGCGAGGTGTCGAACGGCGGGTCGCACTCCAGCACTTCCATGAGTTGTTGCTGGGCCAGCGATTTTCGTACGAAGTCTTCCATCTCTTCGTCAGATACTGCATGGATGGGCAATTTCTGACTTACCTCCTCTAACTCCGGCATCTCGTCTTCTTCCTCATCACCTGCTGCGTTGAGCCGGGTTGGTGTCGAATTGTCTATGTCTTTCGAAGCAACACGTTTTGGGGCATTGCGCCACGGCAACGGCCCCAGGTTGACTGTAGCCGGGGGTGGCATGGCCATGCTGTCCCGCTCAGCCGTCGAATAGGAGCCAATCCCCGCCACACGGACGGTAACCGCACTCCCGGTGGATTCAGAGGCGGATTCATAATCCGATTCATGAGCGTTGTCGAATTGGCCATCGTCCATTCCGAACGGATCTAGCTCGTCGGACTGGAGGCCCTCACCGGGGGTGTACTGCTCCTCCATCGCAGTCGAATGTTTTCAACGAAAACGAAGTTTAAAAATCGAAGATTTGCGGAGTACGAAGCTCCGCGTGTCCTAATGACACTATGAGCGGGAACTAACCAGGTTGGCGCGTATTATGATGTGGTTTTGGAGACTCTTGGTCGACTACAAGACCCTTCTTCCTCCTCCTTTGCCCTGCAGCGTCCGCACTGATCCAATATGGCGACCGCCCTTCTTGTCTCGTGATGCCACGCCCGCCGCGGGAGCGAAGGTCAACCAATCAGCGTTCACGCTTCACCGGATAGCCCTTTTCTGACGGATAACACGGCGGGAGACGCTCGCGTTTCCCGCCACTAATCGAACGGGTAGCTCACCGGAGTGTAATCCTTATTGAGTCAGTTCCACAGGACCAGGGGTACCGCTAATCATGAATTCTTCAGGAGTGTAGTTCCGTCTGCCACCCTCGGGGACGTTCATGATCAACACCCACCCTAGTTCTGCTCACTCGACAGCAATTAGGTCTGTACTACCATCATGGGATCGAAACTTCTTGTTGTGTATACAAATTAGGTCACAGCAGTCCCCCGGTTATGCCGTGGACTGCGCCTTAACCCTACCTTGGGTTCTTTAGACCTGGTCGTCCGGGAAGATTCGACAGGATGTCCAGTAGTCAATTGGACAGCCCTCCTCCCCTTCAGACCTTCATTTGCCGAGACTTTTTTTACGCAGTTTTTATCCTTCTTGCTAGAAGCTCGAATTGGTAAATTTTTTTTAGGCCTACCCCGGCCCCGCTTTAATTTACCAATACCAGGAGGCATAGGTTTCTTCTCATCTGAGGGTATCACTAGTTTCTTAGGTCTACCAGGACCACGTCGTTTCGGGGTGGTCGCTCTCCACTCAGTGTTATCTGACTTCGAATGCTCTCCTGACTTCGAATGCGCTGAAGCATCACCCTGCCACCGACGTAGGCGAGCTATATTGGATTTATACAAGCGTCCCAGCAAGGATTTGATCACCACTGTGGATTCTGAAACAATCCGAACCACAGTAAAGGGACCGTCCCAGTTGGGTGACAACTTCAGCTGCTGTAGGGGGTCGTGTAGCCTAACTACTTCATCCCCCACTCGAAAGGACCTAAGTTTCAAACCTACGTCATAGCCCACTTTTTGCCATGAAGCAGATTTGCTTAGCTCACATCGAACCATCTCGTATGCGGACTTGAATTGATCCCTCAATGCCTCCACGAACATCACCTGACAGGGTATTTCAGCGTTTATCCCAGCTACGCCAAACACCAAGTCAGCAGGCATAATCAAGTCCTCTCCGAATACTAACAGATTGGGGGAACAACCGGTGGAAGCATGCACCGTACTATTATAAGCATGTACCGCAAACTCGCATTGCTCGTCCCAATCATCCATCTGACTGTTGACCAGAGGCTTCAGGACTTGTATCAAGGTTCTGTTGAACCTTTCTTCTTGACCATCAGACTGAGGCCTGTACGGATTCGTTCTGGTTTTGCATATAGCAAGGTTATGGCACATTGCTGCCCATAACTCAGATTCGAATTCTCTGCCTTGATCACTATGCAACATCAAGGGTACGCCTAGATGAAGCACCCAACCCTTTACAAATGCACGAGCACATGTATGAGCCTTATGATCTTTCAGAGGAAACAGTGTACTTCGAATAGTAGTCGGAGATCACCATCATGCACGTGTTTCCATCAGGAGTGGTTTTTAGGCCACTAATGATATCAACCGCTATGCGTGCAAATCTAACTCCCCAAAGCTCTTGAGTTAGTGGCAACTTCCCCAGGCCTTCACCTGGTTTGCTCAGACAACAATCTGGACAAGTAGAGATCCACCTAAGCAGATCTTTACTCATACCAGGCCAGTAATACCTTCTGGAGAGTCGCGCCAAGGAGCGCTTCTTTCCAAAATGTCCACTGGTCTGATGTCCGTGTACGAAATACATGATATCCCTCCGCATAGCTGTGGGTATCACGATTTGCCGAATTTTGGTCTTGTACGGTGTTATCTTCCACCTACATAAGATACCGTCAACAACAGTTAGCTCAGACCATTGAGCAAGTAGCTGTCTCATTTCCCGGTTCTCAATCGAAATGGCTGGTCTTTGTGGTTGGGTACCACTGGAGACCTGTTCTATTAGTCTTGACATGACAGCATCACCCTTCTGGAATTGCCTGATAGTTTCGGTGGACCATTCCATTGCTTTAGAATGTCCTACATCATACGGCATTTGAACTCCAGCTATTACAGCATTATGGGCTCCACAATCATCGCAATCCATTCTAGAACATTTCCGTATGGGTCTTCTCGAAAGGGCGTCAGCATTGATATGCTTGCTCCCTGCTCTATGTTGGATTTGGCTATTTTCCAACCCGAACTCGGACAAATGGGTCAGCCATCGACCGATCATTCCTTCTGCTTCCTTAAAGTTCAACAGCCACCTTAAGGAGGAGTGATCTGTCCGTAAAGTAAAGTCACCTCCCCAAAGGAAGTGCTTAAACTTCTTCGTATACACCACTACCGCCAACAATTCGCGCTTAGTGGTACAGTAATTCCTCTGAGCCTTATTGAGGGTATTACTAGCGAAAGCCAGTGGCACTTCTATCCCCTCTTGCATCTGGGATAGAGCAGCACCTATACTGTCGTTACTGGCGTCTGTGTCCAGTATGAAATGTCCATCAGCTGTTGGATATTTCAAAACTGGGGTGGTTCGAAATAGGTTCTTCACGGCTTCGAATGCTAGATCTTGTTCCGGACCCCATGGGAAAGGCTCCTTCCTTCTACCCGGAGTCCAGTGAGCTAGAGCCTGCATAGGCTGAGCTATTCTGGCATACCCCGGTAGGAAGTCCCTGTAGTAACTACAGAAGCCCAGAAAGGACCGTATGTCTTTAGGTCCCTCTGGCTTTTCCCATTCCGATACAACATCTAGTTTCTCAGGATCCGCTTTAACCCCCTCAGTGGATATTATCCGACCGAGATAGTTAATGGAAGTCCTAAATAGGTGACACTTCTTTGGTTTCAATTTCAAACCATGGGTTATCAACCTCTCGAAAATTTTGACTAGAGTAGCCAGGCACGATTCAAAGGTCTTCCCAAAGACAATTACGTCGTCCAGGTACACCAAACACTCCTTCCACAACAGATCACTCAACAGAGATTCCATCATGGCTTCGAATGTAGCAGGGGCGTTACACAATCCGAACGGCATCACATTGTACTGGAAAAGACCGACATGGCTCGAAAAAGCTGTCTTTTCCTGATCCTCTTCCTTCATTCCAACTTGCCAGTATCTGGATTGCAAATCCAGCGTACAAAACCATTGGTTTCCGCCCAGGGAATCAATAGTCTCGTCTATACGGGGGAGAGGATAGGAGTTTTTCTTAGTACAACCATTTAATTTTCGATAATCGATGCAGAAGCGAATTGTGCCGTCTTTCTTAGTCACCATCTGAACAGGACTGGACCAGGGGCTAGTGCTGGGAACAATCACCCCTAATCTCAGCTGATCAGCGATTTCCTTCTCGGCCATCAATTTCTTCTTCAAAGGTGGGCATCTATAAGGGATTTTGAAAGGTACAGCGTCCTCTGTAGTGATGGAATGTAGCACCTTATCAGTTCGCCCCAAACCAGTGGGCTCCCCGAAGGCTGCATCATATTCCACCAATACCCGTCTCAACTGATCTTTCTGGTCCCCCGTCACCAAGCTCGAATCGTCCACCAACTTCTGAAGTTCCGGACGCAAATCGAACATCCCTTCAAGGTTCGGTTTGGTATCTTCTGAGAATATACTGGTGCTTGCCTGTGCAACGATCACCTGCCCCACGGGAGTACCTTTCATCAGATAACGGACTTCACCACCAGGATTCGAAATAGGAATTAAATTCCTGCTGCCACTGCCTACGAAAGTATCTGCACTCTCGAGTCCAATTGATGCAAGTCTCACCACATCGGGTTCAACCACCGCCATCTGGTCTCGGAAGATACTGTCACTCGAAAACAGCACATCACATGTCTGTCCTGGGGGTATCTTAACCGTCTGTACCACCGAGACTACAGAAGATACCTTTCTCAACACGCATTGCACGGCCACCTTGTACGGATGTTCTATCTTTAACATCCCCTTACAAGGTTCCAACATTGCCCCGTACAACGCAGCGAAATCTAATCCGATGATGCCATCATCACTCAGATCAGCAATAGTAGGGGACAGAAGATAATCCTGTCCACCTATATTGATTTCGAAAAATGCTTTACCAAACGTCTGCATGCAGCTACCGTCGGCCGAATGAGCTTTTACCCTCGTTGTGAAGTTATCTGGCTCATCGGCTACAAGGTCATGGAATCTCTTAGAGATCATGGAGTGACTAGCTCCAGTATCCACTAGGAATTCCGCGGACCTTCCCTTTACTGCTACAGTCAAATACCACCTCTTCCCATCTAGTGGTGATGGGTTAACGGTGAAACGTTCGAAATCCTTAGTGACACCAAGATCTACTCCCCGTCGTTTCAAGTGCTTCAAACAGGGATGATCCGGGGACAATCGGGCACTACTGACTACTTCCAGCTCCTGTATCCAATTTGCCGCTTCCCCAGTACTTCCTCCTCGGACGTCTACTTTCCTGGGTTCATTGGACATACTTAGAAGGGACTGATCAGGCCCCTCCTCTAAGTTTCCAATCTCTACTGCACCTCGGACTTCCTCGCTTGCACCGCTGGCGATAAGCTGGCTTTCCTTCACCTTAGGGGTCATTACCTTGCCATCCCGAGCAACCCCCTCTAGTTTTCCGTTTTCTTCTCCTCAGGCTTTGGTACCGGCTTCTCAGCTGGGCATTCTGCAGCAAAGTGTCCCAGGGCCTGACACCTGTAACACTTCCTAGTGGTCTTGTCCACTCTCGGCTTCGAATTCCTCCCTGTTGATTGCTGGTTTCCAGACATCAAGTCAGTCAACCTTAACAGAAGTTCTTCCATAGAACTGGGAGTTGAGGATGTAGTCGAAGGTGCGCTTGTAGCTCCTGGGGTCACAGGTGGTGTTTTCCTGTCAGCCTTCGGATAGAGCTTCGAATTCGAATTGGAATAAGATTTGCCGCTGTTCCTTTGAGCAACTGCGCCAATCTCCTCCTCCCTTCCAGAATCACCTTCCTCTGTATCAGAGGCTGGTGGGTCTTGTACCATACTGGAAGTTCTCGAAAGTACTCTCGAAGATAGCAGATGCCGTTTCCTGTCATAGTCTTCTATGGCCATGAACAAATCAGTGAGAGAAGTTCCAGCCTTCCAACTATCACATGCTGCGGTCCGTTCATTAGAATCCCTTAATCCCTCAATGAATTGCGAGAACAAATCATCTAGGAACTGTGGGTCATCTAACTGCCATCTTGGTCTAGCCCTTTGCAAGAGAGATTGCAATTCTAGACCCAACACACGGTGCGACTCGTTTGGTTTTTGAGTCCGTTTCCGAAACAATCGAAGCGGATCCTCATTACCCACATTACCTATCAGGTAACTGGCGCATTCCACCAATTGGGTAAACGATCCGGCACCATGCATCGTTCTCCATCTCGAAACAGCTAGCTTGCCGGGGCCATTTCTCAATGCCCGTAAAAGCTCGTCCAACGATTCCTCCTCTGACCATCGATTATACCTCATATCGTCCATGAAGTCTGCGAACCAGTCCTGCCATGGCTGTCTTCCTGTGAACGGAATCGGAGTGGTTGCAGTGCGTCTAGCAGCGTTGTGGTTGTCTCGATGCAACAGAAAAGACTGCTCAATGCTCCAGTCAACGATATCAGCATTATCAGCTTGTCTGCTAACACAGTCCACTCCCATTTCAGCAATGCAGGGGTTCGTATCATAAATCAATTTCATCCCAGGGGACATTGATTCGCGGCGAGATACTCGTCTACCTGCATTTGTAGGAGATCTCCCTAGCCTCCTTGAGGGCCCACTCGAACGTTCATTCGGATCAGATCTCGAAGATCTCTCATTCGAACCCGGACGGCTTGGTCTCTCTCGAGAGCTAGAACGACTGGGAGGGTTCGAATGGTCGTCATCATACGACGTTGGGCGTTGGTCACGCCGTGAAGATCTTCCATCCGAATCCCCTGTATCAATGGTCACTCGTTTAGGTCTCCCTCCGGTTGAGGTAGAGGCACCACCCCCACCAGATGATGAGTTGTATATGCCACCACTGACATGATCGAACCCTGAATGGCCACTTCGAGTTGACTCTTCATCTCGTTTCTTCTGTAAATCTTCCACTTCCCGGATTAGACGATCCTTTTCTTCCATCATCGCCTTGGTTGCTTCTCGGATCGTATCATGGAGCTCGTCCGAATCATGTATGGTCTTATCTTGACGTTGTTCAAGAGCTTCAGTACGTCGCCGCAAGACATTCTGCTGATGAGAGAACTGGTTTTCCATATGTTCCAGTTCCGCCTTCGTTGTGTCTAAGCGGTTCTGTTTCTCCATTGTTGCCCCGTCTAAATCTTCATTCTTGTTTCGGAGCTGTACCAACCGATGACTCAAAGCTTCAAACTCTTCATTCATCCTGTCCATCTCTGCAATCCTTGCTCCCTCGAATCGATTTTTCTCTTCTTCGAAATGACGACGTGTCACCTCCTGCCGCTGGTGTCGTTCAGCATGCAGCATGCTCATGCCCTGTGTTGGCATAGGAGCAATGTGCCTCTTCGAACCGCCAGTTTCAAACAAAGAATCATCTAGGTTTGACCCCAGATCTTTTCGAATAGTATCAGGATTGCCTCTCCTTGGTTCTGGTGTAGAACTCGAACGGTTTGGCCCATAGTGTTTCTCAAGGGCTGCTACCACCTCCGGATCCGG
Organism: Harmothoe impar; assembly: GCA_947462335.1. Taxonomy (NCBI): domain Eukaryota; kingdom Metazoa; phylum Annelida; class Polychaeta; order Phyllodocida; family Polynoidae; genus Harmothoe; species Harmothoe impar. The sequence goes on along the minus strand of OX381707.1, from coordinate 3,882,576 downwards.
ACTCGAAATAGGATGAAGGGACGCTCCACCCTTTGCCTGTTCAGCCATGTTCACCCTAACCGACTGTGCTATTCTGTGTTTCAACCGAACTGGTCACGGCACCAATGTAGGGGTTTCATATGCGTACAACTCGAACACAGGTTCCAAATTCGGTTTGAATGCAACAGGTTTTTATTCGATCACAGCCTCAAAAGTACACGAAGGTTTTCTACTCGGTTCACTTGGTCTTTCAACCATTCGAAGACACACAGGATTCTATCGATAGTTCGAAGCATTAGCAATACCGGACAGTCAAGCCCTGTGCCAGCATGGCTGGTGCAGGAGTCATAACGTGGGAGGGGTGTAGGTGCCCCTGTCAAAGCGAAGGTACGAAAGGTGTGGGTCAGAGCTCGTCCTGGGACGAACTCCTGAGGTAGCCAACCTCGGCCTCTTATATACCCTGAGCGCGGACCAAGCAGTGTCGACGTGGCACTCCTCCATAGCGCCGTCTGGAGTGCCCTGCCCGGCTCCGCTACCGGATAACCGAAAGGACATGGCTTAGGTGTTGCCACCTAGTGTCCGTTGGAGGCACTTACCGCTCTGACTCCACGGACCTTATATGTACACGTATTATTCGTGCCCCTACAATATATTAAATGGTGATATATCTAGAAATGTCCTGATATAACTACTTTAAAGGTAACCAACAGCCGAAAAATTGGCAATTCTGTTTCATAAGTCGTTATACTAATATTTTTGTTAATATATCTAAAATAGAAATATTAATTTTTCGCCTTTTGCAACAGGCTACTTTTCGTTACCTCTTGTTATATTATCTCTGATCTATTAAGACATGAATATAACGGTCTAAGAAACACTTGTTAAGAAACAGGCCCCTGTTAGGTTCATCACTTTCTTGTGATACACTCTTATATTGCTAGATAATAAGAAGCTAAATAACCTGTGGTTATAGATACATGTTGACCCAGTGTTTGTGGTGATTGGAGATATATGTATGATAGAACCTTTTTCTATGAAGTCCCTTCAAAATTCTATAAGTCCCTGAGCGTTTCACATGCCTGTACCCGTGGTTAACATGTTGTAACTTAAGATGTTTTTTCTTGCAACCTACTTACCGAATATGGTTTCTCATCCATTTTCTAATTCTTATGATCAACAGTTACACTAGGTAGAACAAGGATAAGAAAGACTTACTACATTTCAGATGGTTGCAAAAGCAGTTGACACAGGATACTGTAATAGTTTAAAAGGAAGATATTAATAAATCTTTTCACTTTAATTTCATTCATCATTTGTTGATGAAGTCTCCCATGATTCACATTGATGTAATAACATTCCGTGTAACTTAAAACATTAATTGAGAGTATATAGGTCATTATATGATTATTACTGTGACAGGTGGAATAAAATTGCTGTCCTTGTTTAAAGAATTTGATTAATGTTGATTCAACAAGCAAAAATAATTATAACCCTCATTTGTTGTTGTTGTTGGAAAACTTACCAGTGTCCACACCATCTAGACATTCACTTTCGCAACTGTTCTCGCCTGCAATGTTTTAACAGCAAGGCACAATATGAATAAAACTGGTTTCTCTCTTAACCATATTGAAAATCTTGAACAAAACAATACCCTTTATAAATTAAGCACAGATTTTGATAAATGAAAGAGCAATTATTTTAATTTTAATTTTTTCCCCACAAATCAATAATATTTCCCATGAGATCTCCTAAGCACCACCCCTTTTTGAATAAATTAGGGGCAATGAAGGCCACGTAACCAAATACTCCATTCTGATTAGAATCTAGGGTCATCATGATGACCTAACCATTACATAATATGCAAACTAGCAGTCCCTTGACCAAACACTAGCCTCTTATGCGCCATTATTCAAAGGGAAGCCTCTAATTAGCTGATTCAAATTTCCCGCCACTCCCAGCTTGGAGGTGACCTGGCCAAGCTGGCCTCTGATTGGTTGCTACGGGTGGGAGCCTTATCCTATAGGATACAGTTCATTGACGCCAATACATACTATGCTACTATTCTTGATTACACAAATTTGCAATAGGGCAAAATACAAATTTAAAGGACTTTTCACTTTAATCATTTTCATCAATTAACGATGCAGTCTTACATTTATAAGGTGAGGATATAAAGTGTGGCTTAAATTTTGATTGCAGTTGAGTGAAAGCATGTGTAACAAACGTGACTTTGTTCTATTAATATTGGTGATAAGTTATTAAGGAAAGAATAAGGTTGATACAGTTCGGGTAAAGTGTACAGGTTGCAAATAAGGTTATGTTTATTCACAGAACCTCAACAGGCAAAGCTAAGTAAGAAAACTCCCTATAGAGTTCGGAGCGGGTCAGTAGCCCTTAAGCAGATGTATTTGACTGGGCACTCTGGATTCAGATATCCAGAATAACCGACGAGTTCCACTGGGTGCTGGCTATATATAGGCGACCAGCCTGCGTGCACACACACCGACCCGAAGCCTATAGTGACCTCTATCCATACCCCAAGCCCGGAGCAGGTGCTGCCACCTGCCGTTGTACTGAAGGGTTGGGACCAAGCTCGCAACACAGCGCCCAACAGAACCTGTCATGGTGGTATGACCCCAATCCCTGCCCCTTCACTACCGCCTACCAGATAGTAACAGGGTGGTAATTACTAAGGTTATGTCTGGAAACACTTCTCCGCAGTATTATCTTTATACAATACTTCCTTAGGTGCTAAGGTATAACAACATGACAAATTAGTTCTGTTGAATGTATGAGTATTATCAACATCACAAAGTATATACAATGACTGTAATTAATTCCACTCTACTCCCTAGGATTGATAGAGTCAACTTGTACATACTATACATTTTAAGCATACCTGAGTATCTTTTCACCTGAACACAGTAAGATAAAAAATGTCGTCCCTACAGGACCCCGGGTTTTTAATACAACCCATAACAGTATTATCACATAATACTAATAGTAAACATTAATTACAAAGTAGGTGATAACCTCAACCAACATAATTATTAAGTATTTAAAGAAATGTAACATGTTACTAAAATCACAAGTCCGGGATCCTTGAGATGGTCATTCCGCCCGGCTTTCAGAACCTACTTCATACAGCTCTTAATAACTGGACCAGAAAGTTCGGGGGAATAAGATAATTAGTAACTGCTTGTCTCCAGACCACGTATCCGCAGTACTAAAGGACACTAGGCCTGGATGAAAAAAAAAGAAGTTTATACTGTGGGTCTCCTGACCGTGTCCATCACGGTAAAAGTATGAGGGACACTCGGCCCTATATAACTTGCGTAGAAAAATAAACTCCCGAGGTAGATATTAGTCCGAGACTGCTCCATAGTCCTTCAGTGGTCGAGTGGTATCCAGCCAATGTCCTCACAAACGACGACTGCTCATCTTCTCCCTTGTCCGGATCCATTTCTCATTGACCGAACAGGGGTAATTCTGTCTGGTCCACCCTCAAAAATCCAGATAGGATAACCTAAGAGGTGTCAGAATCAGAGACCGAACCCTTAGGTTTGGTCTCCTCACCAGAGTCGGAATCCTCATGTACTTTCTGGTCCATCTCCAGAAGCCAGATATCCATCACAGCCCGGCTCCCATCTCATTTCTTCATTTCATCCCCAAAGCAAGCCCAGTGAACAAAGTAGGTTTTTTAACGTTTTGAAACGTTACAAATTATAACGTTATTTTACATTATATGTAGAACGTTATTTTGCGCTGTAATACGGTTCACAAAAAAACATTTGTATTTACAACGTTATTCAACGTTATATAACGTTTTCATTGGGCTATGGTTTATCACACAAGTGTTGGGAACTCGCAACATGAGGGGGTGGGGGGCATTTGATTTTCGTGTGAGGTACACGTATATGAATGGCACTGAAATTCGGATGTTTAATATTGATAGAATTAGGTGATTCACATTTCCTAGAGAAAAGCTCTGTGGAGCTGGTTTTCTAGCTTATACCCCATCCTTTAGAAACAATTTGTATAAAGTGCATTCATATAATATCATCTGCAACAGTTTAGTGACATTTTTTATACGTATTTGATTCAGGTTGCTGCAGGTTGGGGCTCAAACCTTGGTGAATTGAATATTGAGTAGGACATAATATTATACAGCCCAGTGGGCACAGAACATTTAATCAACATTGATAACTGGTTGTCAATGTTGATTCAATATTAATTCAACATTGATTCAACGTTGAACTCAATTTTGTGCCCACTGGGAGGGAATGTTGAATGACTAGACACTAATTGCACCAGTCTCCATGCCTAGGTATCAGAAGATCAGTGGTTCGAACCCAGCCTTGGACGACGTTTTCTTCTACCTACTTTCTCCTCGATGCACATTTATAGAGTAGACTACATTTGATGTCAAATACAAATATAAGAAATTATGTTCTTTACTTCTCACACAGATATTACATAAACTTCAAATTGCAAAATCGAAAATTTATTAAAACATGACAGGGATTAGAACACCCAATCCTCTGATCGTGAGAGTGCATTGAACACTTAGGCCAGGAAGACTCTGTCAAACTGCCTCTCTCTTTATACCTACAATGCTGTGCAATGCACCTTAACCCTACTATTTGGAGGTTTTTTCATCAACATTTTATTATGTAAAACTACTTTTGTAAACGACCCCCTTTTCTCTTTGCATTTTATGTAGTTTATCAATTACTAAGTGTAATAAGTGCCATATTCTATGTAAAGACACCTTGGCTGTGTGGTCTGAGCACTGGTACAAGAGTAGTACCCTCACAGGTTCGAATCCCAAGAAGATCCCCATTTTCCCAACATGAATTAACCCTACTAATAGGAGGGTTTTCCATTACAATTTTCAAACGTTTTCCGTACCTTTAGGAAACTTTATTTCTACGTTATATGACGTGTTCTTGTTCACTGGGAGAAAGGGACAGATTTGTGACATTGACACAAAGGTCAAACACCAACTTGTGGAAGGCATCCTGCCATGAATGCACTATTCCTTGCTGAATAGCTAGCAAAGGAACTCGGGTCCGCCGGGGTGAAGTACGCTACTGGCCTTCGATGCACAACTAGAAAAACCCTCTGGTATCTCTTCCGGCTCCGGATTATCCTCCGGCTGCTCCACAGGCTAAGGGTCTTTCTGGGGTTTAGACTTGTCAGGATTCTTCCCCTTTGAACCCTTCTTCTTGGGTTTCAAGTCCCAACCTGAGACCTGAGCCTCTTCACCGGGTATCAGGATGGAAGGCCTCATCAACAGTTTCCTATTGACTCTGGTCCTACGCGTCAGGCACCGAATCCTCCACCCGCCCGGGTTTTGGAGTTCTGTTGTCCTTAGGACCAGCACTCTAGTCGGTCTTTGTCGAAGTGAAGGTGGGCCCAGCAGGGGGCTGCACCTTCTCCAGGACCGATTTACGATCATCACTCTGAGTCTCTTAGCGGAGTCAGAGTTGGCCGGGCCCGTTCCCAGGTTGGGAGGATCCACTTCCAGTTCGATATTTCACGAACTCATTATACAGCGTTCCCACTACTAGATGCAATCGGTTAGGGTTGTTGTTTACCTTGTAAAACACCTTAACCTTCCCCGGTATAATGGTTCCGAAATCCGTTTCGAGATGATCGTGTGCCCCAGCACAGAAGTTAGCCCAAGCATCGTCATCGCGACTGCCTGGGATAAGAGCATAGAATTTAAAGAGATAAGGGAGTGGCTGGCTCCTGTATCTACTACATATTCACCCATCCTACTGGCCACAGTAATAGACACATACCACCGCTACCCTCCCAAGGAAGACGGATTCACAGTGAAGTGTTTAGAGTCCTTCAGAGCAGCCAAATCTAACCCACTTTTGTTCAAATGGTCGAAAACAAGGATGATCTGGGGAAAGCTGGGTACAGTCAGGCCTCGGTATCCCAGGCGGGTCGGTTTGTGTTTAAAGTCAACCAATGTCTGAATCGACCGGGTGGGTGAAATGACGAGGGTAGAGGGGGTGTAGGGGGGGGGGACCTGGGCCAGTCATGGGTGGGGAAGCAGGGGAGGGAGCGGTCATGTCATTATTTGGGGGCATAGAACACCCATGGCTGTAAGGATTGGAGTTGAGATTATTCATTTTGTGAACTTAATAAATTCGCAGAATTTTAAATTGAAGTCCTTAATAGATATATCAAAATAAGCTACCTGTCGGTTTTTACAGTTTGTCCATCCTACAAGAATTAAATATTCTATAGCACTATACGGTTAGTGCATGTAGTAGAACTGTAATTGCATAGTTATTGGGATAGTTACACAGTTATGACAGCACTCTCCATTGGGGAAGTGTGTAGTGGTTCGGAATCTCAGAAAGAGAACAAGAACGTCAGTTTCCAAGTGCGAAGTAGAAAGCGTGTTTTATTCAACGTATCCCTATTACAATTGAATCTAGTCTTAACCCGAAGGGTAAGACGAAGCAGTCCTGGTTCAATCTAGCGATTGGGGTAGGGTAATGCGGGGAGTCAGCCGGGCCTGCACTGACTGGCGACTATACGAGGAGGGGAGGTTTATATACCCCCTTTGGATGTGAAATGAACATGGTCACGTGTCGGTTGGCTCCCGCCTGAAACGTGGTGCGCAGTACCCGAGAGAGGACAGTCGCCCCCTCTGGGATACCGCCCACACTAACGCCAGGCGGGAACAACCCGAACTTAATCCTCCTCGGTCACCTGGATATAAATGATTACCGTAGTAAACCCCTACACTACCCCCCCTAGACAACACTAGGTGTGGTAAAAACCTGAGTAGTAGACTCATAATAAAATAGTTTGACAACCAGAAGTAGTTTGTCTACACACTATACACAAAGGGTTTTACTACCATTAGTCATATGTAATATATGATGAACAATATTAATGGAATTAAGGCATTACACTGTCATAGAAACCTCATGATATGATTTTTACGTTAAGTAGTACCCGAAGTAGTTACTAACAGTTTGTAACTATCTTCTGATAGGAAATACATATATAGTCCTGATAAGGACCTTTAAAAATATAAACGGCAAGTGTACCAATTCCGAAGAATTATTACCAGTCCTAAAAAGGACTCACAAGCCTAAAAAAAAATTACATAGGGATACATGATAACTTTTCTCCGCACCAGAATCAAAATTTCCATCACCTCCGTTTTCCATAACAAAATATATATACAACTAGATATACATACTCTTATTTACACCCACCCGAAGTGGTTAACGTTTGAACACAGTCATGGTTTATACAGATCTTTGGTATTATCCTGAGTATCATAAAATATCGTAGTGTATCAGCACCATAAATATATATTAGTAACATGGACGAAAATGTACGTTTTAATAAATAATCTGGAACTGCAGCGGTATACTGCAGAACCTCACAAAAAGTGCTATGTTGACTTTATAAGAAGTCGGATAATGGGCTGATCTCCGGATCTGCTTCGGGAAGAGTACGCGAGGTGCTCTCCTCTTCATCTTGGACGACTGAGTGAGTTGCTCTCCTCTTCATCTTGGACGACTGAGTGAGGTGCTCTCCTCTTCATCTTGGACGACTGAGTGAGGTGCTCTCCTCTTCGGGTCTACCAGCAAATGGTAGACTTCTGTAGGTGCGATGTATGTTAAAACGTTTACATATGTGGAAATATTATTAACACTTGGTATGGATATCATTACCTCAGAACCTAAAGGTTCCTTTAATATGAAGGGATAGTCCCTTCATATTCACCTTCAGCTTCCGTAGCCGAAGAGTTCCTGAAACAACTACAGCTGTATTCAGTTATCCCGAAGGAGCTTTGTTTCAGCCTTCGGGTACCTCCTTCTTTTGGATGGCATCTTTCAGCTGATCCATGCTCCCATCCCAGTCCGAGAATTTCATCCCGAGGCAAATTTTAAATTTGGCCTTCATCTCCCGGATTTCTTCCTGGAGCTCCTTACACTCCTCTCGGACTGTAGCTTCCAGCACAGCGGCTTTGTCGCGCTGTGCTTCCAAGAACCTGGTCTTGGTAACTACCTCATCGGCAGTGTCCTTCTGAAGGCTCTCCTTTTCCTTCCGGTGACACTTCCTCACCCCTTCTATGAAGTGTTGTACCACCCTCTTGTGGTAATCCTCAGCCATCACCCGCTGTTCCTTCTGGAAGTCATCCAGAATCTCCTGTCCTATCTGATTGGACAGCGGAGCATCCTTAGGAAAGTAGGATGCTATCGGCGTTACATTAAGAGTGGCCGCAGGCTTCTCCTTCTTGGGTTTGACCTCCTGTGTTTTAACAGGAGGATCCATGGTTGGTTTCCCAACCTCAGTCGGCTTCCCTGGTGGTGGAGCCGGCTTATGGGGTGGTATCGCCGGAGCTGGTACTGGACCTTTCGGTGGCGGAGGAGGAGGTCTCATAGCCTCCCCATCCGGCCCAGTGATCCGGTGAGCAGGCTTGAATGCCTTGTGTGATGGCGGCTGTTGTTGGTGCCGCGAAGCATCCCTACTGGCATGCTTTAACACCTGCTGGTGTATTCCTGTAGGAGCGGATGGTTCCGTCCGTCCCGAAGCAGATGAAGGTCTGCTTGTCGGGCCTCCTCAGTAACCGGCGTCGGGTAGGACACCTCCCTGGGCAGACGAGGTGGACGCCACATGTCGCACCAAGTCGTACCAGGTCCGGGAGGGTTCCTCCCCAGGACTCCTGCGTCCCCGTCGGGCCAGTTCCCTATCAACCTCCCTCTGGCGAGAGAGTTCATTCTCGCGCCTTCGGGTGTCTTGGGGGGTCTGGCCGAGCGTCTGAGACTCCTGTCCAGGCGCCAAGTCCATCTCCGGATAGTCAGTATGTCTATCCGCAGATGCCTCATAGCTACGACCACTATGAGAGGACTCCGTGTAATAACGGGAGTCAATCTCCTCAAGGCTGAGGGTCCCTCCTCTTCTTACGTGAGTAGCCGGGCTGGTGGACCGAGACCGTCCCCGATCACCTTTCGGCTGCTCCCCCCGACCCCGGTAGTAGTCCCTCGGGTCGGGTTCTCTCCCACCTCTCCCCCGGCCTCGATTGGCAGACCGACGGAACATCTCGGGTGGGTATTGGTCCGGATCCAAATCAAACTTCCGTGAACCCGGGACCTTCGCAAACCTAGCTACTGTGAGCTTCGATTTGCTTTCTGCTACCTCGCAGAAATACGCCTTAGAAGAATTAAGGCTCTTTGGATCCTTCTTCAGGACATCTCTGAACGCGTCTATTACGCGTTCATGCAGGGCCATTACCTTGGCTCTGGCCTCACCACCTCCAATATTATGGAGCATGGTCATGTGCTTTATCAATCGTCCACGCCTAGGATGCAGGTGACCCGAACAGGTAGTAGTACCTGCCCCCTCCAGATCGCACTGGTACACCATATAGTGATGGGTGTGGTTCTCCACTAAGTGGCGCAGGTACCTCGCCCTAGTGGTGAAGGACACCTGTAATTCCAGAGATGACTGGCATTTCTGGAATGGACACTGAAGGTGGTCCCTGTCCCAATGTCGGACAGCCCAGCGGATCTTTGCCTTCTGATCCCTGGTATAATAGGTCTCTGGGAAGAAATCTATTTTCTTAAGCCAGTCCTCGTAGAACTCGCTCACGAGAGGATCCCCTTGGGTCGCTCTGCACCAATCCTCATCGTCGGATCTCCCATTTAAATTGATTACGGGCGGGATGGAGAAACGCCCCGATCCTTTTGCGCATTCCCCCCAGTAGGAGGGAATGAATCCCTGAAATCCACCTCTGGCGTTATTCCAGATGTGTTTTTCCAGGGCAGTACCCGACTCGCTCCCCGAGCTGGCGTCGGACTGATGTCCAGCAGCCACCTTCGGGTCGGGTGTCGGGTCGGTTTGGGTGACTGTGGTCACTGGGTCCTTCGTCTCGGAAGGAGATTTTGGAGCCGCAATGTCCATATCGTCCTCCCCTGTAGCAGACTTCCCTTGGGAAGTACTGCTTGTATCAGATTTATCCGATACTGACCCATCGGTCACAATCCGCTGGGCGTCTGGTACTCTCTTTAACCGGGCTGCCTCATTCCTCAAGGCTTGGCGACCCCGAGGCTGGACAAAAGGGGATTCACCTTTTGTAACTACCACAGTCCGGATATCCTGACCGTGGGGACTGCTAGTGCGGGTTGCAGGGTCACCCCTTCGGATGTCCCTGCTGGCTTTAGCTGCAGCCTTCTCCTCTGCCTGAGTCAAACTCTTAGTCCGAGTCTTGACCATTTCCTCCACCGTCTCGATGATGGCCTCGTGACGGCTGAGGTCCTTCTCCGCCATGATTGTTTTCATGCGGTTATAGTCTATCTGATAGACCTCGTAGGATAAGTTGGACCGTATTAAGTCCCTATATCCTTCAACCGATCTCGGTTCCAACATCCCTACCGGGTTGTATCTGCGGTAGCAACCTACCGCGAGGGTAGTGGCGCCGAATGCCCCACACGAAGTGTCATCCGAGATGGGTGTCATCCGAGGCACACACATCCCGACGTCAGCCATCTCAGCGTCAAACAAGCCCTTCCGAAGTGCTTTACACACTCGGAGGCCTTGCTGTAGATTTTCCCAGGTGGCAAACCACTCTGGGGGCATGATGCGGAGAGCTCCCGCATCAATAAATTCTTGCAACATATCCACTATGTCGTTAGGGATAGGTCTGGCTAGGCCTATCTCCGTGGCGCACATCACGTCTGGATGGAGATTCATCTCCCTTCCATCGTAACAACTTTTATCAGTTGTCTTCACCAGGCTAGCTGGCTTCTCATCCTTCGGGTGGTTATCCGGGTTGATGTTCGGATTACCACACCTATCCCACGTATCCTTCAGATGTTGGGCCTCCTCCTGCTCTATTTTTAGAGCAAGAAGACGATCTTTTTCATGAAGACTCCTTCGTTCAGCCTCAGTGAGGGCTGCTTCAGACGTGGATACATCCATGTCATCCTCTCCGAGGAGCTGCTCCTCGGAGAGAGTAACAGGGCTGGCGGCACCAGCGCTGTCTTCGTGGGGCAAATCGGCCATGTTGTGTGGCCGTTCCCCTCCGCCCAACTCGAGCTGCCGTGAGGCCATGCTGGGTTGGGCGCTCTTATTTATACTAAATAAGAGTCCTAACTATTACTACAGGTCTTTGTGGAGGACCTGTTCTCCTTTTGAAACGTATTCACCTACTTTTGACGCTTGAATTCGGTTCTTATTAGATCCTCCTCGTTGGCCAGCACCCGGTGCCGGCGAAGATTCGAAATCTAATGAACCAAAACGACCCCTTTGCGCAGAGGTCACGCGCATCCACGCGCGTCTCGGGCCCTCCGCAAGACTGCCCTAACTAGGTCACTCATTGAGTTTGAATTTGTCTTTATTGCTGAATAAACATTTTACACTCTTGTACAATATTATCATATGGCTTAATCAAAAGACGGGTCGCATCTTAGCCTATTTAAAGGCTAATATTGAGGTCAGCGACCGTTAATAGATAGTTCATAGCAGTGTTAAGGAGAATGTAGGCGGGCCATGTGGCATTGTAGTTTAAATGTACATTTTTTCAAAGCATATTTATAAAATTATGATAACATACAGAACTCAATATATCTATATCCATATATAACCGATTAAGTTTTTACTTTTACATATTTTTCTAGATAGCTGCATCGTGCAAAACGCAGACTACTAGAGACTTAAAACTAGGGTTAGTAGACTCTGGGATTTGCTCACTAGATAGGCCTTATGGGGGGTGAGGGGGGGGAGGATGAAGAGGGGCCAGGAGGCACCTAAAATTTCTAAACTTCTACCTCGTCAGGGATATTGTTAAACAGAAAAATTTTTACATCTTTTTTGAATAAAATAAAGGTTGGAATATTCCTATCCTCAGGCTCCAGGTTATTCCAAGCAAAGGCAAGAGTCCATTCTAGACTACGTGTGTAGGATTTAGCATGTGGAGTATGGCATCTTAATATAGGACCATCCCAAGCTCTAGTATTCAAACGTCTATTATCTCTATATTTTGGATTTAATTGTCTTTTAAAAGCTGCTAAATATTGGTGAGCTAATACTCTGGTTTCTAATAGATTAATTTTGGCTAAGGCATGGATGTCCTCTGTATGGGCTCTAAAATTTTGCTTAAGGGCTATTTTTAACGCTCTATTTTGAGCTCGCTGCCTTCTCTTGAGCAAATCTTTATTAGACTCTACTATAAATATATCACCATACTCTAATATAGGCAGTATATAGCTTTTGTAAATTAACACACCCGTTGGTATACTTAGATATTCACTCATCCTTGTAAGTTGATATGTACGGAAACTAACAGTTCTAAGCTGATTGTTCAGAAATTTCTCATAATTAATGGCTTGATCCAACACTATGCCAAGGTATTTATAACTGGATACACCATGGATGTTATCATTACCTATTTTAAATTTACAATTTTTCCAGCGGAAACTCAAGCCAAAACACATAAATTTGGTTTTCTTACAGTTAATAGTCAGTCTATTCCTTTCACACCAGGTATGATACGTATATAAATCTTCCTGTAGGAGATGATTAACAACATTTTTATCCTTTCCTGACATATAAATTACAGTATCATCTGCATATAACAATATCTTACCATGTGTAATGGATTTAACTACATCATTAACATAAATTAAGAACAAGAGCGGTCCTAAGGTAGAACCTTGTGGTACTCCACACACCATGTTTAAATAAGAAGATTTAACATTATTGGCCAAGGTGCATTGCTGTCTGTTACTAAGATAATTATTTAACCACAATAAAGGTTTTGAAGGGATTCCATACAGTTTACACTTTTTTAATAGAATGGAGTGATCGACAGTATCGAAGGCCTTCTTCAAATCAATGTATACTGCTATTGTTTCTATGCCCACATTCCTATCCCTTAATATATCATCAGTTAATTCCCCTACAGTCTGAATAGTTGAGAAACCTTTACGGTACCCTCCCTGCTTACTAGTTAATATATCCTTATCATCTAAATATTTTGTTAATTTTGTGTGAACCAATTTTTCAAGTATTTTAGAGGGTGTACATAATAAAGATGTGGGTCTGTAATTTTCTACTAAATTAAGGTTTCCATCTTTGGGGATTGGAATAATACATGCAGATTTCCATGACAGCGGGATATGTCCAGTAATCAATGATTGATTAAACAGATGTGTGATTTGTGGAAGCAGACATACTAGAGCATCTTTCAAAACGCTAGCCTTCAATCCATCTATGGCAGTTGTTTTATGCAATGGAATCTCCCTAATATATTTCATGACCTCTGCAGGACTTGTACTCCAATCTATGATACCTTCTTCGTGTACATCATCATCAAAAACCCAATTGGTAGTATTATCTTTACAGAGATTAGGGCCTATATTCGTAAAGAAATCATTTATAAAACCAGCCACATCACTTTCAGGCATGAGAACTTGAGTGATAGGATCAATTAACTTAATTATATCTTTTTCACCTTTTTTCTGGGGAATAATTTTGTTAAGTTCTCGCCAAAAATTTCTTTGATTATCCTTATTTTCTTCAGCCTTATTTAAAATATATGTTTTCTTTGCCTTATGTGCTTTCTTTGAGGTTTGATTTCTTTCCTTTCTTGCCACTTTTAATCTCTCATTATTACCAGCTCGCTTGGCTCTTTGCATTTCATTGTCTTTATGATGCATTTCACCTATCAGTTCAGGTGTAAGCCAGGGCGAATTGACCCAGTTCTTTTCCCGCGCCCGCAGGGCGCCGGTGCTTTTTATTATAAACAGGTGCTTCGGGTAGTAGCCGAACCATTCGCAACCAACAGCTCTGCTGGAGTATTAGTGAGGTTTTTATGGGAAGCATGCCCGCAAACCCACCGGATTATCCGCTCACCACCCACTGGTACCCTGCTGGGGGGTTTACACGCTCCATACCCGGTCACTCGTGTATATTCCAACATTTAACAGATGACAACACAAAACAATTTCTCGGAAAAAGAGGAAATAAATTTATAATTTTTCCCGCCAGGAATTTCTTCCCTCCCTCTCCTAACATAGTACAGGACACCACACTCGTTGTGTACTAGCTTAGGTTACCGCAGCCCTTTCTATCAGGCGGGGACTGCGTCGGGTACCTCCCATGGGTATTTTCTTTGACCTAGCTCCTGAAGGCGCCTTTTCAGAGGCAGGGTTAGCCGTCCCCTTTCTCTTCCGCCTAGGTTTGCTTACAGCTAGCGAGACTTTTTCCTTCTTCCGCACCTTCGGATCACTGCCCCCCAACTTCCTAGGCCTTCCTCGGCCACGTTTCGGGGTTATTTGATCCATTTTCCTGCTCTTTACTTCTTGGAGTAATTCATCTACTCCTAACCCATACGTTTCTGTGGTCAGATCCCTCCCCTTCCAGGGACGGAGCCGAGCCACGTTGGATTTATAGATCCGCCCAATTAAGGATCTAATCATGACAGTACAGTCACTTACTACTCTAGTCACTACAAATGGACTATCCCAGTTGCTTGCCAATTTTAAATTGGATAGAGGTTCGTGTAGTCTTACTACTTGATCCCCTACCTTGAACCGACGGACTTTTAGTCCATGGTCATAACCAGTCTTCTGCCATTTCGCGTTCTTTTGTAACTCCGTTCTAACAAGTTCGTATGCGAATTTGAACTGGTCTCTTAGTGATTCCACAAACATCACGTGACAGGGTGCGTCGGGATTCAACCCGACCACTCCAAAAACAAGATCGGCTGGCATGATCATGTCCTCCCCAAACACTAATAAGTTTGGGGTGCAATTGGTGCTTTTATGAACAGTGCTGTTGTATGCATGGCATACATATTCACATTGTTCATCCCAATCAGTCATACTTTCATTCACCAAGGGTTTCAGAACCTGAATCAGCGTTCTGTTGAACCTTTCCACCATCCCATCACTCTGGGGTCGGTAAGGATTGGTTCGGGTCTTACAGATGGCTAACCCATGGCACATTTCCTGCCATAGATCCGACTCAAATTCCCGGCCTTGGTCACTATGCATCATCAGAGGCACTCCTAGGTGTAATACCCAACCTTTCACAAAGGCCTTCGCACAGGTCGCTGCTTTGTGATCGGGTAAGGGGAACACCCGCGTATACTTAGTATAGTAGTCAGTGACTACCATCATACACGTGTTACCATCAGGGGTTGTTTTAAAACCACTGATGATGTCGATTGCTATTCTCGCAAACCTAACTCCGAACAGTTCCTGGGACAAGGGCATTTTACCCATCCCAGGGCCGGGTTTATTTTTACAGCAATCGGGACACGTGGCGATCCAACGTAATAAGTCAGTGCTCATTCCTGGCCAGTAGTATCTTCGGGACAGTCGTTCTAATGAACGTTTCTTCCCAAAGTGACCACTGGTCATATGACCGTGACAATAATACATCAAATCCCTCCTCATACCGGAGGGGATCACTACCTGTCTGATCCTTCTTCCCGAAGGATTGATCTTCCATCTATATAGAACACCTTCGGATACTTCCAGCTCTGTCCATTGGGCTAAAAATCTCCTCATCTCTCTATTTTCTAGCGAGATTTCAGGTCGAACAGGTTTGATCCCTTTAGGAATCAACCCGAGCAACCTCCCCCCGTTCGGGTCCTTCTCCTGGAACCTTCTGATAGTCTCCATAGACCATTGAAGGATACCAGTTCCCATGGATTCCAGTGGCAACCGGACTCCAGCTAGGACCGCCCCGTGGGCTCCACAATCATCACATTTCTCATTTCCACAACTCCTGATGGGTCGGCGGGACAGGGCATCAGCATTTACATGCTTCACACCGGGTCGGTGTTGGATCTGCTTCTGTTCCAACCCGAACTCTGATAAGTGTGCTAACCACCGACCTATCATGCCTTCAGCATCCTTAAAATTAAGTAACCACCTCAAGGAGGAATGGTCAGTCCTCAGCGTGAAATCTGAGCCCCACAAAAAATGTTTATATTTCTTTGTGTAAACAATCACTGCCAAGAGTTCCCTCTTGGTGGTACAGTAATTCCTCTGTGATTTGTTCATGGTGTTGCTAGCAAAAGCAATGGGAACTTCCTTTCCGTCTTGGACCTGACTCAAAGCAGCTCCAATGCTCTCATTGCTGGCATCAGTATCCAGGATGAAATGACCGGCGGCTGTCGGATATTTCAACACTGGCGTTTCAACAAAGAGTCTTTTGATGGATTCAAAAGACTCGTCTTGCTCTTTTCCCCATGGAAAAACTTCCTTACGCCTACCAGGTGTCCAATGAGACAGTGACTGGATAGGATAGCTCACCTGGGCATAGCCTGGTAAGAAATCTCGATAATACGAGCAGAACCCGAGGAATGAACGGACATCCTTGGGACACCTGGGTTTTTCCCACTCCGTCACACTTCGGATCTTCTCCGGGTCTGCTTTCACACCCTGTGTGGAAATGATTCTCCCCAGATAATTAATATCTTTCTTAAACAACTGACATTTCTTAGGTTTTAATTTCAACCCATTACTCATTATCCTCTGGAGGACTTCTTCCAGGTTGTCTAGACAACCTTGGAATGTTTTTCCGAAGATAATGACGTCATCTAGGTAAACTAGACATTTCTTCCATAGTAGATCGCTCAGTAATGTCTCCATCATGGCCTCGAAGGTGGCTGGCGCATTGCACAACCCGAAGGGCATGACGTTGTACTGGAACAATCCTACATGGCTAGAGAAGGCCGTCTTCTCCATGTCGGCAGGCTTCATTCCGACCTGCCAGTACCCAGACTGTAAGTCTATGGTACAGTACCATTCATTCCCTCCTAGTGAGTCAATGGTTTCATCAATCCTCGGTAGAGGATATGAGTTCTTCTTTGTCATCCCATTCAGTTTCCTGTAGTCAATACAGAACCGTATGGTCCCATCTTTTTTGGTGACCATACAGACTGGACTGCTCCAGGGGCTGGAACTGGGTACAATAACATGATCCTTAATCATCTTATTGATCTCAGTTTCTGCTACCTCCTTCTTCTTCAGAGGTAGCCGACGGTAAGGAATTTTAAAGGGGGAACTTTCCCCCACGTCAATTCCGTGTAGGACTTTATCAGTTCGTCCTAAGGGTTCTCCTGGGAACGCGAAGGCCCTTCGGCAACGTTTTAACATTACCCGAAGGTCCTTCTGCTCCTTCGGATCTAGTTCCGAAGCATCTAGAATTAGCTTTTCTAATTCCTCTTCAATTACGGCCGTACCCGGCGGCTCTTCGGATGGCAACCCCAGAAGGCTGCTGGTGACCGCCTCCGCGAGTACCACACTGCCTACTTTAGCGCCTTTCTGGAGATATACCATATGAACACCAGGATTGGAAATGGGGACAAGGGTCCATTGGGCATTTCCCACCAACGTATCAGCAGATTCCAACCCGAGGGATTGGAGATAAGGTACGTCGGGTTCCATGACCCCGGCCCTTCCTCTTAGTTCAGAGGAAGCGCTTATTAACACATCACATGTGGTTCCCGGTGGAAGTTTCACCGTCTGTGCGACACTTGCTACACTACTGATAACTCTCAGCACACATTGTGCTTTGATATTATAGGGACTCTGTATGGACAATTCACCTGTCTTCGGGTTCAACATCATCCCGAACAGGTCGGCAAAGTCCATCCCTATAATGCCATCATCCTCGATCTCAGCAATGGTTGGGGAGAATACAAACTCCTTCCCCACCACCGAGATACACAGGAAAGTACGTCCAAACGTCCGCAATCTGCTACCGTCGGCTGTGCACGCATTTACCCTCATTTTAAGGTCATCATTTGTGCCCAGCAGAAGAGTGTAGAACCTCCGAGAGATGATGGAGTGGCTGGCTCCAGTATCTATCAGAAATTCCCCGACTCTACCCTTCACAGAAGCGGCTAAATACCACCTTTTTCCTCCATTCAATGAAGGGTTACTAGTGAACTTCTGTAAGTCACTCTCAGTACCTAGATCTAATCCACGCCCTCTTATGTATTCCAGGCAAGGGTGATCTAGGGGGAGCCTGGTTCCACAAACCATTGCACTATACTCCTCCGCATCAGCACCGGGTTTCCCCGACTCACTTCCCGAATGTATGACTGGAATGCTGATGGCCCCGGCCCCAGGGTTCCCAAGCTGCGCCTGCTTGTCCCCCATATGTCCGGGCGTCACTACTGAGTGTGAACTTACTCCCGTTCCGTCAGGAGTATCATGGCATATTTCCTTCGGGATCTCTGAGTCGCCTTCCTCAGGGATCCCCTTTAATTTTCCGAGTTCTTTCCGGAGAATCGCATCACAGGTTTCTCAGCTGTGCATGAGGAGGCGTAATGCCCCTTCTCCTGACATCTGTAGCATGTTACAGTACTCAGTTCGGGTTTAACCCTCCTTTCCTCTTTCTTATCAAACATCGCCATCATACGCTGCATCATGGCTTCTACCAATCCGAGGGACTGGTCAGGCTCCGATTTCTTCGGAACATTGGGTTCTGGTGGACCCGAGGGAGGTTTGGAAGGGATTTTTGAATTGTCCCCTGGAGGTTTCTCTGGCTTTTTGCTAGAGGATGATTTGTCAAAAGGTTTCCGCCTTTTGTTATCACCGGACTTTTTATCCCGGCGCTTCCCACTGAAGGCTACCGCCCCAATGGTCTCCTCTCCTTCGGTATCCTCACCCGAGGATCCCCCGCTGCTACTATAGTCAACTACCGCTGACGTTCGGGATTGGTTGGGCACCAATCCGGCAAGAAGAACTTTCTTCTTCTCATGACCATCTATGGCTAAAAATAGATCGGCTAGGGAGGAATCGCTTTTCCAAGCTTTTCTGGTTAGTTCCTGATGATCAGGGTCGCTCAGTCCGCTAATAAACCGGACAAAGAGAGTCTCGATATAGTAATCGGCGTCTCTAGCCCATTCGGGTCTTGCCTGATGCAGAATCCGTTGAAGCTCTAGACCATATATCTTTGGGGACTCTTTTGGTTTCTGGGTTCGTCCCTTGAAGACCAACCAGTGATCCACGGTCACCAGGTTCCCAAAGATATATACAGCAGTACTTTCGAGCTGATCATATGTACCCGAAGGGCCATATGTACTTCTCCATTGGGATACTGCTGATTTACCTGGCCCATCATTTAGCCAGATCACGAAGGCTCCTAATGAGTCTTCTTTAGACCACCCATTGTATTTGCAGTCATCCACAAATATTTGGTATTCATCTTTCCAGGGTCCTTTCCCTTTGTAGGGTTTAGTGATCCGGGCGGTCCGTCGGGCACCCCTGGTGACCCCTTCTATCAGCTGATCTGATAGATTCCGGCTCCAGTCCATTATTTCAGTGGCATCTTGTCCCCGGCTATAGCTATCTAAGCCAAGGCTCTTGATACAAGGATCAGTATCATAAACCTGTCTCAATCCGGGAGCCATTGAGGTTCTTCGGGTCAATGGTCGGACTGGAGAGACTGGTTCGCACCCGGGAAACCGGGTGGGTCGAGGGCGAGAAGTGGTACCCGGATAAGGGGGAACACTCCCGGTGGTTGTTTGGTCATGGGTTTGGGGTCTAGGCCGACTTCCCTGACCATTTGTGGGTCTATCAGGACTATCAGTACGGGGGTACTGTCGGTTCTGATCCCTAGACCATCCAGCAGAAGGTCCTTCCCCTGCTCTCCTGCCTCGGGTTGCATGCCCCCGGGTTTGATTTCCCGGAGTTCTCTCTTCTCGGGTCCCTGCCTCCTGGTTATGATGAAAAATCAGGTCACCCCAATTATCATAACCATACCACCCCCCCTGTTGATCCTCATGGGTGGTGGTGTTCTTGCTCGTACCCGAAGGGGGTGGAACAGCTCCATACTGAGATGGACTATCCCCAGCGAAGGGGTTCAAGGTGTCATAACTATCGACTCCCGGCGCACTTCCCGCGGAATATGCCGTCGGATCGATGGTTACCGAAGGTCCCGTCGGAGCAGGGGGAGCAGATGTATAGTAGACATCTTTCTCTACCTGTCCTCCGGAAGGGTATCGGGTGGCGGGCTTTAGAACTCCTTGGAGTGGAGGGTTCTCCACTCCTTCCCCAGGGGTGAGGGTCACCTCTGGGTCAGGTACCTTCTGGTTACCTAGGTAGAGTTCCAACTCTACTCGTCTAGCTTCCAGTATAGATACCGCCTTCATGCCCTCTAGTTTCTTCTGATCTAACTCTTCGTTTGCTTCTAGGATAGCGGTTCTTACTGCCTCATTGTCTTCCACCTGCTGGTTGCGAGCGTCCTTGGCGGCGTGCCATTCCCTAGAGTATCTTTCTAGGTCCGCCTGATACTGTTGTTGACAGGCATAAGACTTCCGGTTAGCTTGACCTAACTCGGATAATCTTTTCTTTTCCGCTTTCAGGGTTTCCTGATTTTTCTCCATCTGGTCTTTCACCAGTTGGTTGTCACGGGTCAACTGATCCGTTCTCCACTCCATATCCTGATGGACCTGTCTACTCTCTAGGATGTACCTATTCCTTTCAGAGATCAACGAAACCAATTCGTCGTGCAGAGCATCGTACTGCTTGTTCATTTCTTCCTTGTTCCGGTAATCGTTGTCCCGGTCCAAGGTGTCGTCCTGATCAAGATCAGGTTGGGTCCCGACGATGGGACCTCCTTCGGGTACGACCCGAAGGGGTTGTGGCGGTATTTCTAATACCGTCGGGTCCAGAAATGAGCCCTTCTGGTTCGCCCTTTTCTTTCCTCCGGGAAAGAAAACGGAGTCAGTCGTGTTGAACAAAGAACGCCCAGTGTTCAACATGATTTGGCCCTGAGTGGCAATGAAGTTCGGTGTGAACCCCCTCGCTTCCTCCGGTTCCATCTGGTCCACTCGGGTGGACTCCAGTTCTCCTTCTTCCAAAGTCGCTCCTGGATTTAAAGCTCCTTCGGTTTCACGCATGAAACCCTCGAAGCTGGTCGGAACAACTGGGTTGTTCCGCTCCGGGACGTTACCGTCCCCATACTCTCCTACTCCGGCCAGGTTCACCTGACTGCTACTCGAAACTGATCCTGGTCACGGCACCAGTGTAGTGGTTCGGAATCTCAGAAAGAGAACAAGAACGTCAGTTTCCAAGTGCGAAGTAGAAAGCGTGTTTTATTCAACGTATCCCTATTACAATTGAATCTAGTCTTAACCCGAAGGGTAAGACGAAGCAGTCCTGGTTCAATCTAGCGATTGGGGTAGGGTAATGCGGGGAGTCAGCCGGGCCTGCACTGACTGGCGACTATACGAGGAGGGGAGGTTTATATACCCCCTTTGGATGTGAAATGAACATGGTCACGTGTCGGTTGGCTCCCGCCTGAAACGTGGTGCGCAGTACCCGAGAGAGGACAGTCGCCCCCTCTGGGATACCGCCCACACTAACGCCAGGCGGGAACAACCCGAACTTAATCCTCCTCGGTCACCTGGATATAAATGATTACCGTAGTAAACCCCTACAAGTGTGAGACAATGCCATAGCACAAACCATGTATTTAGCACTTTGGTGAATAGTGCTATATCAAAGCTGTGTTTGTCTGGTAACTGATGCACTCTCATGCAATTTGCAAACCGACACACGAACAACAAACAATTCTAGACTAGAGGAGACCATAATAATAGTTGGGACAGTGGCTGGCCGACTTATCACAGCAGATTCTAATGCTAAATATACACTGTGTGCCCAAATCCACCGACCGAAACCGGAAGCATGAATGACCGACTTATCATATACAGATAAAGAGCAATTAAAATGGTTGGAACCCTATCAGTGCCCGATCAGTGAGTCACCCGACTAATCGAAGACCGGGAAATCGAGGCCTGACTGTACTCCCTATCCAGACGGTGTCTTCAACACCTGTCCCTCCCTCTTCTCTATCCATAATGAGCCTCCCTTTTTTTAGGTTTGAAATTGGTTTATTGCCATAGTCACAGGTTAAACAAGTGGTAGTAATGACAATAATGAAGAAACCTTGTAGTTTCATTTCTCACAGTTGATAACACATACATTTGGATGATATAAAGATGAGTATGTATAAGGATGATATAAAGATGGTAATACAATTTCCAAAATTATCTTTTGTACTTGCGTACTCTGTGAAATCAACATTACAATTTTGTTAGCACATGTTACAGATGGAAAAATAACAACAAGCAACTACATAATTTAGAGACACATATCAATACTTCGAGTAACTATCTTAGTGGGACAAACATTTTCCAAAAATATTTTTTAAGCAATATATGCAGGCGACTCATATCACAAGACATGCTCAATCAGACAGTTTGAATTCGCTAGAGTCAGCATTTGACACTTATACTAATTAGTAACGACATGAACATTTAAGTTCCTCAAATTCCTCAAATTACATCCTGTGGGTGGGCTACAAGTAAGACTGACTATCAAGTGCTTTCTTTACAACAGCTCCTTGTTAGTCCTGTGAGGGTGTATAAAACATTATAAGACCTCATTTCCGTCCTAGGGAATCCACTAGGCTGTACCTCTCTGGTATGTTGGTGTACTTCAAAATCCGGGGTTGTCTGCTTGCCAGACCGGACAACCCCTGATAGTTTCCCCTCCCTTCCGGAGAGCTTCGGACTGGGTGCCACACACTCAGCCGCGAAGTGTCCAATTTTTAAGCATCTGTAACAACTGGCTGTCTTCCGGTTGATCTTCCTCCTGTTGGGCTGTTGTGCCCCCTGTATGGAAGTTGTCATTTTCTCAAACAATGCCGTAAAGAAAGGGGCATCCATCACCGGTGCCTTCTTTTCAGAAGGCTCATTCTTCGGGGTAGGTTTCTCTGTACCTTCCGGTTTCTTACCGCGCCACGCTGTTTTAGAGGCTTTTCCATTCCTCTTAAACTGCGCCCCGGCCCCAGTAGTGTCCTCATCGCTACACTCCTCTTCCAAAAGATCCGGAGATTTATTCAGAATGCCGGAACACGATCCACTAGAAGAGATTTCTTCAGAGCATGTATCTCTATGGCATTAAACAGGTCAACCAATGAGGTATCAGCCTTCCATGTATCATATACCAGGTGCTGCACCTCCTGATCCCTCAACCCGGCTACAAACTGGGAGAACAATTCCTTAGAGAATAAGGTGTCTTGGAATCCGGATGCACCTTCAGATGCACCTTCTTCAGAAGCCTCATCAAAGCCAGACCGGATCCGTCCAAGCCGAACCTCCAAACAACACAGTGCATGTTTCCACCAGCTGTTTGAACGTCCCCCTAGGTCCACAATCCTCCTTCCACTGTTCCACAGCAATCAGACCATCGCCCAAGCACAATCCCTTGCAGAAATAAGGGATGGATTCTTCCAAATTCCATCCATTCAGATTTATATCCCTCACAGTGGCGCTAAACCACTCCTCCCATGAATTCCCTGCTAGTACGGACTGGGTTCGCTAGCAATTCGTCTTGCAGCATTACTGGAATCTCTTATCTTCGCAGCAATCGTCAAACATTCCGATATAGCGTCCAAAACATCCAGCTCTATACCAATGTTATGCAATCCTATCCCTGCTAGGGCAGGATTGGTTTTGTATAACTCCTGCATTGCCTCACTCAGAATGGACCGCCTCGGAGTGTTCCTCGACGGGTTTTCCGTAGCTGGTTTGGGAGATGGCCTCGGTTGACCCTTAATACGATCCAGGTACTTTTGGTACCTGCCGTATTCCACCATCTCCTTTGTTGGATCAACCCCTCGAACCACCTTTCCTCATCAGATATATACTGACACTGATGCGACAGAGCTATCAATAACTGATGTTCCATCTTCTCCTTTTCCAGCAGTCTAGCCTGCCCTGCGGCCTCCTTCCCCTGCTTGGCTTCCTCATTCTTAGCTCTAGCAGCATCTCTGGCAGCCTTTAATCCTGCCAACTGGAACTGGAATCCACCATAACCCCAGCGGGCTTCAGTCCGGACATGCCTACTCTAGGCATATTCTCAGAAACCATCCCTCGTCCTCTTGCCTTCCCTGGTCTCCCCGGAATGGAAGCCGAAAGGGTGCTTTCAATGGTTAACCCACGCCCTTCCGGATTTGGTGTTTCAGAAAAACTCATATGAGTTCGTGGTGATGGCTCACCTTCATCGGATGAAGACGAACTTTCATCTCCTTTTTGTCCCTTATGCAGGTGTTCCTCCGCTTCCAATAAGTACTGCTGTAATGCAGCCTTCTTTGTTCTCAGAAGTTTCACCTCTGAAGTGAGACTACACCGAGTCTTTTTCAGATCATGATTTTCCTGTAAGATCTCGGTTCTAGTGAATTCATTATCTTCCATCTGCTGGTATCTTGCTTTACACAGCATGATGAGATCCGTATTTGTCATATCAAATTCAGATTGTACCTGTGATACTGACTGTGTCAATTTATCGTTCTCTGTAACCAGAACCGATAAACGCACATCCTTCTCCTTAAGCGTGGCAAATCACACTTTCCAACATGTGTAGATGATCAGTCCATTCCAACGATTGTTTCTGCAAAGTAATCAGCTCTCTTTGAGCATGTGTGAGCCTCTCCTGGACCCTCGCCTCCCAAGCATCCTCAAATTGACCCACCTTATGGTCGGTGTCGGTGCAATCTGTTCCGACCTCCTGACGTGAAAAGTCTAAAGATTTAGATCATCCAGAGATCAGTTCGCCCGACCTCTCGCCCTGTCCATCGGACAGATACCTCTCCTCATCGGTGACCACGCCCTTCCGTGTTCGGCCATCCCATCATGAGATGAGGGCTCACCCTCATCAGACCTCAGTTCTCCCTCCAGAGCATGTGGTCCCCACGTTTGCACAGGCTAACCTGCGTATTACTTAAAACTGGTCACGGCACCAGTGTAACAGACCCGACTTAGTAATATTATTATTGGTGATAAGTTATTAAGAACAAAAATATGGTCGACACAGTTCGGGTAAAGTGTAGAGGTTGCAAATATGGTTATGTTTATTCAGAGAACCTCAATAGGCTAAGCTGAGTAAGGGAACTCCCTATAGAGGTCAGTAGCCCTTAAGCCGATGTTTTTAACTGGGCACACTGGATTCAGATATCCAGAATAACCGACGGGTTCCACGGGGCGCTGGCTATATATAGGTGACCAGCCTGTGTGCGCACATGCAGACTGGAAGCCTATAGCGACCTCTATCCGTACTCAATGCCCGGAGCAGGTGCTGCCACTTGCCATCGGACTGAAGTAATGGGGAAAAGTTGTGTGAAATATAATAATTATTGATATAATCTGTCTTTTTATATAGAACTAATGAGTAACTATCGTATTATTATATATCGAACTTACCAAAGAATGAAACGCAGGGTGCTGAGGCTGCAAAATTATAAAAGTACACCAAATGAATAGCCTGTTTCCCTTAATATGAATATGTGTGTGCATGTTCATTAATAATCTATAGCCTTTAGTGATCACCAATCGGTAGGTAGAGGCTGCTCCCCTTGGACAAGTAATAAGACACTGTGTGGATTGAAGTGGTACAGCGTATTACTGATGAATACAGTCTGTGGGTCTAGGGCTAACTGAACGCAACGAGGAATATGGCGTTAACCGTGTGTCACACCGTGACCTGGACTTTTTATTCATAAAGTGTGAAAAAGAAAAAAAACTAAGTCTCTGCCTGCTTGCTCTGTGTGAATTAAACTTATTTCATTTTGAAATTATTCATCAAGTGATGGGGCCATATGCTGCTGAATATAAAGGAGGGCATAGTTGATGCAGTCTAACATACCTGGTGTGCGCCCCCCCCCCCCTCTTTTTGGCCCAACTTATTTTTTTATGTAATTATTTTCAGAAACATATTGACAGGTTTCCTACCTTGGTCAGAGCTGGAGCTGGAGCCCGACTTATCGGACTTGTTCTTTTTATCGGATTTGTGAGCCGCAGCTGAAATGATAGGGTGTAGGCCTTATACAAAAATGCTATTGACAGTTGGAACTGTCAATAGTGGAAAATATTTCTGTTTTTTGAGTTTATAAATGCATTTATTTGACTGGGTCATCTTCGAAAATGAAGTTACATCACCTGGACATATACTGAACAATTAGATGTGCTAGTGCTCCTTTTTTAAATCCATCTTTGCAGCTATTTAATCTGCATTCAGGACTGTAACGGGTTAGCTATGAGTCTAACTGTTATCGTGGTATATGTTGTTATGATGTAAAACGACACGGTCTTATTGTATAAGTAACTTGTTTATTTACTTAACGAGTGTCGTCGGTCTGTTACATATACCGCCGTTCTCTAGTTCGGTTGTATACGGTAGTGTACCGGTATTACCTTCGGTTCTAGTCGGTAGTACTTATATAAGTGTGTTACATTACTATACCTACGAGGTGGTGCTGCTGGTGCAGTAAGGTGACCCCCACAGCGGTGTATAAAAGGTGGACTACTTCCCCATTGGAAGTCAGTCAGGTTTGGGACTGTCGAGGCAAGACCACCCTGCACTCCAGGCTTAACACTATGCTGTAGCGTTACTTCCCTGTATTATGATCCTGATCTGATCCCTGTATAGCTGATGTTTGTACTGGTCATATAATACTCAAGAGTTATCCTTTCAATAAAGTCGCCGTATGTTAAAGTCTAATTTACCTTGTCTGATATTTGTTCTCATGCGTTCACACTTGTAGTACTAGACCAACTACAGGACTTAGCTCATTCCATGATTCAATCCCTCTGTATAAGGGACTTTTTCTGAATCCGGTTTTCTTATATTTAGGGTACAGTAGTTCCATGGTGTTGGCAGACCTAGTGGTTGCCCCATATCGGGGGGGCGGGTTTAACAACTATACCTAGACTGATAGAGTCATGCTTACCACCATACCCATATTTGTGGACAAGCAACAATAGTTGTTAATCATGCCTTACACACTGTTATTGACAGTTCACACTGTCAACACTGGAAATTATTCCTGTTATTGACAGTTCGCATGCAGTTCCTCATGCGAACTGTCAAATGTGGAATATTTCTGTCTTATTGACAGTTCCAACTATTATTGGAGTTAAAAAGTGTGTTTTTTCCACCAAAGTTTTCACCAAAGTAGTTTTTTTCACCAAAGTATTTTTTCTTCACCAAAGTTGGTTTTGCCCCAAAAATTGTTTTTGGACTCAACTTCGGTTTTGCCCCCAAAATCAGTTTTGCCCAAAAAATCGGTTTGCACTAAAAATCGGTTTGTACTAAAAATAGAAAATCGCTCTTAGGGTTATGACAGCAATGATAAGGAACTGTCAATAAGAGAGGAAATTCCCACTATTGACAGTTCGGTGAAGTACTGTCAATAACCGTATAATTTACCACTATTGACAGTTTGAACTGTCAATAAGAGAAAAAAGGAACTGTCAATAAAAGAATCTTTTTCCCTTATTGACAGTTCGAACTGTCAATAAAGGAATTATATCCTGGTATTGACAGTTTGAACTGTCAATAAGGAAATTTTATTCTGTTATTGACAGTTCGAACTGTAAATAGTCATGGCCCATATTAAAAGTGAGGCTCCACAAACCAATTTAATTTTAAAATTGGTTCTATTCTCACGAATCTGACTCAGTTTAACTACCATAACAACTATTACATACCTTAAACAGGGAAGTACTATAGACCCTGTCATAGGTTTATTTTTGTAAATAATGTTTATGTTTATAAACAAGCGGAAGTGGTGCAGCGTATTACTGATGAATACAGTCTATGGGTCTAGGGCTAACTAAACACAACGAGGAATATGGCGTTAACCGTGTGTCACACCTTGACCTGGACTTTTTATTCATAAAGTGTGAAAAAGAAAAAAACTAAGTCTCTGCCTCCGTGCTCTGTATGAATTAAACTAATTTCATTTTGAAATTATTTATCAAGTGATGGGGCCATATGCTGCTGAATATAGAGGAGGGCATTGTTGATGCAGTCTTACATACCTGGCGTGCAGCCCCTCCCTCTTTTTTGGCCCAACTTCTTTTTTTATGTAATTATTTTCAGAAACAAATTCAGAAACAAATGTAGGTTTCCTACCATGGTCAGAGCCGGACGTGGAGCCCGACTTATCGGACTTATTCTTTTTATCGGATTTGTGAGCCGCAGCTGAAACGATAGGGTGTAGGCCTTAAACAAAAATGCTATTGACAGTTCGAACTATTTTGAGTTTATAAATGCATTTATTTGACTGGGTCATCTTCGAAAATGCAGTTACATCATCAAAATTGCACAGGATCCCAGTGGGCACAAAATTCAGTACAATGTTGAATCAATGTTGAATCAATGTTGAATCAGCATTGACAACCATTTATCAATGTTGATTCAATGTTCTGTGCCCACTGGGATAGGGTCTGTGGTAAATTTCCACTGATTTCCTATCCGATGCTTCCCATATGACTGGTTATGAGACACAGAGTGTTATAACAATTTAAGACATGTTATTATTACTACTTAAATTAATAAAAGGTATAAAGGTGTAAGAGAAACAAGCAAGTTGTCATTATAGATAATAGTAGTGCACCATTATGATAATACAACAGTGATTGGTGCAGACAATAGTCTATTTGACACATACATTATGTATTATGAATTAGACAGTGTTAATAGATATGCCAATAACATTACAATAATGTTACAGACAGTAGTACAAGTATAATGGATGATGCAATGAGTGCATAATCTAGTTTCT
This sequence comes from Harmothoe impar, assembly GCA_947462335.1. Classification (NCBI taxonomy): domain Eukaryota; kingdom Metazoa; phylum Annelida; class Polychaeta; order Phyllodocida; family Polynoidae; genus Harmothoe; species Harmothoe impar. The sequence continues at coordinate 3,853,953 of OX381707.1, read as the reverse complement.
AAAGTATGGTTAGTGCGAGGGGCAATAGGTCATGTTAGATACAATAATTGGTGGTATATAGTGATTGACGGATTAAGCCCTATAGTGGTGTTTGGCATCTCACCACGGGCTTCACTAAGCAGGGTGGAGGACGCCAAGATACCACCTGGACATATACTGAACAATTAGATGTGCTAGTGCTCCTTTTTTAAATCTATCTTTGCAGCTATTTAATCTGCATTCAGGACTTAACTCATTCCATAATTCAATCCCTCTGTATAAGGGACTTTTTCTGAATCCGGTTTTCTCATATTTAGGGTACAGTAGTTCCATGGTGTTGGCAGATCTAGTGGTTGCCCCATATCGGGGGGCGGGTTTAACAACTATACCTAGACTGATAGGGTCATGCTTACCACCATACCCATATTTGTGGACAAGCAACAATAGGTGTTAATCATGCCTTACACCATGTTATTGACAGTTCACACTGTCAACAGTGGAAATTATTCCTGTTATTGACGGTTCCTCATGCGAACGGTCAATAGTGGAATATTTCTGTCTTATTGACAGTTCCAACTATCATTGGAGTTAAAAAGTGTGTTTTTTCCACCAAAGTTTTCACCAAAGTAGTTTTTTTCACCAAAGTATTTTTTTTTCACCAAAGTATTTTTTTTCACCAAAGTTTTTTAAAGTTGGTTTTGCCCCAAAAATTGTTTTTAGGCCCAACATCGGTTTTGCCCAAAAAATTGGTTTGCACTAAAATTCGGTTTGTACTAAAAATTGAAAAATCGCTCTTACGGTTATGACAGCAATGATAAGGAACTGTCAATAAGAGAGGAAATTCGCACTATTGACAGTTTGGTGTTTATGTTTATAAACAAGCGGAAAATAGAATTGCCAAGGCTATACAACACCATTTAGGTCCTGATTTAAGCCCCAATTAAGCTATATTACTTCTACTGATATACTAAGCAAGATTAGAGACAGAGTATAGTGTGGAATCCGCGTTAGACGGGTCATTGTTGGAGGGGGCCGGAGGAATAGCTGCAGGTGCAGAACAGTGCTGCCATCTAGATGTATAGCAGTGGAAATTCTCCCTGATATAAACGCGAAAAATTAACAGGGCAATCAGGATGTTAATAGAGCTATAACATTTCTAAGTTCAAAAAGTGTTTCAGCAAGTAAGGCCCCACCAGCAATGATAAATACCACATACAACAACAATAATAATAATCAATATAACTGGAAACATTAATAGAGCGAGCCATGTTCCTTCTGTGTGAGCCCATTGCAGAATGAAGGGTTTAAAATAAACATAGCCCAGTATGTAAGCCCCCACAAGCAATGAAAATAACTGCATAGCACACCGATGATAATTAGTATTACCCGAAACCTTAATACACTGATCAACATTTTGATATATCGCTCAAATGACTAAGTCCAAATTGCGTCATATCAGCTATATAAGTATTTTGATATTAATTATTTTTGTCAAAACAGGTCGGTGAAATCATTTTTTCACTTAACCAATTCTATAAAGTTTATGTCCACCCCTCGACATGGTCCTAAACAGTTATATTGCAACAGGCTAAACGATATATTAACAGCCTTAATATAACGCTGGTGTAACGATCAAAAGAGCTTTAGCAACATGTTGCAAAATCATTATATTAGTGAAAATGAGTTCTATTAGTAGAGCGAACCCTAATATAGCACTAATGTAGCAGAAGTGCTAATATGTCGACTTTGGAAACACCAAAAAATATTGTTATATCAAATAGAGGTTAAGAAACAGACCCCAGATCTCATATTAAACCCCCTTTGAACTTTGATAATCAGTGAGCTTTCTTGACGAAAATGTTTGCAGGCCATAATTGCTAGCAACTATTTGCCTGAGATCCATGTGTATGGATTTTTGGGCAACTAGTTGCCTCCTATCTGGTGCAGGCTATCAACTATAGTTGCTAGCAACTAGTTATCAATTCCTAGAATGTGTATGGATTTGATTTAATCTAGTCATCTTTTAAAGGTGGCCAACAGGTGCGTAAGGTTTGATATAAGATCGACAAATAAACCTCTAACTATATGGCTCACCAGATCAAAGGCCTTTTTATTTCAATTTGGTTATAATTATAAGCTTTTTGATGGTTGCCGGTCAGAGAGGTCACTCAGTCAAAGAGGTCAGCCGGTCAAAGAGTCCTCTTGAAATATGGTTTTGAAATTACATCAAACACATTTTGTGATCCATTTTCTGTTCTGCAATACATTCCAGGCTGCACACCAATGTGCCTGTTATACTTGGTTTAAGAAGAAACAAAAACAACATTGACTCACCTCCTGCTATAATGGTAACAGCAATTACCATGATTAGCATCAGTTTCACGTGCATCTTGACCTAGTACAAAATACAGTAAATGCAAAATATCAGTGAGTCAAAAATGGGTAAAAAATTGCCCTCCTCCCCTCCAGGCGTGTTAAAGCTAAATGGGGTCAACCCTTTCCAGTTTAGATAGTGCAAAGAAGTTGATTTTTAGGAAAATGGTCAGTTTGGCAGGAAAAGTGTTCAAAATCGAAAAAAAGATGAATTTTCCCGGAAATCAACTTTTCTCCGTATAGTTCATTCCAGTGCGAAAAAATTGCTGTCACAAGGTGTCACAGGGGCCAAATGGCCACTTTTCTAGTAGGGTCTAATTGTCAAAGATATCACAGATCATCTTATGCATATTGCTATAATATAATATTCAATGCAAAAGGGTACCTGGGTTTTTACTGGGGCCAAAAGGCCAATTTCTCTGGAAAGGGGCCAATTGACTGCACTGTAAAAATTATCCTTTAAAATTTACGGTGAATCACTGGCATCAATAAATGCCAGACTTATACTTTTTTTTAACAGTCACAGTATTTTGCTTTCCCCTGTAAATTTTACCGGCCTATCTTGTTGTATTTTTATCGTAATTCATCATTATTATATGATGATTCTCTGCTATTGAATGAGGATTATGATTGTTTCTTGATTCATTGATGTATACTTCATGATATCATCTTAATTCCAGGCCTGTAAATATTAGGGCTGAGAAGCATAATTGAATACCTCATAGCAATATACAATTATACACCCATAGGAGGTGGTTATAATTAAGAGCTCTTTTTCTCTTAGAGAGCCCGGGTATCTAGCAGGATCCGTACCTGCAACCTTGAAACCAACACCTAACCAGCTGCTCCACCCAATAGTATATGTACTGCCTCTGCCTTTTTAGCCAAATGAATAACACTATTTAAACACTTTGAGGGGTTCGAACCCCATTTGATCTGATCCCAACTAGAAGTACCCTGCACCCTAGCAGCAGGACCACACAGCCACATGTGTTAGAGCCTGTTAACTAGGGCCTATGTTGGTGATGCAATGTCCCATTAGACAAAGTTAAGAGTGCTGTCTAGTTAGTGCTGCTGTTGGATAAATCAGGGACTCCCCAACCCCATTTTCTTTCTTTTTTCCTTTTTTCCCCCTTTTTATTCTTGAAATATCAGAATAGCCAACTAGCTAACTAGGGCCAGGGGGATACAATGCCGCTGCTCCACCTGGTGTCAAACGCATGCGTAATATTCTCCAGTCTTCCAGCTAACAAAAAAACGTTAATCCAACATTAATCTAACGTTTAAAAAAGGTTGAAATGACGTTATGAAATAACGTTCAATTGCAGTGAAAATCGTGGACTCAATCCAACATATTTTCAACGTTAGATACACTGTAAAAAGTAGGTACTGTACACCTACAGCAAAGGCTGCTGGCAACTTTTGTTCCAGTAGATTTTGCTGTAGGTGTACAACAACTGGGTGCCGTAAAGTTCTACTGTAGGTTTCATTGAGTCATCCATTTAAATCAACTAATATGCATGTGTAGGGGTTTACTACTATAACCATTTCCATCCAGGTGACCGAGGAGGGTTAATTCGGGTTGTTCCCGCTTGGCGTTAGTGTGTGCGGTATCCTGGTACTGCGCACCACGTTTCAGGCGGGACCATGTAGGTTTCACGTCCAAAGGGGGTATATAAACCTCCCCTCCTTGTATAGTCGCCAGTCAGTGCAGGCCCGGCTGACTCCCAGCGCTACCCTACCCAATCGCACAATTGAAACCAGCAGCATTGCTTCTGTCCCTTCCTTCGGGTCGAGACTTAGACTCTTTGTTAAGGGATACATTGAATAAACTCCGTTCTACTTCGCACCTGGAAACTGAAGTTCTTGTTCTCTTTTCTGAGATTCCGAACCACTACACTGGTGCTGTGACCAGGATCAGTTTTCCGGTAGCAGCCAGGGGAACCTGGCCGGAGTAGAAGGAGATGGGGACATGAATGTCCCGAATCATAACAACCTAGTTGTTCCGAACAGTTTTGAAGGGTTCATTCATGAAGCAGGAGAAACTTTGAATCCAGGTAGTGACCTGGAGGATGGAGAGCTGGAGTCCACATGGGTGGATCAAATGGACCCAGAGGGGGCAAGAGGGTTCACCCCAAACTTTATTGCCACTCGGGGTCAGATCATGTTGAACACTGGTCGCTCCCTGTTCATTACGACAGATTCGGTGTTCTTTCCCGGAGGAAAGAAGGGGGCGAATCAGAAGGGTTCTTTTCTGGACCCGACGGTGCTTGAGATACCACTGGATCCCCTTCTGAATCAACCCAAAGGAGGTCCCCCCCACTGGGACCCGGTCTGATCCTGATCAGAACGATACTTTGTACCAAGACAACATCTATAGGAAAATGAGGAGCTGTGTTGTCGGAAACTTGACACGATACAAGCAGTGTCAATACTGGAGGCTAGACGGATGGAGTTGGAAACCTATCTGAGCAACCAGACAGTACTGAACCCAGAGGTGATCCTCACCGCTGGGGAAGGAGTGAATATTCACCCACCGGAGGTCCCGAAGACCACCACCAACTACCCCTCGGGGGGACAGGTGAAGAGGGATGTATACCATGCATCCACAAAGCCTGCCCAGGTTGGTCTGTCTGTGACTATAGATCCCGCAGCGTTCTTAACTACCATGGCATCCGACGTCCCTAGTTATGATACATTAAACCCCTTCACTGGGGATAGTCCATCTAAGTATGGAGCTGTTTCGCAACCTTCGGGTACGAACAAAAATGCTACCGCCCACGGATCCTCACATGCGGATCAGCAGAGTGGCTGGTATGGCTATGATAATTGGGGCAACCTGATTTTTCATAATGAGAAAGGGGAAAGGAAGGCGACAGGAGGACCTTCTGGTAGTAATACCCAGGGTCACCCTGCCTACCCGAAGCCCTGTGGTAAAGATTCCAGCGGGAAACTTTCAGCATGGTGTTCTGGGGATGTTAGGACCCAATACCTACATACTGGAGGTACTGGTTGGCCCCAGCCCAGCCTTGGCGGTCAACCTGTATCTCAGGACGGGGGCCGCGCTACGTTGGGAATCTATCCCACCTACCCGGACAACCCATTACGCTCCCGACCTGTCAGGCATCCTGATTATGGTCAAGACTCGCCAGCGAGACCCTTGACCAAAAAACCTCAATGGCCCCCGGCTTGAAGCAGGTCTAAGATACTGATCCCAGTATCAAAAGCCTCCGCCTAGATAGCTATAGCCGGGGACAGGATGCCACCGAGGTAATGGATTGGAGCCAAAATCTTTTGGATCAGTTGGTGGAGGGATCAATTAGGGGTGCCCGACGCACTGCCAGGATCACCAAATCCTACAAAGGAAAGGTTCCCTGGAAGGATGAGTACCAGGTATTTGTGGATGACTGCAAATACAACGGCTGGTCTAAAGAAGACTCGTTAGGAGCCTCCGTAATCTGGCTGAATGATGGGCCAGGAAAGTCAGCCGTCTCACAGTGGAGAAGTACAGATCAAGGCTGCTATCCAGAAGAAGGAGTTACCCGAAGGCTAAAAACGCTTTGGTTGCTGAATGTAATCTTATATTGCTTCAGAGAGGAGATCAGCAGATCTCCATGAGTCAGTAAACCTTTGTTTTCTAGGCGAAGGTAAATAAGAAGGGAATATCCGTTCTTACAAAGAATGCTGCAGGTCATCAGATTCTTATTAAATAATATACACATCATATATTACTGTTAATTCCAACATATGTATAAGTTTAAACAAGTTTACATTTACATCTGCTACCTTCGTCTGGTAGGCCAGAAGGGGAGAGCACCTCACTCAGTCGTCCAAGATGAAGAGGAGAGCACCTCACTCACTTGTCCAAGATGAAGAGGAGAGTAACTCACTCACTCATCCCAAAGCAGATCAAGGGATCAGCACATAACCCGACGTTAGTGGACATAGTATTTATGTAAGGTTCTTTAGCACATCGCTAGAGTTCCAGAATAGTTAGCAGAAGACATTCTTGTCCATATTTTTATAATATATATTTATGGTGCTGAAACACGACGATAGTTTATGATACTCAGGATATTCCCGAAGATCTGTATAAACCATAACTGTTGACCACTTCGGGTGGATGTAAATAATTTAACAGATTACAATACTTTTAGTTCTGAACTTTTCACTAATTTCCAGGCGAGTCAGCGAGTTCACTGACTCGTCTCGGTTGAAGTCCATTTTCCACCACTCATCATTGTTTCTTCTGCCTAAAAAGCTAACAACTTAAAGAAAATATATTATTCTTTGTTAATCCGCAATAAAATTCGTTGAACGACAACCTATCGATCATGTGTTTTATTTTCATTTTGGCATGAAAATATATCCATAATACATTTAAAATGATGGCTTACGGTTCAGCAGGGCGATACCTTTTATATTTAATCGTATTGTGCCATAATTCAGCCTTTTACTATCGTTCGACACGACGACAATTTAAACAAAATATGGCAATCTCGCGGATTCACGGGATCTCGCGAGATTTGAAATGGCGGGCAGGGGACGCCGAGGGACGGTGATTCGATACCGAATTGGTTAATTTCATCTATTACAGCTAAAATATGAAGGGTAAGTCCGCAAATTTTGTTGTTATAAATAGATTAGGCTCCCTCCCTGGGTTATTCCGCAAAATGACAAAGACCGGGCTCTAAACTTGCCAAGACCAAATACAGAGCCAATGATTGAATGATAGAAGTTGGGAAATGACAGGGCGGTTGGAAATCCCCAGTATTAGGCCTTTCTAATGATATGATTCATTAAGAAATCCAGCATGTAGAAGTGACTAAACCAATGTGGGTCAACAATCAGCTGATCGGCGCCAAGCAGTTTCGTGATACCCCGCGGCCCGATATCTCTTTAGCCTTGTGTGGTTGGGGGTGACTTGAAACCGACGCAGACCGGACTGTCATTTCTCAACTTGAATCAAATTTCTTGAAGATGGCTAATATCAAAGGTAAATCTCAACCAAGATTCACCTCATTAGGCTCGTTAGATGCAGAAATGTCATCTTTATCATGCCCTAGTGTGTCAGCCCTCCACCCCCCCTACTTTTTGTGAAATTTGACTTTGTTTGGGAATTTTGGCGAGTAGAACACTTCGACTCTTTTAGACTCTTTTAGACTCTTTTAGACTAAAATATGGCTCCAAACGAAGCATCTCGGCGAGAGGAGTTCAGAAATGTTCGATTCATCTCTCTATCATGTTTAGTTCCAGAGCTATGTGCATGTTTGCATTCTATACTATACACATCTGTGGTAGTCCCCACAAAAATAATTTCTCAAATATTGTGTCTAAGTACCTCAAAATTGAACATTTGCAAAGGGCCCATGGGGGGTGTGAAAAAATGTGCGCGCGCCCCAGTTAACACCAAATGAGTTCAGTTCATGTTTACTAAATAACTACTGCATATTATGCAATATCTCCCAGAAATTCTCATTCTTTGGACATCTGTGGTAGTCCCAGCAAAAGGAAATTCTTAAATATCCTGTCTAGGTACCTCAAAATTTAAAAGAGCAGAATGAAGAATATCGTGAAAATCGAAACTAAAATATGGCTCCAAATGATGCGTCTCGGTGAGAGGAGTTCAGAAATGTTCGATCTATCTCTCTATCATGTTTAGTTCCAGAGCTATGTGCATGTTTGCATTTTATACTATACACATCTGTGGTGGTCCCCGCAAAAAGAGTTTCTCAAATATTGTGTCTAAGTACCTCAAAATTGAACATTTCCAAAGGGCCCATGGGGGGGGGGGCGAAAAAATGTGCGCGCGCCCCAGTTAACACCAAACGAGTTCAGTTCATGTTTATTAAATAACAACTGCATATTATGCAATATCTCCCAGAAATTCTCATTCTTTGGACATCTGTGGTAGTCCCAGCAAAAGGAAATTCTCAAATATCATGTCTAGGTACCTCAAAAATGATGCATCTCGGCGAGAGGAGTTCAGAAATGTTCAATTCATCTCAACACATCTAGTGCCAGAGCTAGGTGAATATTAGTATCATTTTAGACCCATGTACCTATGTTTTACAGACTCAGGAGAGGGAGTCATGCATGCGGCAGTTATACCTGCAGGAGTCGTACATGCCGGAGTCGTATAACCGGGAGCTGTAGGACCTGTAGCCATACGAGCCCTCAACCAATGGACATTGTGAGTACTGCCTGAGCATCCAATGTGACCAAAAGTTTTTTTTAGGAGGTTAGCCCTAATTCTCAAAACTGCCGCTTACACACGATTAAATATAGACCCTAAATTTAGATATAAAAGTATTCCCAGCTCATTTGCTTATTTTCTGACTCGGGGGCTAGGGGGAGAGAAATTTGTTTTTTTTGGAGGTTATCCCTAATTCTCAGTACTGCCACTAACACACTGGTAGATATAGACCTCGAAGTTATAAGAAAATCTATTCCCCGGTCATTTACTTAATTTTTAACTTCAAGGGGGGCTTCTGAAGTTTGGTCTTTAGAGCAAATCTTAAACTTCACAATACTGACTGAGCGCCTAATGTGATCAATTTTTATGGAAGACTTTCAGGGGGTTAGGCCTGATTCTAAGTACAGCCACTAAGGCACTGCTAAATATAGACCTCGAATTTATATAAAAATCTATTCCCAGGTCATTTACCCAATTTTTGACTTCAGGGGGGTCTCTGAAATTTGGTCTTCAGAGCCAATTATGAACTCCACAGTACTGACTAAGCGCCCAATGTGACCAATTTTTATGGGATACTTTCAGGGGTTTAGGCCTGATTCTCAGTACTGCCACTAACGCACTGCTAAATATAGACCTTGAATTTATATAAAAATCTATTCCCAGGTCATTTTCCCAATTTTTGACTTCAGGGGGGTTCTCTGGAATTTGGTCTTTAGAGCAAATCTTAAACTCCACAGTACTGACTGAGCGCCCAATATGACCAATTTTCATGGGATACTTTCAGGGGGTTAGGCCTAATTCTCAGTACTGCCACTAACGCACTGCTAAATATAGACCTTGAATTTATATAAAAATCTATTCCCAGGTCATTTACCCAATTTTTGACTTCAGGGGGGGTCTCTGAAATTTGGTCTTCAGAGCAAATCTTAAACTCCACAGTACTGACTAAGCGCCCAATATGACCAATTTTCATGGGATACTTTCAGGGAGTTAGGCCTAATTCTTAGTACTGCCACTAACGCACTGCTAAATATAGACCTTGAATTTATATAAAAATCTATTCCCAGGTCATTTTTCCCAATTTTTGACTTCAGGGGGGGCCTCTGAAATTTGGTCTTCAGAACCAATTATGAACTCCACAGTACTGACTGAGCGCCCAATGTGACAGTTGAATATAGACCCTAAATTTAGGTTTAAACGTAGTTTTTTTTAATATTTTACAAAATCGAAAGTTGAATTTGGCACACCCTGATACAATAGACTAAAAGTCAAAATTTCTGTTATAATTACAGGGACTTCAGGCACACATCAAGGACCTCACCTACACCTCAGGGTCTCCAACACGCCTAGGGGCTCCACACCACGCCTAGGGCCTCCACACCACACCTAGGGGCTTCACACCACACCTAGGGGCTCCACAACATGCCTAGGGGCCACACAACATACCTAGGGGCTCCCCAACATGCATACTAGCCCTCAAAATATGGACTTCATGAGAGGGAACTTCCGATACAAGTCAGATGTGAAACCCATCTAGAAACTGTTCCACATATCAAGGAAACTCATTCACATGTCTAGGAACTCATCTAAACTCATCAATGGGTCTAGAAACTCTATATCTAGGAATTCCACTAGACATTTAGAAAGTCTAGGAACTCTTCAATATATCAATCTTCATCCAAGTCAATTCATTGCTGCCCTTTCAATTATTAATAAAATCAGTTTCCATTATAACAGAAGGAATTCCTTTGTTGTCATTTATAACCTCATCAAGTAAACAAATTTCCTCACTAACTTTGAAATAAATCCCAAACACCCCTCCAAATGCCTAATGCGTTTCCAAACAAAACCCTGCATGAATATTAAATCCAGTATCTTCTCAAACAAGTGAGGGCTAGCAAACAGATGTAATCTGTTTGCGCCCTCACTTGTACTATATATATTTAATAGTACTAGCTATATTTTGTTACGGAAAAAGGAGGTGAAGAAAAAAAGATTTGATTCTGGTGCGGAGAGGAGTTGTCATTATGTGTTTCTAATTTTTTTTAGGCTTGTGAGTCCTTTTAAGGACTGGTAAGGATTCCTTCAGAATCAGGTACACTCGCCGACCTAAAAAGGGTCCTTATGAGGACTCTATATGTTTTTTTTATATTGGAAGTTAGTTACATATCATTAGTAACTACTTCAGGTTTACTAAATGTAAGGTCATATCAAAGGGTAGCTTTGACAGCGTAATGCCTTAATTCCAATCATAAATTGTTTATCATATGTAACATATGACTATTTGTAGTAAAACCCTTTTATGTATAGTGTATAGACAAACTACTTCTGGTTGTCAAAACTATATTTTTATTTTTATGAGTCTACTACTCAGGTTTTTACCACACCTAGTGTTGTCTAGGGGGGGTAGTGTAGGGGTTTACTACTATAACCATTTCCATCCAGGTGACTGAGGAGGGTTAATTCGGGTTGTTCCCGCCTGGCGTTAGTGTGTGCGGTATCCCGGAGGGGGCGACTGTCCTCTCTCCGGTGCTGCGCACCACGTTTCAGGCGGGAGCAAGCTCACCACGTGACCATGTAGGTTTCACGTCCAAAGGGGGTATATAAACCTCCCCTCCTCGTATAGTCGCCAGTCAGTGCAGGCCCGGCTGACTCCCAGCGCTACCCTACCCAATTGCACAATTGAAACCAGCAGCATTGCTTCTGTCCCTTCCTTCGGGTCGAGACTTAGACTCCTTGTACAGGTATACATTGAATAAACTCCGTTCTACTTCGCACCTGGAAACTGAAGTTCTTGTTCTCTTTTCTGAGATTCCGAACCACTACACACTAGCAAATCATAATCATCTTCATGATATTCATTAGATTTGTAACCGTTATTACAATCTGGTTACCTTGGCGTGTATCATGGGTTTATATGATATGGATGTTATTAATTTTATATCTCTTCATTATCCTTGGGAATTCTTGACGTTGTGCACTGCCTTGCCACAGTACAGTGTACAACTTTGTAATGTCCACCTTGACTATTGGTGCAAAATGCACCTTACTGTAATAGGAATCATTTCCACATATCTTTAACTGCTCTGTCTTGAGCCCTGGCGTGTGTTGATGCCAGCTATATAGAATGAATACATGTCATTTTGGGTTCTGTGGTTGTATGTGAGCTATCATTGGGACCCCCCAGGCATTATGCGCATAGAATATTAAGTATTGACTCCAGTGCAGCCCATTGTGACTACAATAACTATTATCTATATACTTAGCTCAAGATTAAGCGCAAGCTTAGGGTACATTTGAACTGTGTAACTATATATATGCGTAATAAGTACTCTAAATGACTAATCTAAAAATTAAAATTAAATAAATGTAGACATCACCTAGGGATTCACAGGATATCCATCTCAGCTAGCCCTATTGTTCTGGTATTGATGGATCTAAAGGTGTCTGCCTGAAGAGCCGCTTAAATGCAGCATTGGATTTGGCCTGTTGCACCTCAGGTTTCATCCTATTCCACAGGCGTAATCCCCTGTACATGGGCCCCCTCTTATACTTTTGTTGCTTACGTCTGTGACAAGGGAACTTAATCTTCAGATCACCCCTTGTCCTAGTGTTTACTGTAGGCCCAAGCTCCAGCCTTTTTGCTCTTTTGTACATCAGCAGTGCCAGTTGTGATCTGCGTCTATCCTCCAGGCGCTCCATGTCACATAATGCATGCAGCTTGTCCTTACTGAACAAAATATCAAACTCTCTAGTACAGACCCTGAGCGCTCTGTTCTGGAGTGTCTGTAACCTTTTTATACTAGTCTTTTTAGCACCTTCAATCATAAAGCTACAGTAATCCATGTATGGAAGGATGGTCTGTTTATACACCGTAATGGTTTAATCCTGCTTTAATACAGCTGAACTGTATGTGATACCAGCTTTTTCCCAGTCCAGGCACTCAAGCATTTAACTTTTCCCACCAATGTGGTGTCTATTCAATACTTTTGCTGTTTTTTGTGTGTTATTCAACACAATTATGCAAATATCAATACATTTTATGATTTTTATGAATGGAACTTGAAAAATTGATCATGTTTAGACTATGCTTTTCCATGGCAACTAGCGCAAAATCTAATCTGACTCCGATATTGACGGACATTTTTAAAAGATCGGAAATGACGTCAGCTTTGGTTTAAGGCTTCATTTATGCACGCCATCAAATTTTGAACCACATTTGGAGCCACTTGATAGTGAAAAAGAAAAAAATATTAGAACATCACTGTGCCAATTAGTACCGTGACACCTTGTGTTATACAGCTGCCTTTTCAGGGGCAGCTCTATACATAAGCATATGAATGTGCTTCAATTATCCGGCAGATTCAAGCACTAGCCATGTTTTTCCTGAAATGGAGATGGTCGGATTATCGAGGTCTCACTGTACAAATGGCTAAAAGCACTGCCAAAAGGATATATACTGGTTAAACTGAAGATACAGTGGAGTACAGTCAACTCTCACTTAAGGATAATTAACTACTGGCGGAACCCTGTGGAGATGTTCAGAACCTTTAGAAACTCACTAACCCCATTTGGTCGACATTCTTAGAATCTCAAGTAATTCAATGGCTCCCCCTGGTGTGTGTTGGTTCATGGCTACTTTTTAAACATTTTAGTAAGTTTCCCCAAGAGAGCCTGGAACCCTCAACCCTCGGATTTAAAGGCAGGCAGTACTACTGACTGAGCTAACCAGGCAAGTATCAGGGACTCTAGTGGGAGCTGAAGGTACTGCCAGTGCCTGCTCAGGTGCTTGTCTGGTGCCGATGATCAAATTGAGTCTACTGTGATGTACCTTAGGTCTTTATACCATAGGTGTTTACGAGTTGTGAAATCACTGTGATATTCAGAGACACTGATTTAATAATGATTCCAATTAAAATAATTACAGTATCACATAGTACGTCCACCATATGACGAGGGGGGAGTTATCTATTGGGGCATGCTGAAGGGGGGGGGGGGGGGGGTCATAGGGGTAGTTTACAGAAAGAGAGAGCCCTCCAGAAGGGTTTAATCTGCCTGATTAGGTGTCTTTTTATGGCAGTATAGGGACCTGATTATATGGGAGCAAATGCCATCAAAAAAGCTGATTTATCGGTGTTTTACCATTGACACACCCCCTCCCCAGAAGGGGCAACACCCCTATAATCACAACAACATGCCTTTAAATTCTCTCTTTGGGTCCAATATGAAGGTTTCGGACCATTTTCAAAAAGACAGGATGAGTTCTGAGAAGGTATCTGAAAAAAACTGAATTTTGGCTGTTTTCTCACTATTTGGCTGATCTTCAGACCCCACATACGGGGGGGGGGGGTCACAGGGGTCCGAAAAAAATATTTTTGTGATTTCCTGAGTTTTGGGTCCCCAATGCATAGATTGAGCCTGTCCCTGAAACCGTATGACAAAATCAGCGATTTTACACCCCCCCCCCATATACATGTATGACGTCAAACGGGAGAAAAAGACACACAAAATAATGGTTCAAGTTCTTGGCTAGGCCTTAGATGAAACAGAGGCTTCATGGACGGGTGCACCATCCATTATTGTGCAATCACTGTGATATTCTGAGAAACTGATTTTTCAAAAAGTACTTTGATACCAGGTACTTAAACTATATGATGTCAAAGGGGAGAAAAAAAATACAAATATGGCAGGGACCCTATGTTGAAAACACATTTATTGGATAGTCAATATTATAAATTATATTTTGATAGAGTATCAAAAATGTGTAGTTACTTTTTGAATACATTTTATCAATACATGTAACAGAACACTATATAATCCTATTAGAGGATACAGGTCAAATATATCAGAAACAAGCTTGGAACCCCTCTATTTTAATTTTTTTCAGAGGGAGTATGTCATTTAGGGTACGTGGTATAAGTATGGTGAAATCTTAATTACTTCTGTCATATGCCTGGCGGCCACCTTAACCATTTTATAAACATTTCTATCCGGAATCATCATATCATATAACTATATATAAGTTGGCTGTGTCTCATGACCTTGGGCCAATGTTTTCGTCTCTTACCGGGTGCCAGCTCTGACTGGGTGCCAGCTCTGACTGGGTGCCAGCTTTGACCGGCCTGAATAAAAACGGGTTATTTCGGGCAGATGTAGATAGAATTTGGCTGAAAAGGTTATTGGATGTTATAACCCTTTAAACTTGTAATTAGTTGCCCATTTTAATCATTATCTGCCCTAAATAACCCGTTTTTATTCAGGCCGGTCAGAGCTGGCACCCAGTCAGAGATGAAAAAATTGGCCCAAGGTCGTGAGACACAGCCAGTTACTGCCTACCTGGTGTTTGGTATTGGCGTTGTTCAAATACTGTGGCTAGTGGCAGCTGGGAGAGGACTGCTGGAGATGGGAGAGCGCTGTTGGAGACGTGTGAAGTCTGGAAGTTGGAGGTGTGCCGCGACTCTAGAGGGAGCTGAAGATACTGCCGATGCCTGCTCTGGTGCTTGTCTGGTGATGTGCCGATGATCAAGTTGAGTTTACTGCGATGCACCTGTGGTCTTTATACCATACGTGTTGACGAGTTGTGCGATCACTGTGATATTCAAAGACACTGATTTAAAAATAATTACAGTAGATAATTACAGTACCACATAGTACATACACCATATGACGTCAAACGGGAGGGAGTAATTGCATCATTAATGTGGTAACTGGGGCTGTAATTCAGCCCGTCTCGGGTGGTTAAAGGGGCAGATCTCTGAGACTGGAGGAGAGTGAATCATGTAGTTCCTAACTGTGCCACTAGCTGGTTTTAACTGGACTGACCCTACTGACTCCACCCAGCACAGGGCACTGCGTTTGTTTGATCCCCAATCAGCCATAAATAGCACAACTGGACAACTCTATTACCTTGAACCAGTTGACCCTGCCTGGTCAGGTGAAATTGGTAGGGGGACCATGAATCAGGCTTGAGTTTTGGGATTTACAATTTGTAAATATCATGTAAAACCGTTCAAATATCATCGGGATGCTGTGCAAAGATAGTCATAGAGATTTACACAAATTTACCTGGCCTTTACATACATTGATATTTACATGGGTCTACCACCTCTGTAATTTCGGGTAAATGTGATTGTAAATGTGTCTAATTACCATTGTAAATGTGTGCAAAGATAGTCATAGAGATTTACACAAATTTACCTGGTTTTTACATCCATTGATATTTACATGGGTTTATCCCCTTGTAATTTTCAAGTAAACTTATTGTAAATATGGTCAATAATCATTGTAAATCTGAGCAAAGATAGTGCTAGAAAATTACACCTATATACCTGGGCTTTACACCAAGTGATATTTACATGCATTTACTCCTTCTGGAATGTGCACCCTTATTACAATAGGCACCATGCTGTCTGGCTGAGGGCTCTACCCAGACAGCCGTGACGCCACACACCCCCCCTCCACCCTCCCATGATGTTAGGCTATAAGGTCAGATACATATAGCAAAAGTATGCATTGTAAGCCTTACTTAATTTAGCCCGACAATTATTTTCAAACTGATTTTCTCCATTATTATGTAAAGAGCAAATGACATTAGCCTATATTATACACATCCCCGACCTCCCTACCATGTCCCCGACCTCCCTCACACATCCCCGACCTCCCTCACACATCCCCGACCTCCCTGACATGCCCCTGACATGCCCCTTACCCTCACTCATATAGTAATCGATTATAAAAATCTAAAATAGGTTCTGTTTATCGCAAAATCGAGAAAATAGAAATATGTGCATAATGCTATCAATATATAGAATAAGATAATGCTATTATTGATATATAATTCATAACATTTAAGAAGTATTTTTTTCCAGCTGGGTATGCCCTGCCCCCCCCCCCCCCGTACCAACACCAGTCCATTGCTCCTGTACCCGCATCTATGAGTGAATGCTTCCACCACAGTGCAGCAAGTATAACAATAGAGGTGTGACTGACCACCAAGCCGTGGTGAAGACACTCTGTCTACCTATGTACAGTATGAACAATGCGTGGTGTGTGACGTATATACACACAGCAGCCAATAGGAAGCCTGCAGAAGTGGTCAGTTTGCATTTTGCTAACTTTGGTGCAGGTAGTGGTCAGTAGAGACACACAGGAGCTGGCCACAGTAAGGACAGGTTGTGTTGCAAACAGTGTACGTTTCTGTATTATAGAATAGGGCTTACAGGTCTGCCTTACAATCGCCCTTCACATTGGCATTGCCACATGAGACTTAGCGCACTACAATGTAAGTATACAGGGTTTGTGGGGAATAAAGTAATATATATTTCATAATGATAAATTTACAGAGAATCAATATAGGCCTACATGTAATTATAAACAAGTTTCTGCATATTAATATGTGCTTCTCATACAATGATGAGGCCTTTTGTCTTGGTATAGCAGTTTTAATTCTACCATTTATTTATTTGGTTTTCTTTTCAGTGCTTCAATTAATAGTCTGTAGTCTCTCCCCGTCCTCCGGGAGCCTGTCCCCGGCCTCCGGGAACCTGTCCCCGGCCTCCGGGAGCCTGTCCCCGGCCTCCGGGAGCCTGTCCCCGGCCTCCAGGAGCCTGTCCCCGGCCTCCGGGAGCCTGTCCCCGGCCTCCAGGAGCCTGCATCCAGGCCCTGAAGACCCTAAGGGAAGACCTAGGGCCTTGGATGTCCCAAATGATGTTCCAATTGATGAAAATGAATGAAATGTTCCATAAATCGTAATATGTCCATTCCCTAAAAAGTGATGTAGGGTTTTGCAGGCTTAAACCATCGAATTTACCTGGACTTTACACAATGTGTAAATATTGAAATTACTCACCTTTACAGGGTTCTGTGCAAAGTGTAATGCTCGAAATTACACATATTTACAGACCTTTGTGCAAAGTGTAATGCTCGAAATAACACATATTTACAGACCTTTGTGCAAAGTGCAATGCTCGAAATTACTTACATTTATAAGCACTTGCACAAAGTGTAAATACAGCCATTACGAGCTTTGATCAGGGTAGTAAAGCCATGCAAAGATCAATTTTGATCAGCTTTACATTTTAGGTAAACTTTTGGGTAAATGTATGTAAAGGTCTGTAATGGTCTGTAAAATCGGCCTTTACACCAAATGTAAATCTCGTGCAGTGTTGGCTTGGTATGAAACATTCTATAAAACCAGGATAAAGCTATCATAACCTCCTTAAATTAATCATTGAACTAGGCTTCTAGGGATACACCATGCAGAAAGGAATCCTTGTGTATTTAAGTGTTCATTTTTAATCAAATCCATGGGATGTGGTCTATTCAAGGGGTAGTATACCGTTTTCTGTGGCCACACAAGTGGTAGTCTTGACAGTCAGTACACTGGTGGGTATCAATAGTATTGTATACTACCACTGGCATAGTCTAACTGCTGGTCACACCAGTGCAACTTATGTAGCGCAGTGAATCACTGGAAGTGAACAACCAGCATCCTATTTCTTGGTTGCATGAGCCATTATTTTTGGGGTACTTTGCTAGGGAATACAATCCTACAGGGCTAGGACATGCCTGGATCTCAGGGATTGTGCTTGGGCAATTCTAAATTTAATTGAGGTGTTATATAAACTCAACAACCCTGGCAAAGGATTTTACAATTTGGTTTGAGAAGCCTTAGCCTTTAACACAGTCATGGCGTGCAATGTCCACATGGCTGGGTTGGCAGAGAAAGTGAAAGAGAAAGCTTGTAGTAATAATGTAGCTATGGTTGTGGTTGACCAATTTGTATTTGTCCAAAATCTAGGTGCGACTTAACATGGGAGTCTAGCTTGGTTGGCAGAGAAAGTGAAAGAGAAAGCTTGAAGTGGCAATTTTGCTATCGTTTGTGGTTGGTTTGAGGATAGAGTTAGGAGCTTTTTTTTTTTAATGAATTCTCATTGGATATTGGTCAGTATCCAGATTGGGCAGGCTATATCATCTTCAGGACCCATTACCTGCCCCAACCTAGTTCCAGGATGCACAAACAGTGTAATGCATATTTCTTCATCAATATTATATATATAAGTATTTACAGGAATGTCTATATATCACATAGCGTCAGTAATCTCTCGGTGATAAGATGTGTGATTAAAATTTCCGTAGAAAGATAGTATACATTTTGACTTATGGATCTTAAACCCCAAGGCTTTTCTGCACAAAACTCCACAGTAGTAATTATTCATATAAATGTATGTATTTCAATACAAAAATCATTAATCATACGTATCACTCTTTAACCCTTTAATGGTCTCATAGTACCTATCATTTACATGTGTATTAGCCCTGTATCCATGCAGCACTAGCAAACTACTGCCCAGGGTTGCATGCATGTATCATGACACAAAGTGCATACTGCATTAAAGCACTATGCAGCACTATGCATCACTTAACAGCATGGATACAGCACTTAAAAGCATGGATGCAGCATGGGTGCAGCATGGGTGCAGCATGGGTGCAGCATGGATTTGGCATGGATTTGGCATGGGTGCAGCATGGGTGCAGCATGGGTGCAGCATGGGTGCAGCATGGGTGCAGCATGGGTGCAGTATGGGTGCAGCATGGGTGCAGCATGGGTGCAGCATGGGTGCAGCATGGATGCATCATGGGTGCAGCATGGTGCAGCATGGGTGCAGCATGGGTGCAGCATGGATGCATCATGGGTGCAGCATGGGTGCAGCATGGGTGCAGCATGGGTGCAGCATGGGTGCAGCATGGATTTGGCATGGGTGCAGCTTGGGTGCAGCATGGGTGCAGCATGGGTGCAGCATGGGTGCAGCATGGGTGCAGCATGGGTGTTGTATGGGTGCAGAATGGGTACAGCATGGGTGCAGCATAGGTGCAGCATGGATGCAGCATGGATGAAGCAGGAACTGGGCATGGGTGCAGCATTGGTGCAGCATGGCAAATGATACAGTACCACATAGAACATACACCATATGACGTCAATCCATTAGTTGTGCAATCACTGTGATATTCCCAGAAACTGATTCAGAAACTAAAAAATAATTCTGAATGAGGTGGATGGACTGAGTCCACTCAGGTTTCTAATTTGAACATGAACTACATGTAGTGTATGTATGTGTGTGTGGGGTGGGGGGGAGTGGGCTTCAGATGAGCATATTCTGTGCCATACATGCCCTTTTTCAATCAATTCAAGTTATACGTTCATAATGTTGTTTTTGATGCACCTTCTTTTGGTGCAACTTCCCAGGGACCCCATGGACACCTACATAGACAACACCTATGTATACCTGTGACTCTTTGGATATGATACATTCTCGAAATGTTATACATGAAGAAATGAACTGCTCCCTGCTGCAAACTTGCTGTCTCACTGTCGTTACATGGGATGATCTTATAAGACAACAGTCATTACCATGGTGAATATAAACTATGGAATACCCATATGGGATAACTTCCATGCTACATGCATGCTACATCCACACTGTAAGGTTGCAAGGATGCAGCATGGGTGCTGTATGGGTGCAGCATGGGTGCTGCATGGGTGCAGCATGGGTGCAGCATGGGTGAAGCATGGGTGCAGCATGGGTGCAGCATGGGTGCAGCATGGGTGCAGCATGGGTGCAGCATGGGTGCAGCATGGGTGCAGCGTGGGTGCAGCATGGGTGCAGCGTGGGTGCAGCATGGGTGCAGCGTGGGTGCAGCATGGGTGCAGCATGGGTGCAGCGTGGGTGCAGCATGGGTGCAGCGTGGGTGCAACATGGGTGCAGCGTGGGTGCAGCATGGGTGCAGCGTGGGTGCAGCAGGGACTGGATGTGGGATTGCTTTGCTTTGAAGGCTTTGTGGGATAAAGACTGGTCACTGTATGGTCATATATAACCACTATATGGGCTTTGTGGGATCACGACTGGCTCTGTAGGGCCACATATAGCCACTATAATAGCCTTTGTCGGATAAAGACTGGTCACTGTAAGGCCATATTTAGCCATTATATAGGCTTTGTGGGATAAAGACTGGCCCTGGATGGCCATATATAGCCACTATAATGACTTTGTGGGATAAAGACTGGTCACTGTATGGCCATATGCAGCCACTATATATAGGCTTTGTTGGATAACGACTGGCCCTGGATGGCCATATATAGCCACTATAATGGTTTTATGGGATAAAGACTGGTCACTGTATGACCATATATAGCCACTATATAGGCTTTGAGGGATAAAGCCCATATCATTGGCTTTGTGGGATAAAGACTATTATATCGGCTTTGAGGGATAAAGACATTTGTGGGATAAAGACATTTGGGCTTTAACGCCATAACTGAGGGATAAAGACCCGTGGGTGTCTTTATCCCTCATAGTAGTACTAATTTGAGGGATAAACACTGTTCGTGGGATAAAGACCCCACAGCCCCTAATTTGGATAAGGGGGGCGGTGTCCTAAGTTGCGTGAGAATGCACCATTTCAAAGCTAGATCAACAACATTTTCCTGGGGGGCATTCCCCCATACCTCCGTAAAAACAGCTGATGCCCTTCGCGCGCAGGAAACAGATAGTCACTCTAGGTTCCCCCCCCTCTAGAAAATCCGTTCAGCCGCACCCCACCCCCCCCCCCCCCACACACACGGATGAGTTTGAGACGGCGTATAACCTGGTGTTAACAGTAAAAGATCCATGCGTCAAGAAAGGGTGACTTTTGCAGAAAAGTTCTTGATAAAGTTTTTGATAAATTTTGCCACTGCAACCTACAAATTAATGATATAATATCTAAATCATGCATTCTAACGTATACTGTTTGGAAGAGAATTTTCCCGTGAGTCTCCTAATATGAGACATTTGCAAACTTAGCCATTAAAAACAATATTGTGATGATTCTACTAAAACCAATGTAAACATAACTTTATTTTGAAAAAGTCTTTCTTGATGCATTGATCCAGCTTAAGCCTCCTCTTACATAAGGTGGGTGGGCGAAATGAAGTAGAATCATGTGAGGATTGTGTATCTGTATGGAGGAGGGGGGGGGGTTATATAAATGCTTTGGCATCGTGTCTAAAGTTTCCTACTGGCGTTTGTTCAAAATATTCCTGTGGACCAGGTGCACATTATAAACAGCCGAGTGAACACATTGAGAGCTGGGAACTAACTAGATATTAAAGGTCAACATCGTGTATAAAAAAAAATGAATGCAGAGAGGGATGGGAGGGTGTGTTAGTCAAAACAGAACAGTTTGAACAGAAAAATATATAATATACACTCAACATAGCAGACACCTCTACTAATATATTAAAGGTATGGCGAACCGGAAGCATCTTTATGTAAGTGTCTAAGCTCGCGCTAGACTAAGTTTTTCTTTCGCCAAATTGGCGAAAAACGTCCGTTTTTCTTTCGCCAATTCCAAAGGAGATTCGCCCAGTATGGAGGTGTATAAGTTATAGCTGACTGATAAATGGACATTGAAAAACGTGTTATTTAGCAGGTACTTGGATAGCTTTTAGGTGATCCTATTTATTAAAGGAAAACACTGTATATGATTAGATTATTCATGATCAAATGATAGATTTTACTCTGGTTATATCAGAAAACAATGCAGTGAAGTAGATTCCTGGAAAAATTCCCTTTCTATTGGTATATAACATGTATAGTTGAGGTCATATTATTTTCGCCAGCTGAGTAAAATCTGGTGAAAATCAAGGGGCCTTTTACCATATTCTTTCCCCAATTTCTATTTTCTATCGCCCCTGGCGAACTGGCGAATGGCTAGCGCGAGCCTAGAGTGTAATAAACGATACTTTGTCCTTTATAATACTGATAGATTATTAAGCAAAGAACCAAAGTCGACACAGTTCAGATCAAGTGTACAGGTTGCAAATCAAAGGTTTATTCAGTAACCTAGACAGGCAAAGCTATATCAGTGTGAACTCCCTATAGAGTTTGGAGCGGGTCAGTAGGCTCGTAGCCGATATGATTGCAGGGCCTCTGTCCAAGCGTGGATTCAGAGTGACCGACGAGTCCTATGCTGGGAGGACCCGTTGTCCTTTACACGGTCCCCCACACGCATAGGTGGGAAGAACTTGATCATGCTTTTAGAGCGAGTTCCTCTCGTGGCATAACATCCACACCGGCCAGTACAGCGTCCACTTCCTCCGGGGTTTGCCCGTCCTCCAGGGATGCTCTCCGGATGGCATCCTGCATGATACGATCACGCAGATTGGCCCTCTCTTGTCAAGCCGTAAGGTTCGTACGAACCGCTACAGTCTCCTGCTGTTGAATCTCTTCCTGCTGAGCCGCTTCGGTGATAGCCTCTTTGTTCTTTTGGGCTAACACCTTAGCGAGCTTAGCGGCAGGAGTCTTCACTCGTTTCTTTTTGCGCTTTCCGAGGACGGTGCGAAATCTTCGAATGTCTCCATATCCGAATCAAGGGTAGCTAAAGCATCCGGTAGGGACATCCCAGACTGGTGCTCAGCAATCAAGAGTTGGCGTTCCTTGCAGGTGTCCTCCCCAACCAACTCCAAGCTATTGTTCAGGCGGGCTGGGAACCAGTTAGGATAAGTGTCTCCTAACTGTGCCAGTCCCCCGAATGTGGCAGTCAAGCTGAAGTCTATCAGCTTCATCTCCTTCTCACTTAACTGCTTAATTAAGTGTTTCCGTAGCGACCGAGGAACGAGGTCTTCATCCTTGATACGGTCCGCATGTGCATGGGGAGCCAGGATACCTCCCGATCCCCCATCGCCGGTGCCAGAGCTACTCCGTCCCGGGGAGGGACCGCCAGCAGCTACTGACAGTTTATTAGGCTCGTCCAAAGTGTCCATATCTGTGTGCTCCGGATCAAGCACAGGCTCCTGCGGCTGAGGGGCCGCTGGAGTAGTCACTGCTTTTGCTGGAGGGTTTCCGTTACCTTGAAAGTGTCTTTCCCGAGGTCTGCCATGACATCAGCAATCACCTGGGCAACCGTGGAGACCACCGCGGGTCCACTCAGGTCAGCATCCGTATCCATTGTCTCCTTCAGTGACTGAGACTCCTCCAGCTCACGGTGTTAGACGCCTTCGGACGTCCACCCGTGCCGCTTCCCCCCGATAGTGCTGCAGTGGCCGCTACTACAGGACTTTCCTCCAGGCCTCTTGACAAAGACAAGAGATTCGCAAGAGGAATCGAGGCCATCTTCTTGACGGTCGAGTCCCGGACATCACCCTGAGAGCGAGCCGTTCCGGATTTCTTAGGTCCGGAAGGAGTCACAATTGGTTTGGTGTTAGCTTTCGCTCCCACCTTAGCCTTAGGTTTGTTCTCAGCGTCGACCTTGCCTTGTACCAGACTTCTTGGACTCGGGCTTCTTTGGTACCGGCTTCTCAACCTTGGGTTGAGCCTGCTTCCCGGGCTCGGACTGCTTCACCACCTTGGAGGCAGACCGGTCCGTAGATTTCGATCTGTCATGAGGTTTCTTGGCCCAGGTCTTCGTACCTGAGGTATCCCTGTCGTCACTAGCAGTGGCGGCGTCCTTCATGGACAATCTACGACTCACCGCCTGCTTCACAGTCGGTGAGACACTCAGACTTACCAACCGGGATGGTTGGCATGGTAGGTTCGGACTCCCTCTCGGAGAGTACCAGACCTTCGGGCAGTTTGAAGTCCTCATCAGCATCCGGCGAGGGGGACTTCCATATCGGGGAAATAGCGTCAGTGACCTGCATGTCCGCTACTTTCTCATTCAGCTCATCCCCTGACCCGGGGTGAGCGGACAAGAGCCCTTTGACAGCTGAAGCCTTCTCGGGGTCATCAAGTGGTTCGGAGTGGGTGAGCTGCTGCTCGGCCATCCTTACCGGCAAGGGGTTGTCTTTCGACAAAGGTTTGGACGGGAAACTAAAAGTTTCCCGCCGCCCCAAGGTGTTCAAACCAACGGCACAGAAGAGGGGTACTCGCTTACCAACTCTTTTAACACTTTTCACTTCTCTAGCTGCCCAAAAACTTGATCCGTCGCCGCCCCCCTAGCCACTAGCCTAGGGCTCCTCCGAACGGGATTACCGTTCGCATCAAGTAACCTGGCCGGAGGACACTCGTTCTTAACCACCAATCCAACCTTAATTTTGGTTTTCGGTGCCCTCCTTTCTTCGCCTGCCGAGACTTTCTTTTTCACGTTTTTTCGGGGCTTTTTCCGTACCCGCCTCTTTGGGATATCCTCTGACACCCCCTCCAAGGGTAGGACTTCTGTCTCCGAACTCGCACCTCCCCCCCCTGTTTCCGGGGTGAGCTCCCTCCAAGCCCAAGCACTTAACCAAGCCACATGGCTCGTCCTGATACGTCCCGCCTCAGACTGGATCAGTACAGTCGTCTGACTGATACATTTGACCACCGTATGTGGTCCATCCCAGTTATTTGCCAGCTTGACGTTACATAGGGGTTCGTGTAGGCGGATCACCTTATCCCCTACTACAAACCGCCGCAACTTCAACCCAGTGTCATAACCTACTTTTTGCCATGTAGCAGCCTTGAGCTGATGGGCTCGGACTGTTTCATAGGCAAATTTGAATCTCTCCCGGAGAGATTCCACAAATAACACCATACACGGTGCCTCCGGACTAATCCCTACCAGTCCAAACACCAAATCCGCTGGCATGATTAAGTCCTCCCCGAACACCAATAAGTTCGGAGTGCAATTGGTGGAACTGTGCACCGTATTGTTATACGCATGCACCATGAACTCACATTGGTCGTCCCAGTCGTCCATATGAGAGTTCACTAAAGGCTTCAGGACCTGGATCAAAGTCCGATTGAACCGCTCCACCTGTCCATCAGACTGGGGTTGGTACGGATTTGTCCGGGTCTTGCAAATAGCCAACTGATGGCACATAGCAGCCCACAATTTTGACTCAAATTCCCTCCCTTGATCGCTATGTAACATCAAGGGAGCTCCCAAATGGAGTATCAACCCCTTCACCAGAGCTTCCGCACAGGTAGCAGCGGTGTGATCCTCCAATGGGTATACTCGCGTGTATTTTGTATAGTAGTCAGAAACCACCATCATACACGTATTACCCTTCGGAGTGGGTTTCACCCCGCTGATAATATCTACAGCTATTCGAGCGAACCTTACTCAGAATAGCTCTTGTTGCAATGGCAATTTGCCCAGCCCGGGACCGGGCTTGCCTAAACAGCAGGCCGGACACGTCTTGATCCATCTTAATAGATCACCAGACATGCCAGGCCAGTAATAGCCCCGACTCAACCTTTCAAGTGAGCGCTTCTTTCCGAAATGTCCACTCGTACAGTGTCCATGACAGTAATACAGAATATCCTTCCGCATAGCCGCCCGGATTACCATCTGTAACACACTTCCCTCCAAACAGAACTTGGGAATTGAACGTTCGCAACTGGGTAGAATCCGGGTAGGTCACAATGACATAAGAAAGGCACAGGAATTGAACGTTCGCAACTGGGTAGAATCCGGGTAGGTCACAATGACACAAGAAAGGCACGAGATATTCCCAAGAATTGTGAACATATCCTTATTACCATCAGAACTTGGGAATTGAACGTTCGCAACTGGGTAGAATTCTACCCAGTTGCGAACGTTCAATTCCCATGCCTTTCTTGTGTCATTGTGACCTACCCAGATTCTAACCAGTTGCGAACGTTCAATTCCCAAGTTCTGATTGTGATAAGGACATGTTCATAATTCTTGGGAATATCTCGTGCCTTTCTTGTGTCATTGTGACCTACCCAGATTTTACCCAGTTGCGAACGTTCAATTCCCAAGTTCTGTTTGATATAAATAACGTGGAATTCCACAGAATATGACACAGTCAAAAGCTGTTCACATATTCTCGTGCCAGATACGTGCACAATTCTCACAGGAATCCCGAGTTGTGACTCAAGAACCGCACGAGTTCTGCCCGAGATCTTGTTTGCAGGGTTCACTTCCCCGGACAGGTTCTGTAACAGGTTCTGTAACATCATAAGGATTTGGGACAATGCGGCCCCGATGCTCTCATTGCTCGCATCAGTGTCAAGGATGAAATGCCCCTTCTCCGTAGGGTGTCTCAGCACGGGGGTGTCTCTGAACAGGGCCTTAATCTCCTTGAAGGCACTGCTCTGTTCCACTCCCCAGGGAAAAGGTTCCTTTTTACTCCCCGGAGTCCAATGGCTCAACTTTTGTAGAGTTACGTTCAAGTTCAAGTTTGTAAAATTTATTCAGAATGTAGACTTTCGTAGTACAAGATATACACAGATAAACCATTGTAATATTATGTACATATTCCAATATAATATATGTCCGTGTGTAAATTCAATGTAATATTTTCATACACATCAAAGTACATTAAACATTCTCCTTGACAAATAATTAAGTCATTTATAGCAAAGTCTACCCTGAAAAGGCTGCTGCTGGGAGTACACCTCCTGTTCTCGTTAGCCACCTGTCTTTAAAGTGGCATAATCACCAAGCGTATCCCACTTACAATTCTAGTACTGTTCTAGTCTACTATGTGGTTGAGTGCGAGTGGTGAGAATGCCCCTTTAAGTGTTCATGTATTCCATTGTAGCAATATAATATGATATGAAATTAGCAATGTACAATAATTGAATAATAATTTCTAGTTCTATACAATCTAAAAAATTGTGGAATTGTCTATATACAATTGATAAGTTAGTTTATAGTGTAATTTCGAGTAGATACATGAGGATATAAATAAAAATTTTATCATATCATTAATGTTATATACAACGATCAAGCTATCCTTATAAATAGAGTTATATACAAGTACGATACATGGACATTACATAGGATTTTTGGGGACATTTTTTCTGGAAAGACTGATAGTATGACAATAGTAGATTTACACTGTAATAGATTGTAGAATATGTTGTAAATGTTATCAATTACTATATTCATACATGCATTCAGTTAGTTTTGGCTTCTTGAGGTATATTCACTAAACAGCTTAACCACCTACATAGAAAACAGGAAATTATTGATAAAAAAAATTATTGAAAAAAATGATTGTTTACATCATAATTACATTATTCAAACAACATCCTGATCACTCAGGATCAATCCTTTTAACTCCTTCTTTAAAAGGAATTTAAAGGAATTTCTGTCCCTAACATTTCTTTTACTTGGGTCCAAACCATTCCATGAGACTATACTCTAGACTTCTCTTGTATGATTCACAGTGAGGTAATCTATTATACAATAATATTCCATCAGAACTACGTATATGAACCATACTTAATTTAATATACTGCTGTTTGCAAGACCTTCTGTGTCCTTCTAGGTAAACATGTGACAATCTCCTATCAGATAGATAATTCACCTTAGCTTTCATATGAATGAAATTTGTGTGTGTCCTCATGGGCAAATTTTTAATACTTTGTTTTGAGTTCTTTGCATCTTTTCAAGAAGTGTATTGCTAGATTTGACATAGAGAATGTCCCCATAATCATAAATTGGTAGAATATATACTCTATAGATATTAAGTAAAGTTTCTGTACTTAAAAATCTTGATATCTTTGTCAACTGGTAAGTCCTGAACGCCACAGTTTTCATTTGGTTTTTCATGAATATATCATAGTTAAGTCTTGGATCCAAAATAATTCCTAAATATTTGTAGCTATACACTCTTTTTAAATTTTCCCCATTTATTTGCAGGATACTATTTTTGAAACTTTTCTTACCCCCAAAACCCATATATTTAGTTTTAATTATATTTACTGTTAATTTATTTTTACTGCACCAAGCTACAAATTGGTCTATACAATTTTGCATTTTGGTTATTGCAACCGATTGATCTTTATCAGAAACATATATGACTGTGTCATCAGCAAATAGGCTGATGGAAGCACCTAATTCTGTTATTTTAACGTCATTAATATAAATTAAGAATAGTAAAGGGCCTAAAATGGAACCCTATGGGACACCACACATAATTTCTAATTCATTTGAACACTCTCCATTAATGCTTGATTTTTGCTTTCTACCTGATGAATAATCCTTTACCCAATTTATGATGTTTCCACAAATTCCTAAATTTTTCATTTTTTCCAACAAAATATCATGATTCACAGTGTCAAATGCCTTCTTCAAGTCGAAAAATGTCGCAATTGTATCAATACCAATATTTTTATTAGATAATATGTCTTCAGTGATAGCACCCACTGAAGTCAAAGTAGACATATTCTTCCTATAGCCATACTGAAACTTAAATAATAAAAAAAAATTTCAACGAATGTCATTCGATTTTTATATACTATTTTTTCAAGGATTTAACCAGGTAGAGCTAGCAAAGAAATTGGCCTGTAATTAGACACCTGACTCCTATCTCCCCCTTTGTGAATTGGAATTATAGTTGCACATTTCCAATCTCGTGGAACTATACATGTACTTAGCGAGGTATTAAACAAGTGAACTAAATGCAATTTAGTTGATTGGAATACAAGTTTCAAAATATTCGAATTTACGTTCCTGATAGCAGATGATTTGGAGATTGCAATATCATTAATAAATATAGAGATTTCCTCTTCTGAGGTGGTTATATCAGAAATAGATGTTTCTGTATTAACCTCACCACCGTGGGTTCGTGAATTTTTCTGCAAATTTTTTCCCAATATTTGTAAAATAGTTGTTTACAAAATCAGCTGTTTCATTAACAGGTACTTCTGCACCACTATCATCCAACAGATTTATAACCATGTTCTTTGATTTTTTTTGCTGGTAACAATTTTGCAATTTCCCTCCAGAAACTAGCAGGGTCGTTTCTGTATTCTTCTGCCAATTGTTTGACAAATCTCTCACGTGTGGAATGTACATCTTCACTAATGTTGCTACGTGCCTCTTGGGCAACCATTTTATCATTGGCATCTTTAGTTTTGTATGACCGAGCCAGAAGTCTATCTTTATCAGCGATAAGTTCTAGAAGTTGAGCATCAACCCATTTACTTTGGGTTTGGTGATTGTAAAATCCTTAAATGGGCACATTTTGTTAAGAATTTCGAGTAGATTTCCCATATAACTTGACCACAGGAATTCTGGGTCAGTTGATTGAAAAAATATATCCCAATCACATGAGAGAAAATCCTCCACAAGTTTAGCACCAGTAAAGTTTTTCATTGATCTACCATTAAATTTAGTTTTTTCTCTAATCAAAGATGGTTTATCTATTATACTTGACACAATGCAATGATCACTCAAATCAAAAGGAATTACCATTGAAGATTCCATGTACAAGTCATTTGTGAAAATAAGATCCAAACATGATTCTTTGTCAGAAAACCTAGTTGGCTCCTTGACCCAATTTAACAGGCCATACTGTAACATCATATTTGTTAGCTTAGAAGTCAGTGTTTTGAGCTTAGGATCCAACAGGTCTAAATTAAAATCTCCTAGTATGTACAATCTTTTACGTGATTTTATAACTAATTTTTGAATTATTGGTTCTAGCAAATCTAAGAATTTAGAAGGGTTACCCTGCGGAGACACTCTCGAAAATCCAGGGATGAAGTCCCTGTAATAGGAACAGAACCCCAAGAAAGACCTCACGTGTTTCGGTCCTTTTGGAACAGGTCTCCACAGTTTCCAGTTCTGCCGGATCAGCCTCCACACCACTGGTGGAGATGATTCAGCCTAGATAAACCATGGACTTCCTAAAAAGTTCACATTTGTTCGGCTTCAGGGTTAACCCATTGGACCGAATTCTCTCCAATACCTCTAGACCAGGCACTTTTGCCACAATAGATCACTCAGAAGAGTTTCCATCATGGCCTCAAAAGTCGCTGGGCATTGCATAACTCAAAAGGCATTAGTTCTAACTGATACAGTCCAATATGGCTAGTGAAAGCCGTCTTTTCCTTATTCTTCTCCTTCATCCCGATTTGCCAATATCTAGACTGCAAATCCAGGGTGCAGAACCATTGGTTCCCACCCAGCGAGTCCAGAGTCTCATCAATTTGGGGGAGAGGATAGGCATTCTTCTTGGTTACTTCATTCAGACGTCTGTAATCGATACAGACCCGTCTATCTTTGTAACCATCTGAACCGGACTGGACCAGGGGCTAGTGCTAGGCACGATCACCTTCTATTCCAGCATGGTTTTCACTTGTTCATTTTGGTCCCAACCACTTAGGTTGATATCCTCTACCGTTGCTCCCAGCCACTCTTCCCAAGAGTTCCTCTGCCAGTATGGACTAGGTTCACTAGCAATCCGCCTGGCTGCATTAGTAGATCCCCTAATCTTTGAGGTTATCGATAGGCACTTAGAAATGGCCGCCGAAGCGTCCTGTTCCACCCCCACATTGTGGAGTCCTATCATAGCGATAGCATGGTTCATATCATACAGTTCCTGCATCGCTGTACTGAGGATTGACCTTCTCGGAGTCTTTTTTAGACTTGTTTGTCCGGCGGACCCCCCTGCTGCGGCTGAGCCTTTCAGCCGATCCAGGTACGCCTGGTATGTACCATACGCTACCACCTCCTTAGTTGGATCAATCCTTTTAGTGAACCACCAATTTTTCTCCATATCTGTCATATACTGACCCTGTTGTGACAGCGCAAGTAGCAACTGATGCTCCGCTTTGTCCTTCTCAAGCTTCTTTGCTTGGTTTTCTGCCTCCTGCTCCTGTTGCGCCTGCGCAAGTTTAGCTTTCATATCCTCACCAGCAGCCCTCGACCCCTCTGCTCGGGCTTTGAGTACCGCCGCTTCTTGTTCGGCCAACTGTTCGGCCAACACAGCGTTCTCGTTCATCCGTCTCTTCTGTTGTTCCAGGGCTTCCTCTTGTGCCCGGAACACTTCACATCTCTGATTTTCTAGAGCTTTTTGCTCCTGAAACATCTTCTCGGTTTGAGCGGTTTGCCACTCAGCCAAGCTTACCGGGGTATGGTATTTCGTGGCTGCTGCTTCTTGGTTAGCTGCCCTCTTCTGGCGTTCTGCCTCCAACAACTGTTGTTGCTTTTGCAACTTCTCATGCTGGGTCGCTACCAAGTTTGTCAGAAGATTCTGCACCTGTGAACCTCCTGATCCAGATGAGGACGAGTGTACGTCATTCTGCATTGGCCGGATTCAAGGCATACCTACCTTCGGAGAGTATACGCTGGCCATTCCCCTACCACTAGCTCGACCTACCCGTCCGGGTTTCCCCGGAGTGGAGGCAAACAGGGCAGTTTCGACCGTCACTCCTCGGCCCCCCTGAAGATTCAGGGTGTCCGAGAAACTCATATAAGGGCCCGCCAACGCGCTTCCATTATCCGCCGATGTGTACTACTGCAGTCCATCCTACTGTCTTGCATGCTCTGGCGAGCCTCCAACAAGAATTTCTGCATTGCAGTCTTCTTGGTTCTCAACAACTAGCATTAAGCGGCCAGACTGCTGCGAGCTTCTTTCAAGGTGTCTCATGGATGATTTCAATCTGGAGACCTTCAGCATTGTTAGCCATCCGATTTCTGGCTTCACAGATCTGATTCAGATCCGTGTTCGCAGTATTGAACTCGGACTTGACCACGCTCAAAGACTGCATTAGTCTCTGGTTCTCCTCCAGGAGAGTTGACAATCACGAGTCTTTCTCTTTGATCTTGGAGTTCCGGTGGCATATCGCGCCCTCCAGGCACATCAATTTGTCGGTCCACTCCACAGATTTATTCTGTATAGCCAGCAATTCTCTTTGGGCAATTTGCAGCCTTTCCTGCACTCTTGCTTCTCTGTAGTCATCAAAACGACCTTCCTCCGGATTGTCATACATCCGGGGTGTAGGAGCCTCCTCTATGGCAGGTGTCCCCTTTGGGGATGAAGCTTCCGCTTCATCAGGAGACCTCCGTACTCCGTCCAGAGTATGTGGTCTGTGCTTCGCACAGGCTAACCTGTGTTTTCACTCAGAACTGGTCACGGCACCAGTGTAATAAACAATACTTTGTCCTTTATAATACTGATAGATTATTAAGCAAAGAACCAAAGTCGACACAGTTCGGATCAAGTGTACAGGTTGGGAATCAAAGGTTTATTCAGTAACCTAGACAGGCAAAGCTATATCAGTGCGAAGTGGGTCAGTAGGCTCGTAGCCAATATGATCGCAGGACCGACGAGTCCTATCGGATGCTGGCTATATATAGGCAGCCAGCCTGCGTGTGCATATGCAGACCGGAAGCCTATAGCGACCTCTGTCCATACCCCAAGCCTGGGGAAGGTGCTGCCACCTGCCGTCGGGCTGAAGGGTTCGGACTGAGTTCGCAACGCAGCATCCAACAGAACCCGCCTTATAAACCCTGTATAACCCTAGCCCCTAGATAAGCTTAGAGTTTACATAACCAAAATAAAATTTCAAAAAGTTAAAAAAATTACGCCATTTTCCTGATATTACAGTAATGCTCTTGCACATTGTAAGCTTATCCATAACCAATCTGTAATATTGTGAAGAAAATACCAAGTAACTGTAAACTTTTATAAGGTCAGTATCAGATGCACACAATTAAACTTT
Organism: Harmothoe impar; assembly: GCA_947462335.1. Lineage (NCBI taxonomy): Eukaryota > Metazoa > Annelida > Polychaeta > Phyllodocida > Polynoidae > Harmothoe > Harmothoe impar. The sequence continues at coordinate 3,820,962 of OX381707.1, read as the reverse complement.
CTTTCTGGCCAACATAATTATGCCATATAAACTATATTTTGAGTCCAGACAGGCTTTAGTTTGAGTTTGAGTTTGGATTGTTTTTATTATAGACTTCGATTTACATTATTTCAACATGTAACATTGGGCCGACATGAACCCCCGAGATAAATGGAAGTATGCGTTACAGGATGAGTGAATGTATGTCAATAAATGTTTTACAACAATCATGCATGTTAGTAGTATAGTATGTATCGGAACGGGACTATAGTTAACTACTGTTTATTACTCAATCGATATGCAGCCAATCAGAGGCCGCCATTTGGTCACGTGACCCGTTGCCATGGTAACGTGACCTACTTAGGGCTCTCAGCCAATCAGAAGCCAGCATTCTGGGTGACCTACTGACCTACTTAGAAGCTCTCAGCCAATCAGAGGCCGGCATTCTGGTAACCATGGTAACGTGACCTACTTACGTCACGTGACCTACTTAGGCTCAGCCAATCAGAAGCCGGCATTCTGGTAACTAGGGTAACGTGACCTACTTAGGGTTTTGTTTGTAAACAACACCACGTGGCTCTCTTTTTTGTAAACAACACCACGTGACACGTGACTGTTTGTAAACAAACAACTTATATATAGAAAATAAACACAACAAGTTCCATGTTATGTTAAAATTATATTTTCAAAAAAAAGCACATCTGTTACAGCGTCTATGTGTAACTACGCGCGTTCTCATTCAAACACTATAACACTATCATACCGTAGCAGCAGCAGGTAGGACCGGAAGAAAAGCAAGCGCACGAGCAGAAGCGACGACACCATTTGCACCATCCGGCCGTCGCGTTGGTAGCCCTACTACTCGTCGCGCGTTCAACTGGAGGTTTAAGAGTGACAAATGACGATTCTTTGTCGACACGACTGCTAACATCAGCAGCATCAGCAGCATCGGCAGCATCGGCAGCAGCATCGGCAGCAGCGGCAGCAGCCTCGGCAGCAGCGGTAGCAGCAGCAGCAGCAGCGGTAGCAGCAGTAGCGTGAGCATTAGCAACAACAGCAGCAGCGACAGTAGCAAGGGCGGCAGAGCGGGCACTAGCAGCGTTATCAGCGGCGACATCGGCAGCCGCAACAGCATCAGCAGCAGCAGCGTCGGCATCGGTGGCATGAGTAGCTGCATCGGCGGCAGCAACAGCAGCAGTCACAGCCGCAGCGGCAACAACAACAACGTCATCACAACCAGCGTCACTAACAGCCGCAGTAAATGCAGCAGTAGCACGCTGAGCAGCACTAGCAGCAGCAGTAGCAGAGGCTACAGCATCAGCTTCACATTCGCGCGCCGCTTCGTCATTCCGCTTCATGTCACGGTAGCAACTTTCCATCATGGGGATCTGCAAATTGAGGCGCGGTGCTGGTGGTGGTAGTAGTAGTAGTAGTAGTAGTAGTAGTAGTAGTAGTAGTAGTAGCGTGAACAATGATGACGATGCCGAATACGGTTTCACTCCCCCTTATATACCCTTACTCCCCCCTTTTTTCAAGCCACCGGCCAGCTGCCCCCTCACGGCAGGTCTTTAGATCAGCCTTAAGTCGCTTACTACGCGGCTCATCATCCCTCTAATCGCATTTTCCAGCCGCCGGCCGGCTGACTGCTGACGACAGGAGAGGGTGATTTGTTTTTCTTTAGATTTAAGCCGCTTACCACACGCGCACCCTCTAGTCACAGACAGAGTGACAGAAAGGGAGGGGGTCGCTTTGTTCACGCTACCTGTAGTTGTTTTTCTATACACACGCTGAGCCCATGACCCGCTAATCCTTTATACAGGTAACACGCGTTCAACTAATTACTCTATTGTATGACAGTCGGTACACGGATTTAATTTTAAACCACCTTCCCATCTGGATCCATGTCTGGCGGGGTGGAAGGATCCAGCTGAAAAGCGTGATTAGGGCTTTTGTTTCTCTTATGATAGCAGCAGGTCAGCATGCGACAGCTGAAAATGTCAGACTCGCCGCTCCTATAAAAGACTGAGATGCGTCTCTCTTTCCACACACCCTTCTACCATCGCCGCCGACACCGCCACCGCCGGCCAGCCGACCGCCGCCACCGCCTGCAGTCACCGCCATCACGCCAGCAGGGAATTTCGAGCTGAGTCTGCTTATTGCTTATTTTTTTTCTTTGAGCTTTTTGTTCTTTTTTAAATTTTTATTTTCACTCAGTCTTTTTTGTTTCGGAGGAAAGAAATATGGCGCTGCAGAGGGCGCGAGTTTCTAAAAGACGGTCGCGCGAACAAAGTGCCCTCCTCAACTGCCCGGCTATTTTTTTATCTCAAAGGAGAGAGCGTCACGTAGTTGAGGTTCACGCTTCTCTTGAAGCGTACCGAATTCTCGAGAAATGCAAAGCTGAGCGCCATCGTCGTTATACAAGAGCGGAAAAGGAAAACGTAGCGACATGGCCGAGAGCCGTCTTCTCAGAACAGTATTTACTCTACCATTGCATAACAGCCGCTCTCAGCGCCCCCACTCGTTGGGCGTTTCATGAAAAGAAAGAGCGCCGCTACTCTCCTCACCCTGCCTCCTCTTATAAAGTGAGAATAAGTGCTATGAAACGATTCGACAAGCCGATCGGTTTCTTGGGAGCGACTGCAGCTCCCACTCGGTGGGCGCGCGTTGTGGCCGACGTGAACACGGTCTCTAAACGTTTCGACGTCGTCACTTGTTATCCCGCATATTGCAACGCAGCCGAATTGAAGAAGATAGGGACGCACTATTTTAAACCATACGCTCCAATATGTATTTGTCACCGCCGCGCTCACACGCCTTATTGCTTTTTCGAGACGATCGTGTCACAACACAGAAATAGAAAAAAAAGCGGCAAAGCGACGAGCTTTGCCTAAATGATCAAAAAAAAAAAAAAAAATTAATCTCTTCCTCCTCCTCCTCCTCCTCCTCCTCTTCCTCCTCCTCCTCTTCTTTTTTTTAAAAAAATAAATATTTGTATCAGACTCCTCTAAAGTCTGATACAAACATTTATGACTATTGAGTGAAAATAGAATTTTATCGCAAAAAAAAAAGAAAAAAAAGTCACTTCTGCCGCCGCTACTGTGACACCGGCCGGTATCAATAAAAAGGTCGGCTGACTTTTCTCCACAACCATTCACTACCGACCGTTCGAGTGAGAAACACAGCAGACAGTCAGACACACAACCGCTCTCTGACGCGTCCTGAAAAAAAACAAAAAAATGTCGAGTAGTAAAAGCAAACACTTCACAGAAATTCATTTCGACGCTCGACTACAAGGACCCTTTAGTTGTATCATTAGCGGTCCGTCGGGTTGTGGAAAATCGCGCTTGGTGGATCAATTTCTGAGCGACGTGAACAATTTGGTCACGCCGCCGGTGGAAAAGACTTTTTACCATTACGGCGAGTGGCAACCTCTGTTTGAAAAAATGCAAAATCAGTACGGTGTGGAATTCAGAGAAGGTCTTCCTAGCAAAGAGTCTATAGCGGGAGACGTGGAAGTAGCAGAAGACGCTTTACGACCACACACTCTACTGATATTGGACGATCTGATGAGCAGTTCCAATCAGCAAGTGGTAGCCGACATCTTTACTAAATACCCGCATCACTGGAACGTGAGCGTCATATACATCACTCAGAACCTATTCCAGAAATCACCCGACTTTCGAACTATGAGTCTGAACGCTCACTACATGATCGTTTTCAAGAACCCGCGCGACATGGGGCAAATAGCTAGTCTGTCTCGCCAGGTGTTTCCCTCCAACGCGGCGGCCCTCTCCAGTATATTTACCCATGAACTCAAGCGACCTCACTCATACCTCCTTCTGGACTTCAAGCAGTCAACACCTGACGATCTGAGAATACGCTCCTCTTTGACGGCCATACACTCTCAGCTAGTATTTGTACCGCTAGACAAAAAAAAGAACAAGAGAAAGCAGTAGCAAAAATGTCTTCTCATCTACTCGAAAGACACTTTGGTACTCTCAAGCACTTAGCTAAGTGCTCGCCAAAGGACTGCTCGCATCTAATAGACTCTGGAAGCGACGATCTGATCGCAGCATTGAGTGAGATCTGTCACAATTTACTGGTAGGGAACATCCCGCTCAGCGACAAACAACTGGACAAGCTTCGAGAATCGGCTGACGTGTTGAGGGAGGTCGGCAAAAAATCTACGCCCATCAAGAAAAAGAGACGCGTCTTGGTACAAGAGGGAGGTTTCCTCATTCCGGCTCTCATAGGGATGGCCTTACCGCTTATAAAGAGCATTCTCCGTATATGAGACACCTCATTCGACACCTACTCGCCGACAGTACCACCGCTACCGCCACCGCCAGCGTCATCGCCACCGTCGTCCCCATGACGGACTCAGAGCAGCAACAACACTACAAACGCTTAGCGCTCATGGATCCTGAGACGCTCTACAAATCATCACGAGCAGGTCTACTTCATCATGTGCCCGCTGCTGCTACTACTAGCGCTGCTACTACTGCAGTCGCTGCTGCTAGTACTTCTACTGCTCCAAACCTTCCTCCTCTTCCTGATGAGCGTACTGAAAAGAATGAGAGTTCCGCTCCTGCCACCGCCGCCCGCCTACCTGCCGATATGGCCTATTACCACAAGCAGGCAGAACAGTCCCTTCATCCCGACGCGGCCTTGCACCAGGTGCTACAGTTTATCTACAGGGACTTGGACTTAGTGTTGAACGATCCCACTTTGAAGGTTGTTGAATAGATTGCAATTTTTTCTCGCGAATCCCAACAACAGCAACATCTCTTCGTCCTACACTTCTTCGCCCCCGGCTCACCTCCGTCAGTCTGCTGAAGAAGCCAGCGCGTCCCTACTTGAGCGGTTGGTGAACCAAGTTCCCAAGAGGATCGCACCCGGACCGTGGCGCTGTACAAACAATTGGAGAAATCCGGTGTGGTCAAGTGGAACGAGGACGGTGCGGTGCGCGAGATGTCGGGTCGGAGAATACCACCTGAGCATCGCATCAACATAGTGGACTTACTGAACGACGCCGCCAGGTTCAGGAAGACGGCGCCCAGACCGGCGGGCTACTCTCCGTTCACAAAAGCGCTGCGCGAAGCAGTTCCCACAGACTCCTTGATCGGGAACCATCTGTATAAAGCGAGCGGACCTGGCCAAAGCTTGGACACACGGCTTGCTGACAGAGGTCGGAAACGACCGAGCTTCGACTCGGAAGAAGGAGAAGCAGCAGCAGCAGCAGTAGCAGCAGCAGACTCTTCTCTCCAGGTGGACGATCAATCCTCTGACGACGAGGAGGGCAGTGAACTTTTCCAAACTCCGACTTCCTATAGGAGCGCGGGGAGTAAGAAAAGGAAAGGGCGCAACCGCCTAGAGGCGACGTCGTCGTTCACGCCCTCAACAAGTCGACGATGGGCAAACCAGTGAAGAGACTGACCAAGAAGGAAAAAGAAAAGAAGCGCGTAGTAGCTAGATATACCGACGTCAAAGCGCCCTCCAGTTTCACTAGCGTGACTAAACTCCAGAAACATCATTTTCGCCACCTAAACCCGGCCGTCATCCGAGATGCTTTAGTGTCGCTGGACGCCTACACTAAACATAAACCCATTCGGAGAAAATTCGCAAGGAACAAGACTATAACCGGCGCAATCGATCAGCAGTGGCAGATAGATCTGATGGACATGCAGGCTTTGGCTTCTCACAACGACCGCTTCCGGTACGTGGTGACGGCGATCGACGTTTTCTCTAGGTACGCGTGGGCCGTTCCCATTAAATCCAAGAGCGGCGCTGATGTTACCGAGGCCTTCCGAAAGATGACAGACACTGGCGAGAGACGACCGCGCACTGTTCAGACAGACAAGGGGAAAGAGTTTTTGAACAAGATCTTTCAAGATCACTTGAAGAGCGAGGGCATAGAGTTTTTCACTGGCGAGAACGACGACATCAAAGCTAGTCTAGTGGAGCGCTTGAACCGCAGTCTGAAGGAGAAGCTGTGGCGTTATTTTACACACAAGCGCACGTATCGCTACGTAGACGTACTGCACCATGTAGTGTCTTCTTACAATCGCACTCACCACAAGACGTTGAAAATGGCGCCGGCTCAAGTCAGCTCGGAAAACAGCGAAACAGTTTTCTACCGACAAGATCTCCCAACTAACAAACAAATCGACGAAATATGGAAAAAGAAGAAAAAAACAAAGACGTCCGCCGTCGACGTCATCGCTCCGGGTGACAGAGTGAGGATGTTGAGAACTAAAGGCGCCTTCGACAAAGGGTACGAGGGAAACTGGCGCGAGGAAGTGGTCGACGTTGCTAAGACGTTGGGAAGCAGAGGGTTCGAGCTGAAAGACGACAAGGGCGAGGAGATAAAAGGCGTCTTCTACCCGGAAGAGGTTCAGAAGGTGTACAAGAGTCGTTACGACAACAACTACCTGATAGACGAGGTGTTGCGCCGCAAGACCGTCGACGGTAAAGAGTTAGCTTTCGTACGTTGGTTAGGTTACGACGACAAGTTCAACGAGTGGATCCCCGTCAAAAAAATAACGTAGAAAAAATGAACATCACTCTACCTAGCAACAGCTCTATGGAGTATTATCCTGACAACAGCTTGACGTCTTTCCGAACTCACTTCGACTCGCCGCTCCTTCTGCCCGAAGCGTACGAAGCGGCTCTGACTGAGATCATCCTCCCTAAATTCGCCGAAAGAAGAAAACCGCAGGTAGACTGGAGGGGAATGAAACGGTCTGAGCAAGCTAACGTTCAGCTCAAAATACCCGCTGAGCTGGAAGGAAGCGAGCTATGTAACGGTGGAAGAGATATCAGACACGTCGGAAGAGCAGCAATTGAAACCGGAAACAAAAAGGTTCAAGAGAGAGGTCGACTTGAGACAGACGAATGCCGTATACAAGCAGTTCTTGTCCCCGGCGGTTAAGGTTGGTCGCTACCCTTTGATCAAAGTCAACAGAATTTCTCCATTTTGTTTCCAAAGGTAGTTAAAATCATACAGAATCGAAAAATGAAAAGAAAAGAAGGGGGTCCCGAACTACTTTTTTTACTACAGAATTTTGAAAAATAAAAGTATTTACATTTTTCTCTAAAAAAAAAGGAAAAAATGTGAAAACTTCCTTAATTTCATTTTGTATCAACCATTGAGCACAGAAATATGAAACTTCATATACAAAGTGCCCATATATTCCCCTTTATTGTAAAAATTTTTTTTCACTTGCATGGCATGGCATTCTGGGTAAAAATTAATGTTTCGGGAATGGGTAGAAATAAATTGTCATAAATCTTGAGTCTTATTGGCTAAAAATAGTGTCTAAAGTCAACAGAATTTTTTAAAACTCTCTCAGAAATTTCTTCATATCATTTGCTAACATTTATAAGTATTTCTGATGGGGGGTCCCGGGCATAATTTTAGGGTTTTGGGCCTTTGAAAATAAAAAATAATGCAAAAACTAATGTTAAAAATAGGAAATATTCTCAGTCACAGATATATCAAATATTAAAAGTGCCAGAAAATGCTCAATTTTATTCAAATCGGTCTAATTTTTAAGTATGATGTGGAGGACTTATATATGTATCAGGATATCCAATATGAGATCATTCTGATACATATAAGCTGTATGCGCAGAGACCTGCGCAAAGGGTTCATTTTCAAGAGGTAGAGATCCACCTTAAGAAGAAGGCGATCAGCGATCAAGCAAGACAGATGATCGAAGAGATGGAGAAAGTCATGGGAGTGCGCAGTTTCATGCCAAACATATTCGAGATACCTCCTATTTTCACCGGAAGCAACCACACCCTAGTCGAGCGCTTGAGTGAGACGTTGCGAGATGACAGACTAGAGGGCTCCAGCTTCTTGCTCAAACCGATGGGGATCTTATCGTACGACTCCAAGACGAAACGCGTCACCATCAAACCGCCGAGACACTGTGCTGTCCTGCTGACTCAGCATCTCGCATGCGTTCTAGGCTTCGGAGAGAAGACGTGTTTCGCATCGCCGACTACCGGCGCCTACTCGATGGATGTTTTCGGGGACGTGCACTCTGTGTACATATACACCGACATGATCCAGGAGAGACGTGTGGGCGACATGCAAGTGCCGCTGTTACGCTGCGTCGCGGTGGACAGAGGCGGAAAGCGTCGAGGTGGCGTGCAAGCTATCAGTTTTCCCCATTTGGATTATTTCCCCTTGAAATCCAAGAGGTTTACCGAGGTCGGCATCTATTTAAGAGACCGATCCGGTCATTCCATCCCATTCGGTAGAGGCGAGGTGACCGTGACACTTCATCTGAGACCTATTGAGCGCTGAAAGAGAGAAAAATGATGCGTCAACGCGTTCCGTACTTTCCACCCAGGCGCACCGTCGGCAGAGGGTACAGCGATTACTACAACGCGCAGCTGGGCAACGGCATCAACGTGTACAGCGGGCGCTCTTTCCAGAGCGGGCACGGTTTGGGCGGCGCTCTGTTAGGTCTGATGCGCTCGGCTACCCCGCTATTGAAGTCGGTGGGAAAAACGCTGCTCTGCGCCAGTGTGGGCGTAGCTAAAGATGTGCTGGCGGGTCGGACTTTAAAGAGCAGCGTGAAAGACCGAGGCGCAGGCGCTCTGAAGAGACTGGCGAGTACGGCGTTCTCGGGAGGAAAGACGACTGTCGCGTCTAAGAAAGGGTCGAAACGTCGCCGGCATTCTCCTCAGACGGGCGGTGGCTCTTGCAAGAGACGTAGAGGGGATGTATTCGACCGGTAAGCGCCTAGGCGTTCAGGTATAAATAAAAAGACTGGAGGCGGCCGGCGTCAGTCTGTCGTCCGCGTGAAGAGAGAACACAATGGCTTACGTACACGAGAGCAGTAACGAGTGCGCGCTCTCTGAGCTCGACCTGCACACCGTAGCGCCGACTCAGACTACTATCTTAAAGTCGTCTTTCCTGGGGATAGAAACAAAAAACTCTTTAGAGGATGGAGGTAACATAAATTTCACCATCAACAAGTCGCAAGAGTACACAGACCTGAACGAGAATTACCTTCATCTGGAATGTCAAGTGCTGAAACTGAACGGAGCGGCGCTCGAGGACACCGACGCGGTAGCTCCGGTGAACAACTTGGCTCACTCGCTCTTCAAAGACGTCCAAGTCTCCATCGGCGGTTTCAAAGTGTCTGGCAACACCGAGACCTACCCTTACCGAGCTTACTTGGAAGGGTTACTCAACTACAACAAAGACGTGAAGGACGGCGTCATGAGCGCCCAGGGGTGGCATGAAGATACGCCTGGTCACTTTGACGCGTTGAGTAACGCGAATGCGGGGTACAAAGAGCGCAGGAAGCTAATCTCCAACAAGCGCTTTTCGCTGATGGCGCGACTGCACTTTGACCTGGCTCATCAACCGAAGCTCATCGTTGGAGAGACAGAAATCAATCTCACTCTGAAACAGGCAGCGCCCTCTTTCTATCTGATGTGCGCCGCTGACGGAGGCTACAGCTTGAAGATCTACAAAGCAAAGCTCTACGTGCGACGCGTGTTGGTGGCGGACGCTGTAGCGGAAACGCACGAGAGAGCGGTGATAGAACACGGACCCTTCGACTACCCGGTGAACAGAGTGGAGGTGACGACGTACGCCATCCCTCAAGGTAACAGAGATCACAGCTACACGCACTCCAACACAGGCCAGCTTCCCAAGTCGATGATGATTTGCTTCCTAGACCACGACGCCTTCAACGGTAGCTACACCAAGAACCCGTTCGAGATGAAGCATTACGACATCAGCTCGCTTCAAGTGATAGTGAACGATCAGAAAGTGCCGAACGACGCCTACGTGCCCGACTTTAAGACCAAAGCGGCCGTGAGAGAGTACTTGGCGCTACACACGGAAACGGGGATGTACGAGGGCGCGCGCTCCTGCGGTATTTCATACGATCAATTCCTGAACGGTTACACGGTGTTCCCCCTCGATTTAACCCCAGACAGATCGCACGACGGGTGTCGCGTGAACCTTATAAGAGCGGGTCAGCTGAGGGTGGAAGTCAGTTTCCGCTCGGCGCTACAAGCGACAACAACGGTGCTACTCTACTTGGTGTACGACAACGTCGTCGAGCTGACCCGAGATCGACACCCCATCACCGACTACCACATGAACTGAAGACAAGACAGCGGTACTTAGCGTATCGTATGAACACGCTTGAAATAAGCAGAGTGTTGAAGGAAAACGTTCACACAAAACATCGTTTCCTGGGTGTTTTCTCTTGTGACACTATTCCGAAGCACCCTATCAAAGACACTTGTTTCGTGAGCAACACAGATCCGCAACATTTACCAGGTCAGCATTGGGTGGCGTTTTACGTGTCGAGCACGGGTGAAGTGTACTACTTTGATTCCTTCGGCTTACCGCCGCTGAGTGCGGAGTTCTTGTCTTTCGTGGAACGCTCTGCTCCGTTCAAGTGGCAAAGAAACCGCGTTCAACTACAAGACACTTCTGCTGACACCTGTGGACCTCATTGCGTTCATTTCCTAATTGAAGCATGTCGAACAAGAAACCCCAAGAAGTGCGTCATGCGCATGAGCAAAATCCCAAAGCTGAGCGACCGGACAGTGAGTCAGAAGCTATCGATGATGCTGTTGTGACGGGTTGTTGCGATGGCGGCCGTTTCATGGAGGCAAAGATTCTCTGCCTTGCCGAAATGGTGTTGGATTTATCCAAAGTCGTGCAATGTCTATTGGAGAGAAGTCGTCCGGGGTGTGGTGGTGCGAGTGACGGCGGCGTGAGACTTTGCGGCCTGTTGGGTTGTTGCAAATCGAAGAAGCGAGCTAAAAAAGCATAAACTTGTGTGTTTTTTTGATTGAAATGAAAATAAAGAATAAAATGAAAAAAAAAGAAATTATCTTGTTGTGTTTTTATTTCTATATATAAGTTACATAACTTTTTTGTTTGTTTGTTTACAAACAGTCACGTGTCACGTGGTGTTGTTTACAAACAAGAGAGCCACGTGGTGTTGTTTACAAACAAACCCTAAGTAGGTCACGTTACCCTAGTTACCAGAATGCCGGCTTCTGATTGGCTGAGCCTAAGTAGGTCACGTGACGTAAGTAGGTCACGTTACCATGGTTACCAGAATGCTGGCCTCTGATTGGCTGAGAGCTTCTAAGTTGGTCAGTAGGTCACCCAGAATGCTGGCTTCTGATTGGCTGAGAGCCCTAAGTAGGTCACGTTACCATGGCAACGGGTCACGTGACCAAATGTCGGCCTCTGATTGGCTGCAGGTCGATTGAGTAATAAACAGTAGTTAACTATAGTCCCGTTCCGATACATACAATACTACTCATGTTTGTTTAATACTTCACAATCATACGGTATATTGGAATAAAGAATCATTCATTCGTTCTGACCTTATATTGGTTACATAATATAACAAATCGTTGTATAAGACATACAATAAAGTCTCAGTACATTTATTGTTTCATCAATCCTTGAATACATCTCATATACTAAAAGAGAAGAAACGGTGTCCTTACAAAATATAGACAGAGGTCCACGATAATCTGTCTGAACGACAGGTTTCTCCATGAGTGGTGCATTGGATCGTATCACACAAGGCGGAGCATCACGAGTGGAGAAACCAGGAGTTCAGACTAATTAGATGTAAATATGTGTACACTTTGCAAAGAAATGGGTATGGGTACCCCCCACCCCTTTACTTTAATAAATACCCGGCCAAGGCCATAATCTTCACCATATTAAAATTAGAAAAGAGGCCTGAATCAGTTTTTCTTACTTAGATTTTACATTCCATAAGTGTATGTCAAAGAAGATTATGCCATCTGTTACTTCAAGCATTAAGTCCAAAATAAAACCAAAAAGACCTTTTCAATAGGCATTTTTTATTCTTATTCTTGATCTTTGGTATAGATACATCATATATCCATGGATTTTACAAAACAATCCGGTGGATAATGTATGGTTTAACTGGTTTCTTTTAGAAATATAAAAAATGAGGGTGAGGCTTATATACACAAGGTTTTATCTAAGGAACCATCTGTGATTTTCTCAGAAGGCCTGAAACTGTATTTAATTTGAGAGGAATAGTGACTTTCACGTTTAAGTTGGCGGTGACAGACATGACTGTGTCCTTAACATTGCCAATAAGGCCTTTTGGATTCTTGGATCTATCTGGGGTGACATTGCATATGCCAATGGCCGTGATCCTTATCCGCCCCTTCCTGTGCGTCTCTTCATCTTCGGCCGAAAATAAGGTTTGTTTAATGCAACATGGCTGGAAAATGTAGGGTCCTTTTTTCAATTTTCTCTTAACATGAATATACTTTCAGAATAACTTTTCTGAATACCCTAAAATTGACCAAAAAAGGGTAAAAAAATCAAAATTACATAGAAAGTTGGTTCTGCCCTGTTTTGATAGAGTCAGTTAAGAAAGAAATCTTTTATTTTTGGCTTTTTTTTGTGTGGGCTCCATAATGGTCATCCCACGTGAGAAGATGTGCACACAGGAGTGCACACAGGAGTGAGTGAGTAACATGTAACTACATTAAAGTATAGGCTATTAAATCATAAGATTATTCCTCTTGCCAGCTCGTTGGCGCTTAAGATTGTTGGCACTGAGTCTTAATGGGTCATTAATGGCGGAAAATGTACATTTTCTGATTCATCTTGGAGAAATTAGTTTGTTTGAAGTCTTATTATGCCATAACCAAGGGATTTCTATGGTAGTCATTGACTTCTCCCAAATTCAAAATGGCGCACATCTCAGGTCTGCCATATGCTCAGAGAATTAACTGAAATAGTTGTGAAATAGGCCTATTGATATCTTGAAATAGCCATTTATGGGTGAGAACTAACATATTTTGCTACAATATGGGTAATATGGTAAGCATAGGATTGGTACATAGAGCCCGAGGTATTCCTCAGGTACAACAATTTTTGTTGTAGCTCAGCGACAAAACTGACAAAGAGCCGGCGCGATGAATGGTCCACTATATAAAATAGTGTGGCATATGAAGAAAGCAACATGAGAGTCATTACATACACAGATTTATAATGCTCCTGTGTGCTGTGTTCTAATCTTAATAAATGGTGAAGACGTCTTTGACATTGGATGTGTGAGACATTGCGTGTTGGTAGGAGGATGGAGGATCACCATGGAGGCAGGAAAGGTGCCCTGATAATGATGGACTCAATTATTATTAAGATTGAAGAAGGAAAGAAAGCAAAACACTTGAATATCTAGGTTTTATTTATAACTACTACCATCCCGGTCAAAAGTTTTGAAAAAATCCGATCAGGATGCTTTTAAAAACATAGCAAATGTATACAAAAAGGAAAAATCAATTGATCTTATGACTGGGGTTTTGCTGTATATACATACATGTATGCGTGAATATGTGCAAGATATATGCGACCACCCCCCTCTCCCTCCCCCCGAAAATCGTAGTAGATGCAGCGCCCAAGTGGACCAAGAGGGGTTGACACCCCCCTCCCCCTCCCCCTCCCACCTCAGTGGCCATCTTATACCCCATAGCGAAATGACTGTAGTGTGTGCAGGTGGCCATCTTGTCTTATAGAACGGATGGTTAGTTACCATCTTGTCACCTTATAGCTGTGTTACTGATAACTCTGTGTAGGCAGCCATCTTGTCCCCCTATAGCTGTGTTACAGGTAACTCTGTGTAGGCAGCCATCTTGTCCCCCTATAGCAGTATTACTAATCACTCTGTGTAGGCAGCCATCTTGTCTCCCTATAGCAGTATAACTGATAACTCTATGAAGGCAGCCATCTTGTCCTCCTATAGCAATGTTACTTATAAGTCTGTGTAGGCAGCCATCTTGTCCCCCTATAGGAATATTACTGATAAGTCTGTGTAAGCGGCCATCTTGTCCCTCTATAGCAATGTTACCGATAACTCTATGTAGGCAGCCATCTTGTCCTCTTATAGCAATGTTACTGATACGTCTGTAGGCAGCCATCTTGTCCTCCTATTGCAATGTTACTGATACGTCTGTAGGCAGCCATCTTGTCCCCCTATAGCAATGTTACTTATAAGTCTGTGTAGGCAGCCATCTTGTCCCCCTATAGGAATATTACTGATAAGTCTGTGTAAGCGGCCATCTTGTCCCTCTATAGCAATGTTACCGATAACTCTGTGAAGGCGGCCATCTTGTCGCCTATAGTAATGGTACTAATAACTCTGTGTAGGCAGCCATCTTGTCTCCCTATAGTAATGTTACTGATAACACTTTGTAAGCAGCCATCTTATCTCCCTATAGCAATGCAACTGATAACTTTGTGTATGCAGCCATCTTGTCCCCCTATAGCAATATCACTGATAATTCTGTGTAGGCAGCCATCCCAGTGAACAAAAACCGTTTTTTAACATTCTGAAACGTTCCCATGTGTAACGTTGTTTTACGTTTTATATAAAACGTTTTTTTACGTTCTTATAAGGTTCACCTAAAAACGTTTGCATTCACAATGTTAAATAACCTTATTTAACGTTTCAGAGGGGTATGGTTTATCACCCAAACCAGATCCAGGAAAGGGAGGGGTGTGATATAGGCAATGTAGGCCCTGCCGAGCGCATTGACAACATTTACCTTAAAGTGCAGGCTACATTTATAATTTTAAAAAGCACATGCCCCCTACAATGTGGTCAGGGCATCACCTCTTGATGTTATGGTGCCCATTTCTGCATATCTAGGCCCCTATCTCCATTTTGAAGAGCAAAGTCCAAATACCACTGGAACCCCCTTATATCAGGGTAAACACAGCCTCTATTCAACTGACCATCCACCATCTTTGATGCCCTGCCCACGTGGCGGGAACATCAGTGTAACCATGGTGAAGCTGCACTGCTCACAACCACGAGCTGGCATACCCACACAAGGTACTAAGTATCCAGCATAAGGGCCCAGTCATTCCTTACTAGTTTGGGGTGCTTGGTGGATTTTCCCAATAGAGCAATTTTCCCAACCCCCCTCCCAACCAATTTGCTGATGGTGAACTTAGCCCCCTCCCTCCCCCACTACATTCAAATTTTCAGAAATAACCCCCCTCCCCCTCCCGGCTGGTAATAAATGACTTGGCTCTAATGTGATTGTCTGGTCTCTCTCCTACTACTAGTACGAGCACCACTCAGGCATTACCCCAGTATACATGATGGTCATGGTACACCCCTCACCGCCCTTCCTGCCCTGCCCGTTTCCCCACCCCAGCTGCCACGGCCTAGGCGAGTGCAGGAGGGTCGTTATGGTTACAGCATGCCTTTGACCATGGACCCAGTCCAAATACCAATTGCTATACCAATAGCTATTATGAAGTAATGTTGGTGACCTATACTCCACTGACTGTGGTGTGTGCTATATTGGTACCTCCCAGTTGTTGGTGAGCAGTATAGTATGCACTGCAGTGATAGCTACTAATAACACGTTTGAATGAGAAATCCCTTATATGGTACATAGTATTAGGGTAGCTAAAGGGGGAGGGGCGACATGGGCGCCCTCTGGTCTTGGTCAGTGCGAATACGTTATCACTTTAAAAACAAAGGGTAGACAGGAATGGTTAAAGTCTTATTGTCCCTGTAAACACAGATACGTAGTTCAGACGTATATCTACGTTGATTTGGGGTCTAAACTACGTAATTTTACAAGGTTTATGAACGTCAAAACGTGAAGGTTTATTTACGTTCAACAGACGTTTAAGTCTGATTTACGTTCTTCTACCTCATTCGGACATAAATAAACTTTAATATTAAACATAAACTGACACACAATTCCGGGTAAAATACTGTACTTGGCCATATGAATTTTTTGTGCCATTGATTTATATTTACACTCTAGAGCATGGTTCATATAAATGAGTAATAGAGTATTATTTGTGAGTCCTATTTTATTTCATATTAGATTTCTGCTTTAAGCTGTTTGTTACCCTCTTTGAACAGTCTGATACATGTGTACACTGTATCCCTTGCACAAGATATACATTTTTTGGTTTTGACTGCACTGAGGCTTTGTATTTATTTTGTCACCAGCAATGTGGTGTTTTATCAGTAACGTGCCTAAGTACATACATTTTACAGTAGCTATTTTCATATACTCTCATATATATGAATACACAATGATTTTATGTCAAATTTCTATTACATTATGTGTATAACCATTAAAAGTTTACTGCTTTGTATGCAGTAAATTGCCTAAGGTGCAGTATAATTCTCTCCATACTGGATGGTGCTGCCATCTAGTGGTACACTGAGAAGTTACAGACCCAGTTTTGGTTGAGAAAATATGCATTTTAACGTTGATCTACGTAGGTTTACTACGTTTATTTACGTTAGAATGACGTAGAGAAACGTAAATCATACTGAAACGTTGGTAGAACGTAAGTAAACCTTCACGTTTTGACGTTCATAAACCTTGCAAAAAAACGTAATTCAGACCTTTGGTTGAAAGGAAACCTACACAAACCTCTGACCCACGTTGGGATTACGTAGTGTGTTTACAGGGGTGGGGCGATAGATAAATAGATAAAGTTTTAAAACAGGTCGACCGGACCCATACGGACTAAACTTTAACCAAGTACCCCCAAGCTCTGCTCTGCTCTGCTCTGATGGTTCACAAGGGCTTACCTGAGAAACTGTTATAAATATAGCTATGATATCTACCACATATTTGCTAAATAAAGAAATAAAAAAATGTTACCCAATTGAACCAACTACCTACTGGTTGGCGGTCCTATGCACTAATCATAATCCCATCGAACTGTGCGTTAGTATTGGCACATACTCATATCCTTATTGTTGTAAAACCTCCTCTGCTATGCCATCACATTAGTAGGGACTTTTAGGGCCACCGCAAACGACGTACTCGGATCAGCTGTCTCGATCAGTGACCAATGGACTCCCACTGATGGGATCAGAACATGCTCTAATCCCATCAGAAGATCGAGACAGTTAATAAAAATGTATCGTTTGTATTGAATTTTAGGAAGTCTGACGTAGCTAATAAGACGTAGCCGTAACATTGGGTTTGCAAAAGGGCCCTTGTCATCCCTGAGTTCATGGACCTCTCCCAGTACATGCCTCGATAGGTGCGTGTCTAGAGCACTGCCCTACATCTGTAGATAGGTGGTTCGGTCCCGGGGGTTCGGGGTTCGAGGACATGTCGATAAGGATACATCTATACCTTTTTTTACCCCCAACTCCCGCCCCTCCAAATCTTATCAAATGTACATGTAGCAGGGCCATAAAAGTAGGATACATAAATTACGTTTACGTAAGCTATATCATGTTTGATAAAGGCTCCTTATGAGATCGAATCCCTTTTTGAGCTATTGCTTTATATCCATATTAAGGTGGTTGCCTATCATGGATCTACAGTATCTAGCTTCACTCCAAATATTTCCACAATATACCTTACATACTTTGAGACCAAGTAGTGAAAAGAAAAGTAGGGGGTCCTGAGCTAATTTTTTAAATATTGAATTTCGAAAAATAAAACTACTTCATCAACACTAGACCAGGAACTCATTTATTTCATGAGTAATGTTAGTAAAAGTATCATCATTTTTCTTAAACTCCCCCAAAACATTCTTAAGATCATTTCTGAATATATGGTGTCAATTTAAACATATGGTCCCGTGCATAATTCAGTGGTTTTGGGCAATTTGAAATACAAAAAAATAATACTCTATAAGTCGATAGGTAGTATAGAGATAGTTATATGTATGACCACTTGCAAACCAGCCTCTGTGGCCTAATAGGATCAGCACAGAACTTACACACTGGGGTTGTGAGTTCGCCCCTTGGTCAGCCCTCTCTCTATTTTACATACTGCTAAATAAAAGAGCTAGACACATCAGCTGCGCAGAAAGCGTTGCAATGAACGTATCTGTGATGCAAGGTAACCACCTTAATGGGCACCCTGTTTATTTAATAAAATAAAAGCAAAAACAATGGCTCATTTGAATGAGTAGAGCTTTTCCCATGACAGCATTCAACTGTCCGATTAGGTCAGGTAGGAGAGTACTGCACTCAAGATCGGAAGGTAGGTAGTTTGAATCCCAACTATGTTCCCCTGTACATGTATGTTTGGAAACTATTTTGTATCTGCCGATATATATATATGTATTTTGTTTTACTAAAGTATGTTGTTAAGGGCCGTATTTTAAGAACGCTATGAACTATAATACATGGGTGATGTGAACATATATCTATGGGAGTCTATGGCAGCTCCATATTCTGACTATTCAAAACCTAAAAAAACGTCAAATAACGTTATAATAACGTTATACATCTAAACGTTTTTATATAACCTTGATATAAAGTTATTTTGAGTCAACATTTTAACGTCAGATAATGTCATATTAACGTTATATAGAAACATTTTCATAACTTTCAGAAAACATTATTGTAACGTCAAATAACGTTTTCTTATTAGCTGGGATCTTGTCCCCCTAAAGTAATGTTACTGATAACTCTGTGTAGGCGGCCATCTTGTCTCCTATAGAAATGTTACTGATAAATCTGTGTAGGCAGCCATATTTTCGTCCTATAGCAACATCACTGATAACTCTGTGTAGGCAGCCATCTTGTCCCCCTATGGCAATGTTACTGATAACTCTATGTACGCAGCCATCTTGTCCCCCTATGGCAATGGTTCTGATAACTCTGTGTAGGCAGCCATCCTGTCCCCCTATGACAATGTAACTAATAACCATGTGTAGGCAGCCATCTTGTCCCCCTATGGCAATGGTACTGATAACTCTATGTAGGCAGCCATCTTGTCCCCCCATGGCAATGTTACTGATAACTCTGTGTAGGCAGCCATCTTGTCCCGAAGTTCAAGTTCAAGTTCAACTTTAACAAGTTTTATTGCTTCATAATGTCTAGACTATCCACCTCTGGCAACCCAGGCGTGGTCATGACCCGTACAATTTTAGACGTTTTATATGTAATATGTGATCATGTTTTTAGAATTAATCAATAAATGTTTACAGAGAAACACTGTTCGTGGTGTGTTTATATGAATACAAGAGACCTTTAAGCTACAGTTCAGAAGTATACATGCAGGGTAATTGCATAGATATAGATTAGCCGGAAAGGCCGACTGTTTTGGTCATGTTACTTTATAATACGTCAACTTCTGGATATATGACAGTGTCCTTTCCCGTTTGCTTGGGTAGACTTGTCTTATAAAATATTCCTAGCGGACATGACCACTCTTCATTAATATATAACAGCATTATTGAATCAGAAAAATGTGTGGGAATTATTTCCAACAAAGAATTATCAGTAGAAAAACATGTTAGTACATGGTTGTAAACATTGCCGTATAACAATGACTAAAGTCACATTCACCATCACAGAGAAAAAAAACTATTAATTAATACCACAGTGCGCTTGGAGAGCAATTTCCTATCATAATTAACATCTAAGTTCACCGACTTATATCCATGATCAACTCTCGTGGGCTGTTAAGGTATTCCAGTTATACTGGATATACTTTATACAAGAATGTGTGACCTATAGCAATGTTACTGATAACTCTGTGTAGGCAGCCATCTTGTCCCCCTATTGCAATATTACTGATAACTCTGTGTAGGCAGCCATCTTGTCCCCCTATGGCAATGTTACTGAGAACTCTGTGTAGGCAGCCATCTTGTCCCCCTATGGCAATGTTACTGATAGCTCTGTGTAGGCAGCCATCTTGTCCCCTAAAGTAATGTTACTGATAACTCTGTGTAGGTGGCCATCTTGTCCCCCTATATCAATGACACTGATGAATCTGTATAGGTGGCCATCTTGTCCCCCTATGGCAGTGGTACTGATAGCTCTGTATAGGTGGCCATCTTGTCCCCCTATAGTAATGTTACTGATAACTCTGTGTAGGCAGCCATCTTGTCCCCCTATAGCAATGGTACTGATTAGTCTGTGTAAGTGGCCATCTTGTCCCCCTATGGCAGTGTACTCTGTATAGGTGGCCATCTTGTCCCCCTATGGCAATGGTACTGATAAGTCTGTGTAGGCAGCCATCTTGTCTCCCTATGGCAATGTTACTCATAACTCTGTGTAGGCAGCCATCTGGTCCCCTATAGCATTGTTACTTAATTTTGTAAAATCACTTTGTGTAATAAAATACGTCATAAACTCAAAAACCCAGTGGTTGGCCACCACCCTAACCCCAATATGTCAATGTCGCCCGTAGCATTGTGACTAACATCTCACTGTATAGGTGATCATCCTTTCTTCTATCAAGTTTGTCCTTTTAAACTTGTCATTGTCAACATAAAAAGATCTATAATGTAGCTGTCATCTGTCAGTACCATCCAATGATTACCTGATATCTTTTATTTTATTCAGGAATATTGGTGGTTGATATTCATAATATGGTTTACAATAGCTGAAGGTATCTTAATTAATATTAGCATTTGAAAGTGTGTATGTCTGTTTCCTTTCATCAAATTTATTAATACAATGTATAAGGTATATGGTAAACATATATGGTATCTGTCGGTATATATAATATCATGAACAGATGAATGATCAGTATATTACAGAAAAATTCGGAGTCATTTGTTGAAAATAAGCAAGCCCTTTATTTCGTATACTTCACGTGAAATATAACAGACATATGAAAAACAGACTTCATGAAAAACACTTTTTGAAGACATAGACTTGGATTGACTTTTCCTATACTATATGTGCATTTCATTTTACTGGTATGCATGTACATAATTGTGATTGATTATATTCTTGCAGAAAACACAGTTTATTGTTCGCGGGAAAACACAGACTTGGATGAAGTAAACAGTGTAATTTCAACTTGTAAAAAAAGGAGAAAAAATTGAGGTCCCGGGCATCAAGTACACCTGTTGGTTCCATCATTACTTTAGTTTATGAGCTTTCATGAACTGAAATGTTTATCATAAAAGTATTACACATTTAACAAGAGTCGTCTGAAAAATTGTCACCGATGATTATAATTGTCATCTCACCAAAAACTCCTCATTAGATTGCAGGTTAGTGCAAGTCTGTGTCAACAGTTAATAATTTAAAAAAACATGATATCATCTGTTAGATTCTTAAACCTTGAGCCAAAAAAGGAATTATTAGTTTATCAGTAGAAATAACACATGTATAATGCAAGCATATCTACTATATGTTAGTCATGCATATTGCTAAGACATTTTGTGAAGCATTCATATATCGCTACGCCATTTTGTTATTTATGAATATTATTAACACATTACATAAACCCCACTTATAAGCCGACCCCTAAATCTTTTGAGAAGAAGAGTATTTAAATTATTTTTATTTTGAATAAGGCCCTTGACACTTTTAGACTTTTTCTCTGTGTCCTCCCCCCAACCCCATCCCATATTTTACGGCATGTAGATTAGTCATTTAGAATGTAGTCATGCACATATGATATAAAGAGGGCTTGGAGACGCTCATAGGGATGAACTCTCCAGGAACCCATTAACTTTTGAAATATGCTTTGGAAAGAGTATTTTAGACGGACGTGAATTATTACATTTGATATGATAATATGCCTCTTGTCCTGTTATTGAGAAGTGAATCGTCTCTATTGAGTACCATGAAAGCAACATATAATCCTCTAGTCTGAGAGACAATGCTATTAAGTATTTCTCTTTAGATACCATATATTGATATGTTCTAAAGCTGGATTAAATGCGTGACTCTATAGCTGGGGCTCCATTACGCTATTTTTTTGGCAATTCTCACGATCCGATCTTAGGAGAACCCCATAGCTTTCCCTTTAGAAAAGAATAACATGAGAAACCCAAAGCGATCACGAGGATCTGAGGGTTTGTTTATATTTACATCTAACTATAGGTACATACAGTTTGATCAGGTATAAACATAGAGATCGTACTGTTCAGACAAATAAAAATCTAACCAGTTTGATATGAGATTAGGGGCCAAAAATCGGCCTTGGTTGGGAAATCGGGACCTAAATTGGGATCTTAATGGTGTTGTTTACCCTTGGCAACTCTAATTTCCACTTCTTTATAAACATAAACATTATTTACAAACATAAACCTATGGCAGAGTGTACAGTACCTCCCTGCTTAAGGTATGTAATTGTTATGGTATATAGGTGAATCAGATTCATTAGAATAGCCCCGATTTGTGAATAAAATCGGTTAGTGGAGCCCCACCTATTGCTTATGAATAGTTATTTCTTTGCAAAGGCAATGTCAATTTTATAAAAATGCATTAGTGATTGGTGCTCTAAAATATGTATTTCGGATGTTTTGCATTAATGTATACAGAAAGCAAGTGCATACAGGTATATATGATAAACTTGTGGAGATAACGTGTAAACGTTAGGCCTAAAAATAGGCAAATTAGGCAACACCTCCCAACCTAGTATTTTACTTGAACTTGAATCAATTTGGTTTGTCTTGGTTGAACTCTCCTCTTTTCTGCCACTTTGCGAGTGTTAAGGGTCTAGAATGTCAAAGAAAACCGTTTTGTATAAGAATGCAGCCACATAATTCCAAATATTTGTGGCCAAATAGTATGATTCACTACTTTGTACAATAACTCGTAGTTGTTTATTTCCTTCTGCCTCACTCCTACAATATAAATGATACCGTAAAACCTTGCATATAAGCTGTGGCTTATACGTGAATCAGATCGCTGGTGCGGCTTAATCCTCACTAGCGGGATACCAGTGGAGCCACAGGGTGGGAGCCCATTGAACCTGCAAATCCTGTAGATGGGGGTGCTCAGACTCTGCTTGGAGAGTGGAACCACTGCATTCCCTGCATAGTAGGACACCTGCACTATGTATTGTTACCTGTCCAGGATAGTGCAGTGGTTAGCACATTTGACCCATCATCGAGAGTACCTAAGTTCAAATCCCTCCCAGGCTATGTGTAGTGCCCAAACCATGCACAAATGAATCTCTTTTATTTATGTTAGAGCAAATAGGTCTGCTCCTGTGACCTACCTGTTAGGGAACATGCCTTTGAGTTGGAACATGTATCACATTGGTTAATAAAGGTCCCTATCATAGTTCAAATCCCTGCCAGGCTATGTGTTAGGTAAAGTATGCATTGCTACCTTTAACCTAACCAAAATAAACTATTACATACTTTTAAGAAAGATTGGACTGACTGGGAATCGTTCCCTGGCCCCTGGCATTGAAAGTGAGGACTCTACCTCTACCCCAAATCTACTGACTCTAGGTGACCTAACCAATTGCATGCTTATGAAGTGAATGGTGAGGTAAATTACATGTAAACAGTGATATATAATTATTAGCACAAAGAATTCATGAATACCTGCTCCCCTTTCTCAAAGTCCGTTAACATAAATAAAAGAGACAGATGGTAGATTGTATGGGCACTACACATAGCCTGGGAGGGATTTGAACTTGGGTACTCTCGATGATGGGTCCAATGTGCTAACCACTGCACTATCCTGGACAGGTAACAATACATAGTGCAGCTCTCCTACCATGCAGGGAATGCAGTGGTTCCACTCTCCAAGCAGAGTCTGAGCACCCCCATCTACAGGATTTGCTGAAGCTAGTAAGTGGAATATAAAGGATGTATACTGGGACCAGTCAAACATGGCACTGTACAGTGGACATCCAGCTAGTGTGGAATAGGATCGGCACATAGCCCAGGTGTGGCTTAAATGCGAGTTTTTGCTCCTATAGTACAGTACCAAAGTCACCATAACCAGATTGCTGGTGCGGCTTATAGGATCGGCCCACAGTCTGGGTGCGGCTTATACGTGAGTTATGCTTATACGTGAGGTTTTACGGTAATGACAATGGGAGGTATTCTGAAGTTACATTGAAAAGATGCTATAATGACAAGGAGTGTGGATTGAAGTAGGACTTCGTAATGTTTGATTATTCATTGCCCTCAATGGACACATAATGGTATTAACTGTGGCCACAGAAAAATGTCTTGATTATAAAGGAGGGTATCGATGATGAAGTCTTACATAAGGCCACTCCAAATAATATCCTTGTTCCTCATCACCAATTCCTGACAAAAGTGACGAGGGCGGTTTTTTTTTGTTTTCTTTTGCTAGTGACCAAATATGTGGGAAAATATGGATCTTTGGCAAGCTAAATTCATATTTCAGCAGTCAATATAATATGGATTAGCAAACATTGTAAATATGCATATTTTACCTAACTCATTGGATCCACAAGACTGTAATCTTTCATTTGATACCAAATATGCCCATATTTTCCCCTTGGTAATCATTGTTTTCCACTACAAATTGCAATGAAAAAAATCTCTTTGGAGACGCGCGCGGTGATGAGAAACAAGCATATTATTTGGAGTGGCCTAACCTGTGAGTCAGAACTTATAACAGGATTACTCTTTAGTGGGCTGCGATGATTCTTGGAGATGTAATAAGTTTGCTGTTTTTATGTCTTCAACAAATAATAATAGATTGATGCAGTAGTACTTACTCGATGGTGCTTGGTCTGGTGGTGGTTCTGGTGGTGTTTCTGGTGGTGGTTCTGGTGGTGTTTCTGGTGGTGGTTCTGGTGGTGTTTCTGGTGGTGGTTCTGGTGGTGTTTCTGGTGGTGGTTCTGGTGGTGTTTCTGGTGGTGGTTCTGGTGGTGGTTCTGGTGGTGGTCCTGGTGGTGGTTCTGGTGGTGCTTCTGTCAATTCAATTTAATTTCAATTTGAAAAATCTAGTTTTTTTATTCTGCAATCACGAAAAATATAAAAGTATATACAATTATATTTGTTTCAATCGAATTAGAGAGAAGGTTGATACTTATAATGAATGATTGATTACATTTACTTTTTTGACTACAGCACCTCCATTTCATTATTACTGCATGAGAACTTACAAAAATGTCAGTTATAGTGATATTACTTGGGGTCAAGGGGAAGGAGAAGGGCGGGGAGATGAATATGAGGTGATACCAAATTCTTATAGTGGATACATGTAGAGAAATACCATACATATATGAGGGTAATATTCATCTGACTCAAAGACATGGAGAGGGTATAATCAACAGGGATTTTACAATAAGAATCAGCATTTTATATCACACACCCTACTGTTCTATAGACCAAGTGATCAAGATACATTTTCATAAGGCACAGGACAGTTGACAACCATACAGTGAGGTGATAATTGGATGAAATAGAAATAGATATGTGAGTAAGATACGACTCAAGAACCCGCATTACTAATACAATACAAAGACTTTGTAAGTTTTGTATATATTTATGTTTGCCAGACAAGTTGAATAAATTCAAATAAAAGGTCATTTGCAGTATGTTCATCGCTGGGCTTTTGGGGTGACAAGAGAGAATATATGTAGTACAATCATCACTTTCTACAATTACAGGTTTGTGAATTGGAGCATATAGCTCCAGGTGGTATCAAAGTACTTGGTTAAGCTGCTTTTAAGCATACTCTTAAATGTGACATTATTGTCAGCCATTCTGATAGTAGATTAGATATTGTTCCAACTGTTATAGGCTTTGAAATGTGGAGAAAATTGGACGCGTCTTGTGTGAGGCATATATAATTTGATCAGAGGCCCATCCGCGGCTCGAGTGACTCTGTTTTCTACCAAAGCTAGTGCGTTGAGCTTTATCAGCCTGTAACATAGTATTATTCCTTGCAAATATTTCCTTCTCAGATCTATTGGCAGGACCTTGATTTTGGCATGTATTTTTTTAACAGAAATTGACATTGGATCTTTTATACACAAACATACTTTAATACCAACAACCTGCAACTTGTGCTGCTCAAAGAGACTGACCCCAGACAAGAATATAGTACTGTCATCTATATAAGGCAATATAATGTTTTAAACGAAAATATGGCAGTATCTTGGTCCATGTGCTCTCTAAAGTGCCTTAATAACCAGATTTTATGGTTGACAGAGGAAACAGTTTTTGCTAATTGAGCTTTAAAACTCAAGATATTTTCCATAATGATTCCTAGATATTTATATTTGTCTACTTCTTCAAGTTCAGTGTCTTTGACAAAGATTGGTGGTATATTAACACCTGTCTGATAAGTATATAACATAGTTTTTTTTTTTTTTGCATTTATGGTTAATTGGTTTGCATCGCACCACTTTATCAACTTGTCTAAGTCATTTCGCAAATTTGACGCAATATCCACCAGATTAGATCCTGAGGCAAAGAGTACAGTATAATCTGCATATTGCAAACAATGACATGACATATCTAGTTTTGGCAGATCATTTACATATAAGATAAATAGTGTTGGACCCAAAATAGAGCCTTGGGAGACTGCATAGTGGACTTTTTTCCAAGTCTGAACAGTAGCCATTTGCAAATGTTTTTTACACCCTCCCACTCAAAATAGCTCTTATACCACTCAACATTTTCACTAAAACCATGCTTGGGCAGCTTTGCTAACAATTTATCATGACCTATAGTGTCAAATGCTTTCTTA
Organism: Harmothoe impar; assembly: GCA_947462335.1. Lineage (NCBI taxonomy): Eukaryota > Metazoa > Annelida > Polychaeta > Phyllodocida > Polynoidae > Harmothoe > Harmothoe impar. The sequence goes on along the minus strand of OX381707.1, from coordinate 3,794,536 downwards.
TAATCTATGTAAATAGCACCAGTATATTTTCCCTCATTAACAGCGTCTTGAGTTCCTCTATTCTTTCTAAAGCCACTCTGCTTAAGGGTGAGTAATGCATTGCCTTCTAAGAAATTTTTAGTTTGGATGTTGGTGGATGAACTTCTCAAGCAACTTTCCCGTAATGGGTAACAGAGATGTCGGCCTAAGCTCCCCTACTTCCCTTGGATTTTTCAATTTTAGTAATGTCACCAATGCAGGCCTCTTATCAGTTGGATGGCTGCTCCTACTGTTATGACTACTAGGCACGGGCCACATTTTTGGTTACCACTGGGAATGTCATGTCTCTATTCATGTGGAAACGGATGTCCCTTTACATTCTGAAGCTGGGAAAAATTGTAAGTCAATTAGAGGATACATGTAGCTCTTGTTTGGTGTATCACACTTTAAAATCCGATGCTGCAAACCAGAAATATTAAAGGGGTAAAAAAACTTGAAATTTCATCATGTGTTCAAAACATCTACCCTGGGCACATTTTCTCATAGTCACATTGTATAGAGGAGAAACGTAGCTTTCCATTGATACATACATGGTGGAGATACATTGTAGTTAAGCCCCGTGGATTTAAATACTACAATTATCATGTGTATTGGGGCTCGGCCAGAGTATGCCCCTCACACCCCTGTACCCCGCTGTCCCTGAGAGGGGAGCCGGGAAAGCACTGACCATGACTGACAAGCGCCGTAGACAAGCCCCGCAGACAAGCTGTGAAAGCTACATGTGATAACAACAAGGGGGTCCATGTAGGGGGTACTTATATATGGTACCATTCCTCCAATAGATGACCCTTTTTTCTTGTGCTAAATGTCAAATTCTATTGGTTCTAGACATGCTAGACACAAAATTAAAATGGTTTTGAAATGCAAATGGCATAGCGCATTAATATAATTAAAAATAAAGCAATATGATAATTTAAAAAAACTCTAATGCTACTTTTAGAACTGGGTAATTTGTGCTTCTTTCCACTTGGTCGGAAAAACTCCATTCACAATTGATAGGTTTAAGACATGCAAGAATTCATCTTTCATACCAATTAGAAATTCTTTCAACATTTTGGCAGAGACATTAACAATTCATAATGATATTTTATCATTTATCTTTACCAATTCTATATCTAACTCCTCTATTGTTATATTCTCAAACTCAAGACTCTTTGCTGGAGTTTCCGTTGGGGGTCGTTCAAATCCTTCAACTGGCTCAATTTTGTTGGCCAGATTTTTTCAAACATTGACAAAAAAGGTATTTATGGGGATGAACAACACGCAGGTTGTTGGAGGTATCGATGAATGTTGAGGTCCCCTGGTGCCCAGGACCGTGGCAATTGTGCTCACGCTACGGCCGCACCACCTAGAGGGGTCCCTTTGTACTACCTTTGTTGTGTGTTGTCAGGAAGCCATTATTGCTTCAGCCAGGGCCCAGAGCGGTCGCTTATGTTTGTCTCGTCATATTAGAATAAATTGTGGTGGGACAATGCCAGCATTGCGGATTTCAATTTGATTTACGGATAGTAACGTGTCCGCAGTGTGCAGTGAAGCACAAGCCATCAAAAAAGGATCTGCAGGATGAGGAGAATTTTGATATTTCTCCTCTGACTGAGACTATGGATGACGCGCAGGCCGGGGGCGGCTTGAAACAGCCTATGTCTCCGTCGATAGATCGACAGCATATTGTCAAGAACCAGCTGCAATTGGCCGAGGAAAAGAAGGCGATCTTTCTACAGAAGAAGGAATTGGCGGAGCTAGAGGCCAGATTAGCGTAGATTAATGCGGAGAACGAGTCGATCGAGGAACAACTACAGGCTTCGCCGGTTGCCGTGCAAAAGCGAGCCGGCAGCCAGAAACAAGCTCCAGCGGGTCAAAATGGCGGCGCTTCCGGGGGGAGCGCAAAAGGACCTCCTGCAGGTGGAAATGTCGGCACTACGGCCGGTATTAATCAGCAGGCGGCTGGGATCGATCAACATCATCAGCAGGCACAACCCGGTGGGCAGCAGCAGCAGTAATTTTATGTGGATGGCTCGCTATTCGTCCCTCAGGGGGGGGTTAAGTCCAGCGGTTGACTCAACGATGTCAACGTCAACATTGCAAGCTGGTCTGGAGTCCTAGAGGCCCTCGGTCTGTCCGGTACGGCGACAAGTTGATTGACAAGCTTAGGTGAGCAGGGGCTTTTGGGTGTCCATCTACGCAAGAAAAGGTTGAGGCACTGGATTAGACCAGACTTTCATCTCCCCTATAATAAGTCTTATGAGGAAATGTCATATCGGGAATTAGTGTTTCGCATGGTATGTGTGGCCCAGGCAATACTCAAGTCTGGTGACTCCAGGTTCTCGTTCCAGGGTTACCTAGACCACATGAAGTACATAACTTTCAACGAAATCCGCCCTATGTATATTCCCAAGGCGGTGGCGAAGTATGAGTTTGATGTGACCACCAAAGTAGCCAGTGGGGAGATAGTGTACATGGCGGTGGAACACACAGCAAACGCTACGCACTTTGGTATTGAAAACACTAGGGCGTATGTGGATGCCATGCTTATGGTGCAGCTACAAGGGGGTAGTAACTGGCACGCAGGATCGCAGAGTCAACAGGGTCGTCAGGGTCAATCAGGAGGGGGAAGGGGTAGTGGAGCCCCACCCATATGGTGTCCTGACGATGTATGTGCCTCCTGGAACTTTACAACGTGCAAGTACAACCCCTGCCATAAGAGTCACTGTTGTTGCGTATGCAGAGGCAACCACAGGGCTCGGGGTGGTTGCGATTCATCTCAGTCAGGGGGCAACGCATAACCATACCAGGAACAACAGCAGCAGTTCAGCGGGCATCAACCTCAACAACAGTGGCAACAGCAACAACAACAAGGACAGAGCCATAATCCCCCACAGCAGGGGGGGGGGGCTACCGTCAGGCTTAGACTCTGGTTATACTACAGATTTTGCATCTTTTGGTTATGAATCTTGTGAAGATTTAATTTGCATGTCTAGTGTAGAGAAATTGTTATCCACTTACTGCAGTCACAAGCCTTTGTGGGATGTCACTTGTGTTCATAAAATGCATGTTAATAAATAGGGCGTATGAATATGCCCCAAGTCCATATGATGTCTTGTATTATATCCACCTGTATCACAGCTCCTTTCAACTCAGTATCGATATGATTAGCTGTGTCCTGTGCCTCAACCTCTGTCCCATGCTGGCTGGCAGACTGTTTGACAGATTGGCGGTTCGACAGATCGGCAGTTCGACAGATTTTCTACATTTCCGGGACTATTCGACAGGACTATTCGACAGATTTGATTTTTCAACAGGACTATTCGCCAGATTGGTATTTTGGCTATTATCTGTGGTTCTAGTTTGTGTAGGATATTAACACAATTTTTGTAACCTCGAAACACCTGATCATAGGAGAAATAAATTATGCCGGGTATAGAGGTTATAAAGTGTATGCATTTTTTATCATGAAAGAAACGACTAGGAGTTTATTAACTTTTTGTAAACAAAATGTTGCATACACATGTGTTATAAATCGGGGCCCCATCCCAAGAACCCCCTCTCATTTCTATTTCAGATTCATGCAAACTTTATATACTTTTCTCTTTTTGAATGCATATAGATCTACCTTATTCGCACACCTTTCCCTTTACCAAATACTGGACTGTATGTGAGTGGACATTCATATCAAAATCTGTTAAAATGGATTCTGTTGAATCATCTTATTTTGACACAATATTAAAAAAGGCAATAAAGGCAAATAATAATAATAAAAAATAGATATATATATACGCATATATCTTGAAAAACGCAATCTGTCGAATTGTCTTGCTCAGAAAATAATTCTGTCCAATGGTCCCAAAAATCTGGCGAACAGTCTTGGAAATTCTGTCGAATAGTCTTGTCGAATCGTCCTGTCGAACCAGCATTCTGTCAAATTGTCCTTTTCCCCCAATGCTCATCTTTCACGTTAAGGGAGATACCTTTTGCCTCAGCAGGTAACATTTCCTTTATGGGAGCCCAGAATTGTTTGGGGTCTTTAGCATTCTCAACCAACAATCTTTTAATGTAATCCCTCTTTGCCTGCTTTAACTTCAGGTTTGACCTATTCTTGAGGACCTTGGCAAATATAATGTCTTCCAATATTTTAGTTTGTAGGGCTTTCTTTAGAGCATGATCCCTGTCATGCATCAGCCTTAATAACTCATCAGTCACCCACTTAGACTTTTCTTTTTTTAAGCGCCTCTTTTTTATTGGACATTTAGATACTCTAAAAGCCTCCCAAATAGTACTTCCTTATAGGACCTTCCAAAGAATTCAATGGCCTTCTTTTTTGTTTTAGCCTTTTTCCTGACAATGTACACAGGAATGTGATCACTTACATTCACACAAAGCAATCCTGTCTGAAATACATCCTGGGAATTTGAGAAGATCAGGTTTATTACCCCTTCAGTGTAGAGGGGCCTAGTTGGATGTTTAATGTATTGCTTAAAGCTATTGGCAATTTCTAACAGGACCAGCTGTTTCTTCTCAGGTGAGTTTGTTGCATAGTCAATGTTGATATTACTACCCGGAAAAATATCTTTGTCTCTTTTCCCTGCTGATATCTTTTTCAATGTCTTTGTCACAATCTTACTGAACTCATTCACATCTCCTGAGGGGGGCCGATACACATTCACCACAAATATCTTCCTTGTATATGGTAAACTTATCATTGCCACCATTAACTCACAGTGCTCGTTAATTACACTGGTAATTTCACTTTCCAATATTTCATAACACCATTTTTGATAACCATACACAGACCACCACCTCTATTTAGCTTGCCTTCATCGGTCAGTATTTCCCTGTCCAATCTGTGGGTTACATATCCAGGTATGCTGAAGAAATTATCACCCAATGACTCCTTGAGCCATGTCTCAGAGATACACTCAACATCAGCATTAAGGCTTGACAGATATTCAGTTACATTCTCCTCTTTAGATTTTACACTTTGAGCAGGTCTAAGCAATGAGCAGGAAATGACCCTGCAAAGACTTATGCAGCTAGGGCCATTTCTCTCCATGCCTGCCTCCACATTACCCCCACCCCTCCCACCTCCCAAGGTGTGAATGCCCAAGGCAGGTTCATTTTTGGGGCTGCCTTACCCCTCTGCTTGTTATATAATCCCATTGAATACACCTCCCTCTAGGCCTTTCTGGTGTGTTAGTAAAGAATACACATACAAATATAATTTAAAATTCAGTTTTCTCAGCTGCTATACTTCTGGTACCAAAGTTCTCCTGGATTTTACTAGATTATATTATGGTTCTACTGATGGGGTGCTTTTTTTCTGTCACAAATTTGGCACACCAGTCACATTTGCATTCTTCTGAGAATAGAGAGCTACTCTCTCCCTTGTCTGGTGCAAGTATTTAGTATATTACTTTGAAAAATCATTGGGAGATATTTTGAAATACTAAATTGCTAATACTTATAGTTCTCCTTCCATTTATGATGATTTCACAATTGAAAAGTGAAGGCAAATATCTGAAATATCCATTACAAAAGGATATAATTTAATGATTTAAGAGCAGGGTCATTTTCCACAATGGCTTCATAAGCCAGGGTGAAAAATTACTACAGGTTCAAAAGTCGCTGGCATAGTCATTTTAAGGAGTTGCCAGCACCTGTTGAGTATTCCAGTAGATAATTTGTAGCCCTTTGGGCATCTCATATGATGAAATTTGATGAGGGGGGCGGGGAGGGGGGGATAGTACTGTTATCTTGTTCAATCGCGAAGAGCCATTAGCTCACTGCAGCATAACAGCAGTAACTAGAGGGCTGGAAGGCTTATAGGGGACTTTGGCCTTATTCAGTCGTTTAAAGCTAATAAGCAATGGAATACACACACCACTTCTAAGCAACTTAAAAAGACTAACAAAATTTCCTTTAAGGTATATGGAACTGTAGAAATAAATGCAATTTTTACACATTTGACCTCAAAATAAGGCCTTTATCAACATCTCAGTCCAAATTGTGATTAATTTAGCTTTTTTGTTGATTTTCCTCAATTTTCCATTAATTTATGTATTTTAGCACATTATGAATGACATAGGCATAAATAGAGGAAGTGAAGTCATACTATTTAGATCTTTATATGCAATAATTGAATCATGTGCCATTTTCCACAAAATAGAACTGAATCCCAAAACTACATTTTTCATCTTACCTTCAGACCGGAGGGGGGGGGGGGGGGGGTTTCCAATAAATATAGGTCTTTGCCATTATAATCAAATAATGTGGAAGTCTTAATTTATGCATTAAAAATACATTTATTTCATTTCAAGTTCTGAAGTTTCATTTCAAGTTTCTTTTTATCGGAATTGAACAATTCTTACAGGTAATTAATCCCAAAGGTGTCCTCTTTACAGCTACATGTTTTTTTGGAACTTTTTGTAATATTCATCCAGATGTATAGCCTGATATATACCATCCACCTATCTCAAGCCATATGTAAGTGGATCTAGTCACAATCAGCATTGAAAAAGCTTCACAGTGATACACTTGGTTACTCTCTACTCTAAATACTTCTCTCACAATATTGATATTAAAGAATTAAATAGAAAATAACTAGTTTTCAGGTCCCCAATTTGTGCTCTCGACCTCTAGTCTACGATGTACGAGTACTGGTTCTTGTTCTGGTGATCCTGCAAAGTGTTAAAGACCACCTCCGGAGGTTTTGAATAATATGAGAAAACCAGAATATACCACTGCAGACATACTGTTTTGAATAATCCTTTAGTATATGTGACATAAATATGTGAATAAAGTAGTGTTTTTAGCAAAAATAATAAATCCCTCCAAATACTGAATTGGTCAATGTGTGCTTTCCTCACTTTGCACAAGGGGGCACTGCTGTGAGAGGCTGTTGCTAAGTACATGTATGAGAGAGAGTGTGTGTGTGTGGGGGGGTGTAGTTGTACCCACATAACCCCCCCCCCCCCCCCCCCCCCCCACACACACACACACCTGCTTGCAGGGAAACTAACAACTGCCCAATGGATTGCCCGTTGTTACACTCTGTATTGAAGTATGGTGAGTGATCAGGGCCAGTGCTCAGTGATTGGGTGGGGGAGGGAGGGAAGGCAAGTGGGAGGTAAGTGCCTCAGGCAGACTGACCACTGCAGGGGCCGAGGGGGGCCACTCCCACAGTTTTGGCTAGCATGTGTGACCATGATTCCAAGGGAAAGGGTACTTTCTGGGGCCCTTTTTAGATAGGGATTAGGAGGGGTTTCTCATCAAATTAATGCTAATTTGTTGATTCACCGCTTGTAATAAGAATACCAGGTTTGAAGTGATATTTGCACATGCATGTAGTTTCTATAGAAAATATATGGGGTGGCCTCCCCATTGGGTTGGTTGTCACCCAATATGAGATCACATTGGGTATTTGGGCTGTAGTTCATGTGCTTCTCACTGGGGACAGCACAATCACTGATATTTAGGATATGAGGTCTCATGGATTGGCCCCCAACTAAACCAAGTAATAAATGAATAAATATAGCTCTACAGGAGTTACCTTTAGATAGGAAGTCAGTTAACATACCTAGGTACCTGATTACAATAGCGAAATTGCCAATTAAAAACCTCCGGATGTGGTCTTTAAATGTAAGGGGAAGATGTAAACAGGTACCTAGCTGTAACGGTAAGGTAGATGGAGGCTGCTTCCCTTGGACAAGTAAGGGAGTGTTCATTTATTAATTACAGGGGGGGTGGTGGGTTTGGGGGAGGGGCGTTAAAATTCCCGACCCCTGCTGAGGGGGGGTGGGGTGTAAAAGATTCTGACCCCTGTTGAGGGGGGGGGGGAATTTAAGCCCCTTTTTAGGAAAAAAGCCAGCGCGTTACTATAGTTCAAAGGGGGGGGGCGCAAAATGTTCCATGCGCTCTTGAGGGGGGGGGGCGTAAAAAAAATGTTGGCCCTCTGCGCGAAATCTCACCACCCCCCTGTAATTAATAAATGAACACTCCCTAATAAGACACTGTGTGAATTGAAGTGGTACAGCGTATTACTGATGAATACAGTCTATGGGTCTAGGGTTAACTGAACACGACGAGGAGTATGGCATTAACCGTGTGTCACACCATGACCTGGACTTTTTATTCATAAAGTGTGAAAAGAAAGACTTTGCCTGCTTGCTCTGTATAAATTAAACTAATTTCATTTTGAAATTATTTATCAAGTGATGGGGCCATATGCTGCAGAATATGAACAACGAGAGAAGAGCAAGAAAGGCCTATCTCGCGGTCTGGTGGACTACTGAGGCCCTAATGACCTTCATACCTCTCCATATCTGAGAGCTGTACACCAGGCCGGCCTGTTTTGTTGTCTTACCTCCCACTGGGTGGTTTTCCCTTTGGTCACCATGTTATCCCCACCAGAAAAGGAAAATTATCTGAATCCCCTTCAGATCCCTTGGTCTATTTACAATTTGGAGGAACTAACATGGTGTACTTTGCATCTCCCAATAGGTTTCTCTTTTAATTCAACAGGAATCTCAATTTACCCGTAGTGCATTGTACAGGCTACATTTTTGCCCAACTTCTTTTTTTATGTAATTATTATCAGAAACATATTGACAGGTTTCCCACCTTGGTCGGAGCTGGAGCCGGAGCTGGAGCTGGAGCTGGAGCTGGAGCTGGAGCTTGACTTATCGGACTTGCTGACAGCTGAAAAGATAGGGTGTATATATTAAAAGTGAGGCTCCAAAAACCGATTTTATTCAAAAATCAGTTCTATTCTCACGAATCTGACTCAGTTTAACTACAATAACAGTTACATACCTTAAACAGGGAGGTACTATAGACCATTGCAGAATGAAGGGTTAAAAATAAACATAGCTCAGTATGTAAGCCCCCACAAGCGATGAAAATAACCCTATAGCACAACAATGATATTTAGTATTACTCGAAACCTTAATACAGTGAGCAATATTTTGATATATCGCTCAAATTACTAAGTCCAAATTGCGTCATATCAGCTATAATGACAACAGATCGAGTCGAGTCAATACAATGGTAAATTTTAATCCTGTAGTGAAAGTTTTATGACGGTACAACAGGATAAATAATAATGTATGTAAATTAAATGTAAATTAAAGGCCGAGAACCTTTGGCCTAGTAAGTAAACCCTTAGTAGTAGATATGATACCGGTAGTGTAATAGGTATCCATGGTTACTAAAAGTTACATAGGTGGTAACCATGGAAACATGAGATGAGAATATAGTATTTACCGGTAGTAGTAGTTAATATACATAGACGGTAACCATGGAAACATGTCGTCATGGCAACTAAGAACATGATATGGTAATAGTGATGTGATCCATGTAGGATGAGTCAGTCTAAGAGGTATACAATAATACAGGGTGAGGAGGGTGGGTACAAAAATACACGTGTAATTACTAGTATTAAAGATGGCGAAATGGACGATTTTCGCTGGTAACGGTGATGAGGTAGTATGTCAGCGTCCCATGAGGGGGCGCGCCACTGTTTTTGCCGCGCTCGTTCTGAGCCATTACCCGGGGAATTCAAGTCTTCCCCATAATGACAACAGAATGAGTCGAGTCAATACAATGGTAAATTTTAATCCTGTAGTGAAAGTTTTATGACGGTACAACAGGATAAATAATAATGTATGTAAATTAAATGTAAATTAAAGGCCGAGAACCTTTGGCCTAGTAAGTAAACCCTTAGTAGTAGATATGATACCGGTAGTGTAATAGGTATCCATGGTTACTAAAAGTTACATAGGTGGTAACCATGGAAACATGAGATGAGAATATAGTATTTACCGGTAGTAGTAGTTAATATACATAGACGGTAACCATGGAAACATGTCGTCATGGCAACTAAGAACATGATATGGTAATAGTAATGTGATCCATGTAGGATGAGTCAGTCTAAGAGGCAAATAGGGTAGCCAGCTTTGCAGCTACACGTGAGGACTGAGGTGAGGGGACATAGGGTCGCATCCCAACTGTGGAGGTCCAGGTACCGTGTGCAGCTATATCTAGTCTTTGAGCTCCAGCTTGGAGTGCTGCTGTACTTCCCCCTCTTCTTAGGGAGTGACCTGAGAATCTATGTCCGTAGGGGCACCCAATGGCTATCAGGCAGTCTTTAACGACTCTGTTGAACACAGTAGGTGTAAGGGGACTACCGGTAAGCAGAGCGAATGCAGGTGAGTCAGGGTACCCTGGGACGTTAGACACATATGTGTCCCAGGCAGCAGAGGGACACACGGGTGAGCCAGGTATCCTGGGGAGTGAGAGTACCGCCGGGGGTGAGTTTGTAGAGATTGTCTTAGATGATCTTATGACTACTGTGAGGCCTGTATCATGCGATGTAATGTCTCTCCTAGAGAAGGTGTGGGGGCCTGACCACAGAGTTACAGTAGGTGTAAGCAAGTTGGATGCCCTAACAAACGAGAAATATCCAACACATAGGGCTGCCTTAATAGGCAAGGAGAATGGGATTTTATCTAGATACTGACACACCAGTAGCAAGTCTTGTGGTGTTAGCCCGGGTGCTGGATTTGGTGTATGTGGCCTTAGGATAAGTCCTCCTTTGTAAACAGAGGTCGCTTCTGGGGAGGAGAAAGGAGAATCATCTCCCCCTCTAGCAGAAATCCATTTTCTAGCACCAGAGATGTAATTTTTCCTGGATCCCGGGGCGGCGAGAGAGTTAGCCAAGAACTGATGGTACATAGCCGCCTCCGGGATAGAGGGGAAAAGGCAGTCAACTTCATAATAAACTGTGAATGTCAAGTAGTAAACAGCTTGTCTGATAGCGTTAGTCTTGGTAGCTTGAGTAACGGATGCATTGAATGCGGCTAGTGTTTGGTGACCCAGGGGAGTATCTGAAATAGTTCAAATGGGGTCAAACATGGGAATGGGAAGGCAAGGATAGACTTTGAGTAGGCCCCTGCGGGCTATTTCTTTGGCTGCATATGTCCTTTTGCTATGTACATGCTGACGACTAAGTGCATCGGCCAGGGGGATATCCTCCCCTTTTTTGTGCTTTATGACAACAACTTGGTCTCTGTTGGCTGCTTCAAGCCACAGTTGTCTAGAGCATCTCGCCAGGATTTGATCTGTAGCTCTGCCGGTCTCTAGTGCCTGGCTCGAGGCCATATTGTCGGTGTAGATCAGGACTCTAGAGCCCGGAGTGTCAGTGGGTGTCAGAGTACGGTAGGCTGTCACCAGGTTGAGGGCCTCAAGATGCACGATCAGGGGGTAATCTGCTTTTTCAGCCGTGGTGTAGGTATGTGTGTAGCACTTGGTATAGCTGTTCCCCCCACCCCCGACGAGAGTAGAGTCACACTCTATCACCTGGTCGTATGAGGGAGGTTTCAGCAGGTGTACCCCGTTCGACATACGTGCATACTGGTAAAACCAGGCCACAGCCAGTCTGAAGGGCTGTGTGATGTAAACCAGCCCAGCAGGGGGTGAGTGGCGGAGGGTCTGAAGTATACGACATATAAACTTTCTCGCAGGAGGAATGCACTTGGACACATGGACAATTTTGCCGACTAGTGATTGAATATCCTTAACAGTGGCGAATTTTGTAGTAAGCCATGTGAGGCACTCCTTCTCAATCTCACCCAGTTTTACGTCAGGCACTGTGATGGTCATGTTCAAGCTGTTAAACTGGAACCCCAGCCACTCCATACACTGTGTAGGGGGCTGACACTTCTTTGGAGAAAGTTGTAGTCCGAGGTCTGCACACAGCTGGAGGAAGGCATTATAGTCAAGCTGTGCCTGCTCCAGGGTGGAGGCTGCGCCGCAAAAATCGTCAAGATACGATAATGCCCAGTCCCCGGTAGTAGACAGGAGGTAGACCACCGCGTTGGTGGTTCGTTGGCACGCTGAGGAGGATAGATGGGCCCCAAAAGAGGGGCACAAGTCAAGGTAGTAAAGGCCTTCGAACTTCATGCCGAGTAGGGGGAGGTCTCCAGGGTCCGTCCGCCACTGGTGATAAGCCCTGGAGAGGTCCCCCTTCCAAAGATAGCAGCCATCACCCAGGAGGCTCATCTTGGTGGCGAGGTCTTCAACAGAGGGCAGGGTATATGGGCGGAGTTTCCCTTCGAGGCAGTGTTTGGTAATGGTGTGAATGGGGGTTGTGTGAAGGGGCCAAGAAGGCCGCCGAGTCCAATCTCTTTAGAGATGTAGGCCCGAACTTGCTCTTTGTAGCGTGTAGCAGAGTCATGATTTCTATCAATATGTGGCGGTTTGGCTTTGCCCGTATACCCGACCGGCCAACCATATCGTAAAAACTCCACCAATTCTGTGTCATGATAATTGGAGAGTAGGGCGTCCCATCTGTCCAGGTGTAAGGCAGTGGGGACTGTTAGACGAGCACCCAAGTGGTTAGGGAGGTTTGTACGCCTCACCGCCGTGTATAGTTTAGCGTATACAGGGAAGTTCGTCCATTGTGACTCCTCCAGGACCGGCCAGAAGGACGCTTTAACAGGAGCGTACTCTGATGGTGTAGGTCCAACTGGAGGGGAGTCTGGTAGTGCTGGGTCATAGTCAGTGTCATTTTTAACCTCACCACCCATGTCAGTCGCCTGCAGTGGAGGACCACCAGCAGCGGCAGCCTCTGGGATGTGGGCCGCTAGGGTGGTTGAAGGTAGAACAGGTGTTAGGCCTGTAGTGTAACAGCAAGGAGCTGTAGGGGCTGTAGCGGTAGTAGTAGTAACAGCAACGAGCCTGGGCTTAGACCAATGGCTGGTAGTGTAGAAAACAGGCGGGAGGGTGCCTTTTGAGTCAATCAGGCAGCACGCCCTGGTGTTAGTAGCCGGTAAGCTAGTATCAGTGACAGGTAGGAGACTACCGTGTTGCGAGGGGCGAGCCGAGTCAGCATCTTGAGGGGGTGGTGTGTGGGGGCCAGCTGTAGTGGCTGGCCTAGGCCCGAAATGTAGCAGGGCCCCTGTAGCTACCCTTAATGTTACATGATGTAAGGGAGTGTGTATGTATGATATGAAGGGTGGACCTGCACCAGCTGCAGTGGTGTCCTTGCCGAGTTGGGCTGGCCCAGTGCCCATCCTCCAGGGTGCAGCCTGCGGGCGTGTTATACGCCTCACACACAACGTCGGTCCTACCAACAGACGAGATAGGCTTTTTCTTCTGCCTGGTAGAGTTGTTGCCGGTAGACCTGGCCTGTGTGACATTAGTAGCAGATGCGGAGGCAGAGCCAGCAGAAGCAGCTGGCATGTTGTAGGGGGCGACCTGGCGAGCTGCTCTAGTTAAAGCTTGAAGCCTGGTATGTTCAGCAGCCAAGGCCACAGCAGTGGGTGTGGGGTACAGCCTACCAGGGCGAAAGCGGGACAATTCTGACCTGGAGGCGGCAATGGCGGGGTCCGTCCAGGTGGGGTCGAGGGGGTCAGACCACCTAATTGTACCCTCGGCCACACCTGAAAGGACCTCCTCCGACCACTCCCTAACTTGGGCCCACTCAAAGTCTTTTGCATCGAACAGGACCTGATTAAAGTGGTCCATGATCTTTGGTTTGTCACACAAGGGGGTCTTATCATCAATAGCGAGCTTCTTTAAACCAAAGAGATATTCTGCCAAATCTAATGAGGCGAGGCTCGTCTTAGTACGAGTGGGGCCTCTGGTAATGAAATCGTGTGGATGTGTTGGCCTACCCTTAACTCCCGAGATATGCTGCGCCGTATCCAACAACGCCTGCACCCTGAGGTTGACCACCGGGTCGTTAGCTGTGGGCATCAACAGCGGGCGCAGGTGGGCAGGTACCTGTATGGTAGGTACCGACTGGAGTACCTGCTGCACGGAGGGCTGGTGGTGTGAGTAGAGGTGAGCAGGTAGAGGCTGGCTAGCAGCCGACGTCTGGATGGCGGTGTTGAGAGCCGGTGGAGCCGGGTAGTAGACCGGTGCAGGCTGGAAACTAGTCGAGGTCGTAGCCGGGATGATGCCCGGGTTGACAGCCGGGACGGCCTGGGCACCCAGTGGAGTGACAGCCGGGGCGGTGACAGTGTTGTCAACGGCAGTGACAGTAGGCACGTGGGGCGTCGCTGGTGTGCTGACAGCAGTAGGGCTGAGGACGATGACAGGCGGTGAAGTAGTCACCACCGTGTCAGGGCCGGTGGTAGAGGGGTGGGCGTACAGAGATGAGGAGACCCTCGCTGACGACCGGGTAGATGCCTTACCTCCACCTGTCGCACTAGTAGAGGCGACAGCCGTAGTAACAGGCGTGGGCACATGTCGTGGACCTTGGCGAGGAAAGACAGCCTCTATCCTACCGAGTATGGCGCAGTCGATTTGACCTCCGACACGGTTGATTCAATGCCATCAATCCGGCCCGTCATGTCCACTACCTTCTCCGATAGCTCCGCTGTAGTCCACTTACTTTTCGTGGATTTCTTGGGTGGCATCTTGGTAAAGATGATGCCGAGAAATTAAGAGATAATGTCAAACTTAGTGACGACAAAAATACACGTGTAATTACTAGTATTAAAGATGGCGAAATGGACGATTTTCGCTGGTAACGGTGATGAGGTAGTATGTCAGCGTCCCATGAGGGGGCGCGCCACTGTTTTTGCCGCGCTCGTTCTGAGCCATTACCCGGGGAATTCAAGTCTTCCCCATAATTATAAGTTTTCTGATATTAATTATTTTTGTCCAAACAGTTGTGTGAAATCAATTTTTTACTTAACCAATTCTAAAAAGTTTCCGTCCACCCCTTGACATGGTCCTAAACAGTTATATTGCAACAGGCTGAACGATAAATTAATGGCTTTAATATAACGCTGGTTTAACAATCAAAAGAGCTTTAGCAACATGTTGCGAAATCATTATATTAGTGAAAATGAGTTCTATTAGTAGAGCTAACCCTAATATAGCACTAATGTAGCAGAAGTACTAATATGTCGAATTTGGAAACACCAAAAAATATTGTTATATCAAATAGAGGCTAAGAAACAGACCCAAGATCTCATATAAATTCTTCCTATCAAAGACGCTGAACAACGAAGTAAATTGCGTTTGGTGACTGAGTATTTTTATTTTGTGTGGGAGACAAAATGCCAGAATATAGGCCATAATGATACACACAAAAGAAAAAAATTGTATATGAAGTTCATGTACTGAGGTAGTAGTGGTGGTGAGGTGCTGCCGGGCCTGCTGCTGTGCGCTGAGGGACCGGTGCCCAGGCAGGTACCTGTGGGATTTGGCACCCCAGGTGTGTGACCAATCACGGGTCAGCTCACCTCCAATGTCATAGGTCAGTACACGTGACCAAGTCCTAGGTGACTTGCAGTGAGTCTTTGGTGTGTTGCATTTATAACTAAATAATGCGGGCATTATTTACCCCATTAAACCCCCTTTGAACTCAGTGAGCTTTCTGGTTGACAAACTTCTGCACCCCATTTAGAGTGGTGAATATTTGTTTTATCTCCACCCCCAATCTACTACATGTAGTTGCAGGAAATTATTTGCCCTGTCTGATGCAAAGGTTTGCAGGCCATAATTGCTAGCAACCATTTGCCTGAGATCCATGTATGGATACTAGGGCAACTAGTTTCCTCCTATCTGGTGCAGGCTAGCAACTAGTTATCAATTCCTAGAATGTGTATGGATGTGATTTAATCCAGTAATCTTTTAAAGGTGGCCAACAGGTGCTAAGTTATGTCGTAAGGTTTGATATATAATTGACAAATAAACCTCTAACTATATGGCTCACCAGATCGAAGGCTGCAATGGGGGCTATGTTTACAGAAATGCTATGAAAAGGTTAATGAATTTGTTAACATTATATATATATTACTAATTTTATTTCAATTTGGTTATGATTATAAGCTTTTTGATGGTTGCCGGTCAAAGAGGGCACTCAGTCAAAGAGGTCAGCCGGTCCAAGAGTCATATGGATTTAAGGTGGGGCTCCTCTGCCCGATTTTATTAACAATTCGGTGCAATTCTTACAAATCTGACTCAGTTATGCAGAATAGCAATTACATACCTTAAGCAGGTAGGTTATATAGACCCTGCCATAGGTTTATGTTTACAAATAATGTTTATGTTTATAAGCAAGTAAAAAATAGAATTGCTAAGGCTATATAACACAATTTAGATCGCGACTTGGGTCCCGATTTTGCATCTCAGGTTGATGTTGACTCCCGATCTCATATCAAACCAGTTTGATTTTCTTTGGCATGATCTGTAAACCGATTTATGCACAATTTACACAGGAAATGAATGGCTTAATCGGCCATATAGATTTCTGTAGGCCTCTGTTTATGCCTGATCAAGCTATGTATGATCGGCTCATGAGAATTACCCCAAAAATTGGGTAGTGGAGTCCCAGTATTATACTTGGTTTTAGCTGGGGCTCCACTACCCAATATTTTGGGTAATTCCCAAGATTCGATCAAACTGTTCTATACAGTTTGATGAGGGATAAACCAAGATAGTTTTATATAAATTGTGCTTAGATTGGCAGATTAGAGCCAGATGGACAGTGGGGCACCTGACAAACAGAAATCAAATGAGTTTGATACTGTAAACATACTTTATTTCGCACTGTACATCTTTTTCGCGATTTCCGCAGATTTTAAAAAGCGCGAAAATAGCAAAAATTTATCCAGTATAGGCATACTACTACCATATTCAAAAATCTGTGAATTTAGATACACCTGGAATTGTACTTTATAGGCAAATCGCGAAAATATTCATGCGTGAAAATATATAGCCTTGGCAATTCTATTTTCCACATTGTTTATAAACAAAAACATAGATCTGTGGCAGGATCCTGTCTACTGCATATCATTGTTATGGTATATAATTGAGTCAGATTTGTGAGAAAAGCCCCGATTTGAGAGAAAAATCTGTTAGTGGATTCTCAGCTTTAAGAAGAACCAAAAACAACAACGTTGACTCACCTCCTGCTATGATGGTAACAGCAACCCCCATGATCAGCATCAGTTTCACCTGCATCTTTACCTAGTATGAAATACAGTAAATGCAAAATATCAAAAGGGAGTATTCATTTTGTAACAACAAGTGAATGGGCGGTCGGTGGTTTTCAAAGGAGCGTGTCAAAAATCTAAGGAATTTACTCAATCGACATGCAGCCAATCAGAGGCCTCCATTCGATCACGTGACCCGTTACCATGGTAACATGACCTATTTATGGGGTCTCGTGATCTGTTGCTAGGGTAATTTTACCTAGTTAGGGGGTCACATGTCCGGTTACTATGGTAACTTGACCTACTTAGGGATGACGTAACCACCTTTCAGCCAATCAGAGGACGTGACCTAATTAGGGGACTAGTGGAGTCACGTGAGCAGGGTTTATTATGTAAATGAGATCTATCAAAAACACATTTCACATATTTTTCATTCTTTTTAATCTTATTTTCATGAATCACATCTAATTTATCATTTTAATCTATATTGTATTGGAACGGAAAATTACTCAATCTACATGCAGCCAATCAGAAGCCTTCCTTTTGGCGGGTAATTCAAATATGGGTGACGTGACCCCCCGTGGTTTGGCACGAAAATGAACCAATCAGAATCCTCCCTTTGGCCGGGAAATTTAAAATGGTCACGTGACCTAGAACCCCTGTGGTGTGCCGCGAAATGGTGCCCTCTGAATAGCTGTTTAGGTCACGTGACCTCTATTATGTAAATAAGGTCACATGACCTTAATTTGAATGGATCAATCAGAGGTCGTCATTTTGGTCATGTGACCTTATTAGCATAAAGAGGCGTGGTCTATAATGTAAATGAGGGTGTGATTATAGTGAGATATTTTTTATAAGTAAAAAAAAGTGTAGCATAGTAGAAAGTAGCATGCTTTTAGTAATACAGTAGTATTGTAGGGGGTACCACCATGCAGTAGATTCACCAGGTTGATGGCCATGTCCCAAATATGGGGGAGTAGTTAGACCGCTAGAAATAGTAACAGCAGCTCACGGAGTTGCTCAGAGAGCTCCGGGAGTTGCGGGGATACAGGGGCCAAGAGTAGACGTAGGAGTATAACTGAGAGGATACTGCAATAAACCATCTAATTGCAAGAACCTGGATTGTTGTCATCGATCACTGGCCATAACATCAACACAACACGACAACATAACAAAAGGCAAGCTTATTAAAATTTAAAGAAAAAGAAATTGGACAATCATTTAGGGGGGGTTTAATGGGGGGGGGGGCTTGGGATGGGGGGCCTAAATATAGGGGTGGGGGGCCCTTTTCTAAATTTTGATTAAAAACCCTGGGCCAAGGGGTGGGTTTACTAAAAATAAAAACATAACAAAGAAATTTACTTTTTACTATTTTATTTACAAGTTGATGAATATAAATTTACATGTAAACTATCTTCTGCAGGTCGATTGCATTGTTCACCTTTTTCCAGTCCCCCTCGGAGGTTTTGGGCAGGACTTCTTGTCGTGCATAACTCGTTTTGCCTCAGCCAGTGATTCCCCTATTCGTAAAGGAACCACCATAATAAAGTCCTCACCTCGCACGTCCAGTAAACACTCTGGCGAACACTTTGTCAAGTGTTTAAGGGTGCCGTATTGTCTTTTGAGTTGACGAGTAGCCATTACTTTCTCTTTCTTTTTTTCTCAAGTGTGTCTGGGGACACTGATGGTGACGCGTCTCGTCAGCGAGCTGTATGAGAAAGTCCCCCTCGGACAAAGGAGATAAGTTTCAACAGTTGTTTTTTCCCAGATCTTACTTGGTCCTCCAAGTGTTTTTCAAGCACTTCTGGTGTGATTTTGTAAACAGTTTTTCTCCGCCCTAGTCAGGGGATTAACGCTTCTGATGATCTTCTGCAGGTCGATTGCATCGTTCACCTTTTTCCAGTCCCCCTCTGGAGGTTTTGGGCAGGACTTCTTGTCGGTCATAACTCGTTTCGCCTCAGCCAGTGATTCCCCTATTGGTAAAGGAACCACCATAATAAAGTCCTCATCTCGCACGTCGCTCCATTCTGTCAGGAGGATAATTTCACTGAGAAACGCTTCGTGGTTCTCTGAAGGAGCGGAGAATCAAACCAGGTTCGAAAAGAGGTTAAAGAGTTCTCAGGAAAATACTCTATAGAACTGTTACTAGATAGGGTGATGTTACTATTTTTTTTCAGAGAGTCTCATACAGGATTTTCTTGACAGGAATCTACTTGTTGAACTTGTTGCTGTAACCTTTCCAACGCACGAAAGCTAGGTATTTTCCCTTGACGGTCTTGTAGCCCAACACCTCGTCTATCAGGTAAACGACTCTTGGAGAACTTCTTAACCTCCTCCGGATAAAACACCCCTTTTATGCCCTCCCTGGTGTAGTCTTTCAACTCGAAACCTCTGCAACCTAACGTTTTAGCCACGTTGACCACTTCCTCCCTGCAGTTTCCCTTGTAACTTTTGTCGAAGGGTCCTTTAGCTCTCAATATTTTCTCTCTGTCACCTGGAGCGATGACGTCAGTGTCAAAGCTTTGAGGGTTTTCTTCCTCCATATTTCCCCGATTTGCTTCTTAGTAGGGAGGTCGTGTCTGTAGAAAATGGTTTCGCTGTTTCCCGAGCTGACGTCAGCAGGCGGCATTTTCAACTTCTCGTGGTGAGTGTGGTTGTAAGAAGACCCCACCTGGTCCAATACGTCTAGGTAGCGATACATATGCTATTGTGTGTGAAATAGCGCCACAGCTTCTCATTCAGACTGCGATTCAAACGCTCCACCAGACTTGCTTTGATGTCGTCGTTTTTGCCGGTGAAAAACTCTATGTCTTTGCTCTTCAGGTGATCTTTGAAGGCCTTGTTGAGAAATTCTTTGCTCTTGTCTGTCTGAACGGAGCGCGGGCGTCTCACGGTAGTCATCGCCTCGAACGCCACAGTGACAGCTGTGCCGCCTTTGGATTTGATGGGAGCAGCCCACGCGTACCTGGAGAAAACGTCGATGGCCATCACCACATCCCTGAACTCGTCGTTGTGAGAGGCCAAAGCTTGCATGTCCATCAGATCTAATTGGCACTGTTTGGTGAAGCTGGTGAAACAGGAGGGTGCTTTGACGTAGGTATATTTAGCCAACACCAGTCTCTTTTCTTTTTCCTGTTTGATTAGTCTTCTTTTTTTGTCTTTCTCGCTTGTTCTAACGGAGGGAGGACGAGGTGTAGCAGAAAAAGGGGAGCTTTTTGCTGGAAGTCGGAGTTTGATAAAAGTCGCCGTCGTCGTCGTTCTTCCTACGATGAGAGAAGCGGGAAGAGTAGTCAATGTCGACAAGAGGGGTGGTAGCAACAAGCTAGGAGTCGTCGTTGTTGTATTCTCCCTTTTCCTCATCGAAAATCAGTCTTTTCCTTCCTCTGTCGACAGGTATTCTAGGTGTAGCCTAGCGACAACCGTTTTATAGACTGGGTTTCAAATCAAGGATCTGGTGGGATCTTCCACGCTCAGCACGCTCTTGAATGGCGTGTACCCATCGGGTCTTGATGTCTTCCTCAGCCTGCTGGCATCGTTCAGTAAGTCAACTATGCTAATTCGAGTTGTGGGATCCGTTTTTCGCAAACCGAGCCGTCATTGGTCCACTTGACCAAGTTGAATTTTTGGAGTTTCTTAAATAGCTTGGTGGAGGCGTTGTGTTTCTTAATTGGAACTTGGTTGAGCAACGTCTCGTGGAGGTCTGAAGGTTGGGCCGTCGTTGGTAGAGGAATGAATGCAGCAACAGGAATCTTGTGGTTGTTGTGATAAGCGAGGAAAAAGTGTAACCTATTTAACAGCCTCTTGTATTTCAGCATTTTTACACGTGATTTCAAAATGGGGTCGTTCAACACTAGGTCCAAGTCCCTGTAGATAAACTGTAGCACCTGGTGTAATGTGGCATTGGGATGAAGACCTTGTTCTGCCTGTCTGTAGTAATGAGGCATATTGGAGGATGGATGGGATATAGCGGCGGCGAGGTTGTTTTCATGTGCATCAGCGGCAGGAGGAGAAGAAGTAAAAGAACCACTTCCAGTAGCAGCAGCACCAGTAGCAGCAGCAGCAACAGCAGCAGCAGGAGGAGGAGTAGCGACGGTGGGGCCATCGGGCGCTTCTCGTAATTCAGAGAGGGACTTAGGATCCACGAGAGGCAAGCACTTGTAGTGTTGTTGTTTCTCCGGGTCCATCATTGAGGTGGCGGTGGTGGTGAGGTGTCAAATGAGGAGTTCTATATACAGAGAATGCTTTTTTATAAGGGGTAAGGCAATCCCTACCAAAGCTGGAATAAGGAACCCCCCCTTTGAACCAAGGTGTTTCTCT
Source organism: Harmothoe impar (assembly GCA_947462335.1). Lineage (NCBI taxonomy): Eukaryota > Metazoa > Annelida > Polychaeta > Phyllodocida > Polynoidae > Harmothoe > Harmothoe impar. Next base: position 3,773,237 of record OX381707.1, on the reverse strand, counting down.
TTGTTTTGATGCTAGTAGCTTTTTTTTCTCACAGCCCACAACACGTCAGCAGATTCTCAAAGTCTTTCCAGTTGGTTTCCTCGGTGATAGGTATGTTTACGTCCAGTAAACACTCTGGCAAACACTTTGTCAAGTGTTTAAGGGTGCCGTAATGTATTCTGAGTCGACGAGTAGCCATTACTTTCTCTTTCTCTTTTTCTCTAGCGGAACGAATACGATCTGATTGTCTATGGACGTCAGGGAGGAGCGTATTCTCAGGTGATCTGGTGTTGTCTGCTTGAAGTCCAGAGGCAGGTATGAGTGAGGTCGCTTGAGCTCATGGGTAAATATTCTCGAGAGAGCTGACGCCTTGGAGGGAAACACCTGACGAGACAGTGCACCTATTTGGCCCAGGTAACAAGGGTTCTTAAAAGTGATCATGTAGTAAGCGTTCAGACTCATAATTCAAAATTCGGGTGATTTCTGGGTGGTGAAAATAATAAAGAGAGTACTGGACTCAGCTGGTAAAAACAGACGGCGAGACGTCAAAGAAAGGTGACGGACTACAGCGACGGTGATGGTGGTGGTGGTGACAGGAGGAGAAAGCGGTGATCATGTCGGTTATAGTCCTAGTGGTGGTAGCAGTAGCAGGAACAACAACGGTGGTCGTCAGCAGCAATAGCAGGAACAGCAGAAGTGGTGGTGGTGGTGGTGGTGGTGGTGGTGGTAAAGTCTTAGGAGACAGCTGAGGTGATCTGCCTTTGCAAGAAAAAGTCAGGGCTCTTTATATAGTGGAGAAAGTGAACTAATACGGTTTTCACCTGGATCCTTCCACCCTGGATCAATGACTTTTGGATAAGGAGATCAGGTGGGGATAAGCGGAGTAACCACTGTTGTATTAAGGCATTACTTTAATGAGACTGGACAAAAACTCTTATCTCGTTTTCACCTGGATCCTTGTGAAGGGACAGGGGTGGGATGGCAGGTGTAACAAACTGTGATAATTGCCTTAATACAACTTTGGTCTTAAGGATCATGGTAAGCAGATTAGGTCTAACAAATCAAAAAGTTAATCTCCTTTTAGACTGCTCCTCTTGTCGCCAACCAGAGAGATACCGTACTGAGCAAAGGGCACTGTGAAAATGGGATTAAGTCTCTTTGAAGTCTTTGCCTCAGTTAAGAGGCTTATATCGGATGGGTACATAAGAGAGAGTAAAATTTTGTTCCCTCACACTTCATGTGACACCTTCATCATGTTAACCACTCCCCAGCTAACAAAAAAACGTTATTTTACGTCAAAATAACGTTCTAAAGCTGTGTATAACGTTATGCCATAGTGAAGAATCTTAGAGAAACGTTATACTACGTTAAATAACGTTACAAAATGTAGTATAACGTTTTTTGTTTACTGGGTCTACAGTCTATCATCAGCTCTGAGTAGAGCTGAAAGACTGCTAGAGTATCACCATATTCCCCCATGGAGGTCGACACGCTTGCTGACCTGTTCACAGGACAAGGTGACGCTAGCACAGAATTTTATATCGACATGTACGGTTGGTTAGTTGCTGCGTCGTGACTTCCGGTGACATTTAGTTGCGATATCACATCATAAATCGGTCAACCTGCTATATATAATAACCCACTTTTGCAATTTCATACCCACTTACACTATCTAAGTGCTCTAGAACCCACGCATCCTCCTCACGACCTCCATCTTGAGTCGTGATCTAAATCAGAGTTGCCCTGTATAACCTTCTGGTTTCATTATCAAGTCCTAACTTTCTTTATTTAATATTACTAATAAAACTTATTATATTTCTTTTTAGAAATCTTAATTAATTATCAAGCCCAGGGCTTGATCATTACAGCCCCACCCCACCCCTATATTCAGGGCTCCCCTACCCCAAAGGACCCCCATTAAGCCCCCCCCCTAGATGTTTGTCCAATTTAAAAAAAAATCTTTTTTTGGCAAGCTATAATCTTGCCTTTTTTCTTAATTTATAAAAAATATCTCACTATAAACACACCCTCATTTACATTATAAACCACGCCTATTTATGCTAGTAAGGTCACGTGACCAAAATGACAACCTCTGATTGATCCATTCAAATTAAGGTCATGTGACCTCATTTACATAATAGAGGTCACCTGACCCAAACAGCCAACCAATCAGAGGGCTCCATTTTGGTGGCACACCACAGAGGGTCTAGGTCAAGTGACCATTTTAGATTTCCCGCCAAAAGGAATGGTTCTGATTGGTTCATTTTGGCTAAGGGGGTCTATTATGCAAATAAGGTTCACATGACCTATTATGCAAATGAGGGGTCACATGCCCAAATAAGGCAAAGGGGGTGTGGTCTATTATGCAAATGAGGTCACATGACCAAATGGAGGCCTCTGATTGGCCGCATGTTGATTGAGCGATGTCCTTAGATTAGCCATCGTCCCGTTCCGATACAATATATACTACTTACCTCTCCCTTACGCTATCTGCATCAAAACCTGCAGGCCCATGCAATATTTGTTTGACTTTACCCAGGGGCCACTTGGGAAATGTAGAAGTAAATAGTATTTATTACATTACCATAGTGGCTTGAATAAGTACAGGGGTCTCAAATAAGCGCATGCCTTGAACAAGCGCAGGATAAATGAGGGTATTAAAATGAATATTAGCCTATTTTTGTATCTTGAAAAAGTGTAGGTCTTGTATATGCGCAGGGTAAATGGTGCCATCAAAATTTATAAGTGCAGGTGCGCTTATTCCAACAATTACCATATGCAGAGGAACATACAGGGTATCTAAGAAGTATCTGGGGCGTTCTTTGACATTTATTTATACTGCAGATCAAGTTAGTTACTGCAAATCACAGTTGTAGAAAGATAAAACGTATACCATATTCAACCGAATGCGACACTACTCTCGTTCCCAAATCCCTCTGAACCAAGGGTCTGGTGACAGCCAGTATGACCTTGAACTTGGGATTGCTGGTTCCAAGCTGGTTCCAAGCTAACTACAAGGACTGCCTAAACCCAGCAAAATCCAAGTTCAAGGTCATACTGACTGTCCCCAGAGCCTTCCTTCGGAAGGATTTGGGAACAAGAGTAGTGTATTGCATGCACTGTAGTACATGACATTGTGTTGTTTCACGGTGGTTGTTTAGGTTCATTCCCAGGATCAGTCCGTAAATGTATATATATAAAAATACATTGACTCAACGTGAAACATATATTAATGCCTATAACAATGCCTTCCAGATGGTTAAGCACACCACGCATCAATGGAGTTTGTCAACTAAAAGGACAATGAGTAGCACACACCCCACAACTGATGATAAATAAAAGGCATACACCTGACACGACCCAGCAAACTTGGGTGAGGCTAGGGCATGCTAGTGCCAGCTAGGGCAAACTTTTGTGCCTAGTTCAAGGGGTGAGATAGTGTGAGCTTTTGGTGAGGTGCCCTAGCCCTTCCACATGCCCACCCAATCCCACCCTGTGGCTAGCTGGTGGTGGGGGGACTTGGGTGAGAGATGGGTAAGGGCTTGCACAAGGTGTGTGGTTGTCCAATGTGCAATATATATATCTCAGTTACATCCCACTTCCACCCCCAATTCCCGCCTCCCCTGCCCTAAATATTCCCCTCCTTCAACGTCCCTTATATATCCATCAGGTATATTGGGAATCCTACTCTCATGGGTAGAATCCCCCTTATACTAAGCATTGTCATTAAAATATGCACATTACCATTTACAGCCCCTAGGGCAACAACCAGCTGGGGGGCCCAGGCATGGGTCTGGACCCCTGAGATAGTCTAATACGTCAAGCCTTAGTGGCTATGACTAGTTATGTAACCTATATACGATATAAATTCAACTATAAGATTTGGTTGAAATGCTGGGATATACGTAATACGGGCCCGCGGCCTTCATGTATCTTTCTCAGGATAAATAAATAAATACTTACTTACTTACTTATATATAACCACCTCACACCCACACTGTAGTATAGTGGTCAGCACCTTGTACCCCAAACGTCCAGGGTTCGTGACTCAGCCATGTCAACCTACCCACCAATCTTTTTCTGTCAGCACACAGACCAGAGGGTCACCCTCAGTGTGGGTTTGGGCAGAGGAGGCTATAGGCATAAGGCTTGCATACTCTAGCACATAGGGTGAGCTTCTTCACACAGGGCTCACCCTACTTTGCTCTATGGGCATGCTCGCACTGGTCTCGCCCGTCTTCACCCCAGTTTGCTGGGGACCCATCCCATCTGGCACTTCAAGCCTACAAATTAGCGATTGACTCATTTGTATAACAGAGTCAAAGCCTTACTCTGACTCTGATATACAAACAAGGCAAATCCGTTTTGACTCCTTTGCACACATGAGTCAACAACACTTTGACTCACTTCCCTATCAGAGTAAAAAATTGAGTTATTCTGATGATAGAGCTTTGACTCAGACAAACGAGTTATAATGACTCTTCTACTTTTCTCTGTGTATCTAAGGCTTATTTTTCCACTTAAAATAATGTTAAATGTGCAAGGATGCATGCTGGGATGAACTGAAAAAATTTATCTTTCTATCTATCTATCTATCTATCTATCTATCTATCTATCTATCTATCTATCTATCTATCTATCTATCTATCTATCTATCTATCTATCTATCTATCTATCTATCTATCTATCTATCTATCTATCTATCTATCTTTCTATCTATCTATCTATCTATATATGTATGTATGTATATATGTATACATGTATGTATATATGTATGTATGTATGTATATATGTATGTATCTATGTATCTATGTATCTATGTATCTATGTATCTATAGATCTAAAGAGCAAATAACACTATGAGGGTCCACTGAGGTGTTCTCCCATAGGTTAGCATTGTCCCTAAGCAATCGGAACACCTTAAATACCAAGGTGCTTAGAAATCTCAATATTTGTCGACAATATATGTGTACATGGTGAAATCCCAAGGAGAAGGCATGGCAATGAATTCAGATATTGGTCTGCATGGTCTCCTGACTTATTGATATTTTCACAATACACATTTCAATCTGGTATAATCACATTATATAAGTTGCTGCCTACCTGTTGGATGGTATTGGAGTTGTAGAATACCGTGCTTGGGGACAGCTGGGAGAGGACCTGGGTCGCTGTTGGAGATGTGTGAAGTGCGTGGAAGTTGGAGGTGTGCCGCGACTCTAGTGGGAGCTGAAGGTACTGTGCCCAGCACAGGCTTAGACTGGTCAGCCTGGTTATACTAGGAGTGGATAATTGTATATAGCACAAGGTATGACGCAGCTAGACACCCAGCATCTTTATATCTTAGATGGCCCTACTGTACCATTGGTTTGGACATTGACAGTAGCGCCATCTATTTAGGAATATGGAAACTGCTTAGTCCACCATTATCTTTATACTCCAGATGGAGTCGCATGTCTATGGCCAAATACATGGTACAGTAGGGCCATCTAGAGTATAAAGATGATGGGCGTCTAGCTATGTTATGCCTTGTGCTATATACAGTTGTCCATTCCTAGTATAACCAGGCTGATCAGTTAAAGCCTGTGGTGCCCAGGGCCTCCCCACAGGGTAACACTGGGTAAGTAGGCCGCCCATGGCACCTGGATCTGTAGTACACTGATATTCCTAGGCTCCCTATACGCCCAACCTCTCAGTCACTAGTGCCTAACCTAGATAGTCATTTTTTGGCTCCCTATACAACCAACCTAGGTCAGTTATTATTGTCAGGTTGGTCAGTACTGACCAACCCACCTTAGTCTTTTTTATTTCCAGGGGGAGCCACCGAGTGGTCATGACAGGTGGCCCCAACTAGTGGTATACAAATACAACACACTAATGGTGAACCTAAGTTAGCCACTTCTGACTGACCCCTTGGTCATTTTTTGAATATAACTTTGCCATTATGACTAACACTCATATGACCAACCTCGGATAGTCTGTACTGACTATCCCTTTCAATCTATGGATTTTCAGTGTAGTGGAGAAAAATCTCACCTCAGGCTAGGTATTACATGAAACAGAGGCTTCATGGACGGGTGCACCACATTCATGTTTGCAGTGTCAAGGACAGTGTAGCGAGGCATGTCCATCTCCCCCCCCCCACAATCAACTTACAGGGGTCAACATTGTGCTTGAATTGATATCCAGGCCAGTCTGGCTACTTACAGAGGGAATAGTTCTGAGAATATTTTGTGAAGTGTTTTGTTTAACTTCTTCCTGTCTGATATGGCATAAAAGATGAAAATGGCAGAACTGTATTATGGTCTTTTCTTAGAATATTTAGGAGGTCCCCCATTGGCGGATCCAGGGGGGGCCGGATGGGCCTTGCCCCCCCCCCCCCAAAAAAAAAGAGGAAGAAGACCAAAGAAAAAAGAAAAAAAAAGAGGGAAAGAGATAAAGATGATTTAGATGAGGGGGGGCGGCGTCCTAAATTGCGTGAGAATGCACCATTTCAAGGCTAGATCAACAACATTTTTCTGGGGGGCATGACCCCATACCCCCTTGATACAGCTGATGCGCTTCACGCGCGGGAAACAGATAGTCACTCTAGGTTGGCCAGGATTGGGCCCCCCCTCTAGACAATCCTGGATCCGCCACTGTCCCCTGTCCAACAAGGGGTGCCTTATGTTCAGCCACAGCCCCCCCCCCCCCCACACACACACACAGGGATGAGTTTGAGACGGCGTATAACCTGGTGTTATCTGTAAAAGATCCATGCATCAAGATAGGGTGACTTTTGCCGAAAAGCTCTTGATCAATTTTGCCACTGCAACCCACAAATTAATGATATAATCTCTTAATCATGCATTCTAACGTATGCTGTTTGGAAGAGAATTTTCCCGTGAGTCTCCTGATACGAGACATTTGCAAACTTAGCCATTACAAACAATGTTGTGATGATTCTACTAAAACCAATGTAAACATAACTTTATTTTGAAAAAGTCACCCTTTCTTGATGCATTGATCCAGCTCAAGCCTCCTCTTACATAAGGTGGGTGGGCGAAATGAAGTAGAATCATGTGAGGATGGTGTATCTGTATGGAGGAGGGGGGGGTTATATAAATGCTTTGGCATTGTGTCTAAAGTTTCTTACTGGCGTTTGTTCAAAATATTCCTGTGGACCAGGTGCACATTATGAACAGCGGAGTGAACACATTGAGAGCTGGGAACTAACTAGATATTAAAGGTCAACATCGTGTATAAAAAAAAATAATGCAGAGAGGGATGGGAGGGTGTGTTAGTCAAAACAGAACAGTTTGAACAGAAAAATATATAATATACACTCAACATAGCAGACACCTCTACTAATATATTAAAGGTATGGCGAACCGGAAGCATCTTTATGTAAGTGTCTAGGCTTGCGCTAGACTAAGTTTTTCTTTCGCCAAATTGGCGAAAAACATCCGTTTTTCTTTCGCCAATTCCAAAGGAGATTCGCCCAGTATGGAGGTGTATAAGTTATAGCTGACTGATAAATGGACATTGAAAAACGTGTTATTTAGCAGGAACTTGGATAGCCTTTAGGTGGTCCTATTTATTAAAGGAAAACACTGTATATGATTAGATTATTCATGATCAAATGATAGATTTTACTCTGGTTATATCAGAAAACAATGCAGTGAAGTAGATTCCTGGGAAAATTCCCTTTCTATTTGTATATAACATGTATAGTTGAAGTCATATTATTTTCGCCAGCTGAGTAAAATCTGGTGAAAATCAAGGGGCCTTTTACCATATTCTTTCCCCAATTTCTATTTTCTATCGCCCCTGGCGAACTGGCGAATGGCTAGCGGGAGCCTAGAGTGTAATAAACGATACTTTGTCCTTTATAATACTGATAGATTATTAAGCAAAGAACCAAAGTCGACACAGTTCGGATCAAGTGTACAGGTTGCAAATCAAAGGTTTATTCAGTAACCTAGACAGGCAAAGCTATATCAGTGTGAACTCCCTATAGAGTTTGGAGCGGGTCAGTAGGCTCGTAGCCAATATGATTGCAGGGCCTCTGTCCAAGCGTGGATTCAGAGTGACCGACGAGTCCTATGCTGGGAGGACCCGTTGTCCTTTACACGGTCCCCCACACACATAGGTGGGAAGAACTTGATCATGCTCACCGCGTTGGCTTTATGAGCGAGTTCCTCTTGTGGCATAACATCCACACCGGCCAGTACAGCGTCCACTTCCTCCGGGGTTTGCCCGGCCTCCAGGGACGCTCTCCGGATGGCATCCTGCATGATACAATCACGCAGATTGGCCCTCTCTTGTCAAGCCGTAAGGTTCGTACGAACCGCTACAGTCTCCTGCTGTTGAATCTCTTCCTCCTGAGCCGCTTCGGTGATAGCCTCTTTGTTCTTTTGGGCTAATGCCTTAGCGAGCTTAGCGGCAGGAGTCTTCACTCGTTTCTTTTTGCGCTTTCCGAGGACGGTGCGAAATCTTAGAATGTCTCCATATCCGAATCAAGGGTAGCTAAAGTATCCGGTAGGGACATCCCAGACTGCAATCACGAGTTGGCGTTCCTTGCAGGTGTCCTCCCCAACCAACTCCAAGCTATTGTTCAGGCGGGCTGGGAACCAGTTAGGATAAGTGTCTCCTAACTGTGCCAGTCCCCCGAATGTGGCAGTCAAGCTGAAGTCTATCAGCTTCATCTCCTTCTCACTTAACTGGTTAATTAAGTGTTTCCGTAGCGACCGAGGAACAATGTCTTCATCCTTGATACGGTCCGCATGTGCATGGGGAGCCAGGATACCTCCCGATCCCCCATCGCCGGTGCCAGAGCTACTCCGTCCCGGGGAGGGACCGCCAGCAGCTACTGACAGTTTATTAGGCTCGTCCAAAGTGTCCATATCTGTGTGCTCCGGATCAAGCACAGGCTCCTGCGGCTGAGGGGCCGCTGGAGTAGTCACTGCTTTTGCTGGTGGGGTCTCCGTTACCTTGAAAGTGTCTTTCCCGAGGTCGGCCATGACATCAGCAATCACCTGGGCAACCGTAGAGACCACCGCGGGTCCACTCAGGTCAGCATCCGTATCCATTGTCTCCTTCAGTGACTGAGACTCCTCCAGCTCACGGTGTTAGACGCCTTCGGACGTCCACCCGTGCCGCTTCCCCCCGATAGTGCTGCAGTGGCCGCTACTACAGGACTTTCGTCCAGGCCTCTTGACAAAGACAAGAGATTCGTAAGAGGAATCGAGGCCATCTTCTTGACGGTCGAGTCCCGGACATCACCCTGAGAGCGAGCCGTTCCGGATTTCTTAGGTCCGGAAGGAGTCGCAATTGGTTTGGTGTCAGCTTTCGCTCCCACCTTAGTCTTAGGTTTGTTCTCAGCGTTAGCGTCGACCTTGCCTTGTACCAGACTTCTTGGACTCGGGCTTCTTTGGTACCAGCTTCTCAACCTTGGGTTGAGCCTGCTTCACGGGCTTGGACTGCTTCACCACCTTGGAGGCAGACCGGTCCGTAGATTTTGATCTGTCATGAGGTTTCTTGGCCCAGGTCTTCGTACCTGAGGTATCCCTGTCGTCACTAGCAGTGGCGGCGTCCTTCATGGACAATCTACGACTCACCGCCTGCTTCACAGTAGGTGAGACACTCAGACTTACCAACCGGGATGGTTGGCATGGTAGGTTCGGACTCCCTCTCGGAGAGTACCAGACCTTCGGGCAGTTTGAAGTCCTCATCAGCATCCGGCGAGGGGGACTTCCATATCGGGGAAATAGCGTCAGTGACCTGCATGTCCGCTACTTTCTCATTCAGCTCATCCCCTGACCCCGGGTGAGCGGACAAGAGCCCTTTGACAGCTGAAGCCTTCTCGGGGTCATCAAGTGGTTCGGAGTGGTGGAGCTGCTGCTCGGCCATCCTTACCGGCAAGGGGTTGTCTTTCGACAAAGGTTTGGACGGGAAACTAAAAGTTTCCCGCCGCCCCAAGGTGTTCAAACGAACGGCACAGAAGAGGGGTACTCGCTTACCAACTCTTTTAACACTTTTCACTTCTCTAGCTGCCCAAAAACTCGATCCGCCGCCGCCCCCCTAGCAACTAGCCTAGGGCTCCTCCGAACGGGATTACCGTTCGCATCAAGTAACCTGGCCGGAGGACACTCGTTCTTAACCACCAATCCAGCCTTAATTTTGGTTTTCGGTGCCCTCCTTTCTTCGCCTGTCGAGACTTTCTTTTTCAAGTTTTTTCGGGGCTTTTTCGGTACCCGCCTCTTTGGGATATTCTCTGACACCCCCTCCAAGGGTAGGAATTCTGTCTCCGAACTCGCACCTCCCCCCCCCCGTTTCCGGGGTGAGCTCCCTCCAAGCCCAAGCACTTAACCAAGCCACATGGCTCGTCCTGATACGTCCTGCCTCAGACTGGATCAGTACAGTCGTCTGACTGATACATTTGACCACCGTATGTGGTCCATCCCAGTTATTTGCCAGCTTGACGTTACATAGGGGTTCGTGTAGGCGGATCACCTTATCCCCTACTACAAACCGCCAACTGATGGCACATAGCAGCCCACAATTTTGACCCCTTCACCAGTGCTTCCGCACAGGTAGCAGCGGTGTGATCCTCCAATGGGTATACTCGCGTGTATTTTGTATAGTAGTCAGAAACCACCATCATACACGTATTACCCTTCGGAGAGGGTTTCACCCCGCTGATAATATCTACAGCTATTCAAGCGAACCTTACTCAGAATAGCTCTTGTTGGAATGGCAATTTGCCCAGCCCGGGACCGGGCTTGCCTAAACAGCAGGCCGGACACATCTTGATCCATCTTAATAGATCACCAGACATGCCAGGCCAGTAATAGCCCCGACTCAACCTTTCAAGTGAGCGCTTCTTTCCGAAATGTCCACTCGTACAGTGTCCATGACAGTAATACAGAATATCGTTCCGCATAGCCGCCTGGATTACCATCTGTAACACACTTCACTTCCCCGGACAGGTTCTGTAACAGGTTCTGTAACATCATAAGGCAAACGCACACTCGCTACCACAGCATTATGAGCACCACAATTCCCACAGTCCGGACGCACACAACGGCGGATCGGACGTCTACTCAGACAGTCAGCATTTACATGCTTCGTGCCCGCTGGGTATTGGATATGAGAGTTCTCCAACCCGAATTCACTCAGGTGGTTCAGCCACCAACCAATCATTCCCTCCGCATCCTTAAAATTAAGGAGCCACTTCAAGGCTGAATGATCAGTCCGCAATGTGAAATTCCCACCATACAAGAAGTGTCTAAACTTCTTAGTGTAAACTACCACCGCCAACAGCTCGCGCTTAGTGGTGCAATAGTTTCTCTGTGCCTTGTTCATACTGTTACTAGCGAACGCCAGCGGGACCTCTACTCCGTCCTGGATTTGGGACAATGCGGCCCCGATGCTCTCATTGCTCGCATCAGTGTCAAGGATGAAATGCCCCTTCTCCGTAGGGTGTCTCAGCACGGGGGTGTCTCTGAACAGGGCCTTAATCTCCTTGAAGGCACTGCTCTGTTCCACTCCCCAGGGAAAAGGTTCCTTTTTCCTCCCCGGAGTCCAATGGCTCAACTTTTGTAGAGTTACGTTCAAGTTCAAGTTCAAGTTTGTAAAATTTATTCAGAATGTAGACTTTTGTAGTACAAGATATACACAGATAAACCATTGTAATATTATGTACATATTCCAATATAATATATGTCCGTGTGTAAATTCAATGTAATATTTTCATACACATCAAAGTACATTAAACATTCTCCTTGACAAATAATTAAGTCATTTATAGCAAAGTCTACCCTGAAAAGGCTGCTGCTGGGAGTACACCTCCCGTTCTCGTTAGCCACCTGTCTTTAAAGTGGCATAATCACCAAGCGTATCCCACTTACAATTCTAGTACTGTTCTAGTCTACTATGTGGTTGAGTGCGAGTGGTGAGAATGCCCCTTTAAGTGTTCATGTATTCCCTTGTAGCAATATAATATAATATGAAATTAGCAATGTACAATAATTGAATAATAATTTCTAGTTCTATACAATCTAAAAAATTGTGGAATTGTCTATATACAATTGATAAGTTAGTTTATAGTGTAATTTCGAGTAGATACATGAGGATATAAATAAAAAATTTATCATATCATTTATGTTATATACAACGATCAAGCTATCCTTATAAATAGAGTTATATACAAGTAATACATGGCCATTACATAGGATTTTTGTGGAAATTTTTTCTGGAAAGACTGATAGTATGACAATAGTAGATTTACACTGTAATAGATTGTAGAATATGTTGTAAATGTTACCAATTACTATATTCATACATGCATTCAGTTAGTTTTGGCTTCTTGAGGTATATCCACAGCTTAACCACCTACATAGAAATCAGGAAATTATTGATAAAAAAAATTATTGAAAAAAATTATTGTTTACATCATAATTACATTATTCAAACAACATCCTGATCACTCAGGATCAATCCTTCCTTCTTTAAAAGGAATTTAAAGGAATTTCTGTCCTTAACATTTCTTTTACTTGGGTCCAAACCATTCCATGAGACTATACTCTAGACTTCTCTTGTATGATTCACAGTGAGGTAATCTATTATACAATAATATTCCATCAGAACTACGTATATGAACCATACTTAATTTAATATACTGCTGTTTGCAAGACCTTCTGTGTCCTTCTAGGTAAACATGTCACAATCTCCTATCAGATAGATAATTCACCTTAGCTTTCATATGAATGAAATTTGTGTGTGTCCTCATGGGCATTTTTAAACAAATTTTTAATACTTTGTTTTGAGTTCTTTGCATCTTTTCAAGAAGTGTATTGCTAGATTTGACATAGAGAATGTCCCCATAATCATAAATTGGTAAAATATATACTCTATAGATATTAAGTAAAGTTTCTGTACTTAAAAATCTTGATATCTTTGTCAACTGGTAAGTCCTGAACGCCACAGTTTTCATTTGGTTTTTCATGAATATATCATAGTTAAGTCTTGGATCCAAAATAATTCCTAAATATTTGTAGCTATACACTCTTTTTAAATTTTCCCCATTTATTTGCAGGATACTATTTTTGAAACTTTTCTTACCCCCAAAACCCATATATTTAGTTTTAATTATATTTACTGTTAATTTATTTTTACTGCACCAAGCTACAAATTGGTCTATACAATTTTGCATTTTGGTTATTGCAACCGATTGATCTTTATCAGAAACATATATGACTGTGTCATCAGCAAATAGGCTGATGGAAGCACCTAATTCTGTTATTTTAACGTCATTAATATAAATTAAGAATAATAAAGGGCCTAAAATGGAACCCTATGGGACACCACACATAATTTCTAATTCACTTGATCACTCTCCATTAATGCTTGATTTTTGCTTTCTACCTGATGAATAATCCTTTACCCAATTTATGATGTTTCCACAAATTCCTAAATTTTTCATTTTTTTCCAACAAAATTTCATGATTCACAGTGTCAAATGCCTTCTTCAAGTCGAAAAATGTCGCAATTGTATCAATACCAATATTTTTATTAGATAACATGTCTTCAGTGATAGCACCCACTGAAGTCAAAGTAGACATATTCTTCCTATAGCCATACTGAAACTTTGATAATAAATTTTTTTTTCAACGAATGTCATTCGATTTTTATATACTATTTTTTCAAGGATTTAACCAGGTAGAGCTAGCAAAGAAATTGGCCTGTAATTAGACACCTGACTCCTATCTCCCCCTTTGTGAATTGGAATTATAGTTGCACATTTCCAATCTCGTGGAACTATACATATACTTAGCGAGGTATTGAACAAGTGAACTAAATGCAATTTAGTTGATTGGAATACAAGTTTCAAAATATTCGAATTTACGTTCCTGATAGCAGATGATTTGGAGATTGCAATATCATTAATAAATATAGAGATTTCCTCTTCTGAGGTGGTTATATCAGAAATAGATGTTTCTGTATTAACCTCACCACTGTGGATTCGTGGATTTTTCTGCAAATTTTTTCCCAATGTTTGTAAAATAGTTGTTTACAAAATCAGCTGTTTCATTAACAGGTACTTCTGCACCACTATCATCCAACAGATTTATAACCATGTTCTTTTATTTATTTTTGCTGGTAACAATTTTGCAATTTCCCTCCAGAAACTAGCAGGGTCGTTTTTGTATTCTTCTGCCAATTGTTTGACAAATCTCTCACGTGTGGAATGTACATCTTCACTTATGTTGCTACGTGCCTCTTGGGCAACCATTTTATCATTGGCATCTTTAGTTTTGTATGACCGAGCCAGAAGTCTATCTTTATCAGCGATAAGTTCTAGAAGTTGAGCATCAACCCATTCTTCTTTGGGTTTGGTGATTGTAAAATCCTTAAATGGGCACATTTTGTTAAGAATTTCGAGTAGATTTCCCATATAACTTGACCACAGGAATTCTGGGTCAGTTGATTGAAAAAATATATCCCAATCACATGAGAGAAAATCCTCCACAAGTTTAGCACCAGTAAAGTTTTTCATTGATCTACCATTAATTTATTCTCTAGTCAAAGACGGTTTATCTATTGTACTTGACACAATGCAATGATCACTCAAATCAAAAGGAATTACCATTGAAGATTCCATGTACAAGTCATTTGTGAAAATAAGATCCAAACATGATTCTTTGTCAGAAAACCTAGTTGGCTCCTTGACCCAATTTAACAGGCCATACTGTAACATCATATTTGTTAGCTTAGAAGTCAGTGTTTTGAGCTTAGGATCCAACAGGTCTATATTAAAATCTCCTAGTATGTACAATCTTTTACTTGATTTTATAACTAATTTTTGAATTATTGGTTCTAGCAAATCTAAGAATTTAGAAGGGTTACCCTGCGGAGACACTCTCGAAAATCCAGGGATGAAGTCCCTGTAATAGGAACAGAACCCCAAGAAAGACCTCACGTCTTTCGGTCCTTTTGGAACAGGTCTCCACAGTTTCCAGTTCTGCCGGATCAGCCTCCACACCACTGGTGGAGATGATTCGGCCTAGATAAACCATGGACTTCCTAAAAAGTTCACATTTGTTCGGCTTCAGGGTTAACCCATTGGACCGAATTCTCTCCAAAACCTCTAGACCAGGCACTTTTGCCACAATAGATCACTCAGAAGAGTTTCCATCATGGCCTCAAAAGTCGCCGGGCATTGCATAACTCAAAAGGCATTAGTTCTAACTGATACAGTCCAATATGGCTAGTGAAAACCGTCTTTTCCTTATCCTTCTCCTTCATCCCGATTTGCCAATATCCAGACTGCAAATCCAGGGTGCAGAACCATTGGTTCCCACCCAGCGAGTCCAGAGTCTCATCAATTCGGGGGAGAGGATAGGCATTCTTCTTGGTTACTTCATTCAGACGTCTGTAATCGATACAAACCTGTCTTTCTTTGTAACCATCTGAACCGGACTGGACCAGGGGCTAGTGCTAGGCACGATCACCTTCTTTTCCAGCATGGTTTTCACTTGTTCATTTTGGTCCCAACCACTTAGGTTGATATCCTCTACGTTGCTCCCAGCCACTCTTCCCAAGAGTTCCTCTGCCAGTATGGACTAGGTTCACTAGCAATCCGCCTGGCTGCATTAGTCGATCCCCTAATCTTTGAGGTTATCGATAGGCACTTAGAAATCATACAGTTCCTGCATCGCTGTACTGAGGATTGACCTTCTCGGAGTCTTTTTCGGACTTGTTTGTCCGGCGGACCCCCCTGCTGCGGCTGAGCCTTTCAGCCAATCCAGGTACGCCTGGTATGTACCATACGCTACCACCTCCTTAGTTGGATCAATCCTTTTAGTGAACCACCAATTTTTCTCCATATCTGTCATATACTGACCCTGTTGTGACAGCGCAAGTAGCAACTGATGCTCCGCTTTGTCCTTCTCAAGCTTCTTTGCTTGGTTTTCTGCCACCTGCTCCTGTTGAGCCTGCGCGAACTTAGCTTTCATAGCCTCACCAGCAGCCCTCGACCCCTCTGCTCGGGCTTTGAGTACCGCAGCTTCTTGTTCGGCCAACTGTTCGGCCAACACAGCGTTCTCGTTCATCCGTCTCTTCTGTTGTTCCAGGGCTTCCTCTTGTGCCCGGAACACTTCACATCTCTGATTTTCTAGAGCTTTTTGCTCCTGAAACATCTTCTCGGTTTGAGTGGTTTGCCACTCAGCCAAGCTTACCGGGGTATGGTATTTCGTGGCTGCTGCTTCTTGGTTAGCTGCCCTCTTCTGGCGTTCTGCCTCCAACAACTGTTGTTGCTTTTGCAACTTCTCATGCTGGGTCGCTACCAAGTTTGTCAGAAGATTTTGCACCTGTGAACCTCCTGATCCAGATGAGGACGAGGGTACGTCATTCGGCATTGGCCGGATTCAAGGCATACCTACCTTCGGAGAGTATACGCTGGCCATTCCCCTACCACTAGCTCGACCTACCCGTCCGGGTTTCCCCGGAGTGGAGGCAAACAGGGCAGTTTCGACCGTCACTCCTCGGCCCCCTGAAGATTCGGGGTGTCCGAGAAACTCATATAAGGGCCCGCCAACGCGCTTCCGTTATCCGCCGATGTGTAGGAGGTACTACTGCAGTCCATCCTACTGTCTTGCATGCTCTGGCGAGCCTCCAACAAGAATTTCTGCATTGCAGTCTTCTTGGTTCTCAACAACTCGCATTCAGCGGCCAGACTGCTGCGAGCCTCTTTCAAGGTGTCTCATGGATGATTTCAATCTGGAGACCTTCAGCATCGTTAGCCATCCGATTTCTGGCTTCACAGATCTGATTCAGATCCGTGTTCGCAGTATTGAACTCGGACTTGACCACGCTCAAAGACTGCATTAGTCTCTGGTTCTCCTCCAGGAGAGTTGACAATCGCGAGTCTTTCTCTTTGATCTTGGAGTTCCGGTGGCATATCGCGCCCTCCAGGCACATCAATTTGTCGGTCCACTCCACAGATTTATTCTGTATAGCCAGCAATTCTCTTTGGGCAATTTGCAGCCTTTCCTGCACTCTTGCTTCTCTGTAGTCATCAAAACGACCTTCCTCCGGATTGTCATACATCCGGGGTGTAGGAGCCTCCTCTATGGCAGGTGTCCCCTTTTGGGATGAAGCTTCCGCTTCATCAGGAGACCTCCGTACTCCGTCCAGAGTATGCGGTCTGTGCTTCGCACAGGCTAACCTGTGTTTTCACTCAGAACTGGTCACGGCACCAGTGTAATAAATGATACTTTGTCCTTTATAATACTGATAGATTATTAAGCAAAGAACCAAAGTCGACACAGTTCGGATCAAGTGTACAGGTTGCGAATCAAAGGTTTATTCAGTAACCTAGACAGGCAAAGCTATATCAGTGCGAAGTGGGTCAGTAGGCTCGTAGCCAATATGATCGCAGGGCCTCTGTCCAAGCGTGGATCCAGAGTGACCGAAGAGTCCTATCGGATGCTGGCTATATATAGGCAGCCAGCCTGCGTGTGCATATGCAGACCGGAAGCCTATAGCGACCTCTGTCCATACCCCAAGCCCGGGGCAGGTGCTGCCACCTGCTGTCGGGCTGAAGGGTTCGGACTGAGTTCGCAACGCAGCATCCAACAGAACCCGCCTTATAAACCCTGTATAACCCTAGCCCCTAGATAAGCTTAGAGTTTACATAACCAAAATAAAATTTCAAAAAATTAAAAAAATTACGCCATTTTCCTGATATTACAGTAATGCTCTTGCACATTGTAAGCTTATCCATAACCAATCTGTAATATTGTGAAGAAAATACCAAGTAACTGTAAACTTTTATAAGGTCAGTATCAGATGCACACAATTAAACTTTCTTTCTGGCCAACATAATTATGCCATATAAACTATATTTTGAGTCCAGACAGGCTTTAGTTTGAGTTTGAGTTTGGATTGTTTTTATTATAGACTTCGATTTACATTATTTCAACATGTAACATTGGGCCGACATGAACCCCCGAGATAAATGGAAGTATGCGTTACAGGATGAGTGAATGTATGTCAATAAATGTTTTACAACAATCATGCATGTTTGTTTAATACTTCACAATCATACGGTATATTGGAATAAAGAATCATTCATTCGTTCTGACCTTATATTGGTTACATAATATAACAAATCGTTGTATAAGACATACAATAAAGTCTCAGTACATTTATTGTTTCATCAATCCTTGAATACATCTCATATACTAAAAGAGAAGAAACGGTGTCCTTGAAAAATATAGACAGAGGTCCACGATAATCTGTCTGAACGACAGGTTTCTCCATGAGTGGTGCATTGGATCGTATCACACAAGGCGGAGCATCACGAGTGGAGAAACCAGGAGTTCAGACTAATTAGATGTAAATATGTGTACACTTTGCAAAGAAATGGGTATGGGTACCCCCCACCCCTTTCCTTTAATAAATACCCGGCCAAGGCCATAATCTTCACCATATTAAAATTAGAAAAGAGGCCTGAATCAGTTTTTCTTACTTAGATATTACATTCCATAAGTGTATGTCAAAGAAGATTATGCCATCTGTTACTTCAAGCATTAAGTCCAAAATAAAACCAAAAAGACCTTTTCAATAGGCATTTTTTATTCTTATTCTTGATCTTTGATATCCATGGATTTTACAAAACAATCCGGTGGATAATGTATGGTTTAACTGGTTTCTTTTAGAAATATAAAAAATGAGGGTGAGGCTTATATACACAAGGTTTTATCTAAGGAACCATCTGTGATTTTCTCAGAAGGCCTGAAACTGTATTTAATTTGAGAGGAATAGTGACTTTCACGTTTAAGTTGGCGGTGACAGACATGACTGTGTCCTTAACATTGCCAATAAGGGCTTTTGGATTCTTGGATCTATCTGGGGTGACGTTGCATATGCCAATGGCCGTGATCCTTATCCGCCCCTTCATGTGCGTCTCTTCATCTTCGGCCGAAAATAAGGTTTGTTTAATGCAACATGGCTGGAAAATGTAGGGTCCTTTTTTCAATTTTCTCTTAACATGAATATACTTTCAGAATAACTTTTCTGAATACCCTAAAATTGACCAAAAAAGGGTAAAAAATCAAAATTGCATAAAAAGTTGGTTCTGCCCTGTTTTGATAGGGTCAGTTAAGAAAGAAATCTTTTATTTTTGGCTTTTTTTGTGTGGGCTCCATAATGGTCATCCCACGTGAGAAGATGTGCACACAGGAGTGAGTGAGTAACATGTAACTACATTAAAGTATAGGCTATTAAATCATAAGATTATTCCTCTTGCCAGCTCGTTGGCACTTAAAGGGGCATTCTCACCACTCGCACTTACCACATAGCAGACTAGAACAGTACTAGAATTGTGAGTGGGAAACGCTTGGTGAGAATGCCACTTTAAGATTGTTGGCACTGAGTCTTAATGGGTCATTAATGGCGGAAAATGTACATTTTCTGATTCATCTTGGAGAAATTAGTTTGTTTAAAGTCTTATTATGCCATAACCAAGGGATTTCTATGGTAGTCATTGACTTCTCCCAAATTCAAAATGGCGCACATCTCAGGTCTGCCACATGCTCAGAGAATTAACTGAAATAGTTGTGAAATAGGCCTATTTATGGGTGAGAACTAACATATTTTGCTACAATATGGGTAATATGGTAAGCATAGGATTGGTACACAGAGTCTGAGGTATTCCTCAGGTACAACAATTTTTGTTGTAGCTCAGCGACAAAACTGACAAAGAGCCGGCGCGATGAATGGTCCACTATATAAAATAGTGTGGCATATGAAGAAAGCAACATGAGAGTCATTACATACACAGATTCATAATGCTCCTGTGTGCTGTGTTCTAATCTTAATAAATGGTGAAGACGTCTTTGACATTGGATGTGTGAGACATTGCGTGTTGGTAGGAGGATGGAGGATCACCATGGAGGCAGGAAAGGTGCCCTGATAATGATGGACTCAATTATTATTAAGATTGAAGAAGGAAAGAAAGCAAAACACTTGAATATCTAGGTTTTATTTATAACTACTACCATCCCGGTCAAAGGTTTTGAAAAAATCCGATCAGGATGCTTTTAAAAACATAGCAAATGTATACAAAAAAGAAGAATCAATTGATCTTTTGACTGGGGTTTTTGCGATATATACATACATGTACATGCTGAATACGTGCAAATATATGTGACCACCCCCACCCCCGCCCTCCCCCCAATGGGTCGAAAATCGTAGTAGATGCAGCGCCCAAGTGGGCCAAGAAGGGTTGACACCCCCCCCCCCTCCCCCTCCCACCTCAGTGGCCATCTTATACCCCATAGCAAAATGACTGTAGTGTGTGCAGGTGGCCATCTTGTCTTGTAGAACGGGTAGTGAGTGTACATCTTGTCCCCTTATAGCTGTGTTACTGGTAACTGTGTAGGCAGCCATCTTGTCCCGCTATAGCTGTGTTACTGATAAGTCTGTGTAGGCAGCCATCTTGTCCCGCTATAGCTGTGTTACAGGTAACTCTGTGTAGGCAGCCATCTTGTCCCCCTATAGCAATGTTACTGATAACTCTATGAAGGCAGCCATCTTGTCCTCCTATTGCAATGTTACTGATACGTCTGTAGGCAGCCATCTTGTCCCCCTATAGCAATGTTACTTATAAGTCTGTGTAGGCAGCCATCTTGTCCCCCTATAGGAATATTACTGATAAGTCTGTGTAAGCGGCCATCTTGTCCCCCTATAGCAATGTTACCGATAACTCTATGTAGGCAGCCATCTTGTCCTCTTATAGCAATGTTACTAATAACTCTGTGTAGGCAGCCATCTTGTCTCCCTATAGCAATGTTACTGATAACTTTGTGTATGCAGCCATCTTATCTCCCTATAGCAATGCAACTGATAAGTCTGTGTATGCAGCCATCTTGTCCCCCTATAGCAATATCACTGATAATTCTGTGTAGGCAGCCATCCCAGTGAACAAAAACCGTTTTTTAACATTCTGAAACGTTCCCATGTGTAACGTTGTTTTACGTTTTATATAAAACGTTTTTTTACGTTCTTATAAGGTTCACCTAAAAACGTTTGCATTCACAATGTTAAATAACCTTATTTAACGTTTCAGAGGGGTATGGTTTATCACCCAAACCAGATCCAGGAAAGGGAGGGGTGTGATATAGGCAATGTAGGCCCTGCCGAGCGCATTGACAACATTTACCTTAAAGTGCAGGCTACATTTATAATTTTAAAAAGCACATGCCCCCTACAATGTGGTCAGGGCATCACCTCTTGATGTTATGGTGCCCATTTCTGCATATCTAGGCCCCTATCTCCATTTTGAAGAGCAAAGTCCAAATACCACCCTTATATCAGGGTAAACACAGCCTCTATTCAACTGACCATCCACCATCTTTGATGCCCTGCCCACGTGGCGGGAACATCAGTGTAACCAGAGTGTAGCTGCACTGCTCACAACCACGAGCTGGCATACCCACACAAGGTACTAAGTATCCAGCATAAGGGCCCAGTCATTCCTTACTAGTTTGGGGTGCTTGGTGGATTTTCCCAATAGAGCAATTTTCCCAACCCCCCTCCCAACCAATTTGCTGATGGTGAACTCAGCCCCCTCCCTCCCCTACTACATTCAAATTTTCAGAAATAACCCCCCTCCCCCTCCCGGCTGGTAATAAATGACTTGGCTCTAATGTGATGTCTGGTCTCTCTCCTACTACTAGTACGAGCACCACTCAGGCATTACCCCAGTATACATGATGGTCATGGTACACCCCTCACCGCCCTTCCTGCCCTGCCCGTTTCCCCACCCCAGCTGCCACGGCCTAGGCGAGTGCAGTGGGTCGTTATGGTTACAGCATGTCTTTGACCATGGACCCAGTCCAAATACCAATTGCTATACCAATAGCTATTATGAAGTAATGTTGGTGACCTATACTCCACTGACTGTGGTGTGTGCTATATTGGTACCTCCCAGTTGTTGGTGAGCAGTATAGTATGCACTGCAGTGATAGCTACTAATAACACGTTTGAATGAGAAATCCCTTATATGGTACATAGTATTAGGGTAGCTAAAGGGGGAGGGGCCACATGGGCGCCCTCTGGTCTTGGTCAGTGCGAATACGTTATCACTTTAAAAACAAAGGGTAGACAGGAATGGTTAAAGTCTTATTGTCCCTGTAAACACAGATACGTAGTTCAGGCGTATATCTACGTTGATTTGGGGTCTAAACTACGTAATTTTACAAGGTTTATGAACGTCAAAACGTGAAGGTTTATTTACGTTCAACAGACGTTTAAGTCTGATTTACGTTCTTCTACCTCATTCGGACATAAATAAACTTTAATATTAAACATAAACTGACACACAATTCCGGGTAAAATACTGTACTTGGCCATATGAATTTTTTGTGTCATTGATTTATATTTACACTCTAGAGCATGGTTCATATAAATGAGTACAAGTGAGGGCGCAAACAGATTACATCTGTTTGCTAGCCCTCACTTGTTTGAGAAGATACTGGATTTAATATTTATGCAGGGTTGTTTAGGCATTTGGAGGGGGGTTTGGGATTTATTTCAGAGTTAGTGAGGAAATTTGTTTACTTGATGAGGTTATAAATGGCAACAAAGGAATTCCTTCTGTTATAATGGAAACTGATTTTATTAATAATTAAAAGGGCAGCAATGAATTGACTTGGATGAAGATTGATATATTGAAGAGTTCCTAGACTTTCTAAGTGTCTAGTGGAATTCCTAGATACAGAGTTTCTAGACCCATTGATGAGTTTAGATACACATGTTGAAGAGTTCCTAAACATGTGGATGAGTTTCCTAGATATGTGGAACAGTTTCCAGATGGGTTTCATGCCTGACTTGTATCTGAAATTCCCTCTCATGAAGTCCATATTTAAAGGGCTAGTATGAGTGTTGGGGAGCCCCTAGGCATGGTATGGAGCCCCTACACGTGTTGTGGAGCTCCTACACGTGTTGTGGAGCCCCTAGGCGTGGTATGGAGCCCCTACAGTGTTGTGGAGCCCATAGTCATGGTGTGGAGCCCCTAGGCGTGGTATGGAGCCCCTACACGTGTTGTAGAGCCCCTACACCTGTTGTGGAGCCCCTAGGCATGGTATGGAGCCCCTACACGTGTTGTAGAGCCCCTACACCTGTTGTGGAGCCCCTAGGCATGGTATGGAGCCCCTACACGTGTTGTAGAGCCCCTACACCTGTTGTGGAGCCCCTAGGCGTGGTATGGGGCCCCTGATCAAGGTTCTGAGTGCTGTGTCCATTTGGCCAAGGCTCCCGCTCCTGTGACTCCGGCGACTCCCGCTCCTCTGGCTCCCGTTCGTGCGACTCCCGCTCGTACCGCTCGCGTTCACTGGAAAATATAAGAATTTACATATAAAATGGCAGAAAAAGAACTTTAACTTCTGAAGAACCATGGCCTTTTATTTAAAGTCACTACCGGGTATTTACATGTATTAAACCACAGACAGCTCCGGGGGGGGGGGGACAAAAGGTTACTAATATTCACCTAGCTCTGGAACTAAACATGATAGAGAGATAAATTGAACATTTCTGAACTCGTCTCGTATGCGGTGGTCTCTTAGTCAATAGTAGCTGGGGTGGGGGGGGGGTCCCTTAGCTAAAAGCCCCCCCCCCTCCTTCAAGAGGGGTCAGAATTTTTTACACCCCCCCTCCTCGGGAGGGGTCTGAAATTTTTACGCCCCCCCACTCCTAAACCCACCATGCCATATTTTAGTTTAGATTACACACAGGTAGGTAGGAGAGCCTGGAGGGGTCTCTACACGATGTGTGTGAGGCTGGGTACACACAGGTAGGTAGGGGAGCCTGGAGGGGTCTCTACACGATGTGTGTCAGGCTGGGTACATACAGGTAGGTAGGGGAGCCTGGAGGAGGCTGTACACGATGTGTGTGGTGGTGGGTACACACAGGTAGGTAGGGGAGCCTGGAGGAGGCTCTACACGATGTGTGTGAGGCTGGGTATATACAGGTAGGTAAGTGGCAGAATTTATAAATAGGCCTAACCCCCCGAAATGGGCACTTTAGTTTTGGTCACATTGGTCTGTGAGTCCATACCGGTACTGTGTAGTTTAAGTTGTGCTCAGATTTCAAAATTCCCCAACCCCCCCCCCTGAAGTAACAAATTGACCCATTTTCCTGGAAATATTTTTTTCTATAATTTCAAGGTCTATATTAGATTGTGTGCAAGTGTCATATTTGAGAAAGAGGCCTAACCCCCCGAAATGGGCACTTTAGTTTTGGTCACATTGGTCTGTGAGTCCATACCGGTACTGTGTAGTTTAAGTTGTGCTCAGATTTCAAAATTCCCCAACCCCCCCACTGAAGTAAAAAATTGACCCATTTTCCTGGAAATATTTTTTTCTATAATTTCAAGGTCTATATTAGATTGTGTGCAGGTGTCATATTGGAGATATAAGCCTAACCCCCCGAAATGGGCACTTTAGTTTTGGTATGGATCTCCTAGGCGTAGTATGGAGCCCCTACACGTTTTGTGGAGCCCCTACACGTGTTGTGGAGCCCCTACACATGTTGTGGATCCCCTAGGCGTGGTATGGAGCCCCTACACGTGTTGTGGATCCCCTACACTTGTTGTGGAGCCCCTAGTCATGTTGTGGAGCCCCTAGGCGTGTTGTGGAGCCCCTACACGTGTTGTGGAGACCAGCGCATGCGATTTTTTTATCCCTCCTCGGGTCGGACCATGTACTTTAAGAAAAAGGGACCCCCCCCCCCCGGGTTACCAATCTACTATTAGTGAAGAGACCAGCACTGGTAGATCTATACATCTTATAAAAGTACATGCGGCTTAGTATCAGGTAAACAGCTACCGGGGCCCTGTCGCTACATACGGCTATCATGGAAATGACTTTGGGGACCGTGTCGCTACATACGCGGCTTTAAGAGAAACGACTAAGGGTGATTTCCGAGTGGGGGGGGGGTCAATTTTTTTTTGCTTCACCCCAATACACATGACTGGCAATAAATTGAAAATATGAAATCTTGTCTGATTTGGACATGTAAATAGTGCATTTCGATCAGAATTTTGTCAGGGTTTCATTTCTGGCCTCAGCCAAGCCCTACACAGAGTGGAACACGGTTTTTCGGGGGCATCGCGGTACTCGGAAATTTCATTTCTGATGTACTGAGGGATGGAGCCTAACTGGGTTAAACGACATGAGCTGTGCTACTCACAATTTGGGTCCTAATCAGCATTCATGCAAAATGCTGACCCAAGGAGGAGTGGTTGGAGCCCCTAGACGTGTTGAAGAGCCCCTGATCAAGGTTCTGAACGCTGTGTCCACGTGGCCAAGGCTCCCGCTCCTGCGACTCCCGCTCCCGTGGCTCCCGTTTGTGCGACTCCCGCTCGTACCTCTCACGTTCACTGGAAAATATAAGAATTTACATATAGAATGGCAAAAAAAGAACTTTAACTTCTGAAGAACCATGGCCTTTTATTTAAAGTCACTACCGGGTATTTACATGTATTAAACCACAGACAGCTTTATTAGCCTTTCTGACTGTTAAATACCGGGTATTTACATGTATCAAACCACAGACAGCTCTAATAACCGTTCTGGTCATAAACCAAAAATAAACACCCCAATACACATGGCTGGCAATAAATTGAAAATATGAAATCTTGTCTGATTTGGACATGTAAATAGTGCATTTCGATCAGAATTTTTTCAGGGTTTCATTTCTGGCCTCAGCCAAGCCCTAAACAGAGTGGAACACGGTTTTTCGGGGGCATCGCGGTACTCGGAAATTTCATTTCTGATTGACAAATTTAACCCCAGAACACTCAATTTTCAGAATATAACCACAATATCTCGTCCTATAATGCTAGACATCTTGTCAAAGTGCATGGTATATGTAAATGTAATGCCAGACAGTATGAAATAAGCTTACCTTAACATTGAAGTGGTCAACCTGTGAATGTGACTGTCATGTTTTTGGTAGATCTACAGATGGTGTCTCAGGAAAGAGTGGGGGTAGCCAAGTTGTCCACTGCAGTCTAGATCTTGACCTGTCAAAAAAAAGGGTACTTTAATCAATGGTGTTAACCGGGTTAAAATCTACTAACATCAAAGAGACCAGCGCATGAGATTTTTTATCCCTCCCTGGGTCAGCCCATGAGTAGCGAAGGGACACCCCCCCCCCCCCTCGCCAAGGGTGAACAATCTACTATTAGCGAAGAGACCAGCGCATGTAATTTTTTATCCCTCTTCGGGTTGAAGGGACCCCCCCCCCCAGTTTAACAATCTGCTATTAGCGAAGAGACCAGCGCATGCGATTTTTTATCCCTCCTCCTGTCGGACCATGTACTTTTAGCAAAGGGACCCCCCCCCCACCAGGGTTACCAATCTACTATTAGTGAAGAGACCAGCACTGGTAGATCTATACATCTTATAAAAGTACATGTGGCTTAGTATCAGGTAAACAACTACCGGGGCCCTGTCGCTACATGCGGCTACCATGGAAATGACTTTGGGGACTGTGTCGCTACATACGCGGCTTTCAGAGAAACGACTAAGGGTATTTTCCGAGTAGGGGGGGGGGGGGGCCATTTTTTTTTTGCTTCAAGGCTCTGAACCAGATGTTTTTCAAACACATGCGGTTTTCAGGGTAATGACTAAGGGTGATTTCCGACTGGGGGGGGGGTCAATTTTTTTTTACTTCACCCCAATACACACGACTGGCAATAAATTGAAAACATGAAATCTTGTCCGATTTGGACATGTAAATAGTGCATTTCGATCAGAATTTTGTCAGGGTTTCATTTCTGGCCTCAGCCAAGCCCTAAACAGAGTGGAACACGGGTTTTCGGGGGCATCGCGGTACTCGGAAATTTCATTTCTGATTGACAAATTTAACCCCAGGACACTCAATTTTCAGAATATAACCACAATATCTCGTCCTATAATGCTAGACATCTTGTCAAAGTGCATGGTATATGTAAATGTAATGCCAGACAGTAAGAAATAAGCTTACCTTAACATTGAAGTGGTCAACCTGTGAATGTGACTGTCATGTTTTTGGTAGATCTACAGATGGTGTCTCAGGAAAGAGTGGGGGTAGCCAAGTTGTCCACTGCAGTCTAGATCTTGACCTGTCAAAAAAAAGGGTACTTTAATCAATGGTGTTAACCGGGTTAAAATCTACTAACATCAAAGAGACCAGCGCATGTGATTTTTTATCCCTCCCTGGGTCAGCCCATGAGTAGCGAAGGGACACCCCCCCCTCGCCAAGGGTGAACAATCTACTATTAGCGAAGAGACCAGCGCATGTAATTTTTTATCCCTCTTCGGGTTGAAGGGACCCCCCCCCCCCCCAGTTTAACAATCTGCTATTAGCGAAGAGACCAGCGCATGCGATTTTTTATCCCTCCTCCTGTCGGACCATGTACTTTAAGCGAAGGGACCCCCCCCCCCAGGGTTACCAATCTACTATTAGTGAAGAGACCAGCACTGGTAGATCTATACATCTTATAAAAGTACATGCGGCTTAGTATCAGGTAAACAACTACCGGGGCCCTGTCGCTACATGCGGCTACCATGGAAATGACTTTGGGGACTGTGTCGCTACATACGCGGCTTTCAGAGAAACGACTAACGGTATTTTCCGAGTGGGGGGGGGGGTGGGGGGCAATTTTTTTTTTGCTTCAAGGCTCTGAACCAGATGTTTGTCAAACACATGCGGCTTTCAGGGTAATGACTAAGGGTGATTTCCGAG
This sequence comes from Harmothoe impar, assembly GCA_947462335.1. Taxonomy (NCBI): domain Eukaryota; kingdom Metazoa; phylum Annelida; class Polychaeta; order Phyllodocida; family Polynoidae; genus Harmothoe; species Harmothoe impar. The sequence goes on along the minus strand of OX381707.1, from coordinate 3,745,484 downwards.
TGGGGGGGGGGGGGGGTCAATTTTTTTTTACTTCACCCCAATACACACGACTGGCAATAAATTGAAAACATGAAATCTTGTCCGATTTGGACATGTAAATAGTGCATTTCGATCAGAATTTTGTCAGGGTTTCATTTCTGGCCTCAGCCAAGCCCTAAACAGAGTGGAACACGGGTTTTCGGGGGCATCGCGGTACTCGGAAATTCTACTTTTTGATTGACAAATTCAACCCCAGAAACATCAATTTTCTCAGCAACCACTGGGCCAATCTCGATGCCCTTTGGAGGCAGTAACCCAGGCCTAATACAGGGGACTCGCTGAATTTTTCAGAATTTTAGGACGCTTTTTTTTTTTTTTTTCATTTTCCCATTGGATTCAAGCACAAACACCCACATTTCGATGATCTATTGCTCAATAAGTACTTGGCCGAGCTGCATGCCGTTTGGAGGGAACAATGTTTGTGAAATATGGGAGACTCGCTGAATTTTTCAGAATTTTTTGAACATTTTTTTTTTTTTTTCATTTTCCCATTTGTATACAATCGTATCATTACAAAAGCCTAATACTGGGGATTTCAGAAAAAAATATGTTGGGGCTCCCCCCCCCCTTGTACAATATTTTAGAGCAGTTTTCATGTTTGCATCGAGCCACTGACAGGCACTGTCACTCGGCGCCCATAGACTCGCTATCATTTGATCATTGGCTCTGTTTTTTAGTCTTGGTAAGTTTAGAGCCCGGTCTTCGTCATTTTTCGGAACAACCCGGCTACTGAGCTGTCCGCAATTTCACCCCCCATATGAGAGGAGCCTAATCTATCTATATCAACAAAATTTGCGGACTTACCCTTCATATTTGAGCTGTAATCCATGAAATTAGCGAATTTGGTACCGAGTCATCGTCCCTCGGCGTCCCACTGTCCGCCATGTTGGATTTTGATACCGGAGATTGCCGAAGCGCTCGATAAACAAATTATTTTTTTATAAAGACGGTTATAGTGTCCGATATGTCCACAACTGCCTAGATATTACCTGTAGGAGTAATAATATTACCTTGAATGTCCGCAATTTGCTCTATTTCGGAAGATAAAGATGTTCGTGCCGACCCCCGAGTAAACCGGATGTCATTTTTTATGTCGTAAAAAAATGGACAAATTTCAAGAATCCGACGAGTCAAGTTTCGGCGACTTAACTTTGCCGAAAATCAATCAATCCTCCTTAATTTGACCATGTAAGTAGTAAATTATTGCGGATTAACAAAGAATAATATGTTTTCTTCAAGTTGTCACCTTTTTAGGCATTAGAAACAATTATAAGTGGTGGAAAATGGACTTCAAGCGAGACGAGTCAGTGAACTCGCTGACTCGCCTGTAAAAAAGTCAACTTCGAGGAAGGTTATTATTGTAATCTGTTAAAATAGAGTATTATTTGTGAGTCCTATTTTATTTCATATTAGATTTCTGCTTTAAGCTGTTTGTTACCCTCTTTGAACAGTCTGATACATGTGTACACTGTATCCCTTGCACAAGATATACATTTTTTGGTTTTGACTGCACTGAGGCTTTGTATTTATTTTGTCACCAGCAATGTGGTGTTTTATCAGTAACGTGCCTAAGTACATACATTTTACAGTAGCTATTTTCATATACTCTCATATATATGAATACACAATGATTTTATGTCAAATTTCTATTACATTATGTGTATAACCATTAAAAGTTTACTGCTTTGTATGCAGTAAATTGCCTAAGGTGCAGTATAATTCTCTCCATACTGGATGGTGCTGCCATCTAGTGGTACACTGAGAAGTTACAGATCCAGTTTTGGTTGAGAAAATATGCATTTTAACGTTGATCTACGTAGGTTTACTACGTTTATTTACGTTAGAATGACGTAGAGAAACGTAAATCATACTGAAACGTTGGTAGAACGTAAGTAAACCTTCACGTTTTGACGTTCATAAACCTTGCAAAAAAACGTAATTCAGACCTTTGGTTGAAAGGAAACCTACACAAACCTCTGACCCACGTTGGGATTACGTAGTGTGTTTACAGGGGTGGGGCGATAGATAAATAGATAAAGTTTTAGAACAGGTTGACCGGACCCATACGGACTAAACTTTAACCAAGTACCCCCAAGCTCTGCCCTGCTCTGCTCTGATGGTTCACAAGGGCTTACCTGAGAAACTGTTATAAATATAGCTATGATATCTACCACATATTTGCTAAATAAAGAAATAAAAAAATGTTACCCCCATCTGAATTGAACCAACTACCTACTGGTTGGCGGTCCCATGCACTAACCATAATCCCATCGAACTGTGCGTTAGTATAGGCACATACTCATATCCTTATTGTTGTAAAACCTCCTCTGCTATGCCATCACATTAGTAGGGACTTTTAGGGCCACCGCAAACGAAGTACTTGGATCAGCTGTCTCGATCAGTGACCAATGGACTCCCACTGATGGGATCAGAACATGCTCTAATCCCATCAGAAGATCGAGACAGTTAATAAAAATGTATCGTTTGTATTGGATTTTAGGAAGTCTGACGTAGCTAATAAGACGTAGCCGTAACATTGGGTTTGCAAAAGGGCCTTTGTCATCCCTGAGTTCATGGACCTCTCCCAGTACATGCCTCGATAGGTGCGTGTCTAGAGCACTGCCCTATGCATCTGTAGATAGGTGGTTCGGTCCCGGGGGTTCGGGGTTCGAGGACATGTCGATAAGGATACATCTATACCTTTTTTTACCCCCAACTCCCGCCCCTCCAAATCTTATCAAATGTACATGTAGCAGGGCCATAAAAATAGGATACATAAATTACGTTTACGTAAGCTATATCATGTTTGATAAAGGCTCCTTATGAGATGGAATCCCTTTTTGAGCTATTGCTTTATATCCATATTAAGGTGGTTGCCTATCATGGATCTACAGTATCTAGCTTCACTCCAAATATTTCCACAATATACCTTACATACTTTGAGACCAAGTAGTGAAAAGAAAAGTAGGGGGTCCCGAGCTAATTTTTTAAATATTGAATTTCGAAAAATAAAACTACTTCATCAACACTAGACCAGGAACTCATTTATTTCATGAGTAATGTTAGTAAAAGTATCATCATTTTTCTTAAACTCCCCCAAAACATTCTTAAGATCATTTCTGTATATATGGTGTCAATTTAAACATATGGTCCCGTGCATAATTCAGTGGTTTTGGGCAATTTAAAATAAAAAAAAATAATACTCTATAAGTCGATAGGTAGTGTAGAGATAGTTATATGTATGGCCACTTGCAAACCAGCCTCTGTGGCCTAATAGGATCAGCACAGAACTTACACACTGGGGTTGTGAGTTCGCCCCTTGGTCAGCCCTCTCTCTATTTTACATACTGCTAAATAAAAGAGCTAGACACATCAGCTGCGCAGAAAGCGTTGCAATGAACGTATCTGTGATGCAAGGTAACCACCTTAATGGGCACCCTGTTTATTTAATAAAACAAAAGCAAAAACAATGGCTCATTTGAATGAGTAGAGCTTTTCCCATGATAGCATTCAACTGTCCCATTAGGTCCGGTAGGAGAGTACTGCACTCAAGATCGGAAGGTAGGTAGTTTGAATCCCAACTATGTTCCCCCGTACATGTATGTTTGAAAACTATTGCGTATCTGCCAATATATATATATATGTATTTTGTACTAAAGTGTGTTGTTAAGGGCCGTATTTTAAGAATGCTTTGAACTATAATACATGGGTGATGTGAACATATATCTATGGGAGTCTATGGCAGCTCCATATTCTGACTATTCAAAACCTAAAACAACGTCAACTAACGTTATAATAGCGTTATACATCTAAACGTTTCTATATAACCTTAATAGAATGTTATTTTGAGTCAACATTTTAACGTCAGATAACGTCATATCAACGTTATATAGAAATGTTTTCATAACCTTCAGAAAACGTTATTGTAACGTAAAAATACCTTTTCTTGTTAGCTGGGATCTTGTCCCCTATAGTAATGTTACTGATAACTCTGTGTAGGCGGCCATCTTGTCCCCCTATGGCAATGTTACAGATAACTCTGTGTAGGCAGCCATCTTGTCCCCCTATGGCAATGTTACAGATAACTCTGTGTAGGCAGCCATCTTGTCCCCCTATAGCTGTGTTACAGGTAACTCTGTGTAGGCAGCCATCTTGTCCCCTATGGCAATGTTACAGATAACTCTGTGTAGGCAGCCATCTTGTTCCCCCCCCCCCCCCCATAGCAATGTTACTGATAACTCTGTGTAGGTGGCCATCTTGTCCCCCTATAGCTGTGTTACAGGTAACTCTGTGTAGGCAGCCATCTTGTCCCCCTATAGCTGTGTTACAGATAACTCTGTGTAGGCAGCCATCTTGTCCCCTATGGCAATGTTACAGATAACTCTGTGTAGGCAGCCATCTTGTCCCCCTATGGCAATGTTACTGATAACTCTGTGTAGGCAGCCATCTTGTCCCCCTATGGCAATGTTACAGATAACTCTGTGTAGGCAGCCATATTTTCGTCCTATAGCAACATCACTGATAATTCTGTGTAGGCAGCCATCTTGTCCCCCTATAGCAATGGTACCGAGAAGTCTGAGTAAGGGGCCATCTTGTCCCCCTATGACAATGTAAATAATAACCCTGTGTAGGCAGCCATCTTGCCCCCCTATAGCAATGTTACTGATAACTCTCTGTAGGCAGCCATCTTGTCCCCCTATGGCAATGTTGCTGATAACTCTGTGTAGGCAGCCATCTTGTCCCCCTATGGCAGTGTTACTGATAACTCTGTGTAGGCAGCCATCTTGTCCCCCTATGGCAGCGTTACTGATCACTCTGTGTAGGCAGCCATCTTGTCCTCCTATGGCAATGTTACTGATCACTCTGTGTAGGCAGCCATCTTGTCCCCCTACAGCAATGTTACTGATAGCTCTGTGTAGGCAGCCATCTTGTCCCCCTATAGCAGTGTTACTAATAACTCTGTGTAGGCAGCCATCTTGTCCCCTAAAGTAATGTTACTGATAACTCTGTATAGGTGGCCATCTTGTCCCCCTATATCAATGACACTGATAACTCTGTATAGTTGGCCATCTTGTCCCCCTATAGGAATGCTACTGATGAATCTGTATAGGTGGCCATCTTGTCCCCCTATGGCAATGGTACTGATAGCTCTGTATAGGTGGCCATCTTGTCCCCCTATAGCAATGTTACTGATAACTCTGTGTAGGCAGCCATCTTGTCCCCCTATAGCTGTGTTACAGGTAACTCTGTGTAGGCAGCCATTTTGTCCCCCTATGGCAATGTTACTGATAACTCTGTGTAGGCAGCCATCTTGTCCCCCTATGGCAATGTTACTGATAACTCTGTGTAGGCAGCCATCTTGTCCCCTTATGGCAGTGTACTCTGTATAGGTGGCCATCTTGTCCCCCTATGGCAATGGTACTGATAAGTCTGTGTAGGCAGCCATCTTGTCCCCCTATAGCAATGGTACTGATTAGTCTGTGTAAGTGGCCATCTTGTCCCCCTATGGCAGTGTACTCTGTATAGGTGGCCATCTTGTCCCCCTATGGCAATGGTACTGATAAGTTTGTGTAGGCAGCCATCTTGTCTCCCTATGGCAATGTTACTCATAACTCTGTGTAGGCATCCATCTTGTCCCCTATAGCATTGTTACTTAATTTTGTAAAATCACTTTGTGTAATAAAATACGTCATAAACTCAAAAACCCAGTGGTTGGCCACCACCCTAACCCCAATATGTCAATGTCGCCCGTAGCATTGTGACTAACATCTCACTGTATAGGTGATCATCCTTTCTTCTATCAAGTTTGTCCTTTTAAACTTGTCATTGTCAACATAAAAAGATCTATAATGTAGCTGTCATCTGTCAGTACCATCCAATGATAACCAGATATGTTTTATTTTATTCAGGAATATTGGTGGTTGATATTCATAATATGGTTTACAATAGCTGAAGGTATCTTAATTAATATTAGCATTTGAAAGTGTGTATGTCTGTTTCCTTTCATCAAATTTATTAATACAATGTATAAGGTATATGGTAAACATATATGGTATCTGTCGGTATATATAATATCATGAACAGATGAATGATCAGTATATTACAGAAAAATTCGGAGTCATTTGTTGAAAATAAGCAAGCCCTTTATTTCGTATACTTCACGTGACATATAACAGACATATGAAAAACAGACTTTATGAAAAACACTTTTTGAAGACATAGACTTGGATTGAGTTTTCCTATACTATATGTGCATTTCATTTTACTGGTATGCATATACATAATTGTGCTGGATTATTTTCTTGCAGAAAACACAGTTTATTGTTCGGGGGAAAACACAGACTTGGATAAATTAAACAGTGTAATTTCAACTTGTAAAAAAAGGAGAAAAAATTGAGGTCCCGGGCATAAAGTACACCTGCTGGTTCCTTCATTACCTCAGTTTATGAGCTTTCATGAACTGAAATGTTTATCATAAAAGTATTACACATTTAACAAGAGTCGTCTGAAAAAATTGCCACCGTCGATTATGATTATTATCTCACCAAAAACCTCTCATTAGATTGCATGTTAGTGCAAGTGTGTGTCAACAGTTAATAATTTAAAAAAAACATGATATCTGTTAGTTTTTTAAACCTTAAGCCACAAAAGGAACTAGTAGTATATCTTTAGAAACAACACATGTATAATGCAAGCATATCTACTATATGTTAGTCAATCATATTGCTAAGACATTTTGTTAGTCGTGCATATCGCTAAGCCATTTTGTTAGTCGTGAATATTATTAGCACATTACATAAACCCCACCCATAAGCTGACCCCTGAATCTGTTGAGAAAAAGAGTATTTTTGTTTTAAATTTTGAATAAGGCCCTTGGCACTTTTAGATTTATATTGACATCTTGTCCCCCTATGGCAATGTTACTGATAACTCTGTATGGGTGGCCATCTTGTCCCCCTATAGAAATGTTACTGATAAGTCTGTGTAAGCGGCCATCTTGTCCCCCTATGGTAATGTTACTGATAACTCTGTGTAGGCAGCCATCTTGTCCCCCTATAGAAATGTTACTGATAAGTCTGTGTAAGCGGCCATCTTGTCCCCCTATGGTAATGTTACTGATAACTCTGTGTAGGCAGCCATCTTGTCCCCCTATAGAAATGTTAGTGATAACTCTGTGTACGCAGCCATCTTGTCCCCCTATGGCAATGTTACTGATAGCTCTCTGTAGGTAGCCATCTTGTCCTCCTATGCCGATGTTACTGATAACTCTATGAAGGCAGCCATCTTGTCTCTGCTATCATACACCTATATATGAAAAACACATGATATCATCCGTTAGTTTCTTAGACCTTAAGTCACAAAAGGAACTATTAGTATATCAGTAGAAATAACACATGTATAATGCAAGCATATCTACTATATGTTAGTCATGTATATTGCTAAGACATTTTGTTAGTCGTGCATATCGCTAAGCCAATTTGTTAGTTGTGAATATTATTAGCACATTACATAAACCCCACCCATTAGCTGACCCCTGAATCTGTTGAGAAAAAGAGTATTTTTGTTTTAAATTTTGAATAAGGCCCTTGGCACTTTTAGATTTATATTGACATCTTGTCCCCCTATGGCAATGTTACTGATAACTCTGTGTAAGCGGCCATCTTGTCCCCCTATGGCAATGTTACTGATAACTCTGTATAGTTGGCCATCTTGTCCCCCTATAGGAATGCTACTGATGAATCTGTATAGGTGGCCATCTTGTCCCCCTACAGTAGTGTTACTGATAACACTGTTTTGGCGGCCATCTTGTCCCCTTATGGCAGTGTACTCTGTATAGGTGGCCATCTTGTCCCCCTATGGCAATGGTACTGATAAGTCTGTGTAGGCAGCCATCTTGTCCCCCTATAGCAATGGTACTGATTAGTCTGTGTAAGTGGCCATCTTGTCCCCCTATGGCAGTGTACTCTGTATAGGTGGCCATCTTGTCCCCCTATGGCAATGGTACTGATAAGTCTGTGTAGGCAGCCATCTTGTCTCCCTATGGCAATGTTACTCATAACTCTGTGTAGGCAGCCATCCTGTCCTCTATAGCATTGTTACTTAATTTTGTAAAATCACTTTGTGTAATAAAATACGTCATAAACTCAAAAACCCAGTGGCTGGCCACCACCCTAACCCCAATATGTCAATGTCGCCCGTAGCATTGTGACTAACATCTCACTGTATAGGTGATCATCCTTTCTTCTATCAAGTTTGTCCTTTTAAACTTGTCATTGTCAACATAAAAAGATCTATAATGTAGCTGTCATCTGTCAGTACCATCCAATGATTACCCGATATGTTTTATTTTATTCAGGAATATTGGTGGTTGATATTCATAATATGGTTTACAATAGCTGAAGGTATCTTAATTAATATTAGCATTTGAAAGTGTGTATGTCTGTTTCCTTTCATCAAATTTATTAATACAATGTATAAGGTATATGGTAAACATATATGGTATCTGTCGGTATATATAATATCATGAACAGATGAATGATCAGTATATTACAGAAAAATTCTGAGTCATTTGTTGAAAATAAGCAAGCCCTTTATTTCGTATACTTCACGTGACATATAACAGACATATGAAAAACAGACTTTATGAAAAACACTTTTTGAAGACATAGACTTGGATTGAGTTTTCCTATACTATATGTGCATTTCATTTTACTGGTATGCATATACATAATTGTGCTGGATTATTTTCTTGCAGAAAACACAGTTTATTGTTCGGGGGAAAACACAGACTTGGATAAATTAAACAGTGTAATTTCAACTTGTAAAAAAAGGAGAAAAAATTGAGGTCCCGGGCATAAAGTACACCTGCTGGTTCCTTCATTACCTCAGTTTATGAGCTTTCATGAACTGAAATGTTTATCATAAAAGTATTACACATTTAACAAGAGTCGTCTGAAAAAATTGCCACCGTCGATTATGATTACTATCTCACCAAAAACCTCTCATTAGATTGCATGTTAGTGCAAGTGTGTGTCAACAGTTAATAATTTAAAAAAAACATGATATCTGTTAGTTTTTTAAACCTTAAGCCACAAAAGGAACTAGTAGTATATCTTTAGAAACAACACATGTATAATGCAAGCATATCTACTATATGTTAGTCAATCATATTGCTAAGACATTTTGTTAGTCGTGCATATCGCTAAGCCATTTTGTTAGTCGTGAATATTATTAGCACATTACATAAACCCCACCCATAAGCTGACCCCTGAATCTGTTGAGAAAAAGAGTATTTTTGTTTTAAATTTTGAATAAGGCCCTTGGCACTTTTAGATTTATATTGACATCTTGTCCCCCTATGGCAATGTTACTGATAACTCTGTATGGGTGGCCATCTTGTCCCCCTATAGAAATGTTACTGATAAGTCTGTGTAAGCGGCCATCTTGTCCCCCTATGGTAATGTTACTGATAACTCTGTGTAGGCAGCCATCTTGTCCCCCTATAGAAATGTTACTGATAAGTCTGTGTAAGCGGCCATCTTGTCCCCCTATGGTAATGTTACTGATAACTCTGTGTAGGCAGCCATCTTGTCCCCCTATAGAAATGTTAGTGATAACTCTGTGTACGCAGCCATCTTGTCCCCCTATGGCAATGTTACTGATAGCTCTCTGTAGGTAGCCATCTTGTCCTCCTATGCCGATGTTACTGATAACTCTATGAAGGCAGCCATCTTGTCTCTGCTATCATACACCTATATATGAAAAACACATGATATCATCCGTTAGTTTCTTAGACCTTAAGTCACAAAAGGAACTATTAGTATATCAGTAGAAATAACACATGTATAATGCAAGCATATCTACTATATGTTAGTCATGTATATTGCTAAGACATTTTGTTAGTCGTGCATATCGCTAAGCCAATTTGTTAGTTGTGAATATTATTAGCACATTACATAAACCCCACCCATTAGCTGACCCCTGAATCTGTTGAGAAAAAGAGTATTTTTGTTTTAAATTTTGAATAAGGCCCTTGGCACTTTTAGATTTATATTGACATCTTGTCCCCCTATGGCAATGTTACTGATAACTCTGTGTAAGCGGCCATCTTGTCCCCCTATGGCAATGTTACTGATAACTCTGTATAGTTGGCCATCTTGTCCCCCTATAGGAATGCTACTGATGAATCTGTATAGGTGGCCATCTTGTCCCCCTACAGTAGTGTTACTGATAACACTGTTTTGGCGGCCATCTTGTCCCCTTATGGCAGTGTACTCTGTATAGGTGGCCATCTTGTCCCCCTATGGCAATGGTACTGATAAGTCTGTGTAGGCAGCCATCTTGTCCCCCTATAGCAATGGTACTGATTAGTCTGTGTAAGTGGCCATCTTGTCCCCCTATGGCAGTGTACTCTGTATAGGTGGCCATCTTGTCCCCCTATGGCAATGGTACTGATAAGTCTGTGTAGGCAGCCATCTTGTCTCCCTATGGCAATGTTACTCATAACTCTGTGTAGGCAGCCATCCTGTCCTCTATAGCATTGTTACTTAATTTTGTAAAATCACTTTGTGTAATAAAATACGTCATAAACTCAAAAACCCAGTGGCTGGCCACCACCCTAACCCCAATATGTCAATGTCGCCCGTAGCATTGTGACTAACATCTCACTGTATAGGTGATCATCCTTTCTTCTATCAAGTTTGTCCTTTTAAACTTGTCATTGTCAACATAAAAAGATCTATAATGTAGCTGTCATCTGTCAGTACCATCCAATGATTACCCGATATGTTTTATTTTATTCAGGAATATTGGTGGTTGATATTCATAATATGGTTTACAATAGCTGAAGGTATCTTAATTAATATTAGCATTTGAAAGTGTGTATGTCTGTTTCCTTTCATCAAATTTATTAATACAATGTATAAGGTATATGGTAAACATATATGGTATCTGTCGGTATATATAATATCATGAACAGATGAATGATCAGTATATTACAGAAAAATTCGGAGTCATTTGTTGAAAATAAGCAAGCCCTTTATTTCGTATACTTCACGTGACATATAACAGACATATGAAAAACAGACTTTATGAAAAACACTTTTTGAAGACATAGACTTGGATTGAGTTTTCCTATACTATATGTGCATTTCATTTTACTGGTATGCATATACATAATTGTGCTGGATTATTTTCTTGCAGAAAACACAGTTTATTGTTCGGGGGAAAACACAGACTTGGATAAATTAAACAGTGTAATTTCAACTTGTAAAAAAAGGAGAAAAAATTGAGGTCCCGGGCATAAAGTACACCTGCTGGTTCCTTCATTACCTCAGTTTATGAGCTTTCATGAACTGAAATGTTTATCATAAAAGTATTACACATTTAACAAGAGTCGTCTGAAAAAATTGCCACCGTCGATTATGATTACTATCTCACCAAAAACCTCTCATTAGATTGCATGTTAGTGCAAGTGTGTGTCAACAGTTAATAATTTAAAAAAAACATGATATCTGTTAGTTTTTTAAACCTTAAGCCACAAAAGGAACTAGTAGTATATCTTTAGAAACAACACATGTATAATGCAAGCATATCTACTATATGTTAGTCAATCATATTGCTAAGACATTTTGTTAGTCGTGCATATCGCTAAGCCATTTTGTTAGTCGTGAATATTATTAGCACATTACATAAACCCCACCCATAAGCTGACCCCTGAATCTGTTGAGAAAAAGAGTATTTTTGTTTTAAATTTTGAATAAGGCCCTTGGCACTTTTAGATTTATATTGACATCTTGTCCCCCTATGGCAATGTTACTGATAACTCTGTATGGGTGGCCATCTTGTCCCCCTATAGAAATGTTACTGATAAGTCTGTGTAAGCGGCCATCTTGTCCCCCTATGGTAATGTTACTGATAACTCTGTGTAGGCAGCCATCTTGTCCCCCTATAGAAATGTTACTGATAAGTCTGTGTAAGCGGCCATCTTGTCCCCCTATGGTAATGTTACTGATAACTCTGTGTAGGCAGCCATCTTGTCCCCCTATAGAAATGTTAGTGATAACTCTGTGTACGCAGCCATCTTGTCCCCCTATGGCAATGTTACTGATAGCTCTCTGTAGGTAGCCATCTTGTCCTCCTATGCCGATGTTACTGATAACTCTATGAAGGCAGCCATCTTGTCTCTGCTATCATACACCTATATATGAAAAACACATGATATCATCCGTTAGTTTCTTAGACCTTAAGTCACAAAAGGAACTATTAGTATATCAGTAGAAATAACACATGTATAATGCAAGCATATCTACTATATGTTAGTCATGTATATTGCTAAGACATTTTGTTAGTCGTGCATATCGCTAAGCCAATTTGTTAGTTGTGAATATTATTAGCACATTACATAAACCCCACCCATTAGCTGACCCCTGAATCTGTTGAGAAAAAGAGTATTTTTGTTTTAAATTTTGAATAAGGCCCTTGGCACTTTTAGATTTATATTGACATCTTGTCCCCCTATGGCAATGTTACTGATAACTCTGTATGGGTGGCCATCTTGTCCCCCTATAGAAATGTTACTGATAAGTCTGTGTAAGCGGCCATCTTGTCCCCCTATAGAAATGTTACTGATAACTCTGTGTAAGTGGCCATCTTGTCCCCCTATGGTAATGTTACTGATAACTCTGTGTAGGCAGCCATCTTGTCCCCCTATGCCGATGTTACTGATAACTCTGTGTAAGCGGCCATCTTGTCCCCCTATGGCAATGTTAGTGATAACTCTGTGTAGGCAGCCATCTTGTCTTCCTATGCCGATGTTACTGATAACTCTATGAAGGCAGCCATCTTGTCTCTGCCATCATACACCTATATATGAAAAACACATGATATCATCCTTTAGTTTCTTAGACCTTAAGTCACAAAAGGAACTATTAGTATATCAGTAGAAATAACACATGTATAATGCAAGCATATCTACTACATGTTAGTCATGTATATTGCTAAGACATTTTGTTAGTCGTGCATATCGCTAAGCCAATTTGTTAGTCGTGAATATTATTAGCACATTACATAAACCCCACCCATTAGCTGACCCCTGAATCTGTTGAGAAAAAGAGTATTTTTGTTTTAAATTTTGAATAAGGCCCTTGGCACTTTTAGATTTATATTGACATCTTGTCCCCCTATGGCAATGTTACTGATAACTCTGTATAGATGGCCATCTTGTCCCCCTATAGAAATGTTACTGATAACTCTGTGTAAGCGGCCATCTTGTCCCCCTATGGTAATGTTACTGATAACTCTGTGTAAGCGGCCATCTTGTCCCCCTATGGCAATGTTACTGATAACTCTGTGTAGGCAGCCATCTTGTCCCCCTATGCCGATGTTACTGATAACTCTGTGTAGGCAGCCATCTTGTCCTCCTATGGCAATGTTACTGATAACTCTGTGTAGGCAGCCATCTTGTCCTCCTATGCCGATGTTACTGATAACTCTATGAAGGCAGCCATCTTGTCTCTGCTATCATACACCTATATATGAAAAACACATGATATCATCCGTTAGTTTCTTAGACCTTAAGTCACAAAAGGAACTATTAGTATATCAGTAGAAATAACACATGTATAATGCAAGCATATCTACTATGTGTTAGTCATGCATATTGCTGCTAGTAGGGTGGACACTTAGATTTTACCTAACAACACCATATCTTCGTGTATTATTGGAAATCAACGCTGAGAGGATAAGGATTCCAGATCTATTTTTATCTTAATTCTATCATTAGCGGTTCAAAATCTATGCCTTATTGAATATTGACAAATTTACCAAATTACCTGTCGAGTCCTGCACGCTTAACTGGCTACTGCGGGGCCGAGAACAAAACAAATACAAATATTCAAAAAAATTGAGTATACCCAACTTTATATGTATCAAATGAAAGCTTAGACACCCAGGAATGATATCTACAATTTAAAGCCCAATGGCAGTCTTAATTCACACAGAACTAGAGTACTGAATGATTTTCTGATGATATTAGGAGAAATAAAAAGTTTAAATGTTAATGAAAATATTATAGGTTGGTACAAATTCTTCCCAAAATCGCTCAAAATCGTGCATATGTAACAGATAAAAGTAAACTTTTCTAGACTAAACAGGGTCTTCTGATTCCATTGAGAGGGTGCCCTTGAGGGCCAAACCATGTCTTATGTAAAATATCTACAAAAAAGTATTTCTCAAACCCAGGGCCTGGTTCAGGTACATAGATGATATTTTCTTCATCTGGGACCATGGAGAAGATGAATTGGAAAAATGGCTGTCCTACTTAAACAAGGAGCATGACACCATAAAATTCACATCTGAATGGTCTTCCCAAGAAATCAACTTCTTGGACTGCACCGTGAAAATTCGCGATGATGGTTCAGTATACACAGATCTGTATACCAAACCAACTGACTCTAACAGCTACCTGCTGTATGACTCAGCCCACCCACCCCATGTGAAAAAGGGACTCCCTTACAGTCAATATCTCCGCCTACGGAGAATCTGTTAGGAAGAAAGTGACTTTGAAAGGCATATAAATGCCAAGGAGTCACTGTTTCGGGACCGCGGCTACCCAAGCGACCTCTTACAGGAAGCAAGGGAAAAAGCCTCGAAACAAGACCGCGCCGAACTCCTGAAGGAGAAGGTGAAGGTACCAAGGAAGGAGGGTGAGGAGGACGACCGCATGTTCCTCACCACCACCTTCCGCCCCAACTATACAAAACTACAGAAGATAGTGAAGTCTAGATGGAATGATCTGGCAGAATCCTGCTCAACCAGGAATCTGCAGCGGAAAAAATTGGTGACGGGCTACAAGAGGCCCAACAACCTCCGGGATTTACTCTGCAGAGCAAAGACCGACTATCATCCTGTGAGGGATGAAAACAACGAGGCCACACTACAGGTGAGGCCTAATGTTTGCAAGACAGAGGACTGTGACATCTGTCACCGCTTAGACAAATCTGGAAAGATAAAACAAAGCAAAAATGTCTTCAAAGACACCAAGAAAAACATCTGCTGTGAGAGCTCTAATGTAGTATACTGCATTGAGTGCAAATGCTGCAACAAAAGATACATTGGTGAAACCAAGAGATCTATCCCAATTCGGGGCTCTGAGCACCTGAAGGATATCGAACACCAACGATATGTGCTGAATCACTATGGCCCTGATTTATTATGAATTAAAAAGTCAGACACTCACTATTTATTGTCTACCTGACAAAAAATAAATAGCTCCTGTGGGGAACAAGTAATGTTTTTTAATTTTGAATCCTAGATTTAAATAAAAAGACTGCACTTTGTTACTGAGTGACCCAATTAGGGTAGGAATCTGTAATGTTGACCTGCATTTACAGCCTCAGCCAATAAGTGACCAGCATACATGAACATGTGATCACATGTCAGCCATTGACATGCGAGGGAGCGACCGAAAAAGCTTACCTGTTCAGATCTGCGTGTAGTAGCGGAGGCACAACACCCCGTCCATCCTAATCTATATAACCTGAACACAAATTCCGAGCATTTATTAGCATTTGACAGGCTGAAAGCGCAATCCATTTAGCATTTTATTAAAGTGACCCATAATAGCATGCTGGGTATCAAATTAAAGCTAACATGTATGGCTATCATTTAAAGCCCAATAGCAGTCAAATTCAGACAGAACTAGAGGACTGTATGATTTTTTGTGGATATTGTAGAAATAAAGAGTTCAATTGTTGACTAAAATATTGTGGGAAATTAGAACTTCTTCTCAAAATCGCTCAAAATCGTGCATATGTAACAGATAAAAGTCAATTTTTCTAGGCTAAACAGGGTCTTCTGATTCCATTGGGAGGATGCCCTTGAGGGCCAAACCATTCCTTATGTGTGAAATCCATTTCCGAATACAAATAGAAAGTTTACCCTGAGAATTGAAAAACTATTATTACAGAAAAAATATAAACATACCAAACAAAATGTATCATCTCTATTGGGATAAAACTTTAATAATGGTCCGATTTACACACCGTAAAAGTTGACGTATAACAATATAACTGGTAATTTACCATTTTATTTTAGTGCAGAGGTTTTCATACTATAGCGGCTGGCCCATAACCCAAGGAATGAAGTAAAGAATAGCCTTAAAAACGTGACATGTTACCTACTGAATAATTATTTTTGCAAGGGCAATGTCATATTATAGCCAGCATTAGTGGTTGGTGGTCAAAAATATGCTTTTCAGGTGTTCTGTGTTAATGTAAGGCTATGCTAAAAGCAAGCGTATACATCGTGCATGTACTTGTGCAGATGAAGTGTAGAATTGTATGATGTTAGTATGGGAAGCAGCAGATCCAAACTCTGGATTCTCAAATCAATTTCAATTTGTTTTTACTCTGCAGTCAGGAAAAATATAATAGTACATACAACTATATTTGTTTTAGTGAATTACAAAAAAGCCATTCATTGTGATATTACTTGGGGTCAAGGGGTAGGTGAGAGTGGTGCTGCATATGAGTTGATAGGCTCCCTACAAGAAAAGGTATGCGATATGTCCACTTTTTAACTTGGGAAAGGGTGGTATACATTAACGGCCTCATGAGGCACCATTCCACTGAAAAAGATGTGTATTTATGTCCGGATCTGTCAGTTTATACTGGAGTGCGGACTCGAGCAGCAAACAATACATTATGCAGTGTTTTTCTGAAGGAGTGGCGCAAACATAGTCTCCTAGACCAGACTGCCTCCAGAATGACTCCCCTCCTTAGGGGAGCCCAGGTCCTTATTTGACTCCCTTAGGCGAGTCAGGGAACTATGTGACTCCCCCAGGTGACTCCCCTAGATTGATCAGGGAGTTACCTAGGCTCCCTTAGGCCGCCTGGGCTCCCCTAAAGAGTCATTCTGGAGGTAACCGTGTCTCCCTGTTGGTGCTGTTTCTTTTCTCAGTGTGGTCTATATAAAGGTGTTCTACATATCTTGTATTTCAATGTCTGGAAAGTGTTTGTTGCCTTCATATTCTTTTGAGTTTATTAAGTATTTTATTTTCACATGGTGATTTTTTAAAATACAGTATACATTTAAATGATGAGATATCAACATGCAGGCTCATATTACATAATTGATTGTATGATGTTATTATACTCTCATCCACAATGCACACAATATGACTATCAAGCTTTCCATCAAGATACAGGTGGCATTTCTATTTTGCTCTTTTGTACCAGAGGAATCTGTCATCGTTAATGAATAAACAATAACATACACACACTAAACTTTTCAACTTTTCACAGGATTTGATACCCAATAGTCTACAGATGTCAATTACGAAAACTATTATTTTTTTTACTACCCTCCTAACCTAGGATTTTCCCAACTTTAATGTGAACCATTCCTGCTTGTTCAGTTTGCTTTTCTTCCTGGAGACATGTGTATGTGCTTCACCTCCTATCCCCGGTACCCTCTTAGTACCAAACAAAATGGTTTTGGCGGTGGAAGGTGGATAAAGTTGGGGGGGGGGGGCCCAATTCCCATAACCTGGTGTTGATTGGAGGGAGTTACAAAATGGGGTCTTGGGGCCACAGGCCCCAGGAAAACTTTGCAAATTTGACGTTTAGGCCATGTAAAGTCAATTATCAGCTTTGCGGACACTTTGTAGGAAATAAAGGTGCGGGAGGGCGCTTTTTAAGAACAAAATAATTGTCTCACTTTTTTCTAGAGGTGCAGGAGGGCCTTTTTCTTTTTTTGCAGAGAGAAATAAGGATAAAAACGCCCTTTTGAATTGTGTTTCTATCCTAATAAATAGCTGAGATATTGATAGTATTGTAAAGGTATTGCAGGTGTTTTCTTCCACGCACCATTTTTTGGTCATTTTTTTCTCCTATTAAACCTAAAAACAGGTTGATGCGGCCCTTTTAGACAGGTGCGGGACCTGTCCACAAAGCTAATAATCAATTTTAAGTGGCCCTAGAGTAGTGCATTCAGAGTCATTTTCAAACAATATATAATCATGTTCCATAGAAAACTTGGAAATTTTACCTTGAGATTGGTGTATTCTGGGGCATTCTGAGTCTACAATGTGATTGTTTCCGAAAATGTTGGGGGGCCCACACATGTATACTTGGGCCCCCTCAACTTCAAAGATGGGGGGGGGGGCGGGCTGGGCCCCCAGCCCCCCCCCCCCCTTGTTCCGCCGCCACTGGTGAAAAGATGCCAAGGAACAGGAGGAAAGGATTTACAATAGAAGCACATAGGACATATTACTCTGTCCGTATGGGTAGATAGAATTATGAAGCAAAGGAATACTTACTCATACAATAAGAGAGGCAAAGCTGACAGTTCACTGCAATAGTTTAAAAGGAATGCATTCAATTTAATTTCTTTATTCATTTGTTGATGAAGTCTCACATGATTCACCTTGAAGTAATAACATTGTGTGTAACCTTTAACAGTGATTGATATCATTGCAAGCTATTGTATGAATATTACTGAGAAAGGTGGAATAAAATGACTGTCTTTGTTCAAAGAATTGGATTAATGTGGTTTCAATGAGCAGAGAACATCATAAGCTTTATCATATCTTTTGGAGAAACTTACAGAACTTAGTTGAGCACGACTCCACGCACTCTGCAATAGTTTAAAAGGAATGCATTCAATTTAATTTCTTTATTCATTTGTTGATGAAGTCTCACATGATTCACCTTGAAGTAATAACATTGTGTGTAACCTTTAACAGTGATTGATATTATGCAAGTTATTGTATGAATATTACTGAGAAAGGTGGAATAAAATGACTGTCTTTGTTCAAAGAATTGGATTAATGTGGTTTCAATGAGCAGAGAACATCATAAGCTTTATCATATCTTTTGGAGAAACTTACGGAGGGCAACTGAGCACGCCGCCTCGCACTCACAACTTTTTTCTGTAACATGAAAACAGCAAGGCACAATATGAATAGAACTGCTTCCTCTCTCACCTTTGCTGAGATTCTTAGACAACACCACATGTTGATCCTATATAAGGGGACCTTCTTTACAAACTTGCTTTGTTTTAGGTAGAGTTTTTGTTTAGGCCAAAATAAAAAGAGATTTGTTTCAGGTCACCCGACCGACCCCATCAAAACAGGGCCAACCCTGCGGGTTGTTTTTTATGCAATTTTGAAGAATTTTCATCTTATTTTTGTCATCTTTTTTTTTCAATATCTTTGACATTTTCTTTCTTCAAAACAACATGAAATAGAAAGGTGGCATTTTACATGGATCCTTATACAATTTTGAATACATTTTCACATTTCTATACCTTTATGGTCAATGTTTTGGTCATGAGGGAAAAAATAAATGACATGGGACATTTCTTCAATTCGACATGGGACAAGGCAGGTTCTTAGAGACGACATGGGATATGGGAATATATGGGAGTTACCTTAAGGATACAGGATACCCTCCTCTTTCCAGGCAGAAATAACACATCAATTGATTAATAATTCAATAGATTTCTGTCCAATCATTACACACTATACACCATTATGACCATATATAATGTCCCTTTCAAATTCCTTAGAGGAAAATGAATAAAATGGCAAAAATCAATGTATAAGATTGTCATGATTTATACCCTTGGTTATTTTGATCAATATTTTAGTATCTATAGTGTTCTAGATAGTGAATTTCTGCAATATACTATAGACCAATGCACCAAGAAAGGGTGACTTTTCAGAAAAGTTGTTTATAAAGTTTTTGAATGTTTCTGAAGTGTGACTGATGATTACATAAATGTAATCTTAAAATCCTGCATTTTTATATATACCAGGGGTAGACACTAACTTTTTCAGCCACGGGCCACCCGGGCCTGTAGCCTCAGAAATCTATGGGCCCGTACATAAATCTGGGGGCCAAGAATAATTATTTCATTTTCTAAAAGAGAAAATCATAGGTATTTATGATTAAGATATATCAGGGCTTAACCAGAATAGCCTGTTTCCTAGTGATTTTATCTTTCCAACGGTATACAACATGACTATTTTGGTATACATGTATTCTGCTAAAGATTTATTCATCCACTTCTGTGGGCCATCCGGGCCTGTAGGGAGGTAATTCTTGAGAAAACTGCGGGCCCAGGCTCAAAACTACTGGCCATTGGCTCCCGGGCCAGCGTTACTGTCTACCCCTGGTATTATACTATTTAAAAGATAATTGTCCTGTGAATCTTCTGACATGAGAAGTTTGCAAACATAGCCATTACAGACAATGATATGAGGATTCTACTAAAACCAATGTAATCCCAACTTTATTATGAAAAAGTCACCCTTTCTTACTGCATTGGTCTATAGCTCAAGTTCAAAAAGAAATATTATCAATTACCAATATATCAAATATTCAAAGTATTACAAAATGCACAATTTTGCTTGAAATGATCTAAATTGTTAACACAGGTTAGGGAATGTATCTGGCTATGCAATATTAGCGAATTCTGATAGATTTAAGAATTTGAAGAAATCAAAGGGTAGCGATCCATCTTAAAGTAAGAAAATTGGGTAAAATTTCTTAATAATAGG
Source organism: Harmothoe impar (assembly GCA_947462335.1). Classification (NCBI taxonomy): domain Eukaryota; kingdom Metazoa; phylum Annelida; class Polychaeta; order Phyllodocida; family Polynoidae; genus Harmothoe; species Harmothoe impar. Next base: position 3,724,882 of record OX381707.1, on the reverse strand, counting down.
AAAATCCAGTAATAATAGGAATATCCAGTAACCAAAAGATCGTTATCTAGTTAAAAATATTACATCCCAATTATTATTATTAATTCTGGTGAAATTCCATCCGAAATATCTGTTAAAAAAAAGCACCTAAAAGAGAATATGTTCAGTTCCATTAAAGGGACAGCCAAGTCAACCTGGAGCCAAGTGAGGGCAAAAGTAAGTGACCCAGGTGATCTTGACCCCAATCCAAGTGACCCTTCAGACGTAGCTGTAAACAAGGCCCCATGCACACCGAAGGCCTGCTAGTAGACTACAGGCAGTCTTGGGTGTGCTGACATAGACTGTAAAAAAGTTTTCCAGTATTTAAACACATTTCCCCCAACATATCTAAGTTTAACACTTTTACTGAATCTCAGAATCTCAGCACTTTCTTCTGAGATATGGCTGCTGGTGATTGGTGGGCCTACAAAAGTGAAACATTAGTGGGCAAGGTCAGTTTGGCTGAGCCACTGGAATATTTTGGACAACACTATAGATCTCCTGATTATTAATACATGTAACATTATCTATCTCTCCCACCATTTTTTTACTGTTCTAGCTCACCCATTACTGGCGGCCATATCTGTACACATGTTTACAGAAAAACATTCATTGATATATGCCTCTACATGGGTACCCAGATTTTTCTACCGTGTTGTTGTGTCGATTTTTAGCAAAAAGGCCGTGTCGATTTTTATCCCATACATTCCACTTAATTTCCCCCCCCCCATATAGCATTCTTACACCTATTGCAGGTGTGAGAATGCTGGTGGTCGGTAGCACTCCTCCCCTCCACACTGCGCACACTTCCACACCCTAGCCTAGATGCTGTGTCAGTCAAATTTTTATTCCATGGTCTACTATGTCTGTCGAATTTTGTCCCATGGTTTTCTGTGTCCGTCGATTTCTAAAATCCCCGTATCGCACGTGTCGATTTTTAAAACCCCCATGTCGCTGTGTCACACATGTCGATTTTCACCCATGTAGAGGCACATTGATCTTACCATCAATATGCTTGGGTGAAAGTGTTTAACTTATATACATATTTTTTACAGTGTATGGGTGAAGGGTGCAGTGGGGAGCAGTGGGACCAGGTGACCATGCTGTCCTGGTCAGGCGACTTCAGTAGGGGACCATGAACCAGGCTTTGCTTGGAATTAAATAGTCAAAAAACTATAGCCCCCTCTTAGATTTGATGATTACCGTAAAAACTCGCGTATAAGCCGCACCCCGAGTTTGTACCGATGCTATAAGCCGCACCGCCGATCTGACTATGGTGAGATTTATTACTGTACCATAGCAACAAAAACTCGCGTATAAGCCGCACCCTGACCCTGGGCCGATGCTATAAGCCGCACCGCCGATCTGACTCGCGTACTAGCCGCGGCTTATACGCGAGGTTTTACGGTACATATTGGCCTCTGGGTATACACATTGTGCATTGGTATCATTGTGTATAGATGTTCTTTTTTTTAGGCCGTGACTATTGACAGTTCGAACTGTCAATAACAGAACAGAATTCCCTTATTGACAGTTCAAACTGTCAATACCAGGATATAATTCCCTTATTGACAGTTTGAACTGTCAATAAGGGAAAAAAGATTCTCTTATTGACACTTCCAAAAAGGAACTGTCAATAAGAGAATAATATCCTGGTATTGACAGTTTGAACTGTCAATAAGGGAATTCTGTTCTATTATTGACAGTTCAAACTGTCAATAAGCAGATTGATTTCTACTATTGACAGTTTGAACTGTCAATAGCTGGCCAACCTTGGGCCAGCTATTGACAGGTCAAACTGTCAATAGTGGAAAACTTTCCTCTTATTGACAGTTCGCACTGTCAATAGTGGGATATTTTTCTCTTGTTGACAGTTCAAACTGTCAATAGTGGTAAATTATAGCGTTACTGAAATTTTTTCAATAAACTATCAATAGTGGGAATTTCCTCTCTTATTGACAGTTCCTTATCCGTCACAACCCTGATGGTGATTTTGGTGGAAAAGTCGATTTTGGTGGAAAAGTCGATTTTGGTGGAAAAGTCGATTTTGGTGGAAAAGTCGATTTTGGTGGAAAAGTCGATTTTGGTTGTAAACCGATTTTTGGGGCAGAACCAATTTTTGGGGCAAAACCGATTTTGGCTCCAAAACCGATTTTAACTCCAAGCCGATTTTAACTCCAAAACCGATTTTGGCTCCAAAACCGATTTTGGCTCCAAAACCGATTTTAGCTCCAAAACCGATTTTAGTTCAAAACCGATTTTGACAGATTTTGGAGACAAAACCGATTATGACCAATTTTGGGGACAAAACCGATTTTAACCAATTTTGGGGACAAAACCGATTTTGTATACAAGACCGATAAAACCATTTTTTGGGTCCCAAACCGATTTTCGGTCCAAAACCGATTCTGGGGGCAAATCCGATTTTGGTGAATAAAAACACGTTTGCCCAAAAAAACACATTTTTTTACTCCAATGTCAGTCGGAAGTGTCAATAAGACAAAAAATATTCCACTACTGACAGTTTGAATGAGGAAGTGTCAATAACAGGAATAATTTCCACTGTTGACAGCATGTGGCCCATTCAAGGGGCAGTATATCGTTTTCAATGGGCACACTGGTGGCAGTCAGTACACTGGTGGCCACTCACTGCATGTGATGGATTCTGTTTGGGGGATTCTAAATATAACTGAAGTGTTATATAAACTCAACAAGCCTGGCTGAGATTTTTTATGATTTAGGGAGAGAGGGACATCCCTTTAACATTACACCCTAGCAACGGGCCTTCTAATCTTAGGAATTTGAAAGGGGCATAATGTTGGGTATAACTTCCATGGAAGTCATTCCTATATTAGGTACTGGATATACTTCTGGGGGGCGTGAGGCAATATCATTGATATAAAGCCAAGGCTGAAGGCTGTTGTACAACAGCAGCACCTACTAAACAACACTCTTAACTTTGTCTAATGGGACAATGCCTCACCAACATAGGCCCTAGTTAACATGCTCTTACATATGTGGCTGTGTGGTCCTGCTGCTAGGTTGCAGGGTACTTCTGGTTGGGATCAGATCAAATGGGGTTCGAACCCCTCAAAGTTTTTAACTAGCATTACTCATTGCTCAAAAGTCAAAAGCAGTACATACACTATTTGGTGATTAGTATCATTGAATGAGTCCCTGTAGAGCAGTTGGTTAGCTGTTGTGCTCAATGTTCTGAGGTTGTGGGTATGGATCCCACTAGATACCCAGGCTCTCAAAGAGAAAAAGAGCTCTTAAATATAACCACCAGGGGTGTATTAGGACGGACAATGCCACCTAGGGCCTGACTCTGGCAGTGGAGGCACCTGGGGAGGCCAGCATCTGGCAAGCAGCAAGCAAGGCAGGAGCAAGCAAAGCAGAGACTTTCTTTAGTAAGCAATGCTCAGATGAAAAGGTAGCTGCAATAGTTTGACAATGAACAGAAGATAAAACCAATACTAATCTTGGAGAATAGTTCAGAATAATACAAGTCTGATTAATTACCACAATCAGTTACACAACGTCCTTGATGCAAAAGGGCACGAAGCACTGCAATCGGGTAAAGTATGAATTTAAAGGACTTTTCACTTTAATCATATTCATCAATTGATAATGCAGTCGTACACAAGGTATACATGAGGATACTAAAGGGTGGCTTCAACACCAAATGTATGGGGGTGAATGCATGATCACTGTTAGGTAGGAGAAATATGATGAATGTCAGTATAATCTGTCTTTATGTTGTAAGGTAGAAGTAATGGGTAACTATTATACAATTTTAGTAGAACTTACTACAGAATGAAGCGCAGGTTCCTGGGACTGCAATATTATAAAAGTATGCTAAACATATAACCCAGTAAACAAAAAACGTTATACAACATTTCATTACGTTATATAACGTTTCTCTAAGGCTCCCTACTATGGCATAACATTATACAAAGTTTTAATATGTTTTTTTTAAACGTAAAATAACGTTTTTTTGTTAGCTTAGAAGGCCTCTTCACTTCCCCTTACTAACCTATATATGTGTGTGCATGGTCATGTATAGCCTGTATTGATTACTGTTGAACAGATAATATGTCTACAATATTTATTTATTAAACTAAATTCATTTTGAAAATAATCGTGAAGTGATGGGGCCATATATCACTGATTTTAAAGGAGGGAATTGATGATGCAGTCTTACATAAAATATGAGTCAGGACTTATGCGAGAATTACTGTTTAGTAGGTTGAATATGATTGTTGCCCTTTAAGAGATGTATTAAGTTAACCTTGTCTATGTATAAATGTCTTCAATAAATAACAAGTTTACCATCTTTATAGATTGATGTAGTGGTACTTACGTGGCGGTTCAGCTGCAAAGTGTAAATGTAACTTTGTAAGGGGATGATATAAACAGCTAAACAATATCTTGATGATCTTATATTGATGATGAAAGAGAAATATGTGTGACTTTGAATAGAGATTGATAGTGCGTATGTCACATAAGCTTATTTTTTTATGCAGTGTAACTTAGTAATAAGAATGTAAGTAATCTGTGTAGAAGTTAAGTTATAGCCTGAAATATGATTTTTATCAAATGCATGTTGCAACCCCCGGGCTTCTACTCGGAGTCTGACTTATAGACCTACATGATACATCATCATTTTCATCACTTGGTTTTACTATGAGTCTAAGAGAGTGCAACTTTAATAGACCAGAGAAAACTGAGAGGATACTGTAAGTCTTCTTCTATCTTTTCACTGCGGTCCCGAAGGGACCGGCAGGTGTATATCGCCGCATAGGCTACGCCGAGACTGTAAGTGATATACCTACAGGTATATAAGTAACTCCATTACCCACAGAAATGGTGTTAATATCCACATCAAGGTGTAATGCTATTTATTAAGTCATCAAAAGGTTTAATTATTCATTTTGTGAATAAACGATTGTATGGTCTTACATCTATTAACAGTTTACTGGATTTGCATAGTTAAAATGAAGCATCATACTTGGAAAAGTTGCATTGTAATGCTGGGAGTAGGATAAAACTGTCAAATAGATATAGTGCTACCATCCAGTGTCAGAACCAGTTTGATATGCGTAATTCTCAAGTTCAGATCAGCAACTAAAAAAGTTCTGGTTATACACATGAATTGTTACCACACAAGATTTACACCAAATATACAAGTGTCAAAGTGATGGAAATCATGTGTCTTGTTTCCTGGGTCAAGGTATTACGAAAGAATATTGGCTACATAAGGCTGTGTCTCACGACTTCTGGCCAATGTGAACGTCTTTGACCGGGTGCTAGCTTTGACCGGGTGCCAGCTTTGACCGGATGCCATAAAAAATGGTTTATTTAGGGCAGATGAAGATATAAATGGGCTGAAAGGGTTAATGGATGTTATGGTACACGTACTTTAGGCACCTGGTCTTTAGGCACCCTGCCTTCAGGCCCCCCTGATTATAGGCACCCTGCCCCTTAGGCCCTCTGGAATAACTCTTTATTTTTTATGGAATACGACTCTCTCATTGATTTAACCAAGGAATACCGTATTTCACACCCCCTGTGAAATAACCCTCTTCCGTATTTCACGGCCTGTGACGTCATCAAAGATGGCGGTTTGTTTACATTTGAACAAGGTAGAAACGGGATGGAAATAAGCTATTTTAGGCTCCCCCTATCATAATTTTGGTAGATTCAATCGAAAATCATAAAAAATAAACACAAAGGTACACTTATTTCAGTTTGTTGACTGGGTTATTTCACTTGTTGACCCTTGGGCCGCATTTCACTCGGCCTACGGCCTCTTGAAATACGGCCCAAGGTCAACTCGTGAAATAACCCAGCCAACAGACTGAAACTCGTGCACCTTTGTCTATTTACTTGAGATTGACATGTATATATTATGATACACTCCTCTATTGCTAGATAATAAGAAGGTAAATAACCTGTGGTTATAGATAAATGTTGACCCAGTGCTATTATCTGTGGTAATTAAAGATATATATATATAAACGTTTTTCTATGAAGTCCCTTCCAAATTCTATAATACCCTGAGCGTTTCACAGGCCTATAACTGTGGTTGACATGTTGTAACCAAAAAATGTTTTTTTCTTACAACATACTTACCAAATGTGGTTTTTCATTCATTTACTAAATAATATGATCAACCATTACAATAGATAGAACAAAGAACAAAGAAAGACTTACGACAGGGTTCTGCAATAGTTTAAAAGGAAGATATTTATACATCTTTTCAATACTTTCAATTTAATTCAATTCATCATTCGGTGGATTAAGGAAGTGGATCTGGGGTGTACCCCCCTTATTTTGGCCCAAATTAAACATAATGTGATTTTTGGTGATCTTTTTAACAATAAATAGCCCCCCCTCTCCCTTTTTCAAAAATGCTGTATCCGCCCCTGTACCTGGTATGGAGTAAAGTGACATCAGTTCAATTTTAACTATATTGTCAATTGGCAATGTAATCTCTCATCAATTGTAATTTGGAACTTGATATATGTGTCTTTAAACAAAGATTATGTGTGTGTGAGTCGATACATGTGCCTCTACATGGGCCCCCATAGTTTTGACCGTGTCGCCGTGTCGATTTTTTGCAAAAGGGCTGTGTCACTGTGTCCATTTTAATATATACTGGAATTCATAGAAAAATCTCCGTTGGTCGAATTTTATCCCTAATTTTCTGTGTCTGTTGATTTTTAAAAGGTCCTAAAAGGGCCGTGTCGCCCGTTTTTTACCCATTTTACCCATGCAGGGGCACATACATGACTGTGGTTACTTGTAGTCGGGTAAAACAGGTTATTGACCTGTACTATTTAATACAAGGCATTTGACTAATTTAAGAAACCATGCTAAAACAGGCCCATATGATACATATGTAGTAACAACTCATAGGTAGTATACATCTGCCTGCAGAATCCTTGCCATTGCTATCAACTGCCTTACAAGTGATGTATTCAACACAGACAAAAAGTAAAAACATCTTGATAGGTATCCTACCATGAATGGAAGTGGCTTTTGCTGATTTGGAGGATTTGCCACCAGAAGCTGAAAAGATACAGTGTATAGTTAAATGTTTAGTTGAGACATGAGGTAGTTGGTAGAGTTGGCTGGGGCAGAGATGAGCCATCTCAGGGATATTCTCCCTATATCAATTGTGGATACTTGTATACGTCTTGTTAAATGCTTTCCCTCATCATGGTCTATTTTTGACAGTTTTAATTTAGCTAAGAAAGTGGTATGATTTGTCGGACGAGGCAGGAAGAAACTAAGAAATTGGCTTTATTGAACAGCTTTTATTTTGCTTAAATGGGTGACTAACTTTTGCATCCCATTTAAGAGCAGTGAACATTTGAGCCCCCCCTACCCAATTTACCAACCCTAATGACTTTTCCCTTACAGATCCATGCAGAATTAGACTGATATAGGGGTATAGTTGGGGGGTCCCCATTTCCACATGTCAATGTCGCTGTGTTGATTGCCCATGTCCCATGTCAATATATATTTTATTCCTCCTGTTACATAAATAAATGCGAACATTGGAACGAACTGAAAAATGAGCCTTGACAAAAATTGAGGCATCCACTTCCATACTAAGAGAACGAGAAGCATTATGTCAATTTGGTGTTTTGGGGTCAGTTTGGTCTACTATAGTCTAAGGTATCAATTCCCAGAATGTGTATAGATTTGATTAAATCCATTAATCTTTTTAAAGTGGCCAACTATAAACAGGTACTAAGTTATGTTGTAAGGTTCTATCTAAAATCGACAAATAAATCTTTATATGGCTCACCAGATTGAAGCTGAAGTCGGGGCTATGTCAAAGAGGTCACTTGGCCAAACAGGTCACCCAGTCAAACAGGTCACCCAGTCAAACAGGTCACCCAGTCAAACAGGTCACCCAGTCAAACAGGTCACCCAGTCAAACAGGTCACCCAGTCAAACAGGTCACCAAGTCAAACAGGTAACCCGGTGAAAGACTAGGGGGCTTCCATAAAGTATGTAAGCAAATCTTCTCCAGAAATGGACACCCCAACCCCCTAAAGTTCTTGTACGCATCAAAATAAAGGGTTTATGTACGCAATAACTTTTCAGAAAATAGACCCCAGCCATCCCGCCCTGGTGCGTACATACTTTATGGAACCCCCCCCCCCCTATCAACTTCTAACGATCTAGGGAGACATGCCCAGACCAAAAAGAAGGATTACGTTATGAAGGGTTATTTAATCCAATAACACCATACCTAGAGTGCGATTTCCTCTAGAAATATCATGTAAGTCCTCTGGAAATATTATTTTGAAATTACATTGAACACATATTTTGGTATTTTTCGATAACAATTGATTTAGTTCATTAAAACCCAACAAGAATTGCGGCTGTTGCCGCGTAAAAAATGCCTCAGGCATTTTTATACGCGGCAACAACCGCAATTCTTGCATTCGAAGAAACAAAATGTCTACATGGTTGGTATATTTGGAGGGAACCCATTCAAGACACCGAAAAAGCAGGGCCGGGAAGGGGTTATCAGGGGGAAGGATGATATTACTTCAAATATGACATTCCTATGAATTCCTTGGGTCCATGTTAGGGGGTAAGGAAATGTGTGTTGCTAGGCAGATAAACAATTACAATAGATGTTGCTAGGCAACCAGCTGGATTAGCAACAAACTGATAGAACCATTGAATTTCTTGGGTCCATATAAGGGGGTAGGTTTGATTATAATCAACCTTAGGACCATGGAAATGTGTGTTGCTAGGCAGATAAACAATTAGAATAGCCATTGCTAGGCAACCAGCTGTATCAGCAACAAACCGATAGAACCATTGAATTCCTTTGGTCCATATTAGGGGGGGTAGGTATGATTATAATCAACCTCAGGAACTATCAAAGGTTGATTTATATTATTGTTATCACATATCATCAATTTGTGTTGTGACACCTTAATCCAAGATGGCGGCACAATCCAAGATGGCGGCGCCCGTTCTGACTTCTGGCAAAGTGCAAACATCATATACCTCGTTTTACGCCACCACTTCGGCATAAAAAAAACTAAAACAAATGTCTTATTCTAGTTAATTTTGTGTACATTTTAACTGTCACCACAAATACCAGAAAACGTCTTGAAGAAGCGTATATTAGATGGATGCACACGCTGCAGCCGGCTGGCTTGAATCAGCAACTTTGAAAACAACACACGCGTGACCTACATAGCGCGGGGGATCCCTTTCATGACGTCACTTCCGCGTGTCGCCATGGAGAGGGCATCCCCGCGCCCATAGCAACCAAAAGTTACACCGCGCTATAAATAGCGGCGCGGTGACGACCGTTACGTCATTCGACGACATCAACTTCAAACGACAACATCTCAATCAACATTCCCCGCTCATCATCACTACTTAAACATGAATAAGTTTATACAATGCGACTACTGCGATGAATTTGTGAAGAACACGGATGCTAGTAAACTCAAGCATCTAAATACTTCACACAAAGGCCAAAAATTGATCCAAAGAACCGAAATCACAACTACCGGTAAGTTCGCCTGTCTTGAACGTTACTGTAAATCCACTTTCACCAACAAAAGCAATCTACGTAGGCACTACAGAAATATTCTTCAAACTGTAAACTACCAAATCCCGTCCCCCCATCTGCATGAAAAAACCAAAAAGCATAGAACTTGGCACATACCGAATTTAAATGTGGAGAAGGTTAAATTCAGAATTGTATATCGCGGTCTACCTTTTTGCAGCACCAAGCAAAAATGTGGATCAAGCATCAAACACCAGCCTATCTCCAACATCAAACCGGGCCAGCCAGTCGTCATCAAACACTTCAATCGACAGTGGGGAGGAGGGGACCCCCTCAAAAGCACCAACTGCCACACCGGTGCCTACTCAACAGATCCTATCTATGCCCATGATAGTGGACCCAGCTCAACAGGTGGACCCAACCAGCAGAAAACGCACAGCCCCAGAGGCACCAAAGGCCACAGTGAAGAAGGTGCGAAAAATTATGAACGCTCAATATCGCCCAGTCAGCAACTTTAAATCAAAAGAATTCATCAGTAGTGAGGACGAATCCTCCAGTGAGGAAGATGCACCATCCAATAAGAAACTAGCATCGGTCGTGACGGTCCCTACCAACAACAAGTGCACCTCCTCAACAAAAACCGCTGATACCAATTTAACTTCAAAATCTACCGCCACTAAGGCTGCAGACCTACCAACCACCTCGAGCGCTACAGTTGAACTTGACTTAGCACTTAGTGATGACGACACCCTGGAGGAACCTACCCCCACATGCCAAGTCAAAACTACACCAGTGATACCTACCACACCCCAGAAACAGAGTACCTCAACACAACCATTAGACCCCCGCTGCCGAGTCAGCACGATCCCCCCTGGTCGGGGACCAGTCACCACCTTAATGGCCTCCTCCAGTGCGGTCCAAACCTACAAACCTGCACCTGCCCCGAGACAACCCATCCCGGCGTACAGACCAACACCCATCACCAGGCCTGAACGTACAATCCCATTAACTGACATTCTGTTTGGACTTTACCAGATGATCTGGAACCTCCATGAAGACCTGGGACGAGAGGTGTATGAAATCCTCCGTAGACGCAACCTCCTACGAGCCAGAAGACCCCATGAGATGAATCAAGACAAACGTGCTTAATCAAATCCAATATCAAACTGACATTTCATGCTTGCATGACTTTTTTTATAATTTCCAAATGTGTTCAATTTTAAATCACCAATGTATTTATAATGAACGAGCAATGTGGCCATAAATCATACAGTAATTAATTTTCATAATTTTCATAGATACACTGGTACCTAGCATGTATACACAATGACAAGTTATTCCACTCATAATTATTGATACAGAACGGATCTTTTATCTCACCTACTGTGATACCGCCGCCAGCCACTAGGGGGCAGCACTTGTACATAACCACTCTATCCCATAATGATGCATCCCATAATTCAATAAGTTATATCCCATAATAATCAAACAATTGTAACCATAGCAACACCTTGAGAATGGATCTTTCATATGACCTCAGTATGAACTATTTATTGAAATGACATCCTGAAGAAGGTAAATTAATTTACCGAAACGTTGATCACTTCATAAATTCTACTCAAATGATTCTCCTGCCAAACTGTTGTAAATGTTGATAATAATAAAACTTTTAACTTTACTTGACCGGGTCTGGTTTTGTGTGTTATACAAACTCTCAGTACATTTTAACAAATTCATTTCCTGTTCTGAAAAACACTCCAGGCTGCACACCACTAGGTTTAAGAAGAAACAAAAACAACAACATTGACTTACCTCCCGCTATGATGGTAACAGCAACCACCATCATTAGCATCAGTTTCACATGCATCTTGACCTAGTATGAAATACAGTAAATGCAAAATATCATAAGGGAGTATTCATTTTGTAACAGCAAGTGAATGGGGTGGTCGGTGGTTTTCAAAGGAGCGTGTCAAAATGGAACGCCATGAAACCTGAAAAAGGGAATGTTATAGATCATAATGTGTTTAAATCAGAAATGTTTGAAGAGTTAAGCACGACTTTTCCTGTATTGGCTAAACACTAGTTGATCCTTCTGTGTCTTTTGTAGCAATTCTTTCTTATTAATCAAGGGGTCTTAAAGCTTTTATAAATGCACCCATGATATCATACATAGTTTTCACAGAGAATGTTTTATTATATAATAATTATTAAATATGAGTTAATAGGCCTATATGGGCACCCACCTAACTGCTTGCAGATGGGCTGTCCATGGACTTATTGGTCATATACATTATATAATGCTAAATATCACAATCGGATACCTTTATTGTATAACCAAATAAAAGTTTGAATTCGTTCAAAACCCTAGGAGGGTTAAAGTTGAGTGTAGTGGACCCCATAGTGTGTGTGGGCTTTTCCACTAAAATGGGGTGAACTATTTTTGATCCCCCCTCCTCAAGATGGGCTTTCAAGGCTTCTGGATGGAGAAAAGTAATGTTGTGGGAATGAAAGCTCATAAAGGCACCAAAATGTTTGCACTGTATCATTCATAGTTGTGTGGGAGTAGTATATGGAGCATGTTACACATGGCAACAGGCGTTATGGCTTGTATAACCCTGGAGTATACATATATGTTAAAATGAATAAAAGAATTTTCTAGATATCCATTTTTGAAGGGTGTTCGAGTTTGATTTAGAAGTTTTAAAAAAGTAATGTATTTTGAGGATTGAGGTCAGTCATGTCTGTAGAAAAAATTTAAATTGGCTCAGTATTCTAATCTAGACCAGCGTTAAGACTTGTGGTGGAGGGTGGGAATGTGGATGGATCTGTATGAAACTTGACTAAAATTGAAAGTACGAAAAATCAAGATTTTCCTGGCCAGCACAGTACTATCAGCTCAGGGGTTATTTCAAGTCTGTACGGTTCATTTCGCCTAATATTGCTTATCATTGCGTACTAAACATTCACTCAGACAATACAATTACAGTAAACGATTCCTAAAACTTTAATACAAAGCTGTCAGGTGAATTGTACCCCAAGACAACTACCCCCTCTCGTATAGAGCCTGGGTCTGGATATAGCTGTGGTACAGTTGAGGTCAATTTATAGGCTCGTCGGGAAGGACTCTCCTGGAAACTTGGACAAGAAAATCTTTCCAATCTTAAAGGTGATAAATTTAAGGTCGAGTATCTTAAAAATGTTGCTCGCTTTTAAGATTATTGCCTTGGTAAACCTGCTCTAGATGGCGCCACTGGCATTTTTTCTTTTTTGACCCTTATTTATTTATTGTTGGTAGTATATTGTATCATATCGGGCTCTGCCTCCAAACCCCCTTTTCTTTCTTTCTTTCTTTCTTTCTTTCTTTCTTTCTTTCTTTCTTTCTTTCTTTCTTTCTTTCTTTCTTTCTTTCTTAAACTGATTTAAAACAACTATGGACAACTGCTCAAGGTATATTACAGTGGTGCCATCTGGAGTTAGAATCTTCAATTTAAAATTGTCATGCTAGGACAATCTGAAATAAATGTTATTATTTTTAAACTATCTTAAAATGCAGAGGGAAATGTTATTAAGATTACCGCTTTTAAGATTGGAAAGATTTTCTTCTCAACGTTCCCAGGAGAGTATGTGCGCTAGTACAATTCATAGACCAGGGTCCACATGGGAATCAAAAGGGGGGGGGACTCATATGTATGTGAGCATGGCGGACATAATATATACATGCACATTGTGGACATATGTATGTGAGAAAATGATTTTAAAAAATTATCATTTTTTGATATATAAGCTATCCAAGCGCCTATTTAGATAAATGGCTACCCAAGCGCCATTTTAACTATATGGCACGTATGGGATAGCTCTTCTAGGTGAGAGGACAATCGTTTAGAGTGTTATCTTAATCAGACTATTAAGATGATCTTATTTGTCTTAACTTGTTTAGTAGCTGAATTTCAATCCTATCTTAAACTATCTTAATCCCATCTTAAGACTTATCTTAGACTATCTTAAAAGTATTACTATTACTATCTAATATGTAATGGGAGGCTCTACCACCACCCCCATATTTCTTCTCCTTTTTCTTCTATTTCAATCCTATCTTATACTATCTTAATCCCATCTTAAGACTTATCTTGGACTATCTGAAAAGTATTACTGCCCGATTTTAAGATACTGGATTAAGATATAAGATACTGACAGTAAGACACAGAATTAGGATATTAAGATTAAGATAATGCTCTAAACGTTTGTCCTCTCACCTTGGAGAGCTATCCCGCATTTGCAACTATATGTCCTGAGATTCTACTGTTATAGTCTACAAAGGCTAGTAGGCCTATGTTACCCTACCCCTGTGGTATCCCAGTCTATCTATACTGGCCAGGTATACCATTGAATATGTGTAAACTAGCCATGAAAACTCTGTATACGGTTGTACATATATACATTTTTTGTACCTCATCTGGCAGTTTGTTGATATTTGTAACCATAGTTTTCGGTACCTGGGACTAATTATATGATCATTTAATGTACTTTAGTCATTGATAAAACTCATTTTAAGCATCTTGCCTGACGAAGGATTCTAAATTTATCCAAAACGTAGCAACAAAAGATCATTCCATCAAATAAACACCAGAAAATGTCATCAGGCTGTGTCTCATGAGATGGGCCAAGTGTGAACGTCTTTGACCTGGTGCCAGCTTTGACCGGGTGCCAGCTTTGACCGGTTTGATAGAAAAGGGTTTATTAAGGGCATTTGAAGAAAAAATTGGCTGCAAAGATTAATGGATGTTGCAACACTTTACATTAGTAATTAGTAGCCCATTTATATCTCAATCTGCCCTAAATAAACCCTTTTCTATCAAGCCGGTCAAAGCTGGCACTAGGTCAAAGCTGGCACTCGGTCAAACACGATCACACTTGGCCCCATCTCATGAGACACAGCCATCAAATAATTGACACTTCCAGAATTGGTGTTTATATGTCATTTGACAGGTGCCATGCCCCCCTTAATTTGACAAGTGTCAGCTATGTAATCAATATTGTGGACTCCGGCCTGATGACTCTTCCCATGTGTAGAATTCATGTGTGTTTTTTTAATGTTTTATTAGATTGAGTAAATACAGATACATCGAACCCAGCTAACAAAAAATACGTTATTTTACGTCAAAATAATGTTCCAAAACTTTGTATAACGTTATGCCATAATAAGGACCCTTAGAGAAACGTATATAACGTTATATAACGTTATAAAATGTTGTGTAACATTTTTTGTTTACTGGTAAATATATGTATATATGCATCTAAACCCAGCATTGCCCTACTCCTGCTAGGACCTCTCATGTTCCGTTCATTTGACTTTAGTACATGTAAATTGGATATGACTAATATCTGCAGTATAGTATCACATGTACCGTATGTCTGACATTTATAATATCACCCACTTTTTCAATAAAATGATGAGATGAGATGAGATGTGATAATAAATGACAAAAACTGACTTTGAAATATTCTGGCTTCAGCTCATTCCATCTCTGGTTCCCCCTATACAGAGCGCTTCTTAGTACAATTGGGTTTAAGGTGGGTCGCTACCTGTTGTAAATGAACCCACTGCGCAGGTCTCTGCGAATACACCTTAGATGTATCAGAATGGCACCATATTGCATAGCTTGATACATATATGAGTTCCCCATATCATATTAAGAAATTAGGCCGATTCAACTAAAATTGAGCATTTTATGGGACTTTTGCTATTTGATATATTTGTAACTGATAATATTTTCTATTTTTAACATGAATTAGTGTATTGGCATTATTTAGTGATGAATCTTCTCAGAAATACCAAAGAGCTTCTCATGTTGTTTAAAACAACCAAGGCTATTTAATCAGGACGTTTTATAGCCAAATTTTGATAAAATTACCCATCATACAGTACTCTGAATATGAAATATAGTCCGTTTTTGCATTTTTATTTTATTTTCCAAGGCCCAAAACCCTAAAATTATGCGCGGGACCCCCTATCAAAATCACTTTAATATGTTAGCAAATGATCTGAGCTATTTTCTGAGAGAGTTAAAAAAGATTCTGTTAATTTTGAACACTATTTTTAGCCAATAAGGCCACAAAATAATAGCAATTTATTCCTTTTCTTTCCCGAAACATCATATTTTTATCAAGAATACCATGGCATATAACTATAACGTTATTTTTGCAGTAAAGTGTAACATACAGGCGTTTCACATGTTTTACATTTCTGGACATAATGCTTGGTATGAAAAAAGAATTATGGAAATTTTCACAATTTTTCTCATTTTTAGAGAGAAATAAAAATACTTTAATTTTTCAAAATTCTGTATTTAAAAAAGTAGGTCGGGACCCCCATTTTTCTTTTCATATTCCGTTTCTATATTGAGACATTCTGTTAACTTTGAACAAAGGGTAGCGACCCACCTTAAGGACCTGGGGAGGAGTAACCTGTGACCTTGACCCCTTCTAGTGGGTAGGTTTCGTTTACCCATATATTGGTCAACCTCCCTTTGAGTGTTGGCATAAAAAAGAATTATAAAGTGGATTTTTCTTCTAATTTCACTTTATATACAGAACGTAGGGCTTTATTCTTTAGTCCCTGTAACTCAAGTGACTCTCCTCTCAGGTCTCTATCCCATATAAAATCGACATAATCAAAGCTGGGTAGAACCATCGCCTTGTACATTGTTAGAGCAGCCTCTTGGTAAATGTAGTCTCTGATTGATGTACTTTATGCCTAATATTAGATAAGGTTTGTTTTCTGTGTTCTACAGATTTCAGTGAAGGGTCTAAAGTAAGGCCTAAATATTCAAAAGTTTCCACATTGTCAAGTGCTACTCCATTCAATGTTAGTATCAGGCAGTCTTGTACATTTCCATTTTACAACGTCCACTTAGTTTTCTTTTCATTCACCATGAGACAATTAACCCTACACCATCGTGAAAGCTTGTCTAATAAAGGCTGCATTGACACATAGTCATGTTGAATCAGTTTGTCAGCTTTACACATCTGGAACTATTGGGAAAGGTCACCATTCATCTATAACTATGGGACAATATCATATGAACATTACCTGCACTAATATTTGATATTGTGAGGGTCCGTGGTTATTCTAGTTTAAGGAACAACAAGAACGGCAGTTTCCAGGTGCGAGAATAACAAACCTTTATTACAAAGGCTTTTTTAATTTTTTCTTTTTTGAAAAAGATTTGGAAAAGATTTTATAACCACTGGTCCGTTGATCACGTGGCCAGGTGGGAGGGTCGGCCACCCACCTGAAAGCGGCACACAGTAACCCGGAGAGGACCCGAGTCCTCTCCCGGAAACTGTGTGCACTATCTCCAGGTAGAGAGGCCTAGTAAACAACAGATGTTACTCGGAAATAATGTGTATGAGATTAATATGTAATATTGTGTCCCTACAATATTGATAATATTCACACTCTACGATTCTCAGAGATAGGAATCGTTGGCCTACAGTGAGATCGTCTCCCCTTGAGAAATGAGCCCCTGGCCACCTCTTAGGCACTACCTAAGAGGACCTTGAAGCCATATCTTTAAAACTTCTTTTTCAAGAGGAATCCAAGATCTTCTTTTGTCCAAGTAAAGACAGCCACTAACATAATGTGTTTGCTCGGTGGTCATGTCAGGATTTTTTTCCTAATTTAACTTTACATATCATTCTTAGTGATTTATTTTGTATGTACTGAAGCTGTTGGTTTCCCCCCACATTATGCCTGTCCCAAATATATAATCAACATAATCAAATGTTGGAAGGACCATGGTATTGTATACAAGCAAGGCAATACCTTTAGCTACAAAGGTTTTATGTTAGCAAGCTGATGCACCTTATGGCGTAGATTATTATAAACTTCCTTTTTGTGTGTAACAAATTTCATGTCAGGGTCAATGGTAAGACGTAAGTATTTAAACTCAGAGACTCTCTGTAAGGCAACCCCTTCAGCTTGAAGACAGGGCTAATATTATCAACATTATGAAACAATATCCATTTTGTTTTTTCTCATTAATTGTTAAACTATTGACAAGAGGATAGAGCTAGTAGGGCTTCGTGCATACACTTTTTATGAGTTACAGAAATTACCGCATCACTAGCGTATAATGTTATATTAAAATAATATAGATTTAGCAAAGAATTTATATATATTGAAAATAGTACTGGGCCTAAAACAGACCCTTGGGGGACTCCATAGGTGATGGGAAGATTGCCAGAGATGAAACCATTCGCCTTCACACACTGTGACCTACCAGTTAGGTAACTCGTGAACCAGTCGCATGCATTTGCACTAAGTCCAAAATCTGAATTTTTCTGAATTAGAATATAATGTGAAACTGTGTGAAATGTTTTCTTGTGATCGAGGAAAAGGTGGTTTATTTATTATAATATTATCTAGTACATTACATATGTGAGCACTGATTGCAGATCGTGTCGATCAATATTTACGGTATCTGTGTTGACTGTTTTTTGGAGGGATTTCAAGATAGCGACTTAAACTATAGCGACCTGAAGCAGGAGTATATATACAGGGCCAATATTCAAATTTATACACTTTAAACCTTCTATCCTATTGGGGATGAAAACAAAGTTAAACCTTGTATTCTTAAGGAGGATTTTCAAGATAGAGACTTAAACTGGAGCAACCTAAAGCAGGAATATATATGGCCGTGTCTCATGAGTTTGTAACAATTGAAACATCTTTGACCTGTGTAGTCTTTGACCTGTGTAGACTTTGACCAGTGTAGTCTTTGACCAGCAAGTTCCAAAAGGGCTGAAATGGGGGCTATGTAGACAAAGAGGGGAGGGGGGAGTTTAATGGATATTTAAACACTATATATTACAAACTTCCCGGAATTTCTGTGTACATAGCCACTATATTTTTCTTTTCTACTATTAACAATATACTATGATACCTATTGTTCACTCTACCTTATTCGTTGAAATAAACACGTCCAAATATTTTCAAAAAAAAGAAAAAAAAAAAAAGAAAAATGTGGCTTTGACCATGGTCGGGTTTGCTAGCCCCCCCCAGCCACTTTCATACCCCTACTAAGCCTCTCGATCCTCTCACGTCACCCTCTGAATACAAACGAAACTTAGCCTACCCCCCCCCCCAATCAATTAGCTGACATGTTGACACAACCACCTGCTTTTGCATCGTTCACTCTACATTCCGTCACGGGAATTCACGTTTCTCGGTGTCAACACTTCACTTAAAATCGAAATGAATTTACCCATCACTTGGCAGACATGTTCATGGTCAGAATGACACCTTGTGGGCTTAGATCGGCCAATATTTAGATGTACAGGCCCACGGGACTGGGAGGTGAAAATTGGGGAAAAGGTTAATGGATATGTTAACACTTTATAATACAAACTTCCCGACATTTTTGTGTACATATCCCCATTTTAGCCTTTTTGAAACTTGCTGGTCAAAGACTACACCGGTCAAAGACGACATCCGGTCAAAGATGACACCCGGTCAAAGACGTTTCAACTGTTGCAGACTCATGAGACACAGCCTGAAAGGCTCCAAAGAAAGTTCAAGTTGCCGTCGCTCGCTTGGTGCAGGCCGCACCAGGTGGCGTACACAATTTGTTGCCTAGTTACACCTGTTGCCTAGTGACGTGCTCAGTGCGGGTGTCACAGTCCTCACACTTTGTTATTTTATTGTGTCTTTCTTTTTGTCATACTCACAGAGCTTGATTTCTAGTGTGGGAAATGAATAGATCTAGTCCTGCATTTAAGTCTATCAAGTGTGGCCGGATTTTGTGTGTCATGACGATAAATTATTTTCATCAGCATGATCGGCCCTGCGACGTCACAGACGCCCACGCAAAGCAGTGGTTTTTTTTTGTCCGTGCGGGGCCCTTTGCTTTGTTAGTCATAGTCCTATACCTAATGATGATGCCTACAACATTGTTCTTCAT
Source organism: Harmothoe impar (assembly GCA_947462335.1). NCBI lineage: Eukaryota > Metazoa > Annelida > Polychaeta > Phyllodocida > Polynoidae > Harmothoe > Harmothoe impar. The sequence goes on along the minus strand of OX381707.1, from coordinate 3,705,346 downwards.
CAGTTTACTCTTGTTGTCCATGGATATGGTCTCGTGCCAGCACCTGTCAAGACCCATGATATTATTTTCGTTGCCACAATCTGTCCTGGTGACGTCACCATGTCATGACGGCGCCCATGGGAAGCGGATGGGAAATATAAACATTAATAGGGTTTGCCGGCGCCACCTAAAGGCGGCGCCACCGGTCGCTTTGCTCCCGGGCAGCTGGCACGGCTGGCAAACCCGAAAAAATTAAAACTCTTACATCTAAATAGTCTTGTATCACAGTAAGCACCTTATCCCACATCTCCTCTGGGTCAGCTGTCTCTATCACACCATGCCAATCGTGCAATTGTAACCTAGTTTTAAAATTAAAGAAATCATATTTTCGATAAGACCTGGCCTGAATAGTCTTTCTGGCAATTTTTGTACGTTTACATTTTATATTCAAATAAATGGGGGAGTGGTAGGAAATGTGAAAGTCTATGGTGCCTGAGCTGGCGATGTTATGCATATTGGTATAGATGTGATCTTTAAGTGAGCCAGAGGTAAAGCATGTATTCCACCAACATCATTCGACCTAAATTTCGTCATCTGATAAAAGTCCCTAATGTTAAACTTATGGACGAATCTCGTCCGATCGACAGAATCACGGCCAATTCCGTCAGTGGAATACTGCCTTAAGACGTGTTGGAGCAGTTATCAATTGGGAAAGTCGATTTTCTGTACAGAAATCATCAGCTTTAGATTCCTCAATGTCTTTATCATTTAACAAATTTATGTCAAAACCACCCATTATTATTGTTTTCCTAATTTTAGATACCGGTACCAACATTTCCTTTAATTTGTCAAAGATGGCAGCCTTGCAGTAGATGGCTGTATCTCACGACCTTGGGACAACGTTTTTGTCTCTGATCGGGTGCCGTCTCTGACCGGGTGCCGTCTCTGACCGTCTGCCGTCTCTGACCAGGTGTCAAAAAAAGGTGTTTTAAAAGGAATTATACTCATATATAAGGATTTGGAAAAACGTTATGGCGGTTGTTATATAATCATAGTTATAATTATGATTAGCCTCCTGCTGCTAGTATTTTGACCTTATCAAGCCAAGCCGGTCAGAGACGGCACCCGGTCAGAGACGGCACCTGGTCAGAGACGGCACCCGGTCAGAGACAAAAACATTGTCCCAAGGTCGTGAGATACAGCCAGATGCTTGCAGTAAAAAACTACCCAATACCCATGTACAAAGTGTCCATAAACAACAGTTTGTCCACATCCTACTATCATAAAGTGTCCACAAATACATTTTGTCCACACTTAGCATCACAAAGTGCCCACAAAATACAGTTTGTCCATCACAAAGTGTCCACTAAGACAGTTTGTCTACAGCCTACCACAACAAAGTGTCTGCAAACTACCCAGTAAACAGAAAACGTTATACAACATTTTATAATGTTATATAACGTTTCTCTAAGGCTCCTTACTATGGGATAATGGCTATGCTAGATTTATGAACCAACTCTTAATTATTTTATCAAATAAAGATCTGACACTAAATATTCCTTATACAGCTATGTATACCCCTTTGAACATAGTGCTACCACCTTGCAGGACATATTAAAACCAACTGTTGGTGACTCCCTTCCTGTATTCCCAGACTCCGTTTGCCCCTTAAGAGAGTCCAATTGAGGTTGACACCCTTTTTAAACGGAGTCAGGAGAGATGTGCTTTTACTAAAGAGAGTCAGTAGGTTCTAACCCTCTTCTTAAGGGGATCCAGGTCAGCTAGACTTGCATCTGACTCCTAAATGACTCCCTTCACTTTCTCTGTGTATTGCTGGGTAAAGTCTGGGCATATATGCATATATCTACCCAGCAAATTAGTTCCAGATTGTTTCACCTTGTTTTACCCCTGGAACTGTGTGCTAATTTCGTGCATTTTGTGTGACATGTATACTATGTAACAGACTCACACACACTCAGACTGTGTTCCATGGAACAGATTCACACAGTTTTGACAGATTTGCAAAAAGCTTATTCACACGAAATAACTAAATATATAATGCCCTCGACCAAAATATGTAGACCTCTATTTTCAGTTTGTCATGGATTGCTAAAATATATGAAACATTGTGAGAATCATTAGAATCAGCTGTAATTGACATAGGTTGTTATCCCACACTATTGGTTCGTGTACTGCTAATTTGTGCAAATTCATTCAATCAGGTTCCTAGCATTTTAACATAGGGCTGATGAGTATTATGTACTTGGTCTATATTAACCATGAACATAAGAGTGCACACATACAGCAGAAGATGGCCAGGGCTTTATCTAAATATGATGACCAGTGGAAAGGTGTCTACCATCTGGACCGCTTAATTCTGCTCTAACTAGATTTATATGGCATGCATCTTTATATCTAATGGATCTTAATAGAAGGACAGGTGCATTGTCTGATTCATGATACATTGGACCCATGTTTAAATACTTATATCTAAAGATAATCATTTTCTTTAGTCAGGAAAGCGGGAACAATCAACTTTGATGACACCTGGTGTCACACAGTGCAGGTATTTGTGTGATGCAGTGTCACCTAGTTTCACTTCTGGCACACACTCACACATCTTCAAACATTACTATTATCACTTTGTTAGGTAGAAATAGTACAGGGTTTTGACACCAGGTGCCACCTTTGTTGTTCCTTGATATCTTCATGGATAAAGTGGAATCATTATCATTGTGTATAACCATGATACCATGTTTTCAATGTATCTAATACCTGGCCATTCACTTCTAATGCTTCCAAGTTTCATTAGATATTGAAACACATGCCTTGTGATTTGGATTAAAGTGGTAATTAGAGAGACAGACCATAGACACCTTTCCTCTGGTAATCCTTTTTGTATAAAGGTCTAACCTTCCACAACATATGAACATAGTTAATGGTTGGCATCAATTATACAAAACTGCATCGTGCCTATGCTACCATCGTAGCAGTCTTGGTTAATTAATCTGCACACTCAATAGTTCACAAACAGATTTCTGCCATGGTGCCCTATGCCAAGTTCTACTCAATATCAGGAGTATTACAAATATAACTCTCTACATTTCTTTTTCCAAAAGAATAAAAAAAGTGAAAAGATACGGTCAGAATAGTTTTTGTGCCAGGGTACATGATGCTGTGTGAGTATGTTTGAATATGTGTGAATATGTGTGAATGTGTGCCATTTCTTGTCCTATGGTGTCTAGTGTCATATTGTGTCAATCAGGAACATCAGTCACACAAGGTGCACGTTCCAGACACTAACTCAAACTAATTTGCTGGGTATTGATAACTATCTCCAGAACAGTGTAAGATGACATACATAACATGTGTTGCCCCTGTAGGTACATGAATAGTGTCTGTAGTCAAGTAGTCGAACACCTACCAGGTAGTACCCGGATGGGGAGGCCAGGGGGCGCTACGATCAGGATCGACCAGTATAAATAAGGCCACCCTTTCATAAGTCAGACAGATCTGACCAGGTCTCTACTGTTGTATGAACGTTGTGATCGATATATACTAGAACTGACTTCTCTATATAGGATATACCTTATACATGCCTGCAGATGGGTCAGAAGCGACCTGGCGACCTGGGCCGTTTTGAAGGCGACTTTCGACCTAAGGCAATAATATAAGTGACCTGGTGACTTTTGGACAAAATTAACAATAGGCCAAAGCGGCCGAAAAAGCGACTTTGTGACCTGGCCCCCTTGATTTCAGTGACTTTCCGACCTCAGGGGGGGGGGGGGGGACCCCTCCCTAGCTAGCAAGGATACCTTGGGCCAATGTCAGGAATGGTCGCGGGCAATATTTCAAAGTTGTGCCAACGTTTACCTGCCAAAGTTGGTACAACGTTGGCAAATGAATGTTGTACCCACGTTGGAAATATTCCCAGTGGTTTGCCAACGTCACATAATATATGTCATACCAACGTTGGTAAATCTATGTTGTACCAACATTGGTTATACTCCCTGTGTTCTGCCAACATTGGTTCAACATTAGATAATTCATGTCATACCAACATTGGCCCAACACTGTATTTTCAACCTCCACCAGGGGGCATTGAAGGTTGCATGAAGATAATTTTGCCCAGCAGATCCATTTTCCTTGGTCCTAATTAGTCATTAGTTGGGCCGCATGTGGGGAACACAGCTGTTGAAATCAAGGATATTGTGTCTTTTATCTATATTATTCGTCATTACTCCCTTTGTTCACAATATAACAAAATACTGGTTATATTGCTACAAGACACCCTTTTGTTGGTAATGACAGGTGTATAAGGTCCAAAGGGTGGGGTTGCCTTAGTATCACCTCTTTGCCTTTAAAGCTAAGATAAAGGTGACTGCAAAAACAGCAATGCACTGATATTCCTAGGCTCCCTATACGCCCAACCTCTCAGTCACTAGTGCCTAACCAAGTTAGTCATTTTTTGGCTCCCTATACAACCAACCTAGGTCAGTTATTATTGTCAGGTTGGTCAGTACTGACCAACCCACCTTAGTCTTTTTATTTCCAGGGGGAGCCACTGAATGGTCATGACAGGTGGCCCCAACTAGCGGTATACAGATACAACACACCAATGATGAACCTAGGTTAGCCACTACTGACTGACCCCTTGGTCATTTTTGAATATAACTTTGCCATTATGACTAACACACATATGACCAACCTCGGATAGTCTGTACTGACTAACCCTTTCAATCTATGGATTTTCAGTGTGGCTGTTTCTAAAGTGATGATTCTTAACAGCCATGTCTTAAGCAGAGTTAATAACGTTTAAGTGAACATTGATACTAAATGTTGATGAAAGTTGATTTAAGCTAGCTATATATATAAATAACATATTGACAAATGAACGTTGGGCCAATGTTGGAAAATACATGTTGGAACATCATTTGTTTGAGGCTCTAAATATGGTTGGCTAGGCGTTGGTACAACGTCATCAGACGTTGACACAACGTAAAAAACCTGACGTTGGGCCAACCTCCTGACGTTGTGCCAACGTCATTTCTTTGCGACATCATGGCAACGTTCTGATTGACGGACAAATGCTAGGCAACCTCTAGGCTAATATGGATGTATAGTTAACTTGTTCAGGCCAATAAAGACTCAGGAAATGAGCACTGATATAGATATTGAATCATCCCAATATCGGAAGTTGCCCAATGTAAGAAGTTCTTGATGAGAATAATTACTCCTAAGTTTCGCAACATTTCCGGAATCGCCCCATCCTGTTCATATACAGAAACGGAAGTTGTGCATTTTAGGAATATGCCTCAGTTTTTTTGTTGTTTTTTTATGAGGGGGGGGGGCAAACTGGCCTGCCTGTGTCTTGCTATTCGTCTCCCACGGGTGACCACGTTGTTGTGTAGGGGGGGGGGGGGGGGGGGTTCTTGCAATTGCACATCTTGCAATTGCATTCTAACTGGTATCTATGTAGGAATAAATGTTCTTGGGTCAATATCATTCACTTTGTATACATATATATATATATATATATATATATATATATATATATATATATACATATATATATATATATATATATATATATATATATATATATATATAGGTATGTTTAGTGGTATAGCAAACAATTGATATTTTGACTCGATATCTTAGATTCTATCTGGTGTACGTATATTTATGTAGGAATAAACATTCTTGCATCAAAGATAGGTATTTTGTGGGTCGGAGCAAGGGTCGTTCTCAGGGAGTCCACCATCCTCCTGCTGTTAAAGAATGAGCACTCTCTTATGGTCTTGGGAATGGGATCTGGACGTATTTAGGTATAAACCTATTACCGTATTCGACGTAATAAGCGTCCTCCCCCTAATAAGCGCCCCCCCCCCCTTTTTAGTAATATTTATAGGCTTGAACAGGTTCTCAAATGGAGACAATGAAACTCTTGAGTACTAAACCGCTATAAAAATAGTTTTATCTGTGCCCAGGGAGCTTATTACGTCGAATACGGTGGTGGTATAGAAAGTATTGACATTAAAATGTTGTGAGCAGGCAAGCAGAAAGGGTAGGCCTAAGCTATACCACACTCCCTATGTCCGCTAGGAATATGATGAACATGGTACTTTTTCAATCTATGGATTAAAGGGTGCAGAATAAGATAGGATACCGCTCCAATTTTGATTTAACTTTTTGGGCTCTCTCTTCTTAAAAAATAGAGCTGTCAACAACCTTACAACACCTATCCCCCTAATATCTGCTATGGGAATCTGGTGGTATGGTTTAATTTTTTGGTGTACCCAATGGTTGCCTAGCAACAGGCATATTTTGCTAACTATGCATAGCAACAGTACCAATTACTTTAGCAATTCCAGAGGATGTTAAACACAGTATATTGTATCTTGTATTGGATTGAAAGGTAGTTATCTCTTTAAATATACATCCATAATATATTATTAATCTAGAGGTTGCCTAGCAACAGGGATATTCTTTTAATTGTGCATAGTGTAGGGGTACTATATCATGTGTGTTAACTCTAGATTGAGTGTTTCCAAGTAAGGTCTGTTATCCGGCTCGGTCTCTGCACCTGAGTTAGCGCATACAGTTCTGTGCCTCTACATGGGTACCAGAACTTTTGACCATGTCGGCGTGTCGATTTTTAGCCAAAGGGGTGTGTCGCTGGGTCGATTTTTAGCTATACACATGTATAAGAAATTAGAGAAAAATCCCTGTGGGTCGATTTTTATCTCTTGTTTCCCTGTGTCCGTTGATCTTTAAAGGGGCCGTGTTGCCATGTCGCCCGTGTCGAATTTTACCAATGCAGAGGTACAATTCTGGGAGAGGATTCGGATCATGGGCGACCACTGAATATAAGCAGTGGTCTAAACATCAGGAGGGAGATTAAGTGTTCCACCCTGAGGTTTAGCTAAGTAGGTGCCCATGGCCTGCACCCTCAACTGGGTTTGTCTCTCGGTCCGACATCCCCCTCCTTCCCTCCACCATGTACCCATGACCAGGCTCATGGCAAAGCACCCCCCCCCCCCCCACACACACACATACTACTCACTGTAGGCACACAGAGCAAATAGGTGGCCATTGAGGTGTGACGGGCAAGGCTCAACAGCTTGGTCCAGGAGCTTTGCCTGTAACGGTAGAGGGGGAGGGGGATAATTGGGGAGGGGAGAGGTAGGGGGTAATAGACTTTCACCCAGGATGTACCGTAAATTCTCGCGTATAAGCCAAACTCGCGTATAAGCCGCACCCCTAACTTTGACAAATTATATAAGCCGCAGATGGGGTCTGAATTTTGCGATTTTGGTACTGTAGTATACTTATAAAAACTCTCATATAAGCCGCACCCTATATAGGCATGTTTGGTATCAAAAGAAAGCTGAGTCTGACTCGCGTACAAGCCGCGGCTTCTACGCGAGAATTTACGAAGTAGCTATATGAATTCTCAACAAAGGAAATTTCTATAGCTCATTGCTTTCGTGACACTGTCATCTGTAATTTGATACAAACCTATCTATCTATCTATCTATCTATCTATCTATCTATCTTTCTATCCATCTATTCATCCATCTATCTATCCATCTTTTTATCTATCTATCTATCTATCTACCTATCAATATGTACTGTGAAACAAGTATATTATTTGGAGTTGCCTACTGGTTGGAAACAGAGGTGTGGACGCCCCCTCCCCTCCCCGATTACTCGCTTCAAAGAGCAAATAACACTAAGAGGGTCCACTCAGGGCTGTGTCTCACAACCTTGGGCCAATGTTTTTGTCTCTGATCGGGTGCCGTCTCTGACCAGGTGCCGTCTCTGACCGGGTGCCGTCTCTGACCAGACATCACTTTGGGAGTTTAGTTACCTTCTACCAACAGCAGGAGGCTAATTATAATTACATAACAACTGCCGTAACGTTTTTACAAATCCTTATATAATGTGAGTATAGGTTAACAATTAAAAAACACCCACAAGGTCAGAGACGGCACCTGGTCAGAGACGGCATCCGGTCAGAGACGGCACCCGGTCAGAGACAAAATCATTGGCCCAAGGTCGTGAGACACAGCCTCAGGTGTTCTCCCATAGGCTAGCATTGTCCCTCAGCAATCGGAACACCTTAAATACCAAGGTGCTTAGAAATCTAAATATTTGTCGACAGCTCAGGGAGGGCCAAAATAATTACTTTCATGATTACGAAAACCAGCGTGCCTGTACCCTCAGGCTAGCCCCTGCAACGAATCAGCTTCAGCAGCTGAAGCTGGTGCTGTGCAGGAGTCTACCCCAAGGTTCAGGCACGCTGGTTCTTGTAATCACAAAAGTAATTATTTTGAACTCACCTTAATACTGTATTTCGCGCTGTGCATATTTTTGCGTATTTAAAAAAAATTTAAGAGCGGAAATTTATCCAAAATAGCTATAGAACAGCAATATTTCAATATCAGGGAATTCAAATCCCAGCGAAATTGTACTTTATAGCAAATCCGCGCAAATTTATACCAGCGAAAATATACATGTACGTTTACAGTATACGTGTACATGGTGAACTCGCAAGGAAAAGGTATGGCAATGAACTCAGATATTGGCTGAGTATAACGATCTGCATGGTCTCCTGGCTTAGGCCACTCAAAAAAATAAATGGTTTCTCATCACCGTGCGCATCATAAAAATCAGGTTTTGGGAAAAACTTTCAAATTTTTTTTGCCAAATTTTGATGAAGAACCTCATCAAAATGGACGAAATTGGTCATATTTGGTATCAAATTAAAGTTAATAATACCAGCAATGCAGTGGTATAGAAATGACTTACATTTTCCACATTTTAAATATCAATTAATTCTTAACCAATTAAATGTGAACTTTGGCCAAAGAAACCTGTAAATAAACCTATACATTTTGGCCTGCAAGTAAAAAAAAGAAAAAAAAAAGCCTCCCTCGTCAGTCTCCCTCGTGAGAAACCACTTTTTTTTTTTGAGTGGCCTCATTGATGTTTTCACTATAAACATTTCAATCCACTATAATCATGTTATATATAAGTAACTGCCTACCTGGTTGTAGAATAGCGTGCTTAGGGACAGCTGAGAGAGGACCTGGGTCGCTGTTGGAGATGTTTGAAGTCTGTGCACGTTGGAGGTGCGCGGTCACTCTGGTGGGAGCTGAAGGTACTGCCGATGCCTGCTCTGGTGCTTGTCTGGTGATGTGCCGATGATCAAGTTGAGTTTACTGCGATGTACCTTGGTCTTTATACCATACATGTTTACGAGTTGTGCAATCACTGTGACGGGGCATGGGTGGCCAGGATCCATGAGAGTGTAGCGTATATTACATCTCTATTCAATGAGTTTCTGAAAGAGGTGAATGGACTGAGGCCACTCAGGCATCTAATATGACCATGAACTATATGCATAGGATAATGTGTGTGTCTGTCTGTGTGTGTGTTGGGGGGGGGGGGTGATATACATGAGGAGGTTGATAGACTGAGTCCACTCAGGCATCTAATATGAACATGAACCATGCACAGAACAGTGTGTGTGAGGGGGGGGGTCGGCTTCAAACGAGCATATTCTGTGCCAAACATGCCCTTTTATGCCATGTTATACGTTCATAATACCTATTGTGATGCACATTCTTTTGGTGCGATACCTACATGGACAACACCGATACGGTGTCCCGACCAGGTCCGATCCCTGGCCCCGCTAACGTCCGATCCCTGGCCATACTAACCTCTGGACACAGGTCATACTAACGTCCAAGTATAGCCTTGGGTGCAGCATGGGTGCAGCATGGGTGCAGCATGGGTGCAGCGTGGGTGCAGCGTGGGTGCAGTGTGGGTGCAGTGTGGGTGCAGCGTGGGTGCAGCGTTGATTGGGAATGGGTGTAGTATGGGTGCAGCGTGGGTGCAGCATGGATTGGGAATGGGTGTAGTAAGGGTGCAGCGTGGGTGCAGCGTGGGTGCAGCGTGGGTGCAGCATGGGTGCAGCATGGGTGCAGCGTGGGTGCAGCGTGGGTGCAGCATGGGTGCAGCGTGGGTGCAGCGTGGGTGCAGCGTGGGTGCAGTGTGGGTGTAGTATGGGTGCAGCTTGGGTGCAGCGTGGGTTGGGAATGGGTGTAGTATGGGTGCAGCATGGGTGCAGCATGGATTGGGAATGGGTGCAGTGTGGGTGCAGCGTGTGTGCAGTGTGGGTGCAGTGTGGGTGCAGCATGGGTGCAGCATGGATTGGGAATGGGTGCAGCATGGGTGCAGCGTGGGTGCAGCGTGGGTGCAGCGTGGGTGCAGCGTGGGTGCAGAGTGGGTGCAGCATGGGTGCAGCGATGGTGCAACATGGGTGCAGCATGGGTGCAGCATGGGTGCAGCGTGGGTGCAGCGTGGATGCAGCGTGGGTGCAGCGTGGATTGGGAATGGGTGTAGTATGGGTGCAGCGTTGTTGCAGTGTTGTTGCAGTGTGAGTGCAGCATGGATGCAGCGTGGGTGCAGCATGGGTGCAGCGTGGATGCAGCATGGGTGCAGCGTGAATGCAGCGTGGGTGCAGCATGGGTGCAGCGTGGGTGCAGCGTGGGTGCAGCGATGGTGCAGCGTGGGTGCAGCGTGGGTGAAGCGTGGGTGCAGCGTGGGTGCAGCGTGGGTGCAGCGTGGGTGCAGCGTGGGTGCAGCATGGGTGCAGCATGGGTGCAGCGTGGGTGCAACATGGGTGCAGCGTGGATTAGGAATGGGTGTAGTATGGGTGCAGCGTGGGTGCAGCGTGGGTGCAGCTTGGGTGCAGGGCGGATTGGGAATGGGTGTAGTATGGGTGCAGCATGGGTGCAGCATTAGGGCAGCATGGGTGCAGCATGGATTGGGAATGGGTGCAGTGTGGGTGCAGCGTGGGTGCAGCATGGATTGGGAATGGGTGCAGTGTGGGTGCAGTGTGGGTGCAGCATGGGTTCAGTGTGGGTGCAGTGTGGGTGCAGCCCGGGTGTAGTAGGGGTGTAGTAAGGGTGCAGCGTGGGTGCAGCGTGGGTGCAGCGTGGGTGCAGCGTGGGTGCAGCGTTGGTGCAGCGTGGGTGCAGCATGGTTGCAGCGAAGGGTGCAGCGAGGGTGGTCTTTATACCATACATGTTTACGAGAGCATGGGTGGCCAGGATCCAGGAGAGTGTAGTGTATATTACATCTCTATTCAGTTTCTGAAGGGGGTGAATGGACTGAGTCCACTCAGGCATATAATATGACCATGAACTATATTCTCAGGATAGTGTGTGTGTGTGTCTGTCTGTCTGTGTGTGTGTGGGGGGGGTGATATAAATGCTTTGGCATCGTATCTATAGCTTCTTACTGGCGTTTGTTCAAAATATTCCTGTGGACCAGGCCCCGGGGAACCAGGTGCACGTTAAACACAGTCCAGGTAACATCACACCATGACAATGGGAGCTGGCAACTAACTCGTGTACGCCTAGAGAAAATTGCACCATTTTCCTGATGTTACTACAGTAATACTTTTGCACTTTGTAAGCTTATCCATAACCAATCTGTTATATTGTGAACAAAATACCCAGTAACTGTACACTTTTATAAGGTCAGTATTAGATTCACATTTTCTGTCAGTTTCAAAATGGTAAAATGCACACGATTAAACTTTCTTTCTGACCAACAGTGGGATAAGGGTGGTTTTGGTGGGCGAAGGAGGATGAAACTGTTTCAACATAATTATGCTATAAACCATATTTTGAGTCCAGACAGGCGTTTAGTTTGAGTCTGAGTTGAGTTTGAGTTTGGATTGTTTTTATTATAGACTTCGATTTACATCATTTCAATGTGTAATATTGGGCCAATATGAACCCCCTAAAGATAAATGAAAGTATGGGTTACAGTAAATGTATGTCAATAAATGTTTTACAACAATCATCAATGGGTCAAATAAACCTCCAGTTTGTGTAGCTATAAATGTGGAATTGAATCACAAAACCCCAACCTAGGAATAGTCAGTCTCAGCCGCACCGACTCTATCAATAGTAGAGTCTGAGGGTGCTACTTTACACCGCTGTGGGCACATGACTGCGCTATTACGTAACACTGTGCACAGTGCAGGGTGAGAGCTGACCAAAATAGTACAATGCCCATGTGTGATTTCGGAATTGGCCTGTTACTGTGAACAATAAATTATGCCTTAATCTCTATCCCCATAGTAATGTGTAGTCAGTTGGTGGCATCATGGTTTCCCCGGGATCCTGAGGATCCGCTGGTTGCTGGTGACCTGACCAAACAGTGGTTAGGTATGAGCCTGTCCAGACACTCTACTGAGCGTGCTGCCGTTAGAGTTGACTGGGTTTGAGACTGAGGAATGGTGTGTGTACTCACCTGGGCGGAAAGGTCAGGTGTGTTACCCACCTGGGGCAGGCAGGCACCAGTAAGCCCTATACTGATTGGTCACTCACCTGTGACTGCATTTGACCATAGGTGCCTGCAGCCGCTAGAGATCGGACGGATATACGAACATCACAGAACTTTTTCTTTTACTTTGCCGGTGTTATTACGCCCTGTACTGCTACACAGGCCTGGTAATAAATATATTACACCAAACCAAATTGCACATCTTGACTCATCATTGTAGTACGTATGTAATATTTATCTTTGAATAAATCCCATATACTAAAAAAGGAGAAACTGTGTCCTTCAAAAATAGATACTTTGTGGTCATATGCTCATGAGAAGCGGTTCCCGTGGTAGTGTGTGTCACTAGTTTCAATATACATGTTTCAAATCATGCCAAATATGATAGTTAGTAAACATGAATTTTAACATCGTACATATGCAGGTGTAGTATATACCTACCATAGTGTAGTTTATAAGTGCTCCTGCTTCGCCTCGTGAAATAACCCTCAATGAGGAACTCTACAAGTGCTCCTTTGTGTTTATTTCATGTCGTTATTAACAATTTTTTTGAAAATTCCATTTAATTGCCCTGAAAAAGCTACTGTATAGTGGTTAAATCAATAATTTTGATGATTTGACAGGCAGTGAAATATGGGCAAGGGTTATTTCACGGGGGGTGTTAAATACGGCCTCCCTTGGTTAAGTCAATGGGAGTGCCGTATTCACTATTGTAGAGTTCGTCTGTTTTAGTAATTAGGATTCGAAATAAAAGACACGAACCGCTGACTTCTTGGTGAGATGCAAAGAATAGGATATGTTTTATTAGTGCTTCAACCTGTACAAAGAGGCTAAACGTTCGTTCCTAGCATTCGCTTTTAGTCTTTCAATATAATTCGGTATCGTTCAATGAGTAATCGTTCGGGGCATGAGACCTGAAGAGGTCTGCCTGAACCGGGGGAAGGGGAGCAGCTTTTATACTAACTGTTGACACTCGTAGCGACCCCTGGTTCAGGCCAGACATACTACTGAGTAGGCGTCCGATTCATAACATAAGTATTTGTGCCCCTACACTACCCCCCCTAGACAAAACATAACGCTTTTACAAATATATACACAACTCATCAACAGAGTAATCCTAGCGTAATGTATTATGTCTAATAACATTTTAGGATAAAAATTTCTTGTAAACTTTTTAGACATGAATATTATCATATATATATGAACACTATGGTGTAACATGATTTCGAATGGCTTGACACATTTCGAACAAACGGTATGACACACATAATACTACAGTTTATGAACACACATCACTATACCCGTAGCATGTAATAAAACCTTTTTGTAATGTTTATAACGTTCTCCTATCTCACTTAGACAAAAAAACTGAAGAGCCCGTCTGCTGTCCTGATTATAAATCGAAATCAGGCACGCTATTCTCTCAAAGAACGCGGGTATGTGGTGCTCTCCTCTTCACTTTGTTCCTTCTGTCATTCAGACTACAGACGATCACATTTAACAAAAATGAGCTCTCCGCTTCTAAATATATGGTGCGATCCCTTGGATTCCTGATAAACTATCAGGCACATTCGAGATGAATGGGTGTTTCGGCGCTCTCCTCTTCACAACCGCTGATCGACATTTTATACATGTTATTCACCATACATTTCGTACATTCGATATCCAAGATATACGTTCGTTTCTATTAAGTCATGCTTACACAAAGATTTTCATAACGAACTCATTCAAAATAGCCTTTCGCAATTCATTCCCCCTCGGCGTTATCTTTCAGTAACTGTATTGCCGACTCTTGAGTTCCATCCCGGTTGTCTAGAAACACGCCAAATACTTGCTGAAACTTGATGTCATGGCCTCGTTCTTATCCTGACTCTCCTGCAACCTCTTCTTGCTTAATGCTGTTTGAGAGGCAGCAGTTTTCAGGTCATTCTTTACCTTCGCGGTTTCGCTCGCTAGATAAGCCGCATTCTTACTCTCAATTTGTTCAATTTTCACAATGTAACTGGCAAACAGGTTCACAACCCCTTGGTTGTAGCAAACCGCCAGCTCCCGTTGCGCCTCCTGGAAGGTATCAACTGCCCCTTGGACAGTATCAAACGCTTTGTGGTCCGTCGATTCGAAATAGAATTCGACGGGTTTCGGAGTCATTTGTAAACGATTATCCGGAACCTGGGTCATTTTAGGTTCCGGTCGTTTCTTTCCTAATACTGGGTAATCGTCAGAAAACGAATCATGTTGAACTGACTTGCGTTTAGCCTTCACGAGCGCCACCCCCCACTCAACTTCCCATTTCGTGCATCTTGCACAAAATAGAAAGCATCTGTCCTGCCGTTGATGTTCTTGAAGTCCCTGATCGTCAACGTATTGAATTCGACCAGTACCTTCTTGTACAATCCCATGATTCTTTCTTTGGCTGCTGCCATGCCAGGACTATGACAGTACTTATAGTGCCTTATCATAGTCCCTCGTCTCGGGGTAACGCAACCATCACAGGTCGCGCTATCCCTCTGCCCCTCTCGGTTCGCACACTCATATACCACTGTGTGATGCATGTGGCGCTCACACAAGTGTCTCAGGAATCTCTTATCCGACGAATAGGTTTTATCCATTCCATAGTCCTCCAGACATATGGTAAACGGACAGTACCTATTCTTTCTTGCCGATACCAGCTCTGCAACTCCCACAACAGTTTCAATCTCTGGTCCCTGTTGTAGTATGTGTCGGGGAACTTCTTTATTTGCGCAAACCATTGCTCGTAATGTGACGAGGGGAGTGGATCTGCGTCAGTGTCACGCAACCAATCTTCGTCATCACTTTCACCGTTCTTATTTAACGGATGCGGGCAGCCGTACCTTATCTTCCCCTTCTCGCATTCCTCAAAGCTACCGGGAATAAAAAATTTAAAGTCCGCGGCAGCTTTCTTCCATATCTCCTTCTCTCTCTCACTCCCCTTCGGCGACTGCCCTTCCTTTTCCTCACCTTCTTCTACCTCTTCCTCCTCCTCTCCCTCCATATTCGCATCATCTTTCTCTTCGGTTTTGGGCCGTTCAGGTTCGTCTTTCTCCTCAGTTTCGGACTCCTCTATAGCCTCTTCCCCCTCGGTATCACTCCTCCTAACCAAATTGTGTTTCTTCGACTTGTCAATCACACTGCCCACCTTAGTGGCAGCAGCAGCCTGTACAGCGGCCAGATTACCCCCATACGAAGTCTCAGTCACCTTCTCAATCACCTTACTCGGGACCATCATTTTGATATCTTTCTTCGTTTCTCGATGGTGTCTTTTCTCTCTTGATGATAGAACCGTCTGGAATGCAGCCTGATCACTGTCAGTGTTGCTTCCAGTCGAGACCTTCGATCTAGACTTTCCCTTCACCTTTGACTTAGTGCATTTAGTATCACTGTCCGTGTCACTTTCTGTTGGAGCTCCCTTCTTACCCTTCAGTTTCTTCCCTGTTTTCTTCTTTCAAATGCTTGCCAACCGCTCCTTCTGTTGAGCAGCAGTCTGTTCCGCATGCATCTCTGGCACGTATACCTTCGTAGCATACGTTCCTTCTCGGATCAATTCAGAAATGACGTCATTCATCATTTCACGCGGATCCTCACATTTGCTCATTCCGTGAATTCCTCTTTAGGGTATACAGGCGAGGAACTCAGGTACGGCTTGCCAACTCCTCCCAATCCTCACTGCAGCTGGGCATTCGAACCTTTTCGGGTTTGCGAAAGAGCACATCTGCAGCGATGTCCGACCCCGTATAACCCATTCCTTCGTTATTGTCCATTGGTGGCTCCAGGGTGGGCAGCCTTTTCTGTCCGTACGCCACTTCACAGTCGAACATGGCTCGTCTCAGTCCTTGATGCACTTGTAATCCAGCCTCCGTGTCTTTGTAGAACAATAACCAGTTCGACGGCAGGCTGGAATAATCTTTCCGAGATAAAAATTCTCGTATACAGTCTCGAACTTCCGGACGCATGCGCCTTGCGGCTGCATCAGGCTTTCTGACTTTCAATAATCGAGCATAAATATGGACTTCTCGTCCATCATACCGCGAGACAAACCCGTCCATATTAGGTTCGTCCAGCATTGTCACCACCCGCACAGGTCTTTCGTCAATGTCCATTTTTTATATCACCTCCTTCATCTCCTTCCAATACTTCCTCCTCCCTGCCAGTCACTGGAGACAGCACTTCCGGACTGTCCGCAAACAATGCGGCCAACTCATTTCGAGTGTCCCCTTCGGTGAGAGAGCCGGACGCCATAGCCATCAGGACTCCCCTACCTTTCCACTGCGCTACTCGAGCCACAAATATATATTTTTATGATCACCGGGACGGCGACACCCCCGCGGGCGCCCAGGCTAACCACTAACCTTACAACTTCACTTATTTTTCCTTTATCTTTCCCAGTCACCGTCATACGCCCGACCGTGTCAGGTCAAGCGAAAACAAATATGGCGGCTTGCTGACTCGCATCAACCTATGCGCATGCGTGCGTTTCCCGCGAGATCCCGCGCCCTTCGCGTGATTTCTACTTTTCCGCGCTCGATAAAAATAGACCTTCCCGCGCGTCTGACATTACGATCAGTTGATTATAGTAGTGGTACAGACTTGTTCCTATCAAACTCTTCACGAGTATTTCATTGATTATATACGGACAGCAGCTACTAGTCCGCCGGATTAACCGTCCATCACCCCCTGGTACATTCTACAGGTAAGTCCCTCTACCCCCTCCTTGCCGTAATCGTTCCTATATATATTGGACTGATTATCCGCGCCAGATAATTGGACAACAATTAACGGATTACATCGTTGTGTTTCAGGTTAGGTAACTGCACCCCTCAACCTCAGTCGTGGGCCACAACGAACCCCTACAGGATCCTTTTTGCACCCGACACTCAGAGCTGGTTTGACCTGTCCTTTCCCAGCCACAGTCGGAACAGTCCTACCCTTGGTATCTACACCTGCCGAGACTTTCTTATTTTGCTCTGGTCTTTTTGAACCTTTAACTTTACGCATCGTTACCTTCTTCCCCGTTCTTGGCCTACCATGCCCCCTCTTCTCCACAATCTTATCCAACTCCCTTTTCACCTCTTTTTTCCCCTCGTCCCCCATTTCAAACATCACCGTGGAGTACTCCCTTCCTTTGCAAGGTTTCAGCCGGGCCACATTAGACTTCTGATTCCTTCCGAACGTGTCCCTCATCAGTACTGTCTCGTCACTGATTCGTTGGGTAATTCTCCACGGACAATCCCAGTTATCCTTTAGTTTAATACCCACCAAAGGTTCGTGGTATCTTGCTACTAAGTCCCCTATTGCGAACCGCTTCAGGTTAGTATCATAACCCACTTTCTGCCATCTTGCTGATTTTCCTAATTCATGCCTGACCGATTCATATGCCTTCTTAAATCGTTCCTTCAATGTTCCTACAAACATAATCTGGCACGGGGCGTCCGGATTCATTCCTACCACCCCCAACACTAAATCCGCGGGCATTATCAGGTCTTATCCGAACACTAACAAGTTAGGTGAACAATTTGTACTCGCATGCACCGTACTATTATACGCATAACACACGAAGTCGCATTGTTCATCCCAATCATCCATTTCTTGCTTCACCAAGCCTTTCAGTACCTGGATCAGAGTTAGATTGAATCTTTCAACCTGGCCATCGCTCTGTGGCCTATGCGGGTTGGTTCTGGTCTTACAAATGGCCAACTGGTGGCACATTTCCTGCCAAAGATTCAATTCGAATTCTCTACCCTGATCACTATGTAGCATCAAGGGTACTCCCAAATACAGTATCCACCCTTTCACCAATGCTCTAACAGCCTTATGATCCTTCATAGGGAAAACTCGTATACTTCGTATAATAATCGGTTACCACCATCATACAAGTGTTCCCCTCTGGGGTTGTTACAAATCCTGTGATTATATCAACCGCCACTCTAGCGAACCGAACCCCGAACAATTCCTGAGTTAGAGGCATTTTACCCAAACTCAGCCCAGGTTTACTGGTGCAACATTTCGGACAGGTTTTGATCCATCTCATTAGATCTGTACTCATAACCGGCCAATAATACTTTCTAGCCAACCGTTCCAGGGACCGTTTCTTCCCGAAATGACCACTAGTTTGGTGCCCATGGCAAAAGAACATTATGTCCCTTCCCATGGCGGTATCTCCGGTGATAACGCTAGTCGAGCCAGGATCCTTCCTTCCCGTAGCAATGTCTTTATTCGGATGCAATTCTGATCTTTCTCCTGGAAAACTTTATGGAATCCGTCCCCCATTCCAACACCGGAGGCTCCATATCCCTAAAAGGTTTCCTTATCCCAGCCAATATAGCATTATGTTTCCCGCAATCATCACATCCAACATTCTGACATTTCCTCACAGGGATACGGGATAGGGCATCTGCGTTCACATGCTTGACCCCCTTTCTATGTTCGATTTGACTGTGCACCAACCCGAACTCTGATAGGTGGGCTAACCACCGACCTATCATTCCTTCCGCATCTTTGAAGTTCAGCAACCACCTCAACGAGGAATGATCGTGAAATCCGATCCCCATAGGAAGTGGCTGAACTTCTTGGTATACACCACCACAGCCAGTAGTTCTCTCTTAGTCTTACAATAATTCCTCTGCGCCCTGCTCATCGTGTTGCTCGCAAAGGCTATAGGAACCTCCCGGTCACCTTGGACCTGTGACAGAGCTGCCCCTATGCTTTCCTTACTGGGATCCGTATCTAACATGAAGTGTCCGTCCGCAGTGGGGTATTGTAGAACCTGCGTTTCTACGAACAACCGCTTCACCTCCCTCAAGGCCTCACTCTGTTCCTTCCCCCAGGGGAATCTTTCCTTTCGTCTCCCCGGGGTCCAGTGTGACAGACACTGTATCGGATAGCTCAATCTAGAATAACCCGGTAGGAAATCCCTATAATAAGAACAGAACCCCAGAAAGGACCTGACTTCTTTCGGATTCGTTGGGGTGCTCCAATCAGTTACCGTTTTAAGTTTTTCGGGATCGGCCTTTACTTTATCGATGGAGATTTTCCGTCCGAGGTAGTTAATACTTTTCTGGAACATATTAAATTTCTTAGGTTTCAGTTTCAAACCATTCGAGATTATCCGCTGTAACACCAACTTCACATTACCCAAACATTCATCAAAACTCTTCCCAAATATTATTACGTCATCTAGGTAAACCAGACACTTCTTCCATAATAAATCACTCAATAAGGTCTCCATCATCGCTTCGAATGTCGCCGGAGCATTGCATAATCCAAACGGCATCACGTTGTACTGATATAGCCCAACGTGGCTCGAGAACGCGGTTTTCTCCTTATCCTCCTCTTTCATTCCTACTTGCCAATAGCCGGACTGCAAATCAATCGTACAAAACCATTCATTTCCTCCAAGGGAGTCTATGGTTTCGTCTATCCGGGGGAGTGGATACAAATTCTTTTTAGTCAAACCATTCAGCTTTCGGTAATCAATGCAAAATCTTGTGCTGCCATCCTTTTTCGTGACCATACACACCGGGCTACTCCAAGGACTGGTACTGGGAGTTATCACTCCCTCCACCAAAATCTTCGAAATCTCTTCCTCTGCTACTACTTTCTTTGCGAGGGGTAACCAGCGATAAGGTATCTTTGACAGGGATGGCTCCCTCTGTATTAATGGAATGTAAGACTCTATTCGTCCGTCCCAGCGGTTCACCGGCCCGGGCGAAAGCTTTCCCACACTCCGTCAACATCTTTCTTAGAGCCATTCTCTGGTCCTCCATTTCCACTCCCGCCTGTTCTATTAACTTTTCCACTCCTTCGTCCACCTCACAATCTGTCTTCAAATCGGATACCCTTTCCAGACTACTGGTGACCGCCTCCGCGGATATCACATCCCCTATGACAGTGCCTTTCGGTAGGTAAACCGTTTTCGAACCCGGATTCCTGATGGGGGCCACACCCCAGGCAATATTCCCTATGAGTGTGTCCGCCGTTTCCAACCCCCTTCTTTCCAATTCAGCCACATTCGGTTCAAATACTCAGGGATCACCTCTTCTCATCCTACTTGAGGCGATCAGCACATCACATGCCATACCCGGAGGCATTTTTACCGTTTGTACCACACTTGCTACTCCACTTATCTCCCGCGCCAAACACTGTACTTTAGCTCTGTAGGGATTGGCCAGTTTTGATTCGCCTGTGACAGGATCTAATTTCGCCCCGTATAGCGACGCGAAATCCATCCCAATGATCCCATCATCCTCTATCCCAGCTACGGTTGGGGAAATGATATATTCCCTTCCGCCAACCAGAATGATCATACAAGTTCTACCAAAAGTCTGTATCCTGCTTCCGTCTGCCGCACATGCATTTACCCTCGTTGTGAGGTCATCATTCACGCCCGACACTAAGTCGAAGAACCTTTTTGACATAGCGGAGTGGCTAGCTCCGGTATCTAATAAGAATTCTCCCATCCTTCTGTTCACAGACACGGACACATACCATTTCTTTCCTCCCATCATCGAGGGATTACTTGCGAATTTCTTGACGTTGTCCGAAATATCAAAATCAAACCCGAACCCTTCTAAGTATTCCAGGCATGGATGACCCTGGGGAAGGCGGATTCCACCCATCCGGGATAGCTCCTCTATCCAACCTTCCTCTCTATTGGTGACCAGTTTCCTTCTTTGCTCTCCCTGGCCAGGGGTAAACACTAACGCTGGCCCGGGAGCCAATGGCCCGTAATTTTGGGTCCGGGCCCGTAGTTTTCTTCAGAATTACCTTCTCATGGGCCCGGGTGGCCCACAGGGAATTTTGCAAGATGTTTGAAGGGGAATATACCAAGTAGGTATAGGCATGTAATATGTTGTTTGAAAGAGAAAAATGAGAGCAAATGAGCCAATTTGATCTGATCTTAACCTAGATAAAGCAGGAAAATATATGATTTTCCCTTTGAAAAAGGGTAAAATTTGTTCCCGGGCCCACACCTGCAATTGCGGGCCCATAGATTTCTGAAGCTGCGGGCCCAGGTGGCCCACAGCTGAAAAAGTTAGTGTCTACCCCTGCCTGGCAATTGTCTCACCAACACCCCTAGCCCCACACGCTTCCGGCTCTATAGCATTACTCGTGCTGCTAGGCGGATATACCTTGGAGTCCTCAGTCAGTTTAGTATGGACAATACTATGGCTCACTTCAGTAGGGGTTACCTGTTCGCCTACACGGATAACCCCTTCTAGTTTCCCGGTTCTTCGTTATTTCTTTCTCTCCAGACAGGCTTTTTGGCGGTACATTCCGCTGCGAAATGTCCCATTTCCTGGCAACGGAAGCATTTTACTGTAGCCCGATCAATTTTCGGCTTTCGTTTCAACTCCAAAAGTCCCTTCATTTCATTCATCTTAACCATCAAACGTTTTTCGCTTTCCGAGGGCTCCCCTGGTGCCGCTGCTGATTTGACAGGCCCCGGGTTGGCTTCCTCTTTCTCGGACGGTTTGTTGGTGTTCTTTTTCCACCACTTTTTCTTATCCTTCCTGTCCTCGTTCAAGGCGGCTCTCAGTTCCCGACTCCCCCTCTTTAACGGAAGCCTGCACCCCTGCCACCCGACGGTTGGGCACGAACCCGGCTAGCAGCCGTCTTTTCTTTTCATGTTGGTCAATAGCTAGGAAGAAGTCAACCATAGACGAACCTCTCCCCCATTCTTTCTGTACCAATTCGGCGTGCAACGGATCTCTCAATCCCTTTATAAAATGTGTAAACAGTTCATCCAAGAAGTATTCATCATCTCTTCGCCATAATGGTCGGGCCTTTTGTAACAGCCTCTGTAATTCTAACCCAAAGACTTTGGGAGACTCCTTCGGTTTCTGGGTTCGTGTCTGAAACTCCGACCAAGGATCTTTCTCAGACAACATCCCGAATATATGAGTAGCCGGGGACACCAACTGATCGTAGTCCCCGGATTCCCCATAGGTCAGTCTCCAATCGTCCACCGCGATCTGCCCAGGTCCTTCACTCAACCACTTAATCAACGGGCCCAAAGACGCCTCCTTGTCCCATCTATGATATCGGTTGCCATCACAAAAGTCCTGGTAGCTTTCCTTCCAATTCTCCCCTGTAAACTTCCGAGGGGTTCGGATGGGTTTTCGGGCACTATTTTGATTCCAGACCAATCGGTCAGACTGTCTTCGACTCCATTCCATAATTTCCGAAGCATTCTCCACGGTTCGGCTACAACAATTGATACCCATCCCCTGGATGCAAGGATCCGCATTAACGATCACGGCCATTCCAGGCCCCATCGATGCTCTCTTTGCTAATTTTTAAGGGGCTGGGACAGGTCCGGGTGCCATCCCTCCAGCAGAGAGGGGGCTGCTGGTTTCATTCGAACTCCCCGCAACAGGGCGGGTACCTCCCATTCCTCCCCGGGTTGGCGGCGATGCCTTGTACTGGTACGTAATATTGTAAATCGGGGGCCGGGGAACACTATATAATGGACCAGACAGGGTGTCGTTCACGAAAGGGTGTAGAGACCTGTAACTATGGTTCATTCGTTTGGGAGGTGGATGGTCTTCCTGACCTGAAATTTCTTTCGACTCCGTTCCCCCGTATGTCACCTTTTGATCCCCTTCTTGGAACAAGTCTTCCCTCCGGTTCCTTTCGTACTTTCCCCCACACACATTCCCCCGTGCTCCATCGTTCCCAGTGGGATCACTCTGCTTGAGAATCGGCTTCGGAGTGGAAGCGAGGTGAGCGTTTCCCTCCAGGCTCGCTTCTTTCTCCATCTCCTGGCTCTCGCGAATCAGGTTGCCTTTTTTCTCCTCCATATGGAGCTGGTATGCTAGGTAGGAGTCATTCATTTCCTCCTTCATCTTACTTAAGTTTTCCAATTCTGTACAAATGTCCTGCCGGGCCGCCGTCAGGGCCTTCATTTCGAGTTTGAAATGCTCCCTTAAGTCGCGACTGGACTGTTCCTCTTTAGTCCACTTTAATTTGTTTGATCTTGTCGGACTGTTGACTAATCTCGATCTCATAGGTGTCCCTTAGATCTCGGGATTTTCGGGTCTCCTCCTTGTTTTTCCTTATTTTGGACTGTTCCAGATCGAGTTGTCTTTGGGCATTCCCTAATTCTTTCTTTATATTGGCCAGCTGCGCGGACTCTTGCGCCAACTGTTTGTTGATATAGTTGCGATCGGTGCTAAGTCGGTCTCGATCGTCCCAAATCTGTTCGAGAATTCGGGCATTTGCCTCAGTGGCCTGGTCCCATTCCCCGGTGAGTCGGATTAGATCCTCATTCATGGCCACATACTGGTTCCGCATTTCATCTTCTTCCGCTTTTAGTCTTTCGCGATACGCATCGTAGTCCGGAATTTGTTTGCCCTTTCTGGACAGATCCTTCTCTAGCCATTCGTGGGTCTGTTCTACCGGAGCCACTTCCCTCCATGGATTCCCTCCAAATGGATTCCCGTGGACATCTTCTTTCGGGAGAGGGTGTTCCCTCGGGGTTCGATAGCTCAGACTTCGTCGCCCCTTCTCTCGTTTGTCGGGAGTATGGAGTCTCGCGGCCTGATCCCACACCCTATTGATGTGTGCCAGACTGAAATCCAATTCTCCCTCCTCTAGGGAGTCTTTTGTTCTCTCCTGTTCCCCCCCATTCTCGGATCGAGCCTCTCCCAGGGTCGATCCGCTATCAGTCAACAAGAAAAATCCTGGTCACTGCACCAGTGTAGAGTTCGTCTGTTTTAGTAATTAGGATTCGAAATAAGATACACGAACCGCTGACTTCTTGGTGAGATGCGAAGAATAGGATATGTTTTATTAGTGCTTCAACCTGTACAAAGAGGCTAAATGCTAGTATAGTCTTTTCAGTCTTAATTCGGTATCGTTCAATGAGTAATCGTTCGGGGCATGAGACCTGAAGAGGTCTGCCTGAACCGGGGGAAGGGGAGCAGCTTTTATACTAACTGTTGAGGCTCGTAGCGATCCCTGGTTCAGGCTAGACATAATACTGAGTAGGCGTTCGATTCATAACATAAGTATTCGTGCCCCTACACTATGAAATAAATGTTGTATACATGCAGTCTGTTCAAAATGTATCCATAACACATATCTGTCTATAAATACAGTTTAGTTCCCATTTCTATAGCTATACAGAATTAACCGAATTACAATAATTGTAGACCATGATTGTTATACATGTATTGATGTAGCCTTTTCCAGACTGCAAAGCTGACCATTATTGATAGATTTCACCAACGAGGGGGATAGACAATGCACAGATGGTAATTGATTGATGAAATACCAATTATTGGTTTCAATTTCATCAATTTCATCTCTCCTGGTTATTCAGTCTTTCACTACTCCTCCCCAGCTAACAAAAATACGTTATTTTACGTCAAAATAATGTTTTTAACATTATATAATATTTTGCAATTTTACGTCTTCAAACATTAAACACATCTCAGAAAACAACACATTAGAGCCTCTCAACAAAGTTCTGAACATTATTAAACATGCTTTTTTTGAACATCTTTTTACACTTTGATATTCTACAACAGTACAAAATAATCTAATTAATTTGTCTACCGGTAAATACAATTTCAAATCAGTAGAATCCAACTCGATGCTTAAATACCTTTTTCGTTTTCTCGGCGTAATTAATTTTTTATAATTAATATAAAACCCAAAGCCTCTTAGCAATTTCATTAATACATCCAATGCTAACCAACAAGATTCTTTATCCTCTTCCATGACTATGAAATCATCCAAATATCCATATGTCAGTTCAAAACCTTTAGCCTTCATGCACCTCACAATAAATTCAGTAAATTGAGTAAAAATATATGGTGCAGATTTTAAACCAAACGCTAAACTATTATTAACCAAAGAATCATTATTTCCATTTATAACCCATCTGAAACCTTGAAGTGTACGCTGTTTGCCACATACTGGTACAGAACGCCCCCTTGACGTCCAACACAAACATATAACAATTCTTGGTTAAATCTTTTGTCACATTCTTTACAGCTACATAATTAAACTTCTCAGTCACATCTTCCATAAAATTATTAATACTCTTCCCTTTAGGCCGACTGGCATCAGTAATACAACGAATATTAGAACCATCATCCTTTGTTACAGCATCCAACGCATGTATACACTTTGGCTTACTTTACTATACTAACAATGCCTTCCTGTAACTCCTCCTGCACAATAACATTCATACATTCCATAGCTTTCTCTTTAGTTATTGACAAATAGCTCCTCATATCATATACCGTGTCAATATCATTATTCACAATTTTACAACCCAACAGTTCCCAAATGTACAACATATTCTCATCTAATATGCTATTTTTTATACATTCTGTTACCATATTACATGGCTTCAACAAAATAGGAACTCCATTAATTTCATGTTGGCATGTGTTACCACATAGAACAAAATCTCCCCATCTATCCACAAATTTACAATCTACATCCAATAAATTGACGTGACTCTTTTTAATCAAACCATTTATAGTCTCAACTTCCCTTACCATGCCCTCATCTTCACGACATACAATGGACCAGACACATTTCTCAAATATACCGTCAAAAACATCAATCTTTTCACATAGTAAAGGCCACATATTTCTCAGTCTAATTATACACATTTCCATAATGACATCCAATAAATCACACGTTCGACACATACTAATTTCCAACAACATGTTGCAATACTGTTCAGCTAATACTATACTAGCTAATACATCAATACAAATCTTCATGGCCATAAGCCACATAACACACACACACTCAAACACACATACAGTTCCATACACACCAGCTATCCCCCTTACTTTGGTCCCATGGCTCCCCTCGCCCCATCCCCCCCTCCCTCTCCCTGCCTGGCATCTTGCCCCCCACATGGTCTCTGCCCCCACATTCCACACACGCATGTTTACGAAAACACCTTTCCCCCCACGTGCACACACCATCATTCCATTTGAAACATACCTGGTTGCTCAGGTCTTGCAAAGACATTCTTTGTAGTTTAGAGGTTTTTTCTCTTTACCCGCCGGTACCAAACGCTTTAAACTGAAATCTAACTCACTCTCACTGTCAGATGAACCACTCTCGCTACTAGAAGACTCCTTCTCCTCGTCCCTCTTCTTAGCCTTCTTGCTCTTTTCACGCTTGTGTCTGCCCTTCTTGTGTTGAGTGTATATAGTGGAGGGACGGAGAAAGGGATTGATAACCCTTTATGGATGGTTACCAAGGGGCGGGGGGGGATAAAGAAGAAGAGAGGGTGGGGGCCCTGGAGGACAGTAGGGTAGATACCCCTTATTGTATATGTCTATAGCTAAACTATGTACAGTAGTCGTTTTTTTGGAAGGGTTTTAATCGTTGACCATATTTGTATACGTAAAGTTTTGTGTCCATCGTCGATAACATATCAGAGCATTCATAAATATTACATAATAAAAGTTTATATTTTGGATTATCACAGATCTATGGTTTATCCGAAATCCTTAGTTTACTGTCAATGGATAACGATGAGAATATGACATTCAGCATAGCTGGTTTTGGGTATGGATATGTCGCCACATATCTCCACTAATATAGAAGTTTATTATACAATCGGACGACTAATCGTGCTTTTTAGGGGATATCCCCGTGCTGATATCTAGTGATATCGGCACCCTTCCGGTGGATATCATGCCATTTCCGGTGGTCCTGAGCAATTCCGAAGTTTATTCACCCATAAAATCCGAGGATTCATGGTGATTTGAACTTTGGACCCCAAGAGTTGAAGTCGGATGCTCTACGTGCTACGCCGTCGGGGCGCTGGGTACAGTCAGGTTCAAAACAAGGACTCTACAGACGGAGTTTCAGCCCTGTAGGGGCATTATTTAGCGAGTTATGGAAGAAAACACTCTTTTTGATGTAATTTATCCTAAAATCAAAATTTTTTTATAATTCTTTTTTTACTATAAAGGTAGTAGTTGGACTTTATTTACCTAGTCGTTAAAATAATTTTAGGGGGGGGTTTTAACATACATATAGGCCCTTTAAAATTGCTACGTTTCCACTCGTCCACCCTCAGGATCAAACCGGGGATCCCTTACGTGTATGCCATACACGCTAACCGCTCGGCCACAGCAGATATGGTACAGGGCTGGGGAAACGCTGCCTATATTGAAGTATAGAGGGGAGCGGTTAGTAACCAAAACGGCAGGTGCCGACGCGGGAGTACAGTCGTATTCTTTAGGCTGGCGAAAGCAGCGTAACAAAATAATGACCGGTCCCCGCGCCTAGCTCGTTCTTCCTCACCTCCCCTACTGAAGAGTTCCACAACATGGCGACTGCACCCTCTGTACAAGACGACTTGGATATCATTCAAAATGGAGAAATTAGGTTCTTTTAAAGGTAAATAAGGACATTTGAATCAATAAATCGTATAATAAACCTAATATTGAATGGCTAACACCCTCACTCGGGGTTGTATGGCTCAATATCGTCACTTGTGCTACGCACTCGTGCCGATATTGAGCCATACAACCCCTTGTGAGGGCGTTAGCCATTCAATATTGGTTAATCATATTATTGTATATATATGTGAGATCTGGAGCCTATTGAGGCTACCCTACACGAAGGTATTGTGGTTAAAATCGGGGGGAAATTGCGACAACATTAAAGCTGGGACTCCACTACCCGATTTTCTCATCTGATCGGACCTATTCTTACAAATCGGACCCAAACAGATTGTAAATATAAACAAATCCTGAAGCATTGGGTTGTTTATATTTACATCTGTGTATGTCTGATAGTGAGAATGGGTCCGATTTGACGATAAAATCGGGTAGTGGAGTTCCAGCTTTTACCGCAAGTCCCCAAGGGGCCATATCCCATTAGCCGATGTGTGTGCATTACCGGCTGATACATCCACAAAATTATACTACAAAGTACTAAATTGGACCTGTTTAATGAGGATGCATCGGCCGATAATGCATCCAAATCGGCTTATGGGTTACGGCCCTATAGGGCATACAAGTCATCAAGAATGATTGCCTGCAGATTTGTAATACCGTAAAACCTCGCGTAGAAGCCGCGGCTAGTACGCGAGTCAGATCGCCAGTGCGGCTTATATAGGATCGGCCCAAAGTTGGGGTGCGGCTTATACGCGAGTTTTTCCAAATTTTGATTTTAAAATAATGGCCTAAATGAACACGCCCACAGCCGTACAGTCTCACGACCACATGGCAGAACCTATGTGGAGAGGGGGGGCACGGCGGTTAGGTGTAAGAGCTTTCCTGGCTACAAAACATTGACAGACACCTCAGAGTGTACACACACCTATTCTGTTACACCTAATGCATGTCTGTCAATGTAGTGTGAGAGTGGTTTCTCACCCTCTGGGCAATATTTGGTATATAGCCCCCCTCCCTCCCCCCCCCCCCCCCCCCACCAGCTTTCTCACTCAACAGTGGTGTATGTGTAGGGGGGGGGGCAAGTTGGGGGTGCGGCTAGTATGCGAGTTTTTCAAAAGGCTTTTCAAAAGGCTTCTGCGGCTTATAGGATCGGCCCAAAGTCGGGGGGCGGCTTATACGCGAGTTAGGCTTATACGCGAGTTAGGCTTATACGCGAGTATTTCGGGAATATAGCAGATCCTCGGGATGCAGATGTTGATGCACTGCAGCAAGAAGCCCACCTCACCAAGCTGGTGACATGAAGGAACAAACAACTGCTGATCTACATGCAGTAACGGTCAGGTGACGAGGACAACCTTATCCAACCAACGAGACAATTACGAGGGAATATCAAGCCGCACTTCACCCTAAAACGACCAAATAAGGACTGCTACTTAACCCTTTAAGGATGGATGTCGCTAAAAAATGACATTTGTCGTCATGATGCACCAATGAAGTCCGGGCGAGTAACTTGCCGGTGTTGCATTGGTGCATCATGCCAACCATTCGGGAGTGTCTCAACCTCATAAGGTCGGCATAATGCTTGAATGCACCACTGGCGAGTCACTCACCAGGGCTGCATTAATGCATCATGATGACCAAGGCATCATGCATTAATGCATTATGCCGCCCTTAAAGAGTTGGGAGTACCGTGGGTCCAGGTTGTGGGATAGACTACAGCCGACCCAACAGAAAGCAGCAACCAAGGCCGACTTCAAGCACCTGCTAGTTCCCAATGACTTAAGGCCTTTAGGGCCAAACCAAGTATAAGCATAGGTCAGGATAATGCACAAACTAACCCTACATTCACAAATCGGTGCTATTCTCACAAATCTGACTCAGTTGTGTACCATAACAATTACACTCACTAAACAGGGGGGGGGGGGGTACTATACACCCTGCCACAGGTCTATGTTTGTCAATAATGTTTATGTTTTTAAACAAGTGGAAAATAGAATTGCCAAGGCTATGTAAGACAATTTTGGTCCTGATTTATGTCCCAATTTTGCAACCCAGGCTGATTTTGGCTCCCGTTCCCATATCTAACAGGTTTGATTTTCATTGGTCTGATCTACAGGCCGATATATACACAATGTATACAAAATATGAATGGCTTAATCGGCCAGATAGATTTCTGAAGGCCTTTGTTTATACCTGAACATACTGTATGGTTGGATCGTGAGAATTGCCCAAAAGATCGGGTAGTGGAGTCCCAGCTAAAATAGAGGTAGGAATCAGACTTAAGCTGGACAAACACTTGATGAATAAAAAATCAATAGCTGGTCATAGATATCAAACCTGAGTCAATAAATGGCATTAATTGAAAAGCGCTCATTGTAATGTAAATATTATATTCCCAATACAATTCTAAACTCAAACTCATCCACATACAGCCATGTATGGTATGTGTGTAATATGCAGTCAGGTCATTTTCTTTGTTCTCATCCTCATATACCTCATCACATGCTTTTCTGTGTGGTAATATACCGTAAATTCCCGCATATAACCCGCGGGTTATACGCAAACCAAACCTCTAGTGCGGGTTATACAATATCCTCAAAGTCTAGGGGCGGGTAATACAAGGGTTTTTGAAAGTATAGAATAGTATTGAATTTGCAATTTTCAGACCCTAAATGCGGGTTATAGGAATCTCACAAAGTCGGGGTGCTGGTTATACGCGAGGTGCGGGTTATACGCGGGAATTTACGGTAGTTGAAGGCCGAGGTGACATTGTCTGTGTAGGTTAGGAGGAGATAGTAGTGTCTCCAGAGGGGTCAAAATCCACCTGGCGACCTGGGCTGTTTTCCAGGTGGCCTGGCGACCTGGTACACTAATTTAAGCGACCTGGCGACTTTTGGACAATTTTGGCTATAATAAAAATAGTCCATAAAAACTTTCTGAGCTTAGACCCTTAATTTCGGTGACTTTCTGACCTGAGGGGGGTACCCCTCTGCACCCCTATTGTAGTGTATAGACGGAGTAGTGATTTAATTTCGGCGACTTTCTGACCTGAGGGGGGTACCCCTCTGCACCCCTATTGTAGTGTATAGACGGAGTAGTGATAACATACCTAGATTCATACAGGAGGAGGGAAGGACTATATGCACAGTATAATACGTAGTAGTTATAGGACGTGTACCAATCTGTATGCGAAATACAGTGAAGGCGCCTGATTAGTACTAGTCCTATAACTACTTTATACCACTAGCTGTATGCAGTATTCAAGAGGTGTGAAATGCTTTGTTCTTCGTGCCCACTGTGGTATAATAGTACATATGTAGGGTGTTTACCTCTACTACTGAGAGCCGCTAAAAAGGCTGTTTCTCTGCCATGCTGTAGTATTTTTACATTCTCACCAAGAAAGGAATGGATACTCAAAAATATTCTTACATCCTCTGAAAGCCAAGACTTTGGGCTTTCTGATTGTATAACAGCTTTTTCATTTTTCTAATCTTAAACAATGTAATTCAGGCATACTCATGCAGAGATTCTCATAAGAGCAGCTACTGCCCTGGGTGGGCTTATTTCAGTGGTCTCTGAGTCAGACACATCTTTTCTATTCTCATTTCCATTCTAAGTGGCATTATAATGAAGAAAACTGATACCCCAGGGGTATAAGGGACACTTTAAACTTTGTCTGAGGCCTACCTCCGTTTCTCTGTCATTATTTTAATTTTATCTGCTAATGGAAAACATAACTGAGTAGCTCGAATCATCATTTAAAATGGATATTATCATAATGCAGTTAGGCACATTTTGAAAAATTATTATTTAGGTTTCAAAAAGTTATTGCATGTTAGATTGTATTTCCAGTGGTTATCAATGGATATTAGGTTACATTAGGGCATATCCCTAGCTAAATAATGGATTCCCTGGATTTAGACAGCAACAGAATATTTACAAAGTCTATGAATAATAATAAAGATCAATAGGATTATTGTGTGATGTCATGTCTTTAATGTACTTTTTGATTTTCTATTATACAGTTATTACTAAACACATGATAAAACATTGAAGTGCACCAAGGGGAGTTGAGCAAAGACAGGTCTCAAGGCCCCTAGTGCATAGGTAATCACCCTGCCTAGAGGGGCATGCATGAGCACCTTTCTCGGCTGCAGCCTATCCCAGTGGGCACAGAACATTGAATCATCATTGAAAAATGGTTGCCAATGTTGATGCAATGTTGATTCAATATTGATTCAACCTTGAACTGAATTTTGTGCCCATTGGGATGGGGAGTTTTTCTGTGTATATAAATACCCCATAATTATATAAGTATAATGCTACCGGTATGATGAGTCGCGGTTGGTTTATATGTATTACTTAGGTTTATACTAAGCCTACCTGGCCTGCTGGCTCTGTATGCCCCAGGTCAGGGTCAAGGTCTCCTTGTTCACTGGACCATAACCAACTAACAGGGATCCACACCTGTGTATTTTTTTGTATAACAGGTAGGCATCATGTGTGACGCAGAACTATCCCCATCCTGCACCATAACTCCCTCCCTCCTCCAGTGTGGGAAGCCTCAGCACCTATACATGTATTATATGTGTGTTCAGAAAGGGGGGAGGACGTCCCTACCAGAGTCTTCATATATTTCTCCCATATGGAGGGCCCAAATCTTGCCCTCTCCCCCAATCTACAAACCCTCACATGTTGCCCAAAAATGGCTACTTTCTAAGCCCATTGACCGATTTGATATATGCTATTGAGGCTACTTTGCCGAAGATAAATAAGCTAACACTGCGTATTCATTAGTTTCGTAGGCTACACTGAATGTCGAGGAGCATTGTAGTCACAAGAGGACAGCGCACCTAACCTATAGGGCCCCAGACCAGGGGTAGCTGTATCACTTGTCGATCCTAAGAAATGGCCACAGAGGGAAGAAGTAGAATCACTGTAACTCTCAAATGGGAGTCCAGCCCCGATCACTGAGGTAACTCTCCCCACGACTCTAAAGTGACTCCCAATCATGAGGGAGTCCTGGAATAGGAGTCATTATAGAGTTATCATAGAGTCCTGCTAATGTTAGGGAGTCACTTTAGAGTCCTGGGGAAAGTTACCTCAGTGATCAAGTCGGGAGTCACAGTGATTCTACTTCTTTTCTCTGTGCCGGGTCTTGTCCCTTGTCGATTTTAAGGAGTACGCTTGTCCCTTGTCGGCAACCCCCAGCACCCCCTCATCTCTTGTCCATCAGGGTTAAAATAGGGTCTTGTCCCCTTGTCGATTTTACATCTCTGGGGCCCTACCTTTAGCTGCCCCATCTTCTTATATACACCCTCAGAAAAGTGAGAGTCATTGTCGCTAAAAACTACCCTCACCTGAGAGTCAGGCAGTGGCTTACCCTCAGGTGAGGGTAGTTTAGTGGCTGACCCTTAGCAGGTGGGGGACAGGAATAGGTTCTTGGTACATATTACTATTGCGGTACAGTCCAGTCAATTAGACCATACCAGTACTCTGGAACGGCCCATGCTCAAGAGCCATAACATTTAAATGGTACATATGGTGTGATGATTAGACCATGAACACTAGCCCATGGCAAGGTATGCAGTCCCCTCAGTGCCTTATCTGTAATTATATAACAAGTGGGTTTATCTATACCAACATTGGGGGCATTGGTAGGGGAGAAAAGCCCACATTTTTACATGATTTTCCCTATTTCTGACCTTACCATTCCATTGGCAGATAAAACCAAAACGCAGGGTCATAGAGCAGTATCTAGGCTACCCCTCTGTATGTTTATTTCTTTCAGCAAATCTAACAGAAAATTCGGAAATGAATTTTGCTGGGTCTCTATGCAAGTATATTATGAATTCGGCATGTTCAATGCATGATATCTAAATGTAGATAAATGATTAGAGTTTGTAAATCGGTTAGAGTATAGATCCGGGTGTCCTCTTTCCAATGGTACCATACATGACATGTTTTACATTCAGATTATCAGAGAAATATCATGTATATGATTAGCTACACTGATGATGCAGGGCAGGCCAGTATACTAGTACGGCCTAGGTGGTGAGTACAGGTACAGGTCATTTAGGGCATACTAGAATAGTGGTTCTGTCCTCAACCTGCTTAGGTGAGGGTATTTTAGCGACAAGGACTCTCACCTTTCTGTGTGTGTACCTTATCCCTTGCAAGACACAGAGGCGTAGGAAGCAGATCTTCATTGCGGGGGACGGGGGGCAAGGGGGTCTACTACAACTGATTTTAAGCATCGGCTTTTACGCATATACATGCTTATATTGGAATTGTATAGAAAAGTAGTATTTAAGCCCCCTTTAGTTCTTATTGGGGGCCCAGGCCCCTCTGCCCCAACCTTTGCCTACATGCAGGAGAGGTAAATGTTGGAAATTATGTAATTAATTTGCAGGGTCTTAAGAAATCTTCTTGCCCCCCTACCCCCCCCCCCCTTTTCCTACACCACTGAGATACACTAGGTAGGACCTCTACCCGATACCATATTATAACTGTCAGGACTAAGTAAATCCGTAAACCTTCGTATACGCACATACTACGGTAATTGTATTTAAGATTCCCAGGTTGTTGTACTTATTATTTAGCAGACACTGCCTCATAAGACAAGGTGCTTTGGTGTGCTATGCACGTGGTCGGCATGATGCATGAGTGCAGCCTTGCCGAGTCATTCACCAGTGTTGCATTTAACCATACATTAAAACACTATAAAAGGTTAAAACACCCTTATAAGGGTGAAGGGTTAACATGTGGAGACTCCCTTGAGGGATTATTTAGGTGTATAGTACCACAGGTAATGGATCCCATGGAGATTTAACCTGGGAAGCACAAGAACACAACCATATATATAGGCTACCGTAAATTCCCGCGTACTACCCGCGGGTTGTACGCGAACCAAACTCAGCTTTCATTTGATACCAAACATGCCTATATGGGGTGCGGGTTATACGAGGGTTTTTATCATTATAGGACAGTACTAAAATTGAAATTTTCAGATCCAGAAACGGGTTAGAGGATTTTCCTGAGTAAGGGGTGCGGGTTATACGCGAGATGCGGGTTATACACGGGAATTTACAGTATATATATATATATATATATATATATATATATATATACATA
The DNA here is from genome assembly GCA_947462335.1 of Harmothoe impar. Classification (NCBI taxonomy): domain Eukaryota; kingdom Metazoa; phylum Annelida; class Polychaeta; order Phyllodocida; family Polynoidae; genus Harmothoe; species Harmothoe impar. The sequence continues at coordinate 3,670,460 of OX381707.1, read as the reverse complement.
TATATATATTTATATAGGTAGACATAGTCCCCCTCTAGTCCTAGAGTACATTGCTGTAGCACCACTGTATATAACATGTACACCTATGCCTATACCTTCCGGCAGTATAGTATACACCTCTATAGGCATGCCTGGGATAGCTCTCCCAGGTGCGAGGACAAACTTTTAGAGCATTATCTTAATTACATTATCATAATGATCTTACTTTTAATAACTTTAACGCTTAAACTATCTTAATCCCATCTTAAACTATCTTAGACTATATTTAAAGTATTACTAAACAAATGAAGATGGTGCCACTAGTAGTGATAAGCCTATACAGCCCATGGTAGGATAGGCTAGTATTACGTATGTCTAGTATGTAATGGGGGAGGGGGGGCTCTTATTTTCTTGTCTTTATCTTATTCCCATCTATTTTCTTGCCTTTATCTTATTCCCATCTTAAACTATCCTGCATTAAGATTTAAGATATAAGATTAAGATAATGATGTAAACGTTTGTCCACACACCTAGGAGAGCTATCCCGTATTTGCCCTATATAGACCTACATTGTGTGTGGTTGCTTCTTTTTGAAAAGTCACCCTTTTTACTGCATTAGTCTATAGAAGCACAACTCTCTCTGCAGGATATAACACTCAAACATGACCCTTTAAGGACCACATGAAGCCCTACCCATTTGTCACCATAACACACCATTGGGTGTTGATATCATGTATGCCAACCATTGAGGAGTATATCAACCCCGTAGAGTGGATGTGATGCATAAATACAAGACTGGTGAGTTTCTCATTTTAACTCTATAAGGGCTGCAAAGTGTGTTAATGTATTATGCCCTTTCTTGTCATGTTGTATGAATAAATTAGCAAGTGCTGCATTCAAGCACCATGCCGACACTTTTAGGAGGGTTAGCATGATCTTTGAATGCAGCACTGGCGACTTACTCACCAGGGCTGGATTCATACATCATGATGACAGACCCGTTTTTAAGGCGTTTTTGGGTCCCAACAAAAACCTCAGAGTAGGTCAAACTGCCTGTTCCCCGAAAAAGTCATGGGACAGCTCTGTCTCTCCTTAAACAAATATTTAGAAAGTTTGCATTCTCTGCAATCTTATAAAATCTTGCTTTTATCCTATTCAGTTTTTCAAAATGAATATTTCTTTTTTACTCTCATGGACGTAATGTTAAAGTGCTACCATGTAACATTGGAGAAGTGTAGATGTTGAAACTGAAAACAAGGCATCTTTGCACACTTCATGATGAAAGTTGCCAGAAACGCCTGGCTGACATGGGATAACATACAAGTGTGACATATGACTTTGTGGTTTTAAGCCAGGAAGTCATTTCTGCTCTCAGACTTGCAAATAATTCATTGTTTCTGAAATGCTTTACACCTTCAATCTTTCACCCAAAGATTCAATAACTCAATCAACCTGACCCTGAGTCATTTGTGATGTCAATTACACACTCAATCTTTAAAGCTACATTCTTCTATCCCTGATCGTTCCTCCTTTAGCCCCATGTCAATATGTGTGGGTCTTGGAGGAAGGTTCCTCAGTGACTTACCAGTGGCGTGTTTCACAAGGGGGACATACAATTAGTTGTAGAATAAGTATTTCTATAGATGGTGTTAATTGTATATTGCCCTTAAGACCAACATTTGGTTTTATCAATTGTATGCTGCTTATAAAAAGTGTTTCACAAAGGTCTACAACCAAGATGTTAAGTCAGGGTCTTTGGCCTACTATCTAGATACAACTAATGTATAAGTGTTTCACAATGCATATTAGCGTGTACCCCATACCATACCATGTTCGCTGTTACAGCTAATCGATTGTATCTTAGGCAGTTAAGACCGACTTAAGTTAGATTTACAAGGTAAAAGTGTTTCACACCATCCAATATTATCTTCAGTTGTAAGTCGGGTTAAGACCGAACATAATATTGCTGCTTTAGAAACACCAACATAAAACTGACATTGGTTAATATCAACTTGGTTGTAGAATACATGTACAATTGAGGGTATTTTATTTCGGCTTGTGAAACACCCCACTGGTCTCCCTGTCTCAGTATGTTGCTGCTAGCCTTCCCATAGGTTAATAGACCTGTCTAATATGGAATTTACAACTAACCTGATTTGTATTTGTGGATGGCAGGTGTCTTCGTGATCTACAAAGGCCTCTCCATATGGGTGCGCACTGAAGGGCTGTGAATGCTCCTTTCTGATCGGCATGTTCATGTGTCAAGTCACTGGAGTGGGTAGCCCAAACTCAGGTCAGTGGGGTGTTTCACAAGGGGGTTGTACAATTAATTGTATAATAAGTGTTTCTATAGGTTGGGTTAATTGTATATTGCCCTTAAGACCAACATTTGGTTTTATCAATTGTATACTGGTTCTAAAAAGTGTTTCACAAAGGTATACTGCCAATATGTAAAGCTGGTGTGTGTGGGCTACGACCAAGATACAACTGATGTATAAGGCCAAAAAAAAGAAGGTTTGTTTCAGGTAACATGGCAAGAAAATCTAGGGTGATTATGTCGGATTTTTCTTTTTAAACATGAAAGTACTAGTCACCCTCTTAAATTGACAAAAAAAAGGGTAGAGATGCGAACATTTCTTCACAATTGCAAAAAACAACCTATGGTCGGCTCTATTTTGATAGGGTCTGTCGGGTGACCTGAAATAAACCTTTTTTTTGGGGCCTAACAATTTCATAATACATGTTAGCGTGGAGCTCATACCATGCCCGCCAATATTTTCCTTAAAGATTTAATCCTTCACTTTGTACATAATTTATGTGTCATGATACACATAAGAATCCCTGAGAATATCTGTTCTTTCAGGATGAAAATAAGCTGGTTAAACACATTCAAACAACACTTTATGTTAATTCTATATGTAATCATCATAAAAGGGGAGAGTATTTAAGATAGATGCTACATAGTCTAAGGGAAGTGGTTACCACCCCCTTCCGCGCACTGAACCGACCCAGTAACGTACGACGCTGTCAGATTGTCAGACAGGGAAGTAGCTCAGTTGGTAGAGTAGCAGGTTACGTGATCTGAGGGTCGTGGGTTCGAGTCCCGCTTTCTCCAGATGATTTTTCCGCGACCGTTCCAATAGTTATTAAGATCGACTTACTTTTACCAAATGTTAGTCTTAAGTTGGTGTTTCACAAGCCACATTAGTATCAACAATTTTAACTAAGTATATACAATTGAATCTTGTGAAACACGAAGCTAAGATTAACATTGGGTGATAGTAAGTTGATCTTAGAAATCATGTAAAATTAATTGTATTTTTTGTACCCTTGTTTTGTCTCTGCATGGACCTCATACAGGGTCTTTATGTGTTGTCAAAGAAGTATTGTCAGTAAGATAGGCCACTAACCTTAGAAAGGCCACTAGTCATCAACCAAACCTGGCACAAGCTGACTCCAACCTTGAACTGACTCACCTGTCTATAGATGGCTTTATAAGGCTTCTCAATAATGGTTTATCGTCACCGCGCTCATCATAAAAATTATCTTTTGGGAAAAACTTTCTTTAAAAAAAAACTATTTGTGAAAAGTCAAACTTTTCCCATACATATTTTAGCCCCACATTTAAAATAGATAAATAAAAAGATTGAATAAAAAGCGGCCTTGTCATATTTTTCAGTGGTTGGTGATGAGAAACCATCTTCTTTATTAGTGCGGGAGGCCTAAAATCAGGGCCCCATTAGTCATGGGGCTGATCTTCCGCGTACCTTGAGAAACAGTTCCCTCAGACTTTACTCTTATAGAGTTTGGGTTGGTCCCAGTCCCAGACCCCGATTATAGTCTGGGTAAAATCATATAAAAAACTTGTTTTACTATCTTGTCCTTAGAAGTTGACCAATCAAATCCTAGGCACCAGTTCCTACGCACAGCCTGGCAGGAAGTGACAATCTAAATATAGCAGTCCCATGTAGAGGCCTTGCCGTGGAGAAGATGCTATCCGTAATCTGGCTAAATGGAGGCCGCTTATGTCATTAAAAATAAATAATATTTTGTCAAACTTAGTTGGTCTTTCATAGTAATAAGGCTAAGGACAGTATCTTTAGGGTTGTTGTTTTTGTAGTTATAATAGATCTTGAAGGATACAATCATGGTTCTAACATTTTTCATAGAAAGTTGCCCCCACATCCATTAAGCCAGGTTACTGATGGACTCAGCCAGTACTGGTCCTAGAGTCTCTTGGCCATACTCCTCGTATGCAAGGCCGCTTAAATCATTAAAAATAAAACATCACTCTTTTTTTTTGTACTTCTAATAGAGATTAGAGTGACGTTAGGGTAGGTAAAAGGGTTCGCCGACCGATCTGAATCTTTTTTTTCGTAGTTATGATAGATTAGGGTGACGTTAGGGTAGGTAAAAGGGTTCGCCAATCGGAACCGGAAGCGGAACCAGAAGTGAACCCCGCGACCTTGACCTTTGTAAATTCATCAGGATGATGGCCAAGAACGTCGACCGGTACTGGTTTAGTGAGTGGCGCCCTCTGGTACCAGAACCTACTGAGGGTGGTTCCCAGTCTAGTCCCTGGTGGCGCTCAGTGTTGGCTGGTACTAACATAGACTGTGGGGAGGTAGCGGGGGGGGGGGTACTTTCACTTTCTATGGTAATGGAGTGGTCATAATTCTGTGACTATACATGGAGAAAAACAATAAGGGTGACATCTTAATACAGGCCTTTTAAGATTCGACACAAGTGACATGACACTTTTAAAAAATGAAAAAAAACCACAAAATTTAGAGTAGTATGTATTAGATATAAATCAATACAGTGAATGGCAATTTTGCTAAACATCGACACGGTGGCACAGTAAGAAATTTGGCCTCCCATATATAGTCAAAATTTAACAATACTGGTACGCATATCTATGGGCAGATGGGTCAATAACAACCTGGCAACCTGTGTCGCTTTCAAGACAACTTTCAACCTGAGAAATAATTTAAGCGACCTGTTAATGTTCCAACAAAAGGAACAATAGCATTAAAGGGTCCAAAAAAGCGACTTTGTGACCTGGGGCCCTGAAAATGTTGACAACCTTCTGACCTCAGGGGGGACCCCTCTTCACCCCATATAGAGGATTCTTGTTACGAGCAGGATGCCAGAAATAGTTGTAATCCCTGTTATCATTGCCCGGGTGCCTCTAAGGGAATGGTCATTTTTCAACAACAGGGGGGGTGGTGGGGTTGGTGTATTCGGGGGGGGGACCAAAAAAATTTGGACCCCTTGAAGGGTGGGGACCAAAACAATTTGGACCCCTCTTGAGGGGGGGACCGAAAAAGCCCGCGCGTTACTATAGCTCAAAGGGGGGGCCGCGCTCAATTTCAACTTGCCTGAGGGGGGGACCAAAAAAAATTCGACCCCTCCCATGGGGGGGACAAAAAAGATTTCGACCCGCTCGCGGGAAAATCCAGCGACCCCCCCTGTTGTTAAAATATGACCACTCCCTAAAGGGATTGAGGGGATTGAGGCACCCTCATGCAAAAAATACTCACTTATGTTGCTACATAATGACCCTGCCTTAACATTTTGATTAGGGGCAAATATAGATGTCTAATAAATGGATAATGTCAGATATTTGATATGTGCAACATACACCCACTGGGTTAAGATTACCACAGCTTTCTGCGTGAGGGATTTAGATGCAGTTAGATTACAGTGGGGCAACCATGACATAGGTTTTGTATTAGGATGTATTCATCATCCAACCCATTGCATTAACTCAGAAATGTTAGTTCATTTAATGCGAATATGAAGGCTTTGCATAAATATAAATCATGCAAATATTAAAAAAAGATTTCAGAAGCGTACACCCACTATACTGGTAATACGTTGTGAAGAACCATATGGTTTACACAGAACACAGACCCCCTGTAGTGGACAACATGCACACTACATGTGGACTTCATCTCTTTTACTGACACCAGGGGTTTAGGCTTATAAATAGCACGCATGCACCATCTTCAGGTCACGTGGAAGTAAATGGCGCCATCTACCGAGTCATATGGTATTCTGGTCTGCATTGAAGGGTGTTCTGGCTGCTGATTGGGTTATATTTCAGATGAAACAAAAATGGCTAAAATTGTGAAAAAATTCACAGGTGTTCCCAAATACCCTTTGGATAGAACAGCACATGTAGTTTTATGCTATGTAAAGGGTTGGGGAATTTCTGAGGCATGCAAAAACTGATGTGGTCAAAGGTCGATTTTAGGCCCAAAACAGGGCAAAATGGGACTACCTGTGGATAAAAATGACTTTCTTGAGCTTTTCATGGTCAACCCGTTTATTGAGGCTGAAACATTGTGTGTGAGGAATTGTTTAATAAGACTAGGGCTAAGACTATGGTCAACAAATTTTGTGGATGGCTAATTTTGTGCATTACGCTATATATAGAAACATAGAGGAATAATAATTACTTCCTCGTGACCTTCAGGAAAGCAAATGTCATGGTCAGGGTGCCTCTGAAGGTCTCATAGAGGGTAATCCTGCAGAAAACTGAGAGTCATATACAATTCTGGTCAGAAGTGAATACTGCAGCGGCACTGAATGGTCCATAATTAAGTTGGAAATGATGCCAATATTATGAAAACTTGTACACATGCTGCTGAATGTCTGCCAGTTTCAATCAAATAATATGAAAGGGATTCTCAGTGAGTTTACATTTTTTTCAAAGGCTAGATTGGGGATCAGTGAAAATGCAAATTATTCAGTGCAAATTCAGAGGGAATTCAGGTGGTTTTACGCTACAGAGCAGTGCTCAAATTTTCCGTGGTCACTAGCTAATTTTGGTTGGAAATGTTTTGTAGGAAAGATGTATCTTTTAGATCAATGGTGATTTTCAGAAGTTGTAAATGTCTTGGTAGCTGTTATTGCGTTTTCCGCAATATCAAAGTATATAGAAGCAGCATTTGCTTCACTGAGACCTGAAGGGATTGAGGCTCGTGGTTGACATAGTGCCCAGACCCCCTCTAGTGGACAACACACACACTACATGTGGACCTCACTTCTTGTACTGACACCAGGGGTAGGGTGGCCGGAGGCTCTAGCTGGTCGCTCAATCTATATCTGATCCTATGTTAAGTGACCCTTTTATGATGGCCTCTCATTTTGGCTAGGGAGCAGATAGAGACCTCTAGGATCTTGGTATCAAGAGATCTTAAATGGATCCTTCGTACATGAGCTGGAATAAGCATAATAAATTGTATTACATGATGTAATTTAAGAGCAATCTTGACAGACCTTCAGATTTTGAGTCTTTCTTCAGCTCTATAACTGGGTGATCTCTTGAACCTATCCTCTGGGAGAATTGACACTGTTTGATGGAAAATCCATGTATCAACGGAATTCTTTTTTTGTTTGAAGCGTCTTGTATGCAGGCATGTCGTGGGAGGTCCTATAGTTACTTGCGACAATCATATCTTACATAGATAAGCCTCCGAAAATTATGTATTTTTAGCTCAATTATTTTTCTAGAACCCCTTAATTGGTAGATTACGGTAGATTACTGAAAATAGAGCTAAATGAGGTGAAAATGATGCATTTGGAATGGAAATGATACAGCCTACCACCTGCCAGCGCCAGGGCATCTCCTGGGGGTCATATATGAGGCTTCTTATCAGTTCAGACATGGTGCTTAACCAGATGGCAGCACTCTATAACACAGGGGTCTATGGGGTGCAATGGTGCATGAAGGCCATAGTTTCAGCTGATCCACCCCAGGTGGCATATTGGTGCAGTAAGAAGACTGCTATGAGCTGTAATGTTAGCCTTGGCACCAGTTTGAAACCTGTCAGAAGGTTTGTCAGGGTGAGGTAGATTCAAACCACTGTAGCTAATTCCCTATTTCTTGCATCACCATGACAAAAGTAGTCTTGAAAATGTGAATATTAGGGCTATTGGTAAATATGCATCACGTTTATATCATATCGTTTTATAAAAATGGTCCGGCCACCCTACCAGGGGTGCGCGCTGCAAGACGCTACTATGGCAAGCGATATCAGAGTAAATAATTTTAATATCAGAGTTAAAAACTCCGATATCAGAGTTAAAAACTCCAATATCAAAGTTAAAAACTCTGATATTGGGGGTGAATATATCGCTTGCCATATGCTCCCACCCATCAGACATGGCGGCTGTAATTACACCACGGGGGGGACAATGCTGCGGCTCCATCTGGTGTCAAGCCCATGCGTCACATTGTCTGGTCCAGCTACTAAATGGATGTTCAGTGGTCTGAGAGCCATCAGGTGGTGACACCATTGGCAGTTAGGGGAACTAGCTATTATGGCATGTTGTGCTCATTAGACACAATCTAAAATATTCTTTTTAACCACAAGCACTGAGGCTCCAATATGCTCCACTTGATATTCTTATTCATCATAATATTATATCATTCTATGTATTTCAATTGTAGTTCCAGTGGAACCTCCCATAAAGGTTTGCAGTAGCAGTTCAAAGTTGGTTAATTTTAGACTTGGACAAACCAATGTCAACTCAACATAGATTTCTGTATTCGCATGCATTGATATTTCTCTAACATGTGTCAGACTCAGAGGGGAAAGTCTTTTTGATGTGGAGGTGTAGCATTTACTGCTTGTCACATGTGGTAGTATCTGGTAGATTGGGCATCAACATCAATTTACCCAACTTTAAGCAGCCCCCAGTGTCCCCTGGATTGTCTTTTTCATGGGAAATTTTTAAACAATCCATTACAACTGTATTTGTAATTATTACTTTTAACACATATCATTATGTTTCAATCAAAAATGAAAATTTGGTAACATTTCCAAATGCAGTAATGGTGAGTAACTCTGCGATGCTGCATGTTATGCTGTGCTTAAAGTATAAACCCAGCTAGTTTTAATTGTTAGCATTTTATAAGCGCGGCTTATGATTCTATAAACCTCAATGGACTGGACTATCAGTGGTACCACCTAGTGGGGTGGCCTAGTTCTATATATCTGTTCTGACCACTGCTACCACAGTGCCACCTATAGGACTGTCAGGTACTACCTGAGGGCTGTTGCCAACCAACCACACAACAGCAGCGAACATGGTACGGTAGAGGTTGGTGGTAGGCTCTGGAGAGACTTTATGAATGAAGTTTTTTTTATTTATTTAGTTTTTACGAGTGGATGGTATTTCATGTGAAGGTCCCATGAGAAATAAACACGCCCAAACCATCAGTTACCATATTGAATTGTTATTACACTTATTATTATCATTCCTTAATGCTAGGTTTAATGTGGTCTATTTACAGAGTTTCCCCACGTATGCATACATAGAGACATTGTTTATATACAAATAAAAACCCAACCGTCATTCGTTATTTCCTTAATCTTTTGCCTATATGCCACATTGTCATTAAGGCCACTTGAAAAAACAAACTGGTTTCTCATCACCGCGCGCATCATGCAAATCGTGATTTGGGGATTTTCTTTTGATTGTTGATGAAAAATTATGAACAATATGCCAAGAAAGTTGCCAAATATTGGCATGTTTGGTATCAAATTAAAGCCTAGACTTTCAGGAATACAGTGAACTAGGAAGAACTTACAATATAACACCTGTAACGGGTTGACTATAAAGTCTAACTGTTATTGTTGTATATCTATTGTATGTTGTATGATGTAAGACAACACGGTTCTATTGTGTTTAATAACTGTTTTATTCATCTAACTAGTGTCATCGGTTCGTTACATACACCGACTCCTCTAGTTCGGTTATCTATACGGTAGTGTACCGGTACCACCATCGGTTACCATCGGTAGTTGTTACATAAGCATTTTACATAACTAAACCTAACAGGTGGCGCTGCTAGTACGGTCACGTGGCTATGCAGCGCTGTATATAAGACGGCTACTTCTCCATTGGAAGTCAGTCAGGTTTGGGACTGTCGTGACATGACCACCCTGTGCTCACGGGCTTAACTCTATGCTATAGGGTTGCCCCACTGTATTATATATCTGTTCTGATCTTGTATATCCGCTGGTTATACTTGTACTATAATACCCAAGAGTTACCTTTACAATAAAGTTGCCGTATATTAAAGTCTAATTTACCTTGTCTGGTTTTTGTACTCAAGTGTTACATACGTAGTAAGAGACCAACTACATTGGTGCCGTGACCACTTGATCGAACCGACCATTGATAGGGTATTAAATAGACTTACAGTATATGGATTACCTATACGATTTTGTCAGCTCGTTCAGCGGAAGGACTAAAACCCCTGCTGAGGAACGTGAAGAAGCCGTACAGAATGTACGCTTCTTCACAGGCAAATCCAATAGGGGGGAGAGCCGGGCAACCTTGGAGGTGCCCGGTGACGACCTCTCCCAAGAAGCAATAGGTGATCCTATTGTGGAAGCCTTTACCAGAGGAGAGGATGGGGAGCAATCTCCAATCCCGGGACCCTTTGATATAAGCTCCAGGAGATCGTTGGACTCCCTTTCCACGAATCTTTTCTGTCCTGAGGGTCAGAAAATACCGGGTAGAGAGCCTAAAACTCTCGGCCCAGCTGCCTTCGGTTCTACACCGACGGTAGCAGATCCTTCATTGGATCCAGACACGTCGGTTTTCACTGATGGTGCCACTCCTACACCGAACGGTATGGGGGGTGGCGGGCTATCAAAGAAGACTAATGTGGCAACAGAAGCTCCTGGTAAGGAGTATCCACCAGCAGTAGATGAGCCATCCAGTTTACCACTGGATGGGGACCCACTAGCTGCCATGGGTATTCCCACCAGGAAAACTGAGTTGCATGAGCTCGCGGAAGCCCGGAAGGAACTTGCTTCCATCAATCAAACTAGGAAGTTATTCCTAAGGGAGGTTGATGAGAAGAAAAGGTTCCTGCTGGAACTCCAGAACGAGATGGCTTCCCACAAGGTGGAGGTTGACAAACTTTTGCACCAGAGGGTGTCTGGCGAATGTGAGGTTGCAAGCTTAACTTCCTTGGGAAAGGATTTGAGCACGCAGCTCCACTTAGCCAGACAAGACCTCGCAAGCCTAAGACAAGTCAATCATGACCTGAAGACGAAGTCGGAGCAAGTACCACCACCTACCACGGTGGTATCTCCAGTCGTACCCGTACCCAATGTGTACACGACAGTGACACCTTCAAGTGTCCCGCCGCTAGTACACACCACGGTAGCAGGTATGACACCTCAGATGGGGGCTAGCTATCTACAGACTCCGGTCTGTGGGGGCGCCTTTGGAGGCACGGCAACACCTCCAGGGTACACCCACCCATCTACTGGTTCAACGATGTTGAACCAACAGCAGACCATGGTCTCAGTTCCAGTACCGAAACCCAGAGCTAGACAGGGCTTAACTCCTGTCCAGCGGGCTAAGTACGACCGGAACCCGGCTATTGAGAAGCTGGGGACAGACATCGTCCCGCGGGACATCGATGAACTGGATGAACGGTATGCTCCTTTCAACTTTGGGGAGATCAAACATCCTGATGCAGCCCGTCAAAAGGCCATCAATATTCCGCCTTTCACAGGGTCGCCACCCTGGAGAAAGTACAGAGTTCGGTTCAAGGCTATTGTGGAGAGCAATCGCTGGAACAATCAGCAAGCGCTGGTTGCTCTGAAGCAGGCACTCTGCAACGGTCCAGGTGAACCAGCCCTTTTGGCGTTCGAGAGAGTGAAGATCAAGACATTGAGCTCACTTGAAGAAACAGCTGAATGGGCGATTGGGAAGATTGGTGAGCATGACCCAAGGACTCAGCTGCTCAAACGTGTCCAACGCAAGGACGAGCATCTGAGATCCTACGGATTTGCTCTACAAGAACTGATATCCGAGTGTTATCAGGGATGTAGACCTGACACCCCCACTGTCATCCAGGAGTTAACCTCCAGGTTTGTCAATGGAGTCAGAGACACCAATCTCCAGGCATATCTGCGGGAGAAATGGCAGCCGGACTTATCTCTAGCTGACCTTTTTGACCATGCAGATGTGTATGACACCAAACAGGCTGTTTTTCCTAGTGGAGGAGTGTCGGCAGCTCCATCTGTAGCCCCGAAAGGAGCTCAGGTGGTAGAGGCCGCCACAAAACCACCTAAGAAAAAACAGCCCGCCTCCAAGGAGGTGGCGGCAGTAATGCCTGACAGGGACATGGAAAAGATGATTGAGGGTTTGTTGCGGAAGCACTTAGAAAAGAGCTCTGCGTCCACTTCTGATTCTGGATCTGGAAAGAGAAGGAAAAAGAAGAAAAAGGACACGAAACCTCAGCCATGTAGACGCTGTCAAAAGATGGGTCATTGGGCTAGCGAATGCAAAGCCCCTGCACCCGTCGCTGCTAAAACCGAAAAGGAGACGGAAAACTGAATGGGGCCCATCCTCTTGGCAAGGATGGCGCCCCCACAGTTAGCCATGCCTGTAAGGGATTAGTAGACGGTGTTAACTCTTCCATGAACCAAGGCCGCGCAGAGGCAGAAGGGTCTGTACAACCTGTAAGCGTCTGGCAAGGCGGGGCTGGCAAGGACGAACGGAATCCGGAGGATTCTGTAGTCGCTGGCTTAGAGGAGTCTTGGTTAGAATCAATTGCCCAGAGCAGTGTGATTCAAGACTCCCCGAGCGACCCGTGTTGGGATTATCTCCTGACAAAAGGGGTTGCTATGGATGGAGGGGGAAGCCCGATGCTGACCTCTGAGTGTGTCCCTTTACGGGGACAGCGTTGGTACCTGAGTCTGGTTATTTCCGGGACGCGTGGTGAATTTTTGGTCGACACGGGTGCATCTCACACCTTGGTCGATCGTAAATTCATGGCCCGTCTTTGCAACCAGCCCGAAGCTCCGCTACTGGGAGTAAAGGCTCGGACTGCTACGGGAGATAGTATGCAGACTTATGGCAGAACTGTAAAACCTATGTTGGTCGATGGCAAGACATACTGGATATGTCCAACCATCACCGACATCACTGATGATGGCATACTGGGGATGGACTTTGCTGCTCTTTACGGGGTAACAATGAACACCGCAACAGGCCGACTTCAGATTAAACATCCTTATAAACAATCTGTACAGTGCGTTTTAAGGAATGGTTCTTCTGTGGCGTCAGTGGCACAAGACACAAAGTTGGCAGCAGGACATGTATCCGATGTCCTAGTCAGCTGCGTGGGAGTGCAGGCCAAACGGCCGGGAATGTTTGAACCAGAAGATCAAAAGCTCTCTGAGTTAGGTCTTGCTGGCTATCATACTTACCTGGCCAACGCTCGTTGGGGGGTGATACCGATTTGTAACTCGAGTAGTAGAGAAATCACTCTACGAAAAGGGACGCCTATTGGTAATACTACGCGAGCATATGGGGTAGACTCACTAACTACGGACTTTGTGGAAGTAGGTGTGGTGGCGGGAGACTCTTCCCACGAAGAGTCTCTAGCTAAATCCAACCTACCGAAACATTTAAGGTCTCTGTTGTGTGAGTCACACCTCACAACCCTAGAGAGCGAAATGGTGGCACATGAGCTGTCGGAGTTATCTGACGCCTTTGCGCAACCAGGAGATCCTCTTGGGCGTACCAATACGGTACAACACCGGGTTGACACTGGGGACGCGCTTCCCAGTAGAATCCCCTACCGTCGGTTACCCATGGCTAAAAAAAGTGCTATGGAGGCTGAGGTAGAAAAGATGTTGGATGAAGATGTGATTCAACCTAGTGAGAGTCCATGGTCAAGTCCTGTGGTGATGGTCACCAAGAAGGATGGTTCCTGTTGATTTTGCATCGACTATAGGAAGTTGAACGGACTCACTAGGAAGAATGCATATCCTCTACCTCGGATAGATGAATGTGTGGAATCTCTGGGTGGGGCGAAATGGTTCTGTACACTAGATTTACAATCTGGTTATTGGCAGATCGGCATGGACCCCCGGGACCGAGAAAAAACCGCATTTTCTACCCATATGGGACTATTTGAGTTCAACGTCATGCCATTTGGGCTATGCAATGCCCCGGCAACCTTCGAGGCAATGATGGAAACCATGTTACGGGGTTTACTTTGGAAGAAGTGCCTAGTATACTTGGACGACATCATCGTCTTCGGTGGTTCTGTGGAGGAAACTCTACAGAACCTCCAAGCTGTGCTGAAACGCATCTTATCATATGGTCTGAAATTGAAACCTTCAAAGTGCAAGCTTTTTAGGAAATCAGTTGAATACCTAGGTAGAATTGTTTCTGAACATGGCATCATGGCTGATCCTCATAAGATCGAAGTGGTACAGAACTGGCCTCGTCCGATGGACACGAAGGAGATACGCTCTTTCATCGGGTTTTGTTCATACTACAGAGATTTTATACCTGGATTCTCGAGAGTCGCAGCTCCCTTACAAGAGCTGATGATTGGAGAGAAGAAGGCTAAGGCTAAGATAGTCTGGTCTCCAGCCGCAGAACAGTCTTTCAGTGAGTTAAAGAGACTCTTCTTAGAAACACCTGTTTTGCACTACCCTGCACCTGTTGGTAAGTTCATCTTGGACACTGATGCTTCTAATACAAGTATTGGTGCTGCCTTGTCGCAGATCCAGGATGGGCGAGAAGTGCCGCTGGCATTTTCGTCCAACAGTTTAAGCAAAACACAACGTAACTACTGCACAACCAAGCGTGAACTCTTGGCAGTGGTGGTTTACACAAAAAAGTACAGACATTTCCTATATGGTGGGAATTATCTCGTACGGACGGATCATTCATCTCTGCAGTGGCTCCTTAACTTCAAGGACGCTGAGGGGATGATGGGTAGATGGTTGAACCACCTCTCTGAGTTTGGCATGACAAATGAGCATATCATACACAGGAGTGGAGTAGATCATGTGAATGCGGACAGCTTGTCCCGCTATCCTATCCGGAACTGTCACCGTGTAGATTGCCGAGACTGTGGGTCTCACAATGCAGTGATTGCGTCTGTGGGTGCGAAAGTTCCTAACTGGACGTTAAATCACTTGAAGGATGAGCAGCTTGTGGATCCGGCTATTTCGAGGGTGTACTCCTTGAAGTTGTTGGGCCTGTCCAAGCCTGTTCGCCCCGCACTTTCGCTGGAATGTAAAGAAGTTAGACAACTGTTAGCTCAGTGGGATAATCTTTTTATACGGAACAGTGTATTGTGCCGCTGGAGGGTGCAACCTGGCAGGAAGAGAACAGCTCAGTCTGTAGTGCCTTTGTCACTCAGACTACAGTTGCTCAATTACTGTCATGGCCACCGAACTTCAGCACACTTTGGCAGACAACGGACTGAGGCAAAGATTAAGAGTAGATATTACTGGCCTGGTATGACTTTGGACATACGGCGTTGGGTGAAACAATGTCCCCAATGCTGTTTATCAAAGCCTGGACCTGGTATTGGTAAACTACCTCTAAGTCAAGAGCTATTCGGTGTTCGATTTGCCCGGATCGCTGTTGATATCATTAGTGGTTTCAACACGACCCCCCGTGGGAATACCTGTATGATGGTGGTACAGGACTACTATACCAAGTATGTCCAAGTATATCCGATGGTAAATCATACGGCTGTTACCTGCGCAGAAGCACTTTTCGAGAATTGGATCCTCACGTGGGGAGGTCCTTTAATGCTTCACTCCGACCAGGGTCGTGAGTTTGAATCTCGACTGTGGGCAGAACTGTGTAGTAAAATACACATCTGCAAGACGCATACGAACCCCTACCGACCTCAATCGGATGGTATGGTGGAACGTTTCAATCGGACGTTGATCCAATGTCTCACGACAATGGTTAATGAGCACCGGGATGATTGGGATGAGCACGCTCGCTATATCTCCCATGCTTACAATGCTACCGAACATGCGTCGACGGGCTGTACGCCTAATATGCTCGTAATGGGTGAAGACATAGTCATGCCTAGTGACATGGTCTATGGAGTGCAGGGACACCAGCTCGAGCAACCCTGCACAGTGATGTTTGTTGAATCACTTCGACAATCATTACGCGAGTCCTATGGAGTAGTAAGGGACAACTTGGAAAAATCTGCTAGTTTGCAGAAGGTGGGCTATGACACGGGCCTTAAACTCCGCCAATTCAAGGTGGGGGATAAGGTCGCGAGATTTAGCACACCAAATTCCAAAGTCAAGACCCTGTACTCCTGGGATGGTCCGCATACGGTTACTATGGTGGTGAGTGAAACTACTGTAGTAATACGGTTGCAAAAAGGGACTCTCACTAAATCACATGTGGCTAGACTCCGACCTTGGTATGGAGTTCCATATATAGATGACGGTGAAGATTCCCTCGGTGCTGGTAGAGTACCAGCACCAACCGACCCTACGCTACCGAAGATACCGAAGGCAGGACCAACGGTCATACCGTCGGTACCGACGGTAGCGCGCCGAAGGGGTCGTCCTAGGAAATTACCGATTGAACCACAGTCGTGTGTTACCAAGCCCAAGCGCGGTAGGCCTCGTAAAAAAGGGTCAGCTGTGCGTAAAGGACTAACCGTAGACACCGGTAAACAAAGCAAGGTGATACCTCCGGTGTCATCATTGCTGGACATACCGGTACAAGGTCTACGGAGGAGCACACGTGTCAGAGAGCGAGATAAAATTGTGTAAACATTTTTTTCTTACCTTGTTGACGACATTTAGCTGCTGGCTTGATTAAATTTCCATGGACAGTTCCGTACTGGGCCGGTGGTCATTGGCCCGGTACTCGATCACCAAAACACAACGAGAAGAGACGGGTTATCCGGTGTGGTTATCCGTTGGAGGTAGAAAAGCACGTGTCCAGGGCGGGTGGCTGGCTTTGCCGATTAATTCTAAGTATGGGATTAGTTTTGACCACATATTGCTTAGTAACACGCTGCTGTGTATGTCCTCTAACGCCGGTATATCATTCCCGGGTTTTCCGGTGGCTCCGCCACGAAAATTGTAAACAACAGTGAGAGTTCCCACCGTCGGATATGCCAGGCGTGGGAAGGGCGCTGCCCGTGTCACCTGATCGATTTCTCCCGCCAAATGAGCCGTGAGAAATTGGGTCACCTCGGCGCGTCTTGGAGACGCGACCCCTGATTGGCTGAGAAGCCGGTCAAGGGGCAGGGTCACGGGGGACGGGTGGGGTATATAAGCCCCACAGGCAGCCAGGCTTCTTCAGATCAGCACGTTTGCCCGTAGGGTAACGTGTTGATCAGTGGTGCCTAGGTCTGCCCGGCAGTACCTACACTATTGTTTACTTGCTGTGCTACTAAAGGCTCGGGTGAGTGAACCGTGAGGTTCACCTACGCCTGAGCTAACAGTATGGCAGCCCGTGTAGATGGCAAATGCACGGCCCCGGAGCCTCCGACGGGGAAGACCGAGTTCTCGAGTCTGACACGGAAATGGACACTACCGGTGCTCCAACCGTCGGTCAAGGCTCGGCTTCGGTACCAGCAGAACCTAACCCTGAGGGGTCGGGTGATGTTGTTCCGAAAACAGAACCTGGTCTGGGTGGTAGTAATACCAACCAGGAGGAGAACCCTGCTGGGGGATCTTCTCCGAAACCCGCCGGTGTAGTGGCACAAGAACCGACGGTCCCTGATGGTGATTCATCAGACGGGTCCACGGTTCGTGTCAAGACCAAACGGAAGCGGAAGCGTAAGAGGAGGATTGCATCTTCCCCTGAAACTCCTGCTACCGAAGAGGTCGCACCGACTGAGGCAGAAAGGCTCAAAGCTGTTGCTGATAGACTGTCCAAGGCGGAAGCCGAGGGATGGTCTGTCGCAGAAAGCAGGGCCAATCGCCGCCTCCGCGCCAAGGCAGCGCATGTTCGTCTGAACCTGTGTCTCCGTGATGATGACCGGAAGAACCTGAGCCTTTCTGACTTAGTTCAGGAAAATGGCAAAATGGCTCTTCCTGCACCTCACACGACCGAGGGTTCGGATGACGAAGACTGGTTGACAGGTGATTCCCACCCCATTGACTGGTACCTCGTGTACCTCAGGGCAGTGTTGGAAGGGAATAAACCTAACATCCACAGGTCATGCCGCCCCAAGCTGAAATATGCTTGGAAGAACTACGTGCCAGGGGATCCCTGCCCGTATGTTCGCTGTCAGCGCCTGAAAGGGGCTTCGACAGCCGCAAAACGGTGGCCGAACCTGTTCAAGTTTGCCCGTCATTTAGTAGAGAAGCACATGAATGTGCGTCCCTACTTGTACTGTGTGAGTGGGAGTACCTCTACTTCCTGCCCTGAGTACAGTGACGGGGAGCTATTCCGTTGCCAACGGAGGGCTGGTTTGGTAAGGCATCTTTGCGACAATAAGGGCGTTCACAAGCGCACTATTAGTCGTGGAGTTGAGGCTGCACTGAAGGTTTGGGGGTGCCACAAACGTGTAGGAAATCTACAGTATAAGTGGCGAATCAACAAACTTAAACAGTGGAATTACCTCTCGGAAGCTGACTGGGAGAGATTGTGTAGGGGCGCCAAGTGCGAACAAACCGATCTCGGGCCAGATACAGAAACTCCGATGCCCACTGTCAGAAAGGATACCCCTCCTAAGAAGAAAGATCTGAAAAGGGGCCGCCAGTCATCCAAAGATGATACCAAAGGTGGACGTGACCGTTCCCGCAGTGAACCTGCGAAGAAACGTGTCGCCACCGCCACGGTAACATCTGAGGTCGACCGTAGCCAAACCGTCGGTACCGTCACGGTATCTTCGGTTGCATTGCCCCCGGTTGCTGATCAACTGCCCAGGCAGGAGAGACAGAAACTGGGTGATGCACTGGCTATTGTTCAGAACTCTTTGGGTGACGAGCAGGCGGGTCAGGTTGCTGCTGACTATGTCAAGCAGTACAAGTGGAGCCAGAAGCAAAAGAAAGCTTCAGCTCCACAGGAGAGTATCTCACCTGTCAGTGACGCTGAACAGGTAGAGGTACAACAGCCGGATGGGGCGTCAGCCCAGCCGACTGCTCCACCCCAGCACGGAGCAACCTCTGACCCCGCAAGGGATGACGAGGTGACTCCAGTACCTGAGCACAGGGCTGTTGACGAAGGGCTAGCAGGGTTACCTGTGTTGCCTGGAGACGGTCCTGCTTATGACACTGGATTCTCTGACACTCTAGTCCCCGGATTTGAGTGCTACAGGGCTAAAATGGCTGAAAACGCAAGTAAGCTACTCCAGTTTCAGGTTTCTTTCTTGGAGAAGTCCTACTATGAGCAGTACAAGTTGCTCAGAGAACAGGCTATCCGGGAAGGGAAAGCTTGGGTTGCTGAACGCACCAGAGTCCTTGCCGAGCGTGAGGCGAATCTGGATCAAGATCATGCCCTCTGGAGGGCTACGATCGATCAGCTTGAATCAAGGTTGACAACTTGTGACGCCAAGTTCTTCCGACAGTTCGGGCTAAAGCTGACAGAGTGGGAGAGAACTGGTTTTCCAGATCTCCAGTCCAGGTTGGGGCTTGCCGCAAGGCCTGCTCCTCCTGTGACCCCGGTACTGTCAGTACACCCACCTAGGTATGAGATGCCATTCTCTTTCATGGCACACTCTACCCGGGTGGTCAGTGGCGGGGAGCCTACTGCGGCGCCGAGTACCCTCTCGGTAGCCCCAGGTGGAGCCCTTCCTCTCCAGGTGGAGGCTGCTGTGGTTTACACCACGGAGGCCCCTCCTGGAGGAAGTACTGATGGGGAAGGAAAGCCATCCGGCGGTGTCCCTATGGACACCTAAGGATGGTCCCCTGTCAGGCCCTCTGGGGTGCACTGTTCCGCCCCTCGGAGGTAAAACTAAACCATCGACGCAGCTACACGCCCCTGGACAACCGAAGCAGACCGACGGTGCTGTCGTGACTTAACCTAGTCTCTACTGCCACCACACTGGAAGCAGCCTGATGTCTTCAACCGTGGTTTACTACTAAGCCACAACCGTCGGTTCTCTACTACTGTCCAGGGCTCCTTATCCTGTGGTCACATTCTACTATTGTGACCTATGAACTATTATATGGATCATCCTCCTGTGATAATTATTTATAGGGAGGCACGGACCTACCTTTTTATATTCATATTTCACAAGAGATGGAAGTACTATACCGGTACTGGACTCTATCCATCTCTACCACCATAAACTGCTAGGTACTGGAGTACCGCCCCTAATAAGGATGACGATCTATCCCACCTTATTTAGGATACGCTACTATGGATTTTTATATATAAACTTTTCTACGCCAAAGGAAGTGGGAACTGCTATAGTTCCAATTATAAAACTTTTCTTCGCCAAAGGAAGTGAGAGCTATTATAGTTCTATTATTTATATATAAGGACACTAACTCCACACGGATTCGCACCATTGCTGAATGTAGTAGGTGATGTGTTGAGTTTCCAAGGTGGTTATTTGGTGCCTTTACTTTTAACTGATACTAGTCTAGGACTATCAGTTGGACAGTTTTTATATCATGTGCCTACGGGACTATGGTTTGATACCAAAGACTATATTGTTGATATAAACTGTTATATACATGTTAACCTGGTTGTTCATGTATGTATGCCTGTTGTTACTATGAGTAGAAATGTTACTTGTTGATAAATAGATATACGTGGTATATAATGTATCCAAGAGGTATTATTATTATAAAACCAACCCTTCCTACATTCTTAAGGGGGGTAGTGTAACGGGTTGACTATAAAGTCTAACTGTTATTGTTGTATATCTATTGTATGTTGTATGATGTAAGACAACACGGTTCTATTGTGTTTAATAACTGTTTTATTCATCTAACTAGTGTCGTCGGTTCGTTACATACACCGACTCCTCTAGTTCGGTTATCTATACGGTAGTGTACCGGTACCACCTTCGGTTACCGTCGGTAGTTGTTACATAAGCATTTTACATAACTAAACCTAACAGGTGGCGCTGCTAGTACGGTCACGTGGCTATGCAGCGCTGTATATAAGACGGCTACTTCTCCATTGGAAGTCAGTCAGGTTTGGGACTGTCGTGACATGACCACCCTGTGCTCACGGGCTTAACTCTATGCTATAGGGTTGCCCCACTGTATTATATATCTGTTCTGATCTTGTATATCCGCTGGTTATACTTGTACTATAATACCCAAGAGTTACCTTTACAATAAAGTCGCCGTATATTAAAGTCTAATTTACCTTGTCTGGTTTTTGTACTGTAGTTGGTCTCTTACTACGTATGTAACACTTGAGTACAAAAACCAGACAAGGTAAATTAGACTTTAATATACGGCGACTTTATTGTAAAGGTAACTCTTGGGTATTATAGTACAAGTATAACCAGCGGATATACGAGATCAGAACAGATATATAATACAGTGGGCAACCCTATAGCATAGAGTTAAGCCCGTGAGCACAGGGTGGTCATGTCACGACAGTCCCAAACCTGACTGACTTCCAATGGGGAAGCAGCCGTCTTATATACAGCGCTGCGTAGCCACGTGACCGTACTAGCAGCGCCACCTGTTAGGTTTAGTTATGTAAAAATGATTATGTAACAACTACCGACGGTAACCGAAGGTGGTACCGGTACACTACCGTATAGATAACCGAACTAGAGGAGTCGGTGTATGTAACGAACCGACGACACTAGTTAGATGAATAAAACAGTTATTGAACACAATAGAACCGTGTTGTCATACATCATACAACATACAATAGATATACAACAATAACAGTTAGACTTATAGTCAACCCGTTACACTACCCCCCTTTAGAATGTAGGAAGGGTTGGTTTTATAATAATAATACCTCTTGGATACATTATATACCACGTATATCTATTTATCAACAAGTAACATTTCTACTCATAGTAACAACAGGCATACATACATGAACATACAAGTTAACATGTACATAACAATTTATATCAACAATATAGTCTTTGTAAAACCATAGTCCCGTAGGCACATGATATAAAACTGTCCAACTGATAGTCCTAGACTAGTATCAGTTAATAGTAAAGGCACCAAATAACCACCTTGGAAACTCAACACATCACCTACTTCATTCAGCAATGGTGCGAATCCGTGTGGAGTTAGTGTCCTTATATATAAATAATAGAACTATAATAGCTCTCACTTCCTTTGGCGAAGAAAAGTTTTATATATAAAAATCCATAATAGCGTATCCTAAATAAGGTGGGATAGATCGTCATCCTTATTAGGGGCGGTACTCCAGTACCTAGCAGTTTATGGTGGTAGAGATGGATAGAGTCCAGTACCGGTATAGTACTTCCATCTCTTGTGAAATATAAATATAAAAAGGTAGGTCCGTGCCTCCCTATAAATAATTATCACAGGAGGATGATCCATATAATAGTTCATAGGTCACAATAGTAGAATGTGACCACAGGATCAGGAGCCCTGGACAGTAGTAGAGCACCGACGGTTGTGGCTTAGTAGTAAACCACGGTTGAAGACATCAGGCTGCTTCCAGTGTGGTGGCAGTAGAGACTCAGTTAAGTCACGACAGCACCGTCGGTCTGCTTTCGGTTGTCCACGGTTGTCCAGGGGCGTGTAGCTGCGTCGATGGTTTAGTTTTACCTCCGAGGGGCGGAACAGTGCACCCCAGAGGGCCTGACGGGGGACCAACCTTAGGTGTCCATAGGGACACCGCCGGATGGCTTTCCTTCCCCATCAGGACTTCCTCCAGGAGGGGCCTCCGTGGTGTAAACCACAGCAGCCTCCACCTGGAGAGGAAGGGCTCCACCTGGGGCCACCGAGAGGGTACTCGGCGCCGCAGTAGGCTCCCCGCCACTGACCACCCGGGTAGATTGTGCCATGAAAGAAAATGGCATCTCATACCTAGGTGGGTGTACTGACAGTACCGGGGTCACAGGAGGAGCAGGCCTTGCGGCAAGCCCCAACCTGGACTGGAGATCTGGAAAACCAGATCTCTCCCACTCTGTCAGCTTAAACCCGAACTGTCGGAAGAACTTGGCGTCACAAGTTGTCAACCTTGATTCGAGTTGGTCGATCGTAGCCCTCCAGAAGGCATGATCTTGCTCCAGACTCGCCTCACGCTCGGCAAGGACTCTGGTGCGTTCAGCAACCCAAGCTTTCCCTTCCCGGATAGCCTGTTCTCTGAGCAACTTGTACTGCTCAAAGTACGACTTCTCCAAGAAGGAAACCTGAAACTGGAGTAGCTTACTTGCGTTTTCAGCCATCTTAGCTCTGTAGCACTCAAATCCGGGGACTAGAGTGTCAGAGAATCCAGTGTCAAAGGCAGGACCGTCTCCAGGCAACACAGGTAACCCTGCTAGCCCTTCGTCAACAGCCCTGTGCTCAGGTACTGGAGTCACCTCGTCATCCCTTGCGGGGTCAGAGGTTGCTCCGTGCTGGGGTGGAGCAGTCGGTTGGGCTGACGCCCCATCCGGCTGTTGTATCTCTACCTGTTCAGCATCACTGACAGGTGAGACACTCTCCTGTGGGGCTGAAGCTTTCTTTTGCTTCTGACTCCACTTATACTGCTTGACATAGTCAGCAGCGACTTGACCCGCCTGCTCGTCACCCAATGAGTTCTGAACAATAGCCAGTGCATCACCCAGTTTCTGTCTCTCCTGCCTGGGCAGTTGATCAGCAACCGAGGGTAATGCAACCGAAGATACCGTGACGGCACCGACGGTTTGGCTACGGTCGACCTCAGATGTTACCGTGGCGGTGGCGACACGTTTCTTCGCAGGTTCACTGCGGGAACGGTCGCGTCCACCTTTGGTATCATCTTTGGATGACTGGCGGCCCCTTTTTAGATTTTTCTTCTTAGGGGGGGTACCCTTTTTGACAGTGGGCATCGGAGCTTCTGTAGCTGGTCCCAGGTCGGTTTGTTCGCACTTGGCGCCCTTACACAACCTCTCCCAGTCAGCCTCCGTGAGGTAGTTCCACTGTTTAAGTTTGTTGGTTCTCCACTTAAACTGTAGATTTCCTACACGTTTGTGGATCCCCCAAACCTTCAGTGCAGCCTCAACTCCACGAGTAATAGTGCGCTTGTGCACGCCCTTATTATCGCAGAGATGCCTCACCAAACCAGATCTCCGTTGGCTACGGAATAGTTCCCCGTCACTGTACTCAGGGCAGGAAGTACTCGTACTTCCACTCACACAGTACAAGTAGGGACGCACATTCATGTGCTTCTCTACCAAATGACGGGCAAACTTGAAAAGGTTTGGCCACCGTTTTGCTGCTGTCGCAGTCCCTTTCAGGCGCTGACAGCGAACGTACGGGCAGGGATCCCCTGGCACGTAGTTCTTCCAAGCATATTTCAGCTTGGGACGGCATGACCTATGGATGTTAGGTTTATTCCCCGCCAACACTGCCTTGAGGTACACGAGGTACCAGTCAATGGGATGGGAATCACCTGTCAACCAGTCTTCGTCGTCTGAACCGTCGACCGTGTGAGGTGCAGGAAGAGCCATTTTGCCATTCTCCTGAATTAAATCAGTGAGGCTCAGGTTCTCCCGGTCATCATCACGGAGACACAGGTTTAGACGGACATGCGCTGCCTTGGCGCGGAGGCGTCGATTGGCTCTGCTCTCTGCAACAGACCAGCCCTCGGCTTCCGCCTTGGCCACTCTGTCAGCAACAGCTTTGAGTCTATCAGCCTCAGTCGGTGCGACCTCTTCGGTAGCGGGAGTTTCAGGGGAAGATGTAATCTTCCTCTTACGCTTCCGTTTCCGTTTGGTCTTAGCACGAACCGTGGACCCGTCTGATGAATCACCATCAGGGACCTTCGGTTCTTGTGCCAATACACCGGCGGGTTTCGGAGAAGATCCCCCTGCAGGGTTCTCCTCCTGGATGATATTACTACCACCCAGACCAGGTTCTGTCTTCGGAACAACATCACCCGACCCCTCAGGGTTAGGTTCAGTTGGTACCGAAGCCGAGCCTTGACCGACGGTTGGAGCACCGGTAGTGTCCATTTCCGTGTCAGACTCGAGAACTCGGTCTTCCCCATCGGAGGCCTCAGCCTTCTCCGGGACCGTGCATTTGCCATCTACACGGGCTGCCATACTGTTAGCTCAGGCGTAGGTGAACCTCACGGTTCACTCACCCGAGCATTTAGTAGCACAGCTACAGTAAACAATAGTGTAGGTACTGCCGGGCAGACCTAGGCACCACTGATCAACACGCTACCCTACGGGCAAACGTGTTGATCTGAAGAAGCCTGGCTGCCTGTGGGGCTTATATACCCCACCCGTCCCCCGTGACCCCGCCCCTTGACCGGCTTCTCAGCCAATCAGAGGTCGCGCCCCGAAGGCGCGCCGAGGTGACCCAATTTCTCACGGCTCATTTGGCGGGAGAAATCGATCAGGTGACGCGGGCAGCGCCCTTCCCACGCCTGGCATATCCGACGGTGGGAACTCCCACTGTTGTTTACAATTTTCGTGGCGGAGCCACCGGATAACCCGGGAATGATATACCGGCATTAGAGGATATACACAGCAGCGTGTTGCTAAGCAATATGTGGTCAAAACTAGTCCCATACTTAGAACTAATCGGCAAAGCCAGCCACCCGCCCTGAACACGTGCTTTTCTACCTCCAACGGATAACCACACCGGATAACCCGTCTCTTCTCGTTGTGTTTTGGTGATCGAGTACCGGGCCAATGACCACCGGCCCAGTACGGAACTGTCCATGGAAATTTAATCAAGCCAGCAGCTAAATGTCGTCAACAAGGTAAGAAAAAAATGTTTACACAATTTTATCTCGCTCTCTGACACGTGTGCTCCTCCGTAGACCTTGTACCGGTATGTCCAGCAATGGTGACACCGGAGGTTTCACCTTGCTTTGTTTACCGGTGTCTACGGTTAGTCCTTTACGCACAGCTGACCCTTTTTTACGAGGCCTACCGCGCTTGGGCTTGGTAACACACGACTGTGGTTCAATCGGTAATTTCCTAGGACGACCCCTTCGGCGCGCTACCGTCGGTACCGACGGTATGACCGTTGGTCCTGCCTTCAGTAACTTCGGTAGCGCAGGGTCGGTTGGTGCTGGTACTCGACCAGCACCGAGGGAATCTTCACCGTCATCTATATATGGGACTCCATACCAAGGTCGGAGTCTAGCCACATGTGATTTAGTGAGAGTCCCTTTTTGCAACCGTATTACTACAGTAGTTTCACTAACCACCATAGTAACCGTATGCGGACCATCCCAGGAGTACAGGGTCTTGACTTTGGAATTTGGTGTGCTAAATCTCGCGACCTTATCCCCCACCTTGAATTGGCGGAGTTTAAGGCCCGTGTCATAGCCCACCTTCTGCAAACTAGCAGATTTTTCCAAGTTGTCCCTTACTACTCCATAGGACTCGCGTAATGATTGTCGAAGTGATTCAACAAACATCACTGTGCAGGGTTGCTCGAGCTGGTGTCCCTGCACGCCATAGACCATGTCACTTGGCATGACTATGTCTTCACCCATTACGAGCATATTAGGCGTACAGCCCGTCGACGCATGTTCGGTAGCATTGTAAGCATGGGAGATATAGCGAGCGTGCTCATCCCAATCGTCCCGGTGCTCATTAACCATTGTCGTGAGACATTGGATCAACGTCCGATTGAAACGTTCCACCATACCATCCGATTGAGGTCGGTAGGGGTTCGTATGCGTCTTGCAGATGTGTATTTTACTACACAGTTCTGCCCACAGTCGAGATTCAAACTCACGACCCTGGTCGGAGTGAAGCATTAAAGGACCTCCCCACGTGAGGATCCAATTCTCGAAAAGTGCTTCTGCGCAGGTAACAGCTGTATGATTTACCAACGGATATACTTGGACATACTTGGTATAGTAGTCCTGTACCACCATCATACAGGTATTCCCACGGGGGGTCGTGTTGAAACCACTAATGATATCAACAGCGATCCGGGCAAATCGAACACCGAATAGCTCTTGACTTAGAGGTAGTTTACCGATACCAGGTCCAGGCTTTGATAAACAGCATTGGGGGCATTGCTTTACCCAACGCCGTATGTCCAAAGTCATACCAGGCCAGTAATATCTACTCTTAATCTTCGCCTCAGTCCGTTGTCTGCCAAAGTGTGCTGAAGTTCGGTGGCCATGACAGTAATTGAGCAACTGTAGTCTGAGTGACATAGGCACTACAGACTGAGCTGTTCTCTTCCTGCCAGGTTGCACCCTCCAGCGGCACAATACACTGTTCCGTATAAAAAGATTATCCCACTGAGCTAACAGTTGTCTAACTTCTTTACATTCCAGCGAAAGTGCGGGGCGAACAGGCTTGGACAGGCCCAACAACTTCAAGGAGTACACCCTCGAAATAGCCGGATCTGCAAGCTGCTCATCCTTCAAGTGATTTAACGTCCAGTTAGGAACTTTCGCACCCACAGACGCAATCACTGCATTGTGAGACCCACAGTCTCGGCAGTCTACACGGTGACAGTTCCGGATAGGATAGCGGGACAAGCTGTCCGCATTCACATGATCTACTCCACTCCTGTGTATGATATGCTCATTCGTCATGCCAAACTCAGAGAGGTGGTTCAACCATCTACCCATCATCCCCTCAGCGTCCTTGAAGTTAAGGAGCCACTGCAGAGATGAATGATCCGTCCGTACGAGATAATTCCCACCATATAGGAAATGTCTGTACTTTTTTGTGTAAACCACCACTGCCAAGAGTTCACGCTTGGTTGTGCAGTAGTTACGTTGTGTTTTGCTTAGACTGTTGGACGAAAATGCCAGCGGCACTTCTCGCCCATCCTGGATCTGCGACAAGGCAGCACCAATACTTGTATTAGAAGCATCAGTGTCCAAGATGAACTTACCAACAGGTGCAGGGTAGTGCAAAACAGGTGTTTCTAAGAAGAGTCTCTTTAACTCACTGAAAGACTGTTCTGCGGCTGGAGACCAGACTATTTTAGCCTTAGCCTTCTTCTCTCCAATCATCAGCTCTTGTAAGGGAGCTGCGACTCTCGAGAATCCAGGTATAAAATCTCTGTAGTATGAACAAAACCCGATGAAAGAGCGTATCTCCTTCGTGTCCATCGGACGAGGCCAGTTCTGTACCACTTCGATCTTATGAGGATCAGCCATGATGCCATGTTCAGAAACAATTCTACCTAGGTATTCAACTGACTTCCTAAAGAGCTTGCACTTTGAAGGTTTCAATTTCAGACCATATGATAAGATGCGTTTCAGCACAGCTTGGAGGTTCTGTAGAGTTTCCTCCACAGAACCACCGAAGACGATGATGTCGTCCAAGTATACTAGGCACTTTTTCCAAAGTAAACCCCGTAACATGGTTTCCATCATTGCCTCGAAGGTTGCCGGGGCATTGCATAGCCCGAATGGCATGACGTTGAACTCAAATAGTCCCATATGGGTAGAAAATGCGGTTTTTTCTCGGTCCCGGGGGTCCATGCCGATCTGCCAATAACCAGATTGTAAATCTAGTGTACAGAACCATTTCGCCCCACCCAGAGATTCCACACATTCATCTATCCGAGGTAGAGGATATGCATTCTTCCTAGTGAGTCCGTTCAACTTCCTATAGTCGATGCAAAATCGACAGGAACCATCCTTCTTGGTGACCATCACCACAGGACTTGACCATGGGCTCTCACTAGGTTGAATCACATCTTCATCCAACATCTTTTCTACTTCAGCCTCCATAGCACTTTTTTTAGCCATGGGTAACCGACGGTAGGGGATTCTACTGGGAAGCGCGTCCCCAGTGTCAACCCGGTGTTGTACCGTATTGGTACGCCCTAGAGGATCTCCTGGTTGCGCAAAGGCGTCAGATAACTCCGACAGCTCATTTGCCACCATTTCGCTCTCTAGGGTTGTGAGGTGTGACTCACACAACAGGGACCTTAAATGTTTCGGTAGGTTGGATTTAGCCAGAGCCTCTTCGTGGGAAGAGTCCCCCGCCACCACACCTACTTCCACAAAGTCCGTAGTTAGTGAGTCTACCCCATATGCTCGCGTGGTGTTACCAATAGGCGTCCCCTTTCGTAGAGTGATTTCTCTACTACTCGAGTTACAAATCGGTATCACCCCCCAACGAGCGTTGGCCAGGTAAGTATGATAGCCAGCAAGACCTAACTCAGAGAGCTTTTGATCTTCTGGTTCAAACATTCCCGGTCGTTTGGCCTGCACTCCCACGCAGCTGACTAGGACATCAGATACATGTCCTGCTGCCAACTTTGTGTCTTGTGCCACTGACGCCACAGAAGAACCA
This sequence comes from Harmothoe impar, assembly GCA_947462335.1. Classification (NCBI taxonomy): domain Eukaryota; kingdom Metazoa; phylum Annelida; class Polychaeta; order Phyllodocida; family Polynoidae; genus Harmothoe; species Harmothoe impar. The sequence continues at coordinate 3,641,308 of OX381707.1, read as the reverse complement.
TTCCTTAAAACGCACTGTACAGATTGTTTATAAGGATGTTTAATCTGAAGTCGGCCCGTTGCGGTGTTCATTGTTACCCCGTAAAGAGCAGCAAAGTCCATCCCCAGTATGCCATCATCAGTGATGTCGGTGATGGTTGGACATATCCAGTATGTCTTGCCATCAACCAACATAGGTTTTACAGTTCTGCCATAAGTCTGCATACTATCTCCCGTAGCAGTCCGAGCCTTTACTCCTAGTAGCGGAGCTTCGGGCTGGTTGCAAAGACGGGCCATGAATTTACGATCGACCAAGGTGTGAGATGCACCCGTGTCGACCAAAAATTCACCACGCGTCCCGGAAATAACCAGACTCAGGTACCAACGCTGTCCCCGTAAAGGGACACACTCAGAGGTCAGCATCGGGCTTCCCCCTCCATCCATAGCAACCCCTTTTGTCAGGAGATAATCCCAACATGGGTCGCTCGGGGAGTCTTGAATCACACTGCTCTGGGCAATTGATTCTAACCAAGACTCCTCTAAGCCAGCGACTACAGAATCCTCCGGATTCCGTTCGTCCTTGCCAGCCCCGCCTTGCCAGACGCTTACAGGTTGTACAGACCCTTCTGCCTCTGCGCGGCCTTGGTTCATGGAAGAGTTAACACCGTCTACTAATCCCTTACAGGTATGGCTAACTGTGGGGGCGCCATCCTTGCCAAGAGGATGGGCCCCATTCAGTTTTCCGTCTCCTTTTCGGTTTTAGCAGCGATGGGTGCAGGGGCTTTGCATTCGCTAGCCCAATGACCCATCTTCTGACAGCGTCTACATGGCTGAGGTTTCGTGTCCTTTTTCTTCTTTTTCCTTCTCTTTCCAGATCCAGAATCAGAAGTGGACGCAGAGCTCTTTTCCAAGTGCTTCCGCAACAAACCCTCAATCATCTTCTCCATGTCCCTGTCAGGCATTACTGCCGCCACCTCCTCAGAGGCGGGCTGTTTTTTCTTAGGTGGTTTTGTGGCGGCCTCTACCACCTGAGCTCCTTTCGGGGCTACAGATGGAGCTGCCGACACTCCTCCACTAGGAAAAACAGCCTGTTTGGTGTCATACACATCCGCATGGTCAAAAAGGTCAGCCAGAGATAAGTCCGGCTGCCATTTCTCCCGCAGATATGCCTGGAGATTGGTGTCTCTGACTCCATTGACAAACCTGGAGGTTAACTCCTGGATGACAGTGGGGGTGTCAGGTCTACATCCCTGATAACACTCGGATATCAGTTCCTGTAGAGCAAATCCGTAGGATCTCAGATGCTCGTCCTTGCGTTGGACACGTTTGAGCAGCTGAGTCCTTGGGTCATGCTCACCAATCTTCCCAATCGCCCATTCAGCCGTTTCTTCAAGTGAGCTCAATGTCTTGATCTTCACTCTCTCGAACGCCAAAAGGGCTGGTTCACCTGGCCCGTTGCAGAGTGCTTGCTTCAGAGCAACCAGCGCTTGCTGATTGTTCCAGCGATTGCTCTCCACAATAGCCTTGAACCGAACTTTGTACTTTCTCCAGGGTGGCGACCCTGTGAAAGGCGGAATATCGATGGCCTTTTGACGGGCTGCATCAGGATGTTTGATCTCCCCAAAGTTGAAAGGAGCATATCGTTCATCCAGTTCATCGATGTCCCGCGGGACGATGTCTGTCCCCAGCTTCTCAATAGCCGGGTTCCGGTCGTACTTAGCCCGCTGGACAGGAGTTAAGCCCTGTCTAGCTCTGGGTTTCGGTACTGGAACTGAGACCATGGTCTGCTGTTGGTTCAACATCGTTGAACCAGTAGATGGGTGGGTGTACCCTGGAGGTGTTGCCGTGCCTCCAAAGGCGCCACCACAGACCGGAGTCTGCAGATAGCTAGCCCCCATCTGAGGTGTCATACCTGTTACCGTGGTGTGTACTAGCGGCGGGACACTTGAAGGTGTCACTGTCGTGTATACACTGGGTATGGGTATGACTGGAGGTACTACCGTGGAAGGTGGTGGTACGTTCTCCGACTTCGTCTTCAGGTCCTGATTGACTTGCCTTAAGCTTGCGAGGTCCTGTCTGGCTAAGTGGAGCTGCGTGCTCAAATCCTTTCCCAAGGAAGTTAAGCTTGCAACCTCACATTCGCCGGACACCCTCTGGTGCAAAAGTTTGTCAACCTCCACCTTGTGGGAAGCCATCTCGTTCTGGAGTTCCAGTAGGAACTTTTTCTTCTCATCAACCTCCCTTAGGAATAACTTCCTAATTTGATTGATGGAAGCAAGTTCCCTCCGGGCTTCAGCGAGCTCATGCAACTCAGTTTTCTTGGTGGGGATACCCATGGCAGCTAGTAGGTCCCCATCCAGTGGTAAACTGGATGGCTCATCTACTGCTGGCGGGTACCCCTTACCAGGAGCTTCTGTTGCCACGTTAGTTTTCTTTGATGGCCCGCCACCCCCCATACCGTTCGGTGTAGGAGTGGCACCATCAGTGAAAACCGACGTGTCTGGATCCAATGAAGGATCTGCTACCGTCGGTGTAGAACCGAAGGCAGCTGGGCCGAGAGTTTTAGGCTCTCTACCCGGTATTTTCTGACCCTCAGGACAGAAAAGATTCGTGGAAAGGGAGTCCAACGATCTCCTGGAGCTTATATCAAAGGGTCCTGGGATTGGAGATTGCTCCCCATCCTCTCCTTTGGTAAAGGCTTCCACAATAGGATCACCTATTGCTTCTTGGGAGAGGTCGTCCCCGGGCACCTGCAAGGCTGCCCGGCCCTCCCGCCTATTAGATTTGCCTGTGAAGAAGCGTACATTCTGTACGGCTTCTTCACGTTCCTCAGCAGGGGTTTTAGTCCTGCCGCTGAACGAGCTGACAAAATCGTATAGGTAATCCATATACTGTAAGTCTATTTAATACCCTATCAATGGTCGGTTCGTCAAGTGGTCACGGCACCAATGTAGTTGGTCTCTTACTACGTATGTAACACTTGAGTACAAAAACCAGACAAGGTAAATTAGACTTTAATATACGGCGACTTTATTGTAAAGGTAACTCTTGGGTATTATAGTACAAGTATAACCAGCGGATATACGAGATCAGAACAGATATATAATACAGTGGGCAACCCTATAGCATAGAGTTAAGCCCGTGAGCACAGGGTGGTCATGTCACGACAGTCCCAAACCTGACTGACTTCCAATGGGGAAGCAGCCGTCTTATATACAGCGCTGCGTAGCCACGTGACCGTACTAGCAGCGCCACCTGTTAGGTTTAGTTATGTAAAAATGATTATGTAACAACTACCGACGGTAACCGAAGGTGGTACCGGTACACTACCGTATAGATAACCGAACTAGAGGAGTCGGTGTATGTAACGAACCGACGACACTAGTTAGATGAATAAAACAGTTATTGAACACAATAGAACCGTGTTGTCATACATCATACAACATACAATAGATATACAACAATAACAGTTAGACTTATAGTCAACCCGTTACAGTACTCAAGTGTTACATACGTAGTAAGAGACCAACTACACACCTTTTGCGGATCACTAAACTACTAAAATGTGAAAGTCATCCATGAAAAGTCTTAATTTTCCTATGCATAACAAAAAAAAACAAAAAAACAACGCCCTTGTCATATTTTTCACTGCCGGGTGATGAGAAACAACTTTTATTTTTGAGTGGCCTATACTGCTTTGTTTCTGCTTTATATGAGCTTAGGCGTTGGGCAGCAGGTTGGAAGTAAAAAGAGTAAGGCTCCGTTCTGGCCGGAGAGGGTCTGAATCCAAGTCATGCTGTCAATTAATCTTTAATATTATGCCTAGAAATACAGGGCAACGTACATTAAATACTTTTTTCACTATTAACATTTACCAAATATAGAATATATTTGTGGTCTTGATAGAAACAGATGCAAATCATGCGCTGCCACTTATGTGAGTAGTATAGAGCTCGTGCAAATAGCGCCCCTTATTCGCACGAGGAACCGGTGAGAGAGGCAACTGCAAGAGAGGCGACTTGCACGATGAACCGGCGAGAGAGGCGACCTGCACGAGGAACCGGCGAGAGAGGCGACCTACACGAGGGTTTAAGCTACCCCCCCCCACCCCTGAGGGGTTGCAAGATTAATACGATTTTAATAATGAATGAATAATGCCACCCTCGGGCGTGTCTGACTCTGCTTAAACTAGCAGTATCCAGGCCCCTACCTTCGTTTTGGAGACCAGGGAGAGCAACTGTAGCCACTATTGACGCTTTTTGAGGGGGGGGGCAGACAAACTTTGACAGGTCTTGAAGGGGGGGGGGGGCTGGGGGGGAAACTCATGCGCTCACACAAAAAAGCAATCAACCCTCCCTCCACCGTGGGAGTGCCTTAGCAGAGGCTATAAACACACTAACATAGTGGCTAAAACAGTGGATAACCTTGGTGTAACCTCTGTTAGCCCCTTAAGGACAGAGTAATGGATCAATGCATCATGCCCTTTGTCTTCATGAAATGCTGCCGTCGCCTCTCTCATCGTCAGGTCGCCTCTCTCATCGTCAGGTCACCTCTCTCATTGTCACGTCGCCTCTCTCATTGTCACATGATAAAAATATACGGCGCATTACGGGAATTGAACCCGGGCCTCCCCCGTGGGAGTCAGAAACTCTAACCACTACACCATAGCATCACTTGCAGATGTGTACAGAAAATAAGTTAAAGATGTGTAACAATGACTCATGTCGCCTCTCTCGCCATGTCGCCTCTCTCCCCATGTCGCCTCTCTCCCCATGTCCCCTCTCTCCCCATGCCATCAGGTGTCTCTCTTACTGTGTCCCCTCTCTCGCCATTCCTCGTGCAAATAGCGGACCTTATATGCACGAGTTCCTCGTGCGAATATCGCTGGCGGAGAGGGCCATGACACAACCCACACTTCCAGATTTACACAACTATTGTTATTGTTACAATGGTAGATACATAACACTTTTATCATTCTAATTAAGAGCAGAAATAGGTGAAACCTCTCCGTAACTCAGCTACAATCCCCTACCTTTCTTCCATTACCTCTCCCTGCTCTTCCTCCTTCTCTATGCATGGAGATGATGGTGGTGCTGGTGGTGCTACTGGTGCTAGCACTTTGTGTAACATGCAGCCTTTCAGTTGTGTTGTTGTTTGTCTGATACTCGCAGTGTCCACCAGTTTCTCCTTCTCTACCCAGTAGGCAACCTCTTCTGGTTTTTCCGGTTATTCTATCTCTGTCATTTTCTCATCCTGTCGTTTGTTTTTTCTGTGCAGACACTGAACCTCAACTTGGAGAAGTTGCACTTAATAACGCACTATTTTCATCCGTTTCATTAGTGTGGTCGCCTGTCCAAGGATCGTCGACAGTAGTTTGATGTCTACTGGACTCTTGTTCAGTGCGACCATGACTAGGGGACATTGAGGTTAGTGTCGGAAATGCTCAACGACGACGATATCGCACATCCTCCAACTGTATAAGGTGATTCCGCAGTGGTAGCAGACTACCGTGTCATTGCCTCCTATGTAAAAGAAACCTTGGGCGGCGAGTTTCTCTGCGAAACCTGTTCCGTGATGCCATGACATTCCTCTAAAAGTGTCGAGCCTCACTTCCAAAATGTTGAACCGTTCGTATTTGGCAGCCATTTTTGGTGGCGGTGGCAGCGGTGGTGGTGGTGGTGGTGGTGGTGCTAGTGGTGGCGGTAGTGAGCTGGTGAAAGAAGAGACGTTAAACTCAGTGTTTTTTTTCCACATATAGTTTTCGTTTAAGATTGTTTTTTCCATCTCTGTCCTCACCACCACTACCACTACCACCACGTATTAGAGCTCTTGTATCTTGACTTTTTTCTATCAATCATGTACTACCAAGGGTATTTACCCACGCTGTGTGATATTGCTTTTCTTTCTCTACCATTTCATGCAACTTAGTTATGCACAGATCGAACTTTCTAAAGTCATCTATTAACACTTGAATGAGTCTATGATGTGAATGGGAGGGTGAAGCTCGCCACAGTTTCAAAACTTCAAAACATAAGAGAGACACATCTTTTTCCGGTTGTCGAGAGATGTTGTTCAGCTGCTCAAAGGTTAAACCTAACTGTATTCCCACAGTTTTCCAATTTTTAGAAGATGCCAGAGTTTCAGAAATGGTGAGAAAGTATATGTCCATCACACATGTGTCGGGTTTGTTGTAATCAAGATCGTGATGTTTGAAGAAATCTCCGTCTGCTCAGCTATATCTCGGCGGTCAGCTGCAAGGTGGGCGTGGTAAAGGCGACCCCATCTGGTATGACGCGTGGCAGTTTGAGTCCACCATGTCTGGTACATCTCCCTATACATGTTCTTGATGCTGTTGACGCGCACTAAGTGTTCAATACTGTCGTACAGAACTCCCAATCGTATGCCTAATTTGGTTCATTCTCGCGCTGGTAACTCACTACCTATTTCGTCGCTGAAGCAGAAATTCCTACTCTCTAGAAAATCCTCATAAAGCACTTGACAAACATCATAGTGTAGAGTTTGTCTTTATGTGATTCGATAAATAAGGACGCGAACCCCACTATTCTTGTTGAGATGCGAAGAAGAAAGGTTTATTGGAACTTTAACCTGTACAGTCAATCTAATGATAAGGGTTTCGATTCATTCGAGTCGTTCACTGTAGAGATATGCTTTCATATAGTCAATCACGGTCGGAGACCTGAAGAGGTCTGCCGGAGCAAGGGGGTGAGGGCAGTATTTATACTGTTTGCCTCCGATCGGGGTGCCCCCTGGTTCCGGCGACGCGAACTTACACAGTAGGTGTTCAACGACATAATATTAGTGCCCCTACACCCCCCCCTAGACAACACATACCCATTCCCATAAATATATGTACAACTTATACAACATATAAACTCGTACAATCGAGTTATTATTAAGCGTAATGTCTATGAACACAATAGGGTACGGTTCCTCAGGAACAGAAACTAATATTATTTTACAAGGATAGTTGTAATCACTAAACAACTGGATATTCGAACGGCTAGACACATTTCGAATCATAACACACAGCTCAGGTTTACAATATAGCACATCATCCAATAGATTTCTACATTCGAATCAACTGTTACATCCTTATTATCACATCTCAATCAAAATAATCAAAAAAAAACAAAAAAAACTGACGATCCTGGCAGCCATCCTAACTGTTCTAGTAACGGAGTTAGGCAAGATGTTCTTTCGTTAGAACACGGGTGGTTGGTGCTCTCCTCTTCTACTCCTATCCTGTCCCAAACTGGACAGGCACGTTCTTTCGAATGGGTCGGTGGTGCTCTCCTCTTCTTACTGCTTCGGATACTCTGTTCCTAACTGAACAGACACATTCTTTCAAAAGGGTTGGTGGTGCTCTCCTCTTCTTATATTCATAGCTCGGTCTTCTTTGTCTTTCCATGTTTTGGGTACTGCAGCAAGTCACGGCTTTCCTTTTTAATGATGTATACTGTTCGGATTACCATGTCGGATCAAACAATCCTTTTTGGAATACTATTCACTCATACTGTCCCAGTCATCTATAAACACTCCGAACACTTGCTGGAACTTGACGTTCATCGCCTCGTTCCGGTCAGTGCTCTCCTGCAGCCTTTTTTTACTCAAGGCCGTTTGAGATGCGGCCACCTTCAGCTCATTACGGACTTTGGCGGTTTCCGCCGCCAAGGTTACCTCATTCTGCTCCTCCAACTTCTTTCTGTGGGTACTCTCAATATCCACCAAGGTCCTTGCGAACAAGTTCGCCACCCCTTGGTTGTACCTCACTGCGAGCTCTCTCTGGGCGTCTTGAAATGTGTCAACCGCTGCTTGAGCGGTCTCACATGCCACTTTATCTGCTGGATCGAAATACAGATCCACCGGTCGGGTGCTTACACGCAGTCTGTTATCCGGCACCTGAGACATGATAGGTTCTTTCCTAGGGGTCACATTCGGTGTGGCCAATCTGGGGTATTCATCCCCATTCGGACTTGGACCCGGTCCTTTCAGTGAATCAAGCCATACTGCCGGGCTCGAATCTTCCTGCGAACAGGATGATGACGAGGCAGGGCTTGAGCCAGACCCCCAACTCACAGGTGACTGGTAAGTAGTTGAGTCTTTCCGTTTTTCCTGAGTCGATCTAGAATCCCTGCTAACCAAACGAGGTACCTGCTAACCGAACTCGAGGTACCTGCTAACCGAACTCGAGGTACCTGCTAACCGAACTCGCTCCCTTCGGGCAACTTTGAACGGGATTTCTTACCTCCCCCTCTCGCCGGGCTACGGCTGGCCCGTCTCTTCTCCTCTATTTTAGATTTAGGCGGATCTCCTCGATAGCCGCAGACCCTGGAGAAGAACTCCTCTGTCATCTTGAATTTGCCCCTAGCCTCACTAGGGCAATCCGGCCACTTAATTTCCCATCCTTAGCATCCTGCACATAGCAGAATGCTTCAGTCTTTACATGTATCTTTTTGAAGTCAGCCGGTGTCATTCGGTTGTACTCCCTCAGAACCATGTCTTGCAGGGTCATTACTCGTTCCCTCGCTGCACTCATTCCGGGGCTGTGACAATATTTATAATGTTTTATCATCACCCCCCTTCTCGGGTTGCGCTGTCCCTCTGTCCTTCACGATTGGCGCATTCATACACCACAGCGTGGTGCATATGTCTTTCACAGAGATGACGCAGAAAACGCATCCTGGTGGGATATGTCCTCTCCCTTCCGTAGTCCTCCATGCAAATGGAGAACGGACAATACCCTTCATGATCCCGGAGGTACCAGCAGTTGTACGCCCAACAAAGTTTCCAACGTTGGTCCCTGCTATAGTATGTCTCCGGGTACTTTTGGATCTGTTTGAACCATTTCTCGTAGTACGTAGATGTCAACGGATCTGACTCGGTTTCCAGGAGCCAGTCCTCATTGTCACTCTCACCATTCATATTTTTCGCGTCGGGGCAGCCATAGCTTTTCTTTCCCTTCGTGCATTCCTCGAACAAACCTAAAATGAAATGGCTGAATTTCGCAGCACTATTCTTCCAAATCCTATCCGTTCGCTCCTGGTCCTCTACCTCCTCCTCCTTTCCTGATCTTTCTCCCTCCTCCATTTTGCTTTCTTCCTCCGGGTCCGATCTACCAGATTCCGGATCTTTCTTGGGGGACGGATCCGGTTCTTCCGAACCTGACTCTCGTCCTGATTCCTCATCGGGACTATCATCAGGCCCAGAAACCTTCACCGGAATATCCTTCATTTTAGTTCTGTCAATCAAATTCCCCACTTTCGCACTGGCGGCCGCCTGGATGGCAGCCATTTTATCCTTCAACGGATCTTCACCCTCGGATGCCGATCCCTGCCCAACCTTTTCCGTCACCTTTGCCACCACTTTCGGAGGAACTACCATCTTTATATCTTTCTTTAAATCTTTCTGCTTCCTCTTCTCTCTTGACGACAGGGCCGTGTGGAACACACCCTGGTTGTAGTTTTTCCTTTTGTTTTCTTACTTCCCGGGTTACCCTCGGGTTCATTCTGACTGGCTGTCCTTCTTCTTGGATGCCTTCATTAAGGCCTTTCCTTTTCGAATAGCTGCCAGCCGTTCCTTCTGTTCGGCCGCTGTCGGCTACTCCTGCAGTCCAGGAACATAGGCCCTAGTGGCGTATGTACCCTCCCGAATCATATTCGAGAGGACTTCATTCAACATTTCCTCCGCGTCTTCGGACTCTTTCAACCGGCGGAGGAGTTCGTCCCCATCCAGGCTGTACAGGCGTGGAACTCACAGGTTTTTCGCTAATTCGATCCAGTCCTCACTGCATTTTGGCTCGGGTTCCATCTCGGGTTTGAGGAACAGAACATCACCAGCGATGTCCATTCCCGTGTGATGTCTGACAGAACGTATGGCAAGTTGGGTAGACAATGCTGCCTGTGTGTGACTTCACAGTCGAACACAGCCTTTCGAAACGACTGGCTTACTTGCAAACCAGCCTCTGTGTCTTTATAAAATAGCAGCCAGTTCGAGGGAAGGGCCGCATATTCCATGGGAGTCAGGAACTGTCGTACACAGTCCCTGGTGTCCTTATGCCAGCACTTCCTATCTCCTTTCAAAATTCGAGCGTGTACGTGCACCTCCCTTCCATCATATCTAGAGCAACTGGGTATCTTTCTTTACTGCACCCTCCTCTATGTCCATTCCTATGATTCCTTCCTCCTCCTCGGAGTCTCCCTCATTCAATATGTTTTCTTCAGTCTTAGTGATCGGCGACATCGCCTCAGTTCCTTCCATAAACATTTCGGATACCTCGGTGAGGGCCAATCGTTCAGTTTGAGAGCCAGACGCCGAAGCAATCCTGACACTCCTCTTTCATTCAATTTTATGCACTAGTAGGGACCAGGACCCTTTCAACGGGCTCCTGGCTTCACCACCCACCTTTTATACACCGACGTCCAGGAAATACAACTTTTTTTTGTGCGCTCCGGTACTCCACCTGTCCTCGCTCCGGCGAGGCGTAAACAAATATGGCGGATTGATGACCCGCGTCGACCTCTGCCCATGCGGGCGGCTCTCGCGAGATACCGCGCATTTCCTGAGACTTCATCCGTTCCCGCGCTTGAAAAAATAAACAACCCTTCACTTTCCAGCGCGTCACGCATTACGATCAGGTTATTATAGTCCTGATACCCTCTCTCCCCTGCTAAATTCAGTTTGAGTATGTTATGGATTATATACGGACAGCAAATACTAGTCCGCCGGATAAACCGTCCATCACCCACCGGTACATTTAAAGGTAAGTTCTTGGATTTCTGACTTTGTTGTGACTGTTCCTATATGTAAGACAGATTACCCTGTTCCCCATAAAATTTGGACAACACTTAAGTGATTACATCGTTGTGTTTCAGGTTAGGTAACAGCACCCCTCAACCTCAATCTCGGGCTGCGACGAACCCCTACCGCATTCCCTTTATACCCGACAGTCGGAGTGGTTTCATTCTGTCCCCTCTGGGCCACAGCTGGGGCAGTCCTGCTCTTTCTGTCTACACCTGCCGAGACTTTCTTAGTTTTTCCTGATGTTATAGGATTTTTTATATTTCGCACCATCCGTCTCGTTACTTTCCTCGGTCGACCCGGACCCCTCTTCTCGATTACTCTATCCAAATCTCTCCTCATCTCCTGCTTCTCCTCCTCTCCCATCTTGAACATTGAACAGTGGAGTACGTTGGATTTCTGATTCCCTCCGAACTTATCCCTCATCAATACTGTATCATCACTCACTCGCTGGGCAATCCTCCACGGACCATCCCAATTATCTCTCAGCTTGATCCCCACATAAGGTTCGTGGTATCTTGCTACTAAGTCCCCTACTGCAAACCGCCGAACTTTCAGATTAGTATCATGGCCCACCTTCTGCCATTTAGCTGTTTTCCCTAACTCATTCCTTACTAATTCGTAAGCTTTCTTCAATTGTTCTTTCAACGCCTCCACAAACATTATCTGACATGGGACATCCGGATTCTTCCAACGACCCCGAACACTAAATCCGCGGGCATAATCAAATCCTCCCCAAGCACTAACAGATTGGGCGAACAGTTCGTGCTCGCATGCACCGTACTGTTGTAGGCATGGCAAACGAAGTCACACTGCTCGTCCCAATCATCCATCTCTTGATTTATCAAGCTCTTCAATACCTGTATAAGGGTACGATTGAACCTCTGTGGTCGATACGGATTGGTGCGGGTCTTGCAAATGGCCAATTGATGACACATTTCCTGCCATAGATTCGATTCGAATTCCCTCCCTTGATCACTATGTAATATGAGGGGCACCCCTAAATACAGTATCCATTCCTTTACCAACATTCTGGCACACATTGCCGCCTTGTGATCTTTCATCGGGAATACTTTTGTATATTTTGTATAGTAATCCGTTACTACCATCATACATGTGTTTCCCTCCGGAGTTGTCTCAAACCCAGTATTATATCCACTGCCACTCTCGCAAATCGAACTCCGAACAATTCCTGGGTTAGAGGCATTTTACCCAACCCCGGCCCTGGTTTGCTCGTGCAACATTTTGGACAGGTGTCAATCCATCTTAACAGATCCGTACTCATACCTGGCCAGTAGTACATCCTAGCCAATCGTTCCACTAGTCCGATGTCCATGGCAAAAGAACATTATATCCCTTCGCATGGCGGTAGGAATAAAGATCTGCCTTGACTTATTCCCCAACGCACTCGTCTTCCACCTATTAATCACTCCATCCATGCTGCTAACCCTTCCCCCATTCCTTCACTAGTCGAGGCTGTACCGGTCCCGTTCTCGAAGCTACTGGTGACCGCTTCCGCGGATATCACTTCTCCCACTACAGTGCCTTTCTCTAGGTAGACGGTTTTCGAACCCGGATTCGTGATCGGAGCTACTCCCCATGCGATATTCCCTATCAGGGTATCGGCCAATTCCAATCCCTTCTTTCTCAACATCATCACATTTGGTTCGAATACCCCTGGGACACCCCTCTTCATCCTGCTCGAGGCGATTAAGACATCACATGCCATCCTGGGGGGTATCTTCACCGTCTGTACCACACTTGCTACACCACACACTTCTCGAGCCAGGCATTGAATCCTGTCTTTATAGGGACTAGTTAATTTTAACACTCCACTGACGGGATCCAATTTCGCCCCTTATAAGGAAGCGAAATCCATCCCTATGATCCCGTCGTCCTCAATCCCGGCCACAGTCGGGGAAATGATATATTCCCTTCCGCCAACCAGGATGACCATACAAGTCCCACCAAACGTCTGTATCTTGCTTCCGTTGGCCGCACATGCATTTACCCTCGTTGTGAGGTCATCATCCATGTTCGACGCCAGATCGAAGAACCTTTTTGACATAGCGGAGTGGCTAGCCCCGGTATCCAATAGAAATTCCCCCAATCTGCCATTCACAGACACGGACACATACCATCTCTTTCCTCCCATCATTGAGGGATTACTTGCGAACCCTTTGATGTCGTCTGTCATGTCAAAATCAAATCTGAATCCTTTCAGGTATTCCAGACACGGATGACCTTGGGGAAGGCTGATTTCATCGATCCTGGAAAGTTCCTCTACCCAACCTTCCTCTGTATTGGTGACCGGTTTCCCTTCTTTGCTCTCCCTGGCAATTGTCTCACCAATACCCGCAGCCCCACATGTTTTTGGCTCTTTAGCACTTCCCATGCTGCTGGGCGGACACATTACAGACTCCCCAATCGCGTTTGTATGGATCGTATCCTGGCATACTCTGTCAGGGGTCATCAGTCTTCACGGACAACCCCCTTGAATTTCCCGTTTCTTCCCGCTTCCGTTCCCTCCAGACAGGCTTATACTGAATCTGGCATCTGCTGGCGAGGCCGACAAAGGGCTTCCCTAATGAGCTCACAGCTGGACAGGATAGCCAATGACTTTGGAACATTAGCAGGGCAATAAAATATGGGGTGGGGCTGGTGTTATGTTCAAGAGTTTCCACCGTGAGCTATAAAACTGGTGGGAAATGTGGTAACCAGGAGGATGCAAAGTTTATTGATGGTGCCTGTTAATGACACTTTGGGTAGGTGTTGTCTATGTTTTAATTGATATTATCAATGTGGACCATAATGACCTCACAGTAAGGGGCCTCGCCAGGAGATGCCAGATTCAGTATATCTGCTCTGCATTCGGCTGCAAAATGTCCGGTCTCCTGACATCGGAAACACTTGACCGTTGCTCTATCTATCTTCGGTTGTTTCCGATAGTCCAACAGCCCCTTCATTTCTTCCATCATAGCCATTAGGCGTTTCTCGTTCTCAAACGGTTCTGCTGTCGGGGGGTTGGGTTTAGGAATCACCTCCCCCGGTTTTATACACGTCTATACCTAGGACCACCCATCTACACGCTCTATGTTTGGCTAGTCCTCCTACAGAGCGTTGCCATTTTGTAGTTGGCGACATCATACTAATTTTCAAATTTACTCTATCAATAAAATCTAATCTAAGGAGCAGTTTATGATGAATACGTAGATAATACCCGATAGTTATTGTCTAATACTAGTAAATTCAGAGGTCATATTTATGTAACTCATACAACTGAGTTCTACTACCTTCTCATAACCACCAGTCACCAATATGGTGTTGTGGTATCTAATGAGCAAGGGCCCCCCAAATCCAACCCACCAGACCTCACCCCCCTCCCACCAACCCCCTTCCCATCCCCCCCCCCCCTTCCCATCCCCCCCCCCGACCCTGCCCCCCCCCCCCGACCCTGCCCCCCCCCCCGACCCTGCCCCCCCCCCGACCCCCCCCCCTGACCCCCACCCCTCTTTGTTCTTTGCTCTGCGAACACACAAGTCACACAAACTTTCTCGTCCTTCATATGGATAATCTATTAAGTGCTCAATCCTATTTCACAGGATTTAGTGAAGTGAGGTCCCCTGACGACCAGTGGGATGAGATTTGGAAGAGATGGATGTTTTACATATGTGTTTTAAATTATAATGATGTGACCTGTATTGTTTGCTTTAACATGAGTAATTGAGTATTGAGTATTGACAACCCACCTGACGACCAGTGTGGGGTATATAGGATACTCTCTGACAACCAGGGAGTTTTATGATTAGACATCTTTGAGAGTATATTTAGTAATTGGCGATCCCCCTGACGACCAGTGTGGACTTTTTTTTTTAAATGTATGGGTTACCCCTGTCAGTCATTGAAATTTACGAGTCGTTTACAGAATGACTACTTAGTTATGACGACCCACCTGACGACCAGTGTGGGGGGTGTGCCTACATGCTACTATATGCTGCTATTGTTACTCATTGCTAGGCACAATTTGGCACATATGATTTCTACTAATTTTTCAGAAGGGCTTGCCCCAGACGCGTCCAGTTTCTTGTGGTAGGATCTCCACATTTTTTTCTTGCTGTCATAGTGGAAGATGCATCTATCGTACCTCGGTGTCTCCATGCCAATGTTTTTGTTGAGGCGTTGAATTTCAGTGTTCAATCTTACCGCTGCCCAGTCCAGTGTGATCTGACTTTTCGCTGGTATGACTCGGTTGCTGTTCGTCAGAGCATTATGTGTAGCTAGATGGACTGTTAGTGTTGGACACAGGATTATCTTTACATGTGGATATTTCCCCTTACATTCACTAATTAATATTTGAAGAAGCCCTTTATTCCTGATGTGATTGAGTTCCATATCATGATCATCATTACTTAGGACATCTAGTCCCCCTTCAGAATCATGCCCGAGAGAGTCCCAGGGTACTGCCAGGAAATAGATGTGCCTTCTTGGTATGTAGTTGGCGTTCTCATCGTCCAGTAACCACCTGGTCATCATATTAATCGTAACTATTCTATCAAAGACTTTGCACACCAGTCCCGGTGGGCAGTTGAGTTTCAGCTGTTCAGCTACAGACCGGTAATCCAAGTCCGCTAGTATGAGAGTTTGGTGCCTGCGAAAAGTAAACACCACCGAGTTATTTTTAAACCAGTTATTCAATCAATTATAGTCTTATTGTTTAGCTCATACTGTGCTTTGTACACTTACAAAGGTTGTTGAGGCGCTTCTTCCCCTGTTTTAGGCTGGGTTTGGCATAATTCGTCGTTTTGCTGTTCCATGTTTGAGAAGTGGATCGGTGTTTTGGCGTCGTGCCTGACCTACTTACACTGCCTCGGTGTTGGCGGCTGCGTCGGGCGCGTTCGGGTACACACCGTCGGCAATCATCAATCTCTTCCTGACTTTCATAAGCAATTTCCCTGTCCTGTTCATACCCCTGCCACTGTGTCTCATATATTCCTTCTTGTCATTGTAGACCTCGCTGCTGTTTACAAAACCCCCTGAAAAGTATTTGTCCGTCGTACTCTCAATGAGGTCATGTGGGTAGGTCTTGTATAGTTCCTCTCTTTTTTTCTTGTTGGCTTTGAATTTTAGCTCTATTCCTTCCTCCAGGACCTGGTCACATCTCTTAGCCCAGTCACACCCTGGTGGTTCATCTAGGGAGTCCCCAATGTTCTTCATTCTGATTGGTTTTTTCGTGCGATGCACCGCCTCTGCCTCCTCAATTGTACCCAGCGCGAGACATTTATAGTATTGGAAGTGTTGTTCGACACAGGTGAACTCCAGGTCGTTTTCATTCTCATTTGATGCTTTCACCACAAAAGGTGCATAGTTAAAGTTGGAGAGTGTGGCTTCCTCCCCATTGAAGCAGATTCCACATTCAGTCTCTCGAACGCGCGCCGCGCGTTTTGGAGGTTCCCCTGCTACGTCATGCGGGGGGTTCCCCGGTATGTCGGGGTTCCCGGTATTCCCCGTGTTATTGTTTACCGCTGCTCCACGTGCTTCGTCCTCTTGAAGATTTACTTTCTTTTTCCTGGCTTTTCTGCCCGGTAGTACTTCTCTGGGTAGTTCATCAATGTCAGCGTGGGCATAGAAGGTGTTGTTGATCATTATGCCTTCAGAAGTGGTCTGTACTCGAGCACATTTGGAGACCTTGTTGGCTTCAGTTACTGTTTTAATAATCCTTTTTGCTCGTCTTAGTTGGGTGCCCTCATAGCGCTCGATGGCTAGATTACCCCACTTGGGATGCCGTCTGATTTGGTTTCTCCTGCTGATTAGCCTATGAGATGCCTCAAGATTGGTGAGCTCTATTCTGATTGGTGGAACTTGGATCATTTTTTTGCCGATTCTGTGTGTACCTAGTACATCAGGGTTGGCCATTTGTATGCCACATTCTCTGAATATAGCTCCCAGTTTCCCATCAAGATTTTCTGCTGGGTGATGCGGTACACCGTGTATAATAAATGTGCGGTCCTCACTGGGGTAATTGTATTTCTCCCCAAGTTTGGATGCTTGCTCACTAATGTCACCTTTTTTTAGCTGTGGTGCCGACGCAGCTTGTTCCTTTTGCTTCTCTCTTTCTTGATCCATGCTGAGTTCCCTAGCTACCAATCTATCTATATGCTCTTGTTAAGCTATACTGTCTTTTTTCATATTTTCTAGATCTTGGGTCATGGTAGCTATCTGTTGATCCAGTTGCGTTTGTACCAGTTGATCAATAGCCCTTTTAAGAAGAGCGTTTTGTTGTTTGAGGCTTTCCTCCACTAGTTTGGACACTTATTCTTGTAGACCTTTTTCAATTAGTTCCTTTGTACTTTTGATCTCTAATTTCCTATGTCTGGTCTCAGTGCTAATGTCAGCTTTGACCTTGTCGAAGGCCAGTCTAGTTTCCTCTTCTAACCTATCAACATTGCTCAAGTTGATACTAATCTGGGTTTGCAGTCCCCCTGTTATCACTTTGAACTCCTCCTCTACCTTCTCAAGTTTACTATCTAGTTTAGCCTCCACTGTGGTGAGATTCCCGTCTATTTTGTCTACCTGCTCTTTCAGCTGCTGATTTGTAGAGATTACGCCTGCCATCATTTCCATGATCTTGCTAAATTGCTTATTTTCATATTTTTTGGCCATTGTGGGTGAAAAGGGGGAGGTGGGTAATTCAGATTCAAAGATTTCCAAATCCTTTTCTGGCGTCGAGGTGGCGGGTGACCCAGTTCTGTTGGTGTTTAGGACAGGTGGGGTTACAGGTGTGTGGCCGGCCTCCCCGGGCCTGCGGTCGGTCATGGCCGTCATGCTTGACTTCCCCTCTCCTGTGGATTCATTATGGTCACTTTCGGTGGCCGTGTGGTAACCGGCAGATATAATGGTCGAGTTTAAAATGTTACCTTCTTCTGATTCCTCCTCTGTGCTCTCCCCATGATCATCAATTGTTGGCTTCCCTCTGGACGATTTCCTGAGAGCCATTTTGACTTGTCCCGGTTTCACTCCGGTCTTGTTGCTAGCGGCCATTGTGTGCCTGTATACACCTGTCAAGGTGCCCGTAGGTATTTGTTGGTCAGTATTCAAAATATTGACTTTCCTCGTGATTTTCAATGGCAGTATTGTAAGTGCCCTACCTTTATACTTCCTTTGGACCACTTATGGCCCTCTAACCCGGGTATTTCCCACTAATCCATGTATAAAGCTGCTCCCGCGATTCAACCTACGTCTACCTGGTCGCCATGTTTTCAGTGATGATATCGCCCCCCATGGCGGCAATTCGCTCCTCATCCGAGCTGTCACTCAAACTATTAGCTTCCGCAGCCACCCTATGGCTGGGCGCAAACCCGGACATTAAACCCTTCTTCTTTTCATGCTGATCAATGGCCAAGAAGAAATCAACCATGGACGACCCGCGTCCCCATTCCTTCTGCACCAACTCCGCATGGGACGGATCCCTCAATCCCTTGATGAAACGAGTAAACAGTTCATGCAGAAAATACTCATCATCCCGTCGAGCTTTCTGCAACAGTCTCTGTAGCTCCAGACCGAATACCTTTGGAGACTCCTTTGGTTTCTGGGTTCTTACTTGGAACTCCGACCACGGATCATTCGCCGACAACAATCCGAAGATGTGTGTGGCTGTGGATACCACTTGGTCGTAGTCCCCTGACTCCCCATAGGTCATTCGCCAATCATCCACCGCTATTCTTCCCGGACCTTCACTCAGCCATTTGATAAGGGGACCCAAAGAGGATGAATGACACTTACCTGGCCTATGAGCTACAAGTAGAGGAGAGTCGCGGGGGACAAATTGCTGATGGACGGAAACCTGGGGAGGAGAAGCCAGAACAGGGTAACCATGTGGCCTCCACCCCTCGTCCGATCCTGGAGCCAGAGGAGCCACTCGAGACCCTCGGGACCGTCTCGGACGGAAAATACGAACGAGACGGAAAATACGAACGAAATCGGAGAAGGTTGACAACCACCGAACTCAATCGGAAAGTGACCTTTGGGGGAACGGAGGCGAAGGAAATCTCCAGTGCGGAAACCACCATGAATGAACCTCCTCCCAAGAGAATGAATCTAGCTATGGCTATGACACCCTGGCGGGCCATAACTACACAATGTCTCATGTTTCGAAAAATGAGACTCCTCTTTCGGGATCCTTTCTTGTCGGGTGTATGCAATCGTGCCGTTTCGTTCCATACTTCATTTATCTGGGCCACTGTGAGGTCCAGTTCTCCATCCTCCAGGTCAGGCCTGGATCCTTCTCCCCCCCTTCTCTGACCGAGCCTCTGCCAGGGTCAGTCCGCTATCTCTCCTAGAAAAAAATCCTGGTCACGGCACCAGTGTAGAGTTCGTCTTTATGTGATTCGATAAATAAGGACGCGAACCCCACTATTCTTGTTGAGATGCGAAGAAGAAAGGTTTATTGGAACTTTAACCTGTACAGTCAATCTAATGATAAGGGTTTCGATTCATTCGAGTCGTTCACTGTAGAGATATGCTTTCATATAGTCAATCACGGTCGGAGACCTGAAGAGGTCTGCCGGAGCAAGGGGGTGAGGGCAGTATTTATACTGTTTGCCTCCGATCGGGGTGCCCCCTGGTTCCGGCGACGCGAACTTACACAGTAGGTGTTCAACGACATAATATTAGTGCCCCTACAATAGGAAGGTTTGAGTGAGGTGTGGGATATAGAAATCATTTTGTTTATGAAAAAAATTCCAAAACTCACTTCTCACAAATAGCAGAGGGTAGGGCGCTCGGTAAGCGAGTAAGTGGGTGGCGATGGGTGACACGTGGTAGAGTAGAGTAGAGTAGAGGAGACTCACAGTGCAGGCGTTGGTTTGTGGTGGTGATCAGAAGCGATGTACTCTTCTCTAGACGAGTTGGCTTTATATAGGACGTCTTGAGTCCTTTCACCACAGGATATTACGCCCGCCCTCCCTCTGCTTACCCCTTTGTCAAACTAAGACTTTGGATCCCTCATATAGTTGACAATGGGCATTGTTATTACGGTATTAAGCGGATTACAGGTGGTCTAACTGTGATAATCCCCTCTCATGCGTCTTTCAAAGAGCGCTCATTAGCTGGTTTGCGCATTTTCACCCCTCTCCCCTCATAAGCAGTAGTCTCTGCTACCCTCTCAGTGTGACCTGAGGGTCAGAGTCAATTTTTAATCCTAAGTCTTTGGACGGCTGGCTGTCCAACTAGTGGAAAGAAAAGATGTCGTGGTAATGGTGTTATGTGGAATTAGGGGTGTTGAAACTGTGATCCTTGTCCTAATGCAACAGTAGTATAGTGTGTATCAGGATGGACCTATGACTAACTTAGTAGAATGGTCCAAACGACAAGAGACCGAGTCTAGTAGCTTTGTCATAGACCCATCCCAATACACACTATACTACTTGTGAGTTTAATTGAGGGTGACTAATCTCTTTTAAGTCTTTTGTCAGCGCTCCCTTCAGAAGAGGCGGCTCTAAAGGGTTGAGAGCTATTTTCTGATCCGCTTTTCTGAACCTCCCTCCTCCTGCTATAACGCAACCAAAAATAATTTTCTTGTTTTAAGAAAAGTGAGATAAAAAAAAAGCTCGCTTTGCAGACAAACTAACTCGTTTAAAAAAAAAATTTCAGTCATTTGTTTATGAAGTTATTTTTCTGAGAGTTGTTCTTGATACTAGTCATTTCGGCTACCAGTCAATATTGTGCAAAGAAAGTAAGAAAAATATTTTTAGCTGTGCACCCTTACCTCTCTGTGTACAGCAGCTGTATACGAGATTCGCTCCTGATGGCCTACCCCGGGCTAGGGGAAGTCTCTGTGACACCTCTTTGTCCATGACCACCATTGAAACTACAGGAAGAGGCTTATCTCCTCCATAGTAGTATATACAGGCAGTCGTTCAGAAAACTCAATCACTCACACTACCAAGTACACACGTGCTACACTCCCCGACCACCCAAACCCTCACCATGGTTGGAAAGAGACCTAACAGAAACCTTAGCATCTACAAGTACAGTGGCAGGAAGGTAGCAAGAAAAAACTCTTCTCCTACTTCATCAGACCTGGGGGTACCCTGTGCACTACTGCCTTCTCCCGTCGTCGACTTCGACTCCTTTGTAGCAAGTTCTGCTACAGCCCCGGCTGTTGAGAAATCCCCTGCTGCTGCTGCTGCTGCTGCTGCTGCTGCTGCTGCTGCTGCTGCTGCTGCTACTGCTACTGCTAACGCTGCAAAATCCTCTAATGCCCTCGGTACCACTGCTGCTGCTGCTGCTGCTGCTGCTGCTGCTACGGGTACTAGTGTCAGTACTACTGCTACCGTGGTCATGGACACCGCAACAGGTCTGACAGCAGGAGACATTGCCCTTGACTACTTAAACACCTCAGACTTCAAAGGAAAGGAGGAGGAGGCGGAGGAGGACCAGGATTCATCGTACACTGATGGTCAAAAGTCTCCAGACATCCTGGCCAAAGTCATCGCCCAGTCTCTGCGCAGACCAACAACGACCTGGAGACAAATGAGAGTGAGAGCTTTCTACCTCGACGTCGACCTTCCACGCCCCGACATGCTATTGTCTCCCTTTCCATCGACAACGGCATGTGGCTGTCCGCGGGAAAACCCGCTGTTTCTCACAAGTCCCAGGGTACCAACACGAGTGTTGATACTGCTGCTACTTCTGCTGCTACTTCTGCTGCTACTTCAGCTCGTTATGCTGGTGGCAATGTTCTTCCTGTAGATGCACGGACGACGGTAGACAACAACAACAACAACAACAACAACAACAACGGTACGCTCAATGAACCTGAAAAAGGTGAGGAAAACCGTGAGTTCTTCATCGAAGGTTTGAAGCTGCAACTTTGGAGTGGTGGGGCTAAGTTATCAAAGGAGCAATACAGTGCCATAAAGGGTGCAATAACATCCACCAAGGAAGTGGCATTCTCCATATCTGCCCTCTTTGAGCTCATCAGGAACGCCCCCGACATCAAAGAGAAGGTGTGGAAACGCGACAGATCTGCGTCTCAAGGGTTACCTGATCACAACACTTGGTTCCTGGAACTAGACTTGAAGCACAACCTACACATAGGTGTCAGCTACTACAAGGTAAAGAACATCATTCACATGCGCAAGTACAAAGGTCAAGACATCACTCTTACGGTGTTCGCGTCAGCATAACCAACGTGAGACTACCAACCGGTGAGTTGCGGGACGCCGTCACCACAATGTGTCAGATCCACATCACGGAAAGATTCAGATAGAAAGTGGGTTTGTCCGTCAGTTTCATCCTGCAACACAAAGAAGACAGAGACAAAATACGCTACTTTCACGCCTCCCAGAACAACGCCACTCTTCTGCAACCCCCTCCCACTGTAACGGATTCTGCCTTGTTGGAAGACCTCATATCGGTCATGGAAAACACCGTCACATCACAAGCAGTCGCAAAAGACTCTGACACCAAGTGGCAAGTTCTGTTTCCCACCAATTTGAACATCTGCATTTTCATGGGACCCTGAGAATTCCCCAGGAGGTAGAGTAATCAAAACAGGTCGACTGAGGAATAAAAGAGGCATGTTAGATTTTCCAAGCGGAGACAAATTATACTTGTTCCGCTGCATATCCTTTCACTTGCACAAGACGCGCAAGCACGCTTTGAAATTATTGCACCAGTTCCATCCTTCGGCGAACACTGAAACCTTCCCCGGGTTGAACTTGGGAGACATACCAGCTTTGGAGAACTTGTTCGACATACAAATAATGGTTTACACAATGCATAGAGTTACAACTACGCAAACTATTTACTGGCTTTCACCAGAAATCAGCACAAGGGTCACTTTCCTTACGAATAGATGATGTCCACCAGAAAACTGGCAAACAGAACTCTACCTCCCATGTCCGCTTTCGACAGCATCCTCTGCGGCACGTAGATGACGGAATCTGAGTACGCCCAGTGTGAAAAAGTTTGGTCGGAACAGAAGATGTCCACTTTTAGAGACTACTTGGTCTACTACGACAACAAAGACGTGCAACCGTTCGTAGAGGCCCTGAACAAGCACGCCAAATCTTTCACGGAGCACGACATCGACATGTTCAAAGACGGCATCTCTCTCCCCGGTCTCACTCTACGATTCCTTTTCCAAAACATAGAGACGCCGTTCGTAACCTTTCACCAGTCAGACGCCCATCTTCACTCTCTTATTCAAAAAAATCTAGTAGGTGGTCCTTGGATCATCTTCCATAGGTTTCACGAAAAGGGCTAGACGCTGATAAGGGAACACAAGTATGGTAGACAAGCTAGAAGGTGCGAGCACATCCGAGGAGTAGACACTGTATGAAGTAAGAGCATTGCACGGGCTATTACCTTGTGAGAAGACCCGAGACCCAGTTCAAACCGGAAATGAAGCAGAGACACTCCAAGACGGCTCTCGAGTGGTTATGTTACATGGAGCATGCTCTTGGCGCTACGCCTTCAACGGAGGAGAAGTAGTGCTAGGTTGCAAACAAATTCGCGTAGACGGTTTTCACTCGCCCTCTTACACAGTTTTCCAATTTCACGGGTGCTGGTACCACGCTCACGACTGCAAACCGTCGCGCAGATACGCAGACCCTACCCTCAGGGAGGAGAGACGCGCCCGAACGAGAAGCGCTGGAAGGTGGACGAATTGAAGGTGAATTGGACTCCCATGACTGAGAGTGAAATACTATGCTCCGTGAAAAACGGAAAAATGTTCGGTTTGATTGGGATGGACATAACGATGCCTCCACACCGGTGCAAACACTTCGAAGAAATGACTCCCATCTTCAAGAACATGACCATTTCCAAGTCCGACATAGGCGTCCACATGTCAGAGTTTGCTAACCAAGAAAATCTCATGAACACACCTCAGAGATCTCTGATAGGAAGTTAGCACGGGAAAAAAATCTTTTTGGAACACCTCTCCTCCGGTGGTATTTGAGTCATGGTTTGGTTTTGACCAAGGTGTATTTGTTTGTCAAATACTTTCCCAGAGGCCCTTTCGCCGACTTTGTAGACGAGGTGACGACAGCGCGAAGACGTGGCGACTCGAACTCGGACGAGAAAATCCTGTCTGACTGTTACAAGTTGATGGGAAACAGCGCATACAGTAAAACTATTTGCAACAAAGAAAAACACTCCAACGTAAGATACACCAGGGGTCGAACTTTCGAACTATTGACCGATTCGTGGCGGTTCAAAAAGGGTACAGAATTGAGCGGAGACCTCTACGAGGTTGAACTGCAACCCAAAAGAGTGACCAACAACCTACCTATACAAATAGGTTTCATGGTGTACCAGTATGCCAAGTTGAAAATATTGGAGTTCACGTTCGACTTCTTAGATAAGTTCATTGATCGGCGCGATAACGTGCTCTGTCAGATGGACATGAGACCCTGAACAAACTGGTGAAACCCGAGCTGAGAGAAACATATTTCCGAGAGAAATGTAACTGGATTCCAACAGCTGTGTGCGACCAGCACTTAGACCTTTTCGTGAAGACAAAGACGGAAGGTGTGGACCCCGATGACCTGTTGCGAGAGACACTACGTTCACGATATGAAAACTACGGGTCTCATGAAATAGGAGTGAGAAGGTGATGGTATTCTCAGTCTCAACCCGAAGACTGCTACGATAACAACTCCAGGGGTGAAATGAAATGTCAGAAAATGAGCGTAAAGGGAGTGATAAAAAAACAAAACGCTTAAGAACCGGAAGACTTCTTTGACGTTCTTTCCAACCGAAAATCTATAAACGCCACCAACACAAATTTTAGAGTGATAGAAAGCAAAATGCCCACTGACACTGACACCATAGATAGGGACTGAGTTACTTATACTTATACGAGTTGCGTTCTTTCTGATGGTGTGATGACGAGTCCTTTAGAGATATGAAAGATGGAGTCGTCTTAAAAAAAAGGGCTGAGTGAAAAATGAAAAAAAATCCAAAAATGTAAAATCATATTTTAGAAATTAGTTTTAGCGACAGTGTGGGTTTAGAGTAGTAAACAAAATATAAGAGTGTAGGGGCATGATATTACATATTAATCTCATACACGGTATTTCCGGGTAACGTCTGTTTACTCGGCTTC
This sequence comes from Harmothoe impar, assembly GCA_947462335.1. Lineage (NCBI taxonomy): Eukaryota > Metazoa > Annelida > Polychaeta > Phyllodocida > Polynoidae > Harmothoe > Harmothoe impar. The sequence continues at coordinate 3,616,399 of OX381707.1, read as the reverse complement.
TCCACCTGGAGCTAGTGCACACAGTTCCCGGGAGAGGGCGCAGGTCCTCTTCAGGTAACCGTGTGCCGCTCTCAGGTGGGCGGCCGACCCACCCACCTGGCCACGTGATCTAAGAGCCGGTGTTATATAAGACCCATGTGTTTACCTGGAAGGGCAGTCAGTGCAGGCCCGACTGACGAGAGACTTCACATGTCCAACTGTGCGGACAGAGTTGTATGCTAAGAGTTGTATACTGACCGTTTCCTCTATTTATAGAGAAACCTGATCTACCTGTGTGTATTAATTCTACACTAATCGTTCCCTAGGAAAGGAACTAGAGTTGTTATCCTTGTGAATAAAGACAGATATATTCTCGCACCTGGAAACTGCCGTGATCGTTGTTCTTTAACCTAGAGTTAACTACGAACCACCACACTGGTGCCGTGACCAGTAGCAGTGAAGGTAGCAGAACAAGTTAGTTGTTCGGGAATATGTTCGGGTTATACTGAACAGGAAGTCCTTGAGTGGACAGACAGTCCTTTAGTGGACAGACAATGGCTACCGGTGGTAGCCTGGGCGGCTCTGGCCCAGAGCTGAGTGAAGGGGAGTTGGAATCAACTCGCCTGGAGGTGCCAGGGATGGACCCTGGGGAGGGCTTGAAGCCAGAGCAGAAGAAGAGGAAATTGCAGGATCTTTCCTGGGTGGAACCCTATGTAGGGGATGAGAGATTCCAAAGGGAATATGACGAGCGTTTGGCTCGGGAAGAGGATGACCTCTACTGGGAGAATGTCCGATTGGACAAGCAGTCAATGGAAGATCAGTATGCTGCATTGACTGAGGAATTGACATCCCTGGTAAAAGAAAGGGACGAGATCCTCTCGGAGAATCAGAGGGTAAAAGGAACTCTGATAGAAGAGAGAGAACGGTTGATAGAAGACAACCGGTATATGAAAAAGAAGGTTGCTCAGGAATCGCATGAATGCCAAAAGATTCAGGCAAAGATTGCTGAGAACCAGAAGGAGAATGAACATTCCGAATCTCTTAAGGAGAGGTATGAGAGGGAGTTGAAAAAATACTCTAGAGAATGGTATGCCCTGAAGAAGGGGACAGAAGAGCTCGAGAAGGGCAGAGACCAGTTGGTCAAGGATAACGAAGCCAGGAAAACTCTCCTGCGGGGTGAATTGTCGAAGGCAATGGAACAGCAGGGGGAGGAACAAGTTCCAGCTATCAGGCCGGAAACTGTTCTGGACAGCACTCTTGCTGCTAGGAAGGTGGATGCATTACCTCAATTCGATCCATTTATTAATGATAATGGATTGAGGAATGTGGAAGACTCTGTGTATAAAAACAGAGGGAAGGATTCAAAGAGAGTGAATATCACCGGGCGCTCTCTTGAACGGGAACCAGTTAATCATGCCAGTATTGGTCAGGTTAACAGGGAAATGTCTCCAGAGGAGGAAGTGTCTCGACATTATAAAAATAAATTCCGAGATGAAGTCGTGAACCATAGTTATGGCTCACTGAACCCCTTTTCGGGAGATGACCCGGCTCAGTATGGGAACCCGGGAGATTATGATAGCAAGGGTAATTATAGATATTGCCCGGATGCAACTTATTCATATCCACCTCCGACCACTGATACACATTCGGGAGTCAATAAAGACCCTGAAAATAGGCCGAGGGGCAGTCTGAATAAGGGGTCACAGCAGAGAACGAAGGGAAGGTCAAATCCAGTGCATAAAAACACTCAGGGATTGTCCGGCTATCAAGGCCCACGCTTTGATGAGGGTACAGACTCGGAACCAGATAAATCTTCTGACGACATACCCAAGATAAAGGTTCCTTTGAACCGAAGGGTAACAATGACCCCGGCGGAACACCGATTACATAATCGAGACCCAGCCATAGGTAATTTGGGACTATATTGCTCCAGCCGAGGTCAAGACGGTACAGACTTACTGGCTTGGAGTAGACGCATGTCGGGTCAATTAGTGCATTCTAATTATGCCGCTAAGAGAACTGCACGCGTGACTAAGCCTTACAGGGGTTTACGACCCTGGAAGGAGGAATATCAATCACTTTTAGATGATTGTAAGTACAATTGCTGGAACAAGGAGGAATCCTTGGGAGCTTTTGTGATATGGTTGAGTGACGGCCCGGGTAAGATAGTGGTTGAAGAATGGAGGGACACTTACGGGCCGGAAGCTACATACGACCAGCTGGAAGTATTAGCTTGTTATACCTTTGGGAAAATGGTGACAGTAGATCACTGGACTCTGTTTCAGAGAAGAACGCAGAAACCAAAGGAATCTGCTAAAATTTTTGGGCTAGAATTGCAGCGATTATTGCGGCAGGCTAGGCCAGAATGGAGTAGGGATGCTGAATATTACATAGAATCCCTATTTGTAAGATTTATTAGTGGATTAAGTGATCCCGAACATGCTAAAGTTTGTGGTAGAGCTTGGGAAGCTGGGTCTTCCCTAGCAGATTTGTTCATGGTGATTGATCAACATGACAAGAAGAAGATACTGTTGGCTGGTATGATACCCGCTAATAGGGGGCAGCGCGTCTCTGGAATTGAACATTCCTTAGATGGAGACGATTCTTCCGCGGAAGAATCTGAAGGGGAGGAGAGAGTAGACGCCCTGAAATTCAAGGGTCGACAGAAATCTAGCTCAACCCCAGCTTCCGGGAAACTTCCTAGTAACAAAGGTTATTCGGAAACCCCCCGGAAACCCGACATTCGGGAGCCTCAGACTGAACCCAGTCAGAAAACCCAGACCCCGGAGACGACCACTCCGGATAAAACAAATGCGTCAGGAAACTCATTAAATACCTTAATGGAGTCCATGATTAAACGCATGAACGAGGTGTTTGATAATCAAACCAGGCGCCGCCCTAGGGTCGATCGTAACACTGTCCAGTGTTACAGATGTCAAGTCAAAGGGCACTTTGCATCTGAATGCAAAGCAGAGAAACCTGTTTTAAGAAGTGAGGTTTCGGGAAATTAGAGGGGGTTACCGGGGATGGCAGGACGGTAACCCCTGAGGAAATATGTCAGATTATCACCGACGTTGGCGGTGAAGATTCATTAGCAGTGAATGCGTCCAGCAAGAAGGGAGATGGGACCGTACATCCCGGAAACCATGAGGCTGGGGAGACTGGTACAACAGGCGCCCAGGGGTGCGCGTATGGGAAACCTAGTGCCAGTTTAGAGGAGTCAATAACCAAAGAGTTGGTTAAGGTTGGAGGAACCAGGCTTCCCCCGGGTCATCCTTGTCTGGAACACCTGAAAGGATGTGGATTTGACCTGGGCACTGATAGTGACCTTCACCGGTTTACTAGGAATCCCTCAGTAACTGATGGGAAGAGGTGGTACGTTTCCTGTTCTGTACAAGGAAAGACTGGGGAATTTCTTATGGATACTGGAGCTAGCCACTCCATGGTCTCTAAGAGATTCATCAGCTTATTGCCGAATATGTGTGAGAACCTCACAATGAGGGTAAACGCATGTACGGCCGATGGTACCAGAATGAGGACATTTGGACGGACTTTTCTGATAATCTCTGTGGCCGGGAAAGAATTTGTTTGGGCCCCGACCATAGCTGAGATTGAAGATGATGGTATTCTTGGTTTGGATTTTGCGGCGCTTTTCGGTGCGACTTTGAATCCGAAAAGTGGGAAGTTGAAAATTGAATACCCGTATGATATGACCATACTCTGTAAGTTGAGAGTGATAAGTAGTGTCGCTAGTGTGGCACAGACTGTGAAGATTCCCCCGGGAATGACCTGTGACGTGTTAGTCAGTTCAGGGAGGCTAATCCAGAAAGGATTAGCGGTAATCGAGCCGGATATGGCTGTATTATCCCGGAAGGGATTGGAATCTGCGGATACCCTAGTAGGGAATTCCAGATGGACAGTGACACCCATTTCCAACCCCGGAAACTCCACAGTATATCTTGAGAAAGGCACTGAAGTTGGGAAAGTGATACTTGCGGAGGCAGTCACCGGTAGCCACCAAGACCTGAGGTTAGAAGAAGGAGGGGAAGAGGAATTGCATGAAGAGTTAACTAAGTTGTTAACAGGATCGTCCATAACGGATGAGAATGATCAGGAAGCCCTAAAGGCTATGCTGAAGAGATGCAGGCAAGCTTTTACGGCCCCAGGGGAACCCCTGGGGAGAACCAATAAGGTATTGCATGAAATTAAAACCGGGGATAACCCCACTTTTAAGATTCCTTATAGGAGATTACCCCTCAAGAAGAAGATTGTAGCTGAGGAAGAGATAGCGAAAATGCTGAAGGATAATGTTATTGTTCCCAGCATGAGTCCTTGGTCCTCCCCTGTGTGTATGGTAACCAAGAAGGATGGTAGCATACGGTTCTGTATTGATTACCGGAAACTGAATGGGTTGACTAAAAAGAACTCCTATCCTCTTCCTAGGATAGATGAGACGATTGATTCCCTGGGAGGGAATGAATGGTTTTGTACCCTGGATTTACAGTCCGGGTATTGGCAAGTAGGCATGAAGCCTGAGGATATGGAGAAAACTGCGTTCTCCAGCCATATCGGGTTGTTTGAATATAAGGTAATGCCGTTCGGGTTATGTAACGCGCCGGCCACCTTTGAAGCCATGATGGAGACACTGTTAAGTGATTTATTATGGCGGAAATGTCTAGTTTACTTGGATGACGTAATTGTGTTTGGAAAGACCTTTGCGGATTGTTTAAGTAATTTAGAGGAAGTCTTGAACCGAATCATGTCTAATGGTCTCAAATTGAAACCAAAGAAATGCAATCTGTTTAAGAAGGATATTAACTACCTAGGGCGGATTATTTCCACCGAAGGGGTTAAGGCGGATCCGGAAAAGATCAGGAGTGTGACTGAATGGGAAGTCCCCAGGGGTCCTAAAGATGTGCGATCCTTTCTAGGATTCTGCTCATACTATAGGGATTTCCTGCCGGGGTATTCCCGGGTAGCCTATCCGATCCAGTGTTTGTCACACTGGACACCCGGAAATAGGAAGGAAGAGTTCCCATGGGGGAGGGAACAGGACACGGCTTTCTTAGCAATAAAAAAGTTGTTTGTGGAGACCCCGGTGTTAAAGTATCCCACCCCGGATGGTCATTTTGTATTGGATACAGATGCTAGTAATGAGAGTATTGGGGCCGCCCTCAGTCAAGTCCAAGACGGAGTGGAGGTTCCCATTGCCTTTGCTAGTAATACTATGAGTAAGACCCAGCGTAATTATTGTACCACTAAAAGGGAATTGTTGGCTGTGATAGTTTATACTAAAAAGTTCAAACATTTCCTTTGGGGGTCAGATTTTACGCTAAGAACAGATCATTCCTCTTTGAGATGGTTATTGAATTTCAAAGATGCGGAAGGAATGATTGGCCGTTGGCTAGCACACCTTTCCGAGTTCGGTTTGGAGCAAAGTCAGATCCAGCATAGAGCTGGGGTAAAGCATGTGAATGCTGATGCACTTTCCCGACGTCCTATCAGGAAGTGCGAAAACACCAACTGTGATGACTGTGGTCAGCATGAGGCTGTCATAGCCGGAGCAAGGATTCCCTTTGAGATCAAGGGAACTGGGGTTCTGGAGTGGTCCATGGGAACCATCCGGAAATTCCAGGAAAAGGATCCTAACCTTAGCCGGTTGTTGGTATTGTTACCTAGGAAGATACGGCCCCCGCGGCCTGAGATTTCCCTGGAGAATCGGGAAATGAGACGACTAATAGCTCAATGGGCAGAGCTAGAGGTCCAGAGCGGAATCGTCTACCGGTGGAAGATTAATTCATCCGGTAGGAGAGTCCGGCAAGTGGTAATCCCCTCCGGTATGCGAAGGGATGTTATGTATTATTGCCATGGACACCTGACCAGTGGACATTTCGGGAAAAAGCGTTCCCTGGAACGTCTGAAAAGGAGATATTACTGGCCAGGGATGAGTAGTGATCTATTAAGATGGGTTGCTACTTGCCCGGATTGTTGTAAAAACAAACCTGGGCCTGGGATGGGTAAAATGCCTTTGTCCCAGGAGTTGTTTGGTGTAAGATTTGCGCGAGTCGCCATAGATATTATCAGTGGGTTTAAAACTACCCCTGAGGGTAATACTTGTATGATGGTCGTCACTGACTATTATACTAAGTATACGAGAGTGTTTCCATTAGCGGATCACAAAGCCGCAACCTGTGCAAAAGCTTTTGTTAAAGGTTGGGTATTGCATCTTGGGGTTCCCCTAATGATGCATAGTGACCAAGGTCGGGAATTTGAATCTGATCTGTGGCAGGAAATGTGTCACCGACTGGCGATTTGTAAAACGAGAACAAATCCCTATCGGCCACAAAGTGATGGAATGGTTGAGAGATTCAATCGTACATTGATTCAGGTATTGAAATCCCTGGTGAATGATAAAATGGATGACTGGGATGAGCAGTGTGCTTATGTATGCCATGCATATAATAGCACTGTCCATTCTAGTACTTCCTGTTCCCCGAATCTATTAGTTTTCGGGGAAGATTTAATAATGCCCGCTGATCTGGTATTCGGGGTGGTTGGAATGAACCCGGAAACCCCCTGCCATGTGATGTTTGTGGAGTCATTAAGAGATCAATTCAAATATATGCTTATGAATTGGTCAGAACTGAATTACAGAAGAATGCCACCTGGCAGAAAACCGGCTATGATCTAGGCCTCAGGCCGCGACGGTTCAAAGTCGGTGATCAAGTGGTAAGATTGCATGAGCCGTTATCGACTCTGAAACTTGCTAGTAATTGGGACGGGCCCTTTGTGGTTACCCGGATAGTAAGTGACAGTACTGTAGTGATCCGTTCATTACAGGGGAAGATGTATAAATCTAATGTAGCTCGACTAAGAGAAAGGAAGGGGTGAGATTTGTCCCTAGACTCGTATGAGTTGGAAGTTGATACTTTGATAGAGGAAAGTGAACAGCGGAAATTAGTGAAGGAACCTCCCCGGAAACGCGGGAGGCCGCGGAAGGAGGTTTCCCGGAAACTAATGGTGCAAAGGCCCGTCATCCCAAAAAGATCCGGGAAGAAGGCGGCTAATAAAGTCTCGCCGGCTGAAGGGAAAAGGACCCGGAAGAGTGTGGTTAAGGCTAAATCCACTCTGGAAAAGGCGTGTCCTGGAACCAGGTCTAATGTTATGCCTAAAAACATAAGACGCAGTCCCCGGTTACTAGCTAGGGACGGCATAACCTAAGCCGGTACACAACGAGTGTAGTGTCCTGTAATCTTGTTAAATATTTTAATGTTGTAATCAGTTATGTGTGGAAGTAAGTACGGTCGGAATGATCGTGATAGTCCCCCTGTCAAGGATCCCATGGGTGATGGACGGATAATCCGGTGAATGTGCTTTATTATGCCATTCATATATATTTCATTGATACTCTCGACGAGTTGACAGAGCGTAAGGATTAACACGTGGAATGAGGGTACCTGTTTACAATTGTAAGCGTGGTGACCTGGTTCCAAGGAACTGGGTCACGGGACGCGCGGGGTTGCGCATGCGCGGTGGCGCGCCTTATATAAGGCCCGCGGAGCGGCGGGAATCGCCAGTTGGGGTTGAGAGGCGTTCCAGAGCAGACGTGAGAGCTCGGACACGACCATTGTCGCTGTGGGGAGGTGGATCCCCTATAAATCCATCAACAAACACTTTTCTTGAGTGTGACACAAAAACATGTCTTCCGAGACAGACCACCAACAGGTGGACCCTCTTCAAGAGGGCGACTCCGCTAGCGGAGGAAATGTGGTTGTTAATCAACCTGACCTCGTGGACCAGGAATCTATGGATTTCCTGGGACAAGGGGAGATAATGGACGTCGACGCTGACTCTCAGTCACCGCTACGCCCTGCTAATGTCGCCGCCAATTACTTGGAAGGGCTAGACATTGAGGCCATCAGCCCTGCTGACGGTCACGCTGATACCGGTGAAGCTGAGTATCAGGATCCGGGTCCATTGTACCATGGAGAACCGCCGGCGGACGTTGAAAAACCCCGCCCGGCAGTACCAACACTAGGAGGCTTCATGTCCAATTACGATGGACGTGAAGTAGAATTGCACGAGGACGTGCTAAGACTCACGGCGGAGGGAGCTCCCCGCCGGATAGACCCGCTCACAAGCCAGGCGATATTGCTCTTCCTGTTAGTGGAGGAGCAGGAGGAGATGCCCCCGGACTGGTTTGTGTACTGGGAGGCACTCCAGAAAGGACTACGCGTATGCTACTGCTTACGACGAGCTGTCTTCGATTTACATATCGCAGACATAAAGCGGTTAATGCCCGCACTCCCAATTCTGTCTCTGGACCCGAATTGTGGAGTTGCCGGGATGTTGTTGACTGGAGTCAACAGGTACCGGGCACGAATTGGGAAACTCCGAGAACCGAAAACCCGGAAGGAGTACGAGATTGCTGCCGCTAATACGCAGGGGGTAGTTTCGTACATCCTGGATGTAGCCACTATTGAAGACTACATGGATACTCACAACGTCAAACGAGATATTGCCATATCTTGTTTGGTTGACGAGGCGGTTCGTACAGTGCGAACCAGATCTTCCAGTGCGGAGGAGAAGGCGCGAATAAAAGCGCTGAAAGCCACACCTAGGGGGCGCGGCAGTAAAGGTGAGAGGGGGGCCTCAAACCGGTCGAGCTCGGCCGACAGTAACCAGTCGGACGAGTTTGTCCAGGAGAGAGGACGTCAGGCTCGCCGGAACGAGAAGGCAAGATTAGCTAACTTGCCGGACTCTGTGTTAGCAGAGGGATTACCGGAACAACCTTCCGGAGGACAGCCCGTTATTCCCCGGGCTGAGGAGGAGACGGATGAGGCTATGGACATAAACGAAGCCAATACTCCGGCGCCCTCCAACACAGACACCACCACCCCCACCCCGGCCCTTGTGGCAGATATGACCGCCGCCGCAGGAGCAGCGGCCGCCGTGGCGGCTGCGCTGGTATTTAATCCAGCACGTCTCAGCCCTCTCCGTAGTCCGGCTCATTCGGATGCGGAAGAGGGAGAGGTTCCGGCTAACGCTGAGGAACCAGGAAATGCCCCAGAGGACCCCATCCCGCCTAATGACGTGATGAGGCGGATCTGGCAGAACGCGAACAATAAGTTTCGCGTGTTTATTCCCAATTCATGGGAACAGTGTCCGATTGGTCCTACCAATTTTGGATGTCCACTCGCGACCAACTGTAAAGGTCAGAGTGACGATGAGGATTGGATCCGGAATACCCCCCGGGACCGTCCTCCGTCTGCTTTTTATCAGCAGTGGCTAGATCAACTCAGGATCCTGCCGGATACTTACTATAGTAAGGAGCAGAAAGAAAAGCTTCTTTTTGCGAGTAACCGCTGGTATAGCCAACGGGAAAGAAACTGGTGCCCATTCGCTACGTGTGTAAACACGATTGGCACAGACAGAACCGTGTTTGTAACAAAACAACGGTTTCTGCGACACCTCTGTGAAAATCACATGCACCACTGTGTGGTGTACCACTGTGATATCACAGTAGGTAGGGAGTCCCAGCTTTGTAACGGGTGTTTAGAACCCCGGAGAGGTGAGCTCATGCGCCACATGAAAGATTGCCATAATATGGGAATCAGTGTAGCTCGCAACCGTGTGAATGCGCTACATGATGCCGTATGTGACCAGTACAAGTCACTCACGGAGGAACTGAAGGCTAAGATCCGGCCGGCAACTCCCTTCTACTGCGAGGTCGCAGATGGGAAGTTCAAAGCCAGGATTGCCAGAGTGGACGGACGACATAAGTTCGCCATGAATGACGAGGAATATACGGTGTTATGCACTACCCGTACTTCCCGCAGAGGTGGCGGTAGTTTCCGTCAGCCGGAAACCCGGGGTAGTTCCCGGGGGAAGAGCCGGTCCGCCCGCGACCGCTCTCGATCTCCTGCGGTATCACCCGGACCAAAACGGAGACATGCCGGATCCACTTTGGAGGAACTCGATAATTCCTACTATGGGATTTATCATGCCCCGGAAGGTCGCGACTATTATCGCGAGTATCCAGACCCGCTGTTTACAGACCGGAAAGATCGGAAACATGATTCCGGTGGTCAAGCGGCGGCGGCTACTAACATGGAATACCGTTCTAGACGTCTGAGCAGTTCAGACAGTGCCAACAGTCAACCAGACTGTGGAGGTGCCCGGCCTAAAGAACCGGCTACCAGAACAAAGGCTTCCCTGCCTTTGACGTACCATCTGGGGACAACTGCAAAGCTAACCCCCAGGGACGTCCGGTCACCCACTACCCCAACTCGGGACATGCAGGGCTTGACCGTGAAAGCTGAACCAAAATCACTAATCTCAGTGGTAACGCCTCGGGGCATAACTGTCCCGAAGGCTGCAGCGGTTGCGAAAGCGCCGCAAGCGGATGTTAAACCCGTGATTCCTGCAGCCCAGGAGCCGGTTGTCATCCAGCCAGTCGCGGGTACCTCCCGTACGGAAACTACCGGTGGCGTAAAATTAAAATACGTCCCGATAGTCAACTGCTTCTCTCCGGAAGAGAAAGCGAGCTGCGAAGTGGGACAGAGAATTGTAACGGAATTCCAAGAGTCCCAACGCGAGCTGGCGGTGGAATATAACACCAAGATGTTAGGCCTGTTCACGCATGGCCTAAAAATTGCCCACCGGGAGGAGAAAGCATTGGTCGCTGTCGGCAATGCTGACTACTTGGCTAAAAAGTCAAGGGAAGCTGCGTCAGGCCAAAAGACTGCTGAGGCTGCCGCAGGGTTCGTTCGTCAAGAGAACGAGAAGTTAACCAAACGGTTACAAGACATGAACGTAAAATTTTACGGGGTGTTCGGCGTGACTCTCGATACCTGGGATGGCACAGCTGAGCACGCGCTTGCTTTAATTAGGGCAAGAGATGAACCTTTAGGTTAAAAGACTAATAGAAGGTTCTGAGTCTATTTCTAATTTTTTTTTTTTTAGGAATAGAGGAGGAAACTATAATAGTTTCCGGATAGATTAATTGTTCTTTCATTTAATCTGACGTCATAAATTGTTTATGACGGGGTTTCCCTTCTGAAGGGAGGGGCATCTTTTTAGATGCATATGGATCAACGCGGGGGGAACCTTCCGTGGAAGCTCTGGACTTACCTAACTACTCAACTCTCAACTATAGCCTACCGATGGGGAATCAGGACTCCACCGGGAAGCTACCAAACTGACGTCCCTGAAACTAACTTTTGGGATACGTTACCATGATGTGTTCCTGATACTATTATGCTGAGTTATAAACTGTTCCCGTCCAAAGGATTACGTGTCAAACAGACAATGCTCGTGGTTCCAGCTCTACTTATATATTTCATGAACATTCCTGGAGCTAGAATTACGTGTTAAACGGACAGTACTCGTGGTTTCCAGCCGGATTATAGTTATATATGTCATGAACTTTACTGGAGCGAGGACGGGATACTTATCGAGCTGTATACATATGAACTTACCTTCGGGTGATATTTATCCAAGAAACAGTATTAAGAAGAGGAGAGCACCTCACTCATTCGTCTATTAGAAGCGGAGAGCACCTTGACCACAACTAGATCACCAGTAAGCTATATTTAATTGTAAGGGTTTCCGGGTACACTGCCAGGTTACTCATTAAAACGTTTTTAATATATAAAATATATCATTATCATGTGATACATATCACCTCAGGTGTTTCCAATAAGGTGTTCTCATACTTACCTTATGAATCGGGTTTCATAATATGCTATATATGAAGATTGTATGATCTGATAAGCTAGGAAACGTGGCTACCCGTAATGTTTATATGAAGTCGTTAAGACTATGTGTATATACTAAATATACCGCCAGGTATTGTCGTGTGTGTTGACTCTGTTATATGTTGCGAGAGATATTAATACTCCGGTTATATAATCGGATTACCCGGCTTAAAACAAAGGCTGTGGTTACTGTTATCCATTGTGTGAATGTTTTCATTAAATCACATATCAATGTAAGACGCTGGTGGTTGTGAGTCCTTATCAGGACTGGTTTTTAATAACTTTTCTGTTCAACTTAAATATAAACACACCCCACGCGCATTTTTTTCAATAACCGAGTAAGGTAACTTCATAAGGAAGTCATATCGAAATGTGTCAAGCCGTTCGATTCGATGTATGATATTATATTCACATGTCATTAATAATCATCCATTATGGTTGCTATTACAGTGTAATGCCATATTTATATTGAGTTTGATGATCTCGCTTGTGTAGTATGTCGTAATAATATGTTTACGCCCCTAGTTACTGTATAGACAATAACTGTAAAGTCGTTGGTCTAAAGTGTTTTCTATATACTAGGAAAACCGTATATATATTCGTTACCACCTAGTTTTGTCTAGGGGGGGTAGTGTAGGGGCATGATATTACATATTAATCTCATACACGGTATTTCCGGGTAACGTCTGTTTACTCGGCTTCTCCACCTGGAGCTAGTGCACACTGTTCCCGGGAGAGGGCGCAGGTCCTCTTCAGGTAACCGTGTGCCGCTCTCAGGTGGGCGGCCGACCCACCCACCTGGCCACGTGATCTAAGAGCCGGTGTTATATAAGACCCATGTGTTTACCTGGAAGGGCAGTCAGTGCAGGCCCGACTGACGAGAGACTTCACATGTCCAACCGTGCGGACAGAGTTGTATGCTAAGAGTTGTATACTGACCGTTTCCTCTATTTATAGAGAAACCTGATCTACCTGTGTGTATTAATTCTACACTGATCGTTCCCTAGGAAAGGAACTAGAGTTGATATCCTTGTGAATAAAGACAGATATATTCTCGCACCTGGAAACTGCCGTGATCGTTGTTCTTTAACTTAGAGTTAACTACGAACCACCACAAGATTATAAAAAAAAGTAGCTAAGTTCTTTAGCGGTAGGTAAGCCGGTGATATTACGTTCTTTGTTGTTGTGTAAACTACGACCGGCTTACCTCACCTTGTAAATTGTGAAAAAGACAACGCAAAATGTGTTCTTGCGAACCGATTTTCTGTTGGGAGGTGATCGAAGCAACTGATGTGTCATTCTATAAAAGTAGTATAGTATGTATCGGAACGGGACTATAGTTAACTACTGTTTATTACTCAATCGACCTGCAGCCAATCAGAGGCCTCCATTTGGTCACGTGACCCCCTCATTTGCATTATTACGTAATAGGCCACGCCCCCTTGATCACCAGCCAATCAGGGGCCACCATTTGGTCACGTGACCCCCTCATTTGCATAATAGGCCACGCGCCCTTGATCACGTGACCCCCTCATTTGCATAGTAGACTACGCCCCTTTGATCACTAGCCAATCAGTGGCTTCCATTTGGTCACGTGACTCCCTCATTTGCATAATAATGGGTCACGTGACCCCCTCATTTGCATAATAGGACCACACCCCCTTGGTCACGTGACCGGAAGCGCTCTTTATTTGGAAAATAGGCCACACCCCCTTGGTCACGTGACCTGACCCCCTCCCTCATTTGCATAATATAGACAATAGACAGACCACGCCCCCCTTTTGGTCACATGACTTGGACTAGCCAATGGGAGGCTTCTATAAGGGGGGAGGGGAGGGGAGGGGGGGAGGGGGGCACTTTAAGATGCATGGGGAGGGGAGGGGGGGGGGAGGGGGGCACTATTTATGGGGTGGGCGGGCACTTGGGGGGGAGGGGGGGCCTTTGGGGTCTGCTCGGGAGAAAAAAAAAAAAATTATCTGATCTCTAGGGAATCGCTTCCTCTCTACCCCCCTTTAGGGGGGGTAGGGAGGAGGCGAGTCGGAGGTGACTGTAGAGGAGTTTTTCGGTGACTTGATGCTTTTCAAACGACTGTACTGATAGTTGATGAATTTGACTTTTTGACTTGAATATTTCTTGCGACTTTGCGAAAGCGACTTTGCGGCTCGTAGCCCCTTAAATAAAGAGGTGACTTTGTAACCTCAGGGGGGAGATCCTTCTACACCACCACAGAAAAAGATCTCGGTTGATTGACTGAACGCGGCGGGTATGAGTCATCATGGGGCCCTTGACGGGTGGGTCCTCCCCATGCAGCCGTATGTCGAATTTAAGAAATGCCCGTGTAACACGTCACTAAGGGAGAAAACGTTTTTTGAAAATATTTAGAACCCGAATTTGAGCATTCTGGTACATTTTTAAGGACCCAGACACCGCAAAGCCGGGTACCATCCAAGAAAAAAAAAAAAAAAAAATTGGCGAAATGCTTAGGTTTGAAATGTTACTTTTTCTGATGCACTCTTCGAACATTTTTTTTTCCTCATGTCACTATGGTCCATGTCACATGTCGGACTCAAGAAATGCCCCATGGCCCATGTCACTTAGATGTCCGTGTCCGTGTCGTCGTATCGATTTTTAAGAAAATGACCATGTCACCATATCGAATTTAGGGGTCTAGTGACATCAGCATGTCCGGCTATCCTCCACAAATTTAGCTCTAAAATGTTTACTTTTTTTTGGGCCGATTTTTCATCATTTTAAAAAAACAATAGGCTGTTGAAATGTTTGCTGTTGTAAATAGAAACAAAAACAAAACAAAGCGCATGGTAAGATTATGTCACATTGCAGTCGCGGGTCCGCTCGTGGCTTATCCAGCCTCTTCGTGGATCCGCGACTGTCAATGTGATCATATACTAATCACCTGGCGTTTACGGTATTATATACTAAGGTATGAGACGGGTCCTACAGAAAAGGTGTCTAAAAAGCGCTGCGACCTGATTGAAATGACGTCAGCGGCGTCTGCTCGTCAGTGCCCGGCTGTAGCCCGTAGGACATGTCATTCTGCTTTTCTGGATGTTTTGAAATATTTTGATTTAACTGATAATACCTGATAACAAGCCTCTGAAGCAGTTTTTGATCGAGTACGTCTTCTCTACGTTTCCATCGATTAGCTGCTTCAGCAAAAAAAATCGCGCGCGCGGTCTAGTCTAGATGACGGAGTCGCTAAAGCTCTGTTTAGAGAGTGGAACTTGACCTTGACTATAGACTCAGTACTAACTGAACGCCCCGCTATGTCACTCCTCACGTGGGTATATGTACAAGCTCGGGTTCTTCACTTTACGGCTTGACTAAAACTGAGACGCGTCCATGATAAACTCTAGCCTTTTTTTCCTTTTCTAGGATCGAGAGAGAGATTTTAAATGGGGCAGTTATCTAAATAGCGTGGAACTAAAATCAGGCTGCGGCAGATAGTATCTCTGCGCACCTCAAGACTCAACGTAACTTTCACTCTCCAGCAGAAGTTTAGTTGTCACTAATGATGGGCGGCGACCGTCGTGCACCGGCGGATATTGGAGAGTGTTGGAGAGCTGAACCTTACAGACATATAAATCAATCGCTCTGGTGGAAATATCTCGCCATAGATTGGAACCAAATACTTATCTAATGGAATCGTTATCAGTTTTCAGTTTTCTTGCCGTACAAAATTTATTTCCAACTCTTCACGTGGTGATAGCTGAAGGTCGCTCGTCGTAGGTACGTGTGACCGGAACACCCTTTTTGGTTTTGGCGCGGGTTGACATCAGATTTGTACCGTACTGTCGCGATTAAGGGCTCTGAGGGAGCGCTTTTCAATTCGGTGAAGTTCTTACTCAGGAGCTATATACAAGCCAGGCGCTGGCGCTTATTCAAAGTCGCGATTTTAGTGCTTGAGAAAAAACATTTGGAGGCTCTTATACTCCGGCGCTTATACAAGACCGGCGCGCTTTTCAACACTAGTTGCTTTATCGCGACCGTACGGTATGACTTCGGTGTCACAAGGTCCCAAACTCCAAATAAGGAAGTGAAACGACGTTGTCTGTCTACCTCGTGCGCGTCATAGCGTCGTCGAAAATAGTGTGACGTCAGCATCTTTCAGGCGGCTAGGAAGTCAGTTCGACAAAATGGCTCACGGAGTGAACTTCGTGGCCGTTTCTTGATCTATGATCGATGTGGCCGTGGAGAAGGAATTCGTAGCCGTGCTACAGAGAGAGGAGGCGGAGAGACAGAACTTCGTGGCCGTTTCTCGATCTATGATCGATGCGGCCGTGGAGAAGCAGTTCGTAGCCTCGCTACAGAGAGAGGAGAGACAGCGGACTGCTGCTGAAGCAGAGGGTGTGGTGGATGAGCTGATCGCGAACGTCACTGATCAACTCATCCGCCAGTGCGTGGAGCAAGTCAAGCAGCAAGTCTGCATGGAGGAAGGACTACCGCCCGCCGTGCTGGAGGAGCTGCTGAAGGACTACCACGCGTTATGACCACGCCCTCCGCTTCAGCAGCAAGGTCCCTGCGACCCTCTCTCTCTACCAAACGGTCCTTTTAAGGACCAACCACTGATCACAAAAGTTGAAAATCAATCTCAATATAATATACGCATCAGAAAAACCCCTAATACGCTCTACACTGAAACCCTGTTGAGTAGGTAGATCGAGTTGGGCTTTTTTGTGTTTTTTTTTCTTAGGAAGGGCAATCAGGTCATCGTGTGGAGATCATCAGGTGTCCTGTGTGCTGTCTGTGTGTGTGTGTGTGTGTGTGTGTGTGTGTGTGTGTGTGTGTGTGTGTGTGTGTGTGTGGGTGGGTGGGCGGGTGTGTGTGTGTGTGTGTGTGTGTGTGTGAATTTTATACAAATACAATTATTCATTCCTTTCAGCAAGAAAATTAGCTCAATGTAATCATATGATTTGAACTGCCCTACTTATCAGGGCCTTGACGACATCTGACCGCCCCCCTTTTCAGGATCTAAATGGAAATTCACCGCCACCGCTTTTCAGAGTCGCGCTGCAGTGGTTATCCAATACATGGCGGAGCGCCATTACCTAATTCTTTTGTATGTGAAAAAAAACCAGCACTGATAAGGGGTTTAATTAGACAGATATTGGTTCTACACTATCAAAAAATAACCCCTCAGCGCTTTAATGCTAAAGGTAGCATAGTGCTTTAATGCGCTACGCCCTTTGTCTATATGCCAGTGTATGCATGCATGCAGCCCTGGTGAGGAACTCTGAGTGCTGCATTCATGGCTTATGACGACAACGGGCACTGCACATTAAAGCGCTATGCGACTATTAAAGGGTTAGATCCAGTCTTGCTCCAGTCATCCCGAATGCTATACCCAGAGTTGGTGGTCTGGTCCAGACTGCTGTACACAGATTGTGGACGGGATGGCGGGTTGCTGCCAGACTATCCCTCTGGTACGATATGCGGCTGGCGCGGCCGAGACTGTCTTATATGATGCTGAGTCGAATTATGTATTAGATACCCTACGAGTAACTGAGAGTATGTCAAAATAATCACGGCAAACTGACTGGCGACTTCATAGGATCATAGGGCGGTTATTATTACATAACTCAGTAACCTTTGGTTATGTGTTAGATAGAGTACACTTGGACACGGTTATTCCATATACCCACTGCCCCACAGGGTCAAGACGAGGTGATTTAAATAATAAGACCCAGACGGGTAAAATAGCCAAAGTCAACAATGACCTGTTTTTTTAGCCAATATGGACAAAGAGACACGGGGTGCTGTACACAGGTTGTGGACGGGCTGGCGGGTCGCTGCCAGACTATCTCCCTGGTCCGATATGCAGCCGGCGTGGCCGAGACTGTCTTATATGATGCTGAGTCTAATTATGTATTAGATTCCCTACGAGTAACTGAGAGTGTGTCAAAATAATCACGGCAAACTGACTGGCGACCTCATAGGTCAGTTATTATTACATAACTCAGTAACCTTCGGTTATGTGTTAGATAGAGTACGCTTGGACACGGTTATTCCATATACCCGCTGCCCCACAGGGTCAAGACGAGGTGATTAAATAATAAGACCCAGACGGGTAAAATAGCCAAGTCAACAATGCCCTGTTTTTTAGCCAATATGGACAAAGAGAAACGAGGTGCTGTACACAGCTTGTGGACGGGGTGGCGGGTCGCTGCCAGACTATCCCCCTGGTCCGATATGCAGCCGGCGTGGCCGAGACTGTCTTATATGATGCTGAGTCTAATTATGTATTAGATGTCCTACGAGTAACTGAGAGTGTGTCAAAATAATCACGGCAAACCGACTGGCGGCCTCATAGGTCAGGTATTATTACATAACTCAGTAACCTTCGGTTATGTGTCAGATAGAGTACACCTGGACACGGTTATTCCATATACCCACTGCCCCACAGGGTCAAGACGAGGTGATTAAGTAATAAGATCCCCAGACGGGGGGTAAAATAGCCAAGGCAACAATGTCCTGTTTTTAGCCAATATGGACAAAGAGACACAGGGGGTGCTGGGAGTTGGCGACAAGGGGCAAGACGGGCAAGACTACTTCTCAAAATAGACAATGCCAATGGCCAAGACCTAGTTCTTAAATTCGACAAGGCCCATTGGTATCTCTTATATTCGACAAGTGACACATGTGCCCCGTCTGTGGTCCTAATATAGATTTTCTAAAAAAAAAAGTAAATTTTCTGCACCGTGTGACAACGACCGATCAGCTTCATAGCAGAGATTTCCCCAACCTATTTTTGGTTATTTTTCTATTCAGTTTTTGATCAGCGCACTATATTATCGTGGTTTTTTTTTTTTTTAATTTTTTAATCATAAATAATATGTAGACTTTGAAAAAAAAAGAAAAAAAAGAGAGCTGACACGCAAACTCCTACTCACATGTCGCTGTTTTGTCACTAAACCCAAAGACCCACCCACCCCGTAGGAAGGGGAGACGCTTGTGAACGTTCCCTTAGGCCTCTATTCTTTATTTATTGTGTGGCCCCTAAAGAGGGGCCAACCAACTGACACTGTCAGTTGGTTAGATGCTGCACAACATGGGCGTAATTAATTACGCCTAGTGTTAAGCAGCATGGATCACTGTGGTTTGACAGACTGACCTCAAAGGGCCCCCGTTGGATGGGGGCCCTTGTGGCACAACGAGTCAAAACGAGTTGATCCGTTTTTCAGATTGCCGACTGGGCGAGAGTTTCTGACTATGTATCTTTTATAAAGCCTTAGATATGGTGTGGTATTTTTCATCTCGCTATAGTTTAGTTGGTATTCAAAGAAACTGCCTCATTTCTATCAGAAATACACAATATTGAATTTGTTTTTTATATTTTAATATATTCAGAAGCGCACTTTGTTGCCTATATAGCTCATTATGCGTTGAAATGTTCGCGAGCATCGTAGGAATGTACAAAACCCCTATTGTGGCGCCATCTGACGAAAGAGCGGGGAACTATACGTGACCTGAACCCCGCCCTCAGCGCGTTCGTTATTCGCATCTTTGACAGCGACTAAGAGACGCTCAAACTGTCTCTTATTTAGTTTGAACTTATCACAAATTTGTCTTTGATAGGTCGTAGATTGACTTCTGACTTTTTTTTCTTTTTTTTTTAGTTAGAATAAAAAAACAAGTGACGCCGACACAGACCCGCGCATTAACGCGCTCCACCGTCTTCAGAGGGTTGAGTCTATAGTACAGTAGATTCTACTGTGTACTTACACTAACAGTGCTACATATACATACCTGAGTCATAAGTGGGGGTTTTTTGTTGTTTTTTTTTAGGGGAAAAAAAAGTGATCTACTCACCCAAACCGCTATTAGTAGGTAACCTGTATGACCCATACCGCAAACATCTGCCTCGTGACTGATAGTGTACCGGTGGTGAAGTGCTGTTGCAAGAACAATTGAGGCTCTTTATATAGCTGAGAGAGCGAATGGTCTAATCTTGTTTTCACCTTGAGCCCCACCCTATTCCAGAGAGGGTATCAAAAATCACATGTACACGTATATGGGCTTATAGCTGGTGAATAGATAAGGCGGGGCAACTGTGTATACTAAGACTACAGGGGGCGTTTTAACGACAGGTGTGACGCGCCAGCCCGTGGAGGGAGCTTTTGTTTTCACCTAGAGAGTGTATACAAAGCCTACAGGGGGTGATTAACGCCAGGTGTGACGCGCCAGCCGGTGGCCGGATCACCGCATCTTCTAAGCTTTGTTTTCACCTAGAGAGGGGATCGAGAGTGTATACAAAAAAAAAAAACCTACAGGGGGTGTTTAACGCGGCCAGCTGCCTACATGCTATGGACTAAGCCTGTTTTCAGCTAGAGAGGGACCTAAATCACCTAAGCCCTTTCCACCCTTAAATCGATCTGATAATTACCATAAAGAAGAGTAATGCGCGTTACATGTATATGGGCTTATAGCTGGGTAAGAGATTAAGATGCTAGTCAACTGTGTATGCAAAAAAAAAACTACAGGGGGTGTCTAAAGTCGATTGTCATGCGCCAGCGGGCGGACGGAAGTCTGCCACTCTAGCTGTGACTACAAGCGCGTGCGTGTGGTAGACAGCTTAAATCAAACACAAGTTAAGCTCCTTATAGCTTCCTACTGCCTGCGGAGTGCTTGAAAGATGGTCTTTTGTTTTTTTCATGTATTTCCTCGGAGGGTCGAACAGGATTAAAGATGTAACGAACCCGCACCTACACAGGTAGACAGCCGGTCGCCTTCCTAGTGAGAGTTTTCCTCCTGAGTTAAGAAGCTTATCTCGGAGCCTAGTACATAAGCGAGAGTGAAACATGAGTCCCACACACTTCTTCTACCACCTTCAGCATGGCGTCATCAGGAATCACTCTACGTTCTACCGAATGTGAGCAATCCCAACATTACTACAGAGCCGCGACAACACCAAACGAGGAGACGTCCATGTTTACTGATGAGTTAACAAGTAGCAAGGTGGAGGTTGGTTTTTATCAAGATTCGTACGGGTGGCTGGAAAGTGTGAGGGCTACTTCTGCAGCTATTGCTGCTGCTCGTGCAAAACGTGAAGCTCGTATCGCTGTTCGTGCTACACATGCTGCATACGAAGTTGCCAATGCTGCTAACAACGCTGCTGTTACTCTCGCCGCTGCTGCTCGTGCTGCTAATGTTTTTGCTACTGTTTCCGCTCTTGCTACCGATGCTGCTGCTACTGATGCTGCAACGTCTGCTAAAAGTGTCGCTGTTGCGGCTGCTGCTAGGGCTAATGCTATTAATGCTTGTACAGCTGCTAAAAAAATAGCCTGTTTTGCTTATGCTAGTCGCAGTGTCGCTGTTACGGCTATGGCTGATGCACATGATGCTAAGTTACGGGCTTTTGCTTTTGCTGAAGATGCTGTTGATGCTGAAGATGTTGCTGCTGCTGCTGCTACTGCTGCTGAAGATGCTACTGCTGCTGCCGCTGCTGCTGCTGAAGATGCTGCTGCTGCTGCGGCTGCTGCTCTAGACACCTATGACGCTGCTGCTCTAGACACCTATGACGCTGCTGCTGCTGAAGATGCTGCTGCCGCTGCTGCTACTGCTGCTGCTGAAGATGCTGCTGCAGCTGCTCTAGACACCTATGACGCGGCTGCTGCTGCTTTTGCTGAAGATGCTGTTGATGCTGCTACTGCTGCTGCCGCTGCTGCTGCTGAAGATGCTACTGCTGCTACTGCTGCTGCCGCTGCTGCTACTGCTGCTGCTGAAGATGCTGCTGCCGCTGCTCTAGACACCTATGACGCTGCTGCTACTGCGGCTGCTGCTCTAGACACCTATGACGCTGCTGCTGCTGCTGAAGATGCTGCTGCTGCTGCTGCACTAGTCATCTATGACGTGGCTGCTGCTCTAGACACTTATGACGCGGCTGCTGCTGCTGCTGCTGCTGAAGATGCTGCTGCTGCTGCTGCTCTAGACACCTATGACTGAAAACTTAGTAGGCGTTATTTACAAACACTACTGCTACCTATGACTAAACTTAGTAGGTGTTATTTACAAACAAGAGAGCCACGTGGTGTTGTTTACAAACAAAGAGAGCCACGTGGTGTTGTTTACAAACAAAGATAGCCACGTGATGTTGTTGTGGCCTATCATGCCAATGAAGGGGTCACGTGATCAAGGGGGCGCGGCCTATTATGCAAATGAGGGGGTCACGTGACCAAATGGCGACCTCTGATTGGCTGGTGATCAAGAGGGTGCGGCTTATTATGCAAATGAGAGGGTCACGTGATCAAGAGGGTGTGGCCTATTATGCAAATGAGGGGTCACGTGACCAAATGGTAGCCTCTGATTGGCTGGTGATCAAGGGGGCGTGGCCTATTACGTAATTATGCAAATGAGGGGGCGTGGCCTATTACGTAATTATGCAAATGAGGGGGTCACGTGACCAAATGGAGGCCTCTGATTGGCTGCAGGTCGATTGAGTAATAAACAGTACTTAACTATAGTCCCGTTCCGATACATACTATACTACTTATAAAGAACCGCTGACGATCCAAGGTGTTCATAAAGTGTTTGTTTCTAATTACACATTCCCTTAAGTCGACAGTTGTTTCAAAGATGGTTTCTGGAGCACGAACTAAGAGTTCAGAGACAGATGTCTCGCGATATATCAATTTCACGATGGGCAGGAGTGTCCTCTGATCAAAAGGCAGTATACGTTCGAATCTTGAAATACCCTATTGACTATGTTAGAGAAAGACATGGACTTGTTGGAAAAATCGTGTTATTGCCCTGGGTATAAGTTTGAGACAATTTGTCATCCGTGTCTCGATAACATATTGTGCAATAAGTATGCATACTTCGGTGTAGAGGCTGCTCAAGTGTAATCCCTCGTGTCGATACGATCCGAATGGACTGCTTGGTACAAGTGTTCGGTGGATTCGGCTTGTAATCTCGACAAGGTGTGGATGGCGAACATGGCTTCCAACTTTACCCCTAATCCTGAAAACCCTTGCACGAAAGTAATACGCCAAGATTACACTTCGCACAGTCTCCATTACGAGAAACAAATTTGGAAGTGTGAGTTGTGTCATGTTCCTCTGCGGTATTGCGCTTCATTATGTGAAGGCCGTGACTATTGACAGTTCGAACTGTCAATAGCAAAACAGAATTCCCTTATTGACAGTTCAAACTGTCAATACCATGATATAATTCCCTTATTGACAGTTTTAACCCCCACCCCAAAAAGGCCCCCCCTCCCCCCACCCCAACAAGGCCCCCCCCCTCCCCCCCCCCACCCCAACAAGGCCCTGCCCCCCACCCCACCCCATGACGCTCTCTTGTGAATATGTTTTTCGATGGAAAACAAAAAAATCAGCCTTCCATTATATACCACCGCCTGTCGTTCCCAAACAGAGGACCGCTCGCATGGTTAGGTCAATTGGCGTTGTTTACAAACAAGGAGACCGCGTCACATTGCGAGGCCCGCCCGGAGGCCTCCAATTGGTCGAGAGGCTCCGCTAATCCCCACCGAGCCAAGTAAGTGGCTTCCGGTTACGCTCATACCCAAATAAGGTCGCTTCTGGTCACGTGGCCTAATTTGCAAATGAGGTCACATGACCCAATAGAGGCCTGTGATTGTTCTCTTGTCGTTTCGACCATTCTATTAGCTGAGCTCCC
Organism: Harmothoe impar; assembly: GCA_947462335.1. NCBI lineage: Eukaryota > Metazoa > Annelida > Polychaeta > Phyllodocida > Polynoidae > Harmothoe > Harmothoe impar. Next base: position 3,593,009 of record OX381707.1, on the reverse strand, counting down.
AGTAAACACAACTACGTTGGTCAGACGTAAATTTACGTTGATTTTTGGTCTGAACTACGTAATTTTAGTAGGTTTATCAACGTTATAACGTTAAGGTTTATTTACCAATCTCAAACCTGCAGGTCTGATTTACGTAGCTGATTTACGTAAATATACGTTTAACACATTACATATAATTCTACCCAGTGGGATTTAGACAAAGACTTGTAATATATTGCAGACAAATTTACATTAACAAACAATAGTCATACAAAACGACTACTATAATTTACAATCTCATTTCATTCTACATATAGACTGAAGTCAAAATCAGCTTTTCTTATTTCTGGGAGCATTTCTGAGTAAAATTTGGTGAAATACTTTTTTAAGTCAATTTTGGGGTGTAAATTCAAAAAATTCATTTCACCAACGCGAAAAATGCATTTTAACCCTTCAAAATTCCAAAAAACAAAATGGCCACCATATGCCAGAAAAAGGTCAAAATATGCTCTGAAATGTCTATTATTCAATATATATAGTCATGCAATAGTGCAAATTAAAGGTTTCACCAAGATGTATATGCCTGTAATGTTTACAGAATTGATCTGGTCCTTCTGTTACCATGGCAACCAGATGTGAATTTTGGTTACCATAGCAACCAAATTTCCTACAATATCCTTGCGGTTTGAATATGAACAAAGGTCTGAATATAGTTTAACCCTATAGTCGATGCCATGGCTGGCCGAGCATCGACTATAGTCGATGCCATAAATGGCCGAGCATCAACTATAGTCGACATAACTCTATGGGAACCAGCAAAGGCTCGGCCCAGGGAAAGTTCCTGTGAAAAGGTCTCGCCCTTATCACCAGCAAATACTTTTTTTGGTCGGCCGTAAAGGGTTAAAAGTCTTACCTTTTCAAGACACATGATGTTAAGGAAAGGTCTCGACAAGATGCATCCTACCAGAAGGTCTTAATAGTTGTCCTGGTTACCTGGTTACCATAGCAACCAAATTTCATGATAAATGTTAATATGACCTCAAAGCATCATTTTTCATTGTAAAAAATCATACCCTAAGAGGGGGTTATTTTGGACAGTTTTTGTGTTTTTTAATGCATCCTTCTTTTAATTCTTGATTACTTCAATAAATCAAGCTTTTTCTGTAAGAACTAATCCCAATATGTTGTTTGGGCAGGGCTGTTGCTCGACCAGCACATGTGACATATGGTCCACCCGAGCCCTGACTAGCAGGTGGGGTGAAGCTAGGCCTGACAGGACTTGTTGGGAGTATGAGACGGGGTGGACTGAGTGCATTACGCGCAATGGAAGATACAGGTGGGTCAGGATGAGGTGGACTGGGGTTTCCGACAGCTTGTACTGGTGGCACATTCACTACTTCTGGTGCCCGCTGGAGTGGTCTTGGCCAGTCGACCTGTTGTGGCTCTGGGTTGAATATGTCTCTCTCCCTTGTCTTCAATATATCATGTCGGTTTTGTCTCCGGATGTTCCCCGTCTCCGCCTCCAGGTTATATGACCTTGGCTGGAGCGGCTGCCGTGCATCTGGTCCATTGTCTGTCAGTAGTTTGTCTGGCTTCCCGTGCACCGCAAGGATTCTAGCCAGTTTCTCCTGGACTGTCAAACTGTGTGTATTTTCTCTCAGCTCCTCTATCTCGATGAATCCAGAATAATAATCAATCACTACAAGGAACATCGAACCTACACAATTGAGTAAATCAGCAGCTATCACCTTCCATGGTCCAGTGGGTACCTCGCTCGGATTCAGTGGCTCCTTCTGTTGCTGGTTGCGGTTTGCCTGGCAACTTGCACACTTGCTCACAGTTTCTTCAATCTGAGCATTCATACCCGGCCAATACAGAACATCATGGATCAGTGTCCTAGTACCTTTTTAAGGAAAAACAAGGGTGTCAAAATAGCACCCAAAATGGGGCTATTTGATTACATGTTGTATGCAAAATCTGTCCATATGCATATATTCAAGTGATGAAAGTTCAGGACATGTCAGACTTTTGCACACAGATATGCACATCACATATGATTTGTTAAAAATCATCAAAACACATCCCTAGATACATAAATATATCATATCTAAACGAAATTTTCAGTTATTTTTATCTCTACTACTTTATCATGGATTGAGTACCAAAAATCTTAACTTTTTTTGGATTGGTGGCCAGTATAGCCTCACTAGGCCAAAATAACCCCCTTTTATGCACCAAACCATATCATCAGGTGGAAAACTGCCTAAACTCACAGTACAGCCTGCATAACACACCCAGCCCATTTTTACAGGTCGCTCAGCCTTGTTTACAGGGTTGTTCTGCTAAAGCACTGTGTCCTTAGCATAGCTTTTATATAATCATATTTGCGATTTTTATATGATATTTGCGAAAAATAAAGCCACGTTAAGGTCTATAAATCAATATGTTACCTACCACCTTATAGATGCATTAAGTGCATGGTCCATTGCATTTATGAGTAATTGCCAGATTAAATCAATAGTTCGTTTGGTTTGGCACATACATAGCAGGGTATAGCAGCTGTATCTGCTGGGAGAAGGTGTGAAAGCCTGAGCCCCAGCCTGCTATACCAGGCTGATATGCTGGGAGAGTGTGTCAACCTGACATAACACCCTGCCTGTCTGTCCTGCTAAACCAGGCTGGGCAGCTTGCATTAACAGGCTGTCCGGAAATAAGAGTCAGGCTGTATCTTTGGTCCAGTCTTCCACCTGATCATGATATAATACATCTTAAAACATTGCCAGAGCATTTACCTACTATGGTCCTGTTATCCAGTCAACTCCCTGTACTGTGGCCACCCTTGGGACTTTGTAAAGTTGCCGCATTAGTGGGGTGGATGCACTAGAGGGTGTCATTTTGTATACATTGTACTATGTATGGAACTATGGGAAGAATCTGCATTAGAGCGGTCATCTGTGCTGAAGAGGTTGGCGTTAATAGAGAGTTCACGAAATGGGAAATATATAAAACTGTTGCTATGGTAACAGTTAGGAAAATGGCAATTCTCATAATATTAGGCTTTATAGGGTAAAGGCACCCGAGTCGGACAGACACCTTGAGTCGGACATGATTGGCTCTTAATTACATAATCAATACAAATAATTCACCTATTATATTAGCTATATATGAGAGTTCAAGTGTTCCTCCATCTAACAAATACAGCAGACCATACATAACTCACTTAGAACATGATTCTATGACAGCTTGAACATGGGGTGTTATTGCAATATTCTCAACAGAAAACTCACAAGGATATGGGGAAATTGGTTTCATTTTTCTGACCGGTCTTGCTTTCCCATTCTATTTTAATTCATTCTAGGCATACTAGTAGCAATATGCATATCTTTTGCAATTATTCACGTCATAAAATACTAATCTATTACCCAAAATTCTTTCTGAATGGGTACTTAATAGCAGCATTAAATTGCACCTAAAGTCAGACACCAATTACACCCTGATTCAGCCACTATCTGCCAGGCTTTTCCCAAACCTGCCCCACCCCCAGTCGGCTATGAAGGTTTCTTTATCTCTAAGTGTGAAAACGGGTGCCTTTACCCTAATAGTGGGAGGACACCCTGTTTAGACAAACCCTTGCCAAGTGTTGACAATTTGATAGATAATGCAGCCTAGTATCAACAGAATCAAGGTCAAGGTGATCAGAATTTTATTATGGCTTTCGGAATTGGATCCTCTCAGGATTCCAATCCCCTCTTCCACCCCTACCCTCCCTTCTTCCACCCCTATCCCTCCTACTGTTTTCAATTCTCCTCCTGAGGCTCCCAGCCCTCCTCCGGGGGTACCAACCTGTCCCTCACTGGCAATCATACCTCCTCTTGTGGTTCCCACCCTTCCTCTCAGTGCTCCCACCCCTCCTCCTTCTGAGGCTCCCACCCCTTGTCCCACAGCTTCTACAGCTCCAAACCTTCCTCCCAGTGTTCTCAACCCTACTCCTAAGGCTTCCACACTTCCTCTGTGTTCACCCACTCATCCTCCTGGGGCCACAATACCTCCTCTAGGGGGGCCACTCATCCCTCCTATTAGGCATCCACTCCATTTCTCAGGGATCCCACCTCTCCTTTCAGGGTCCCTATCCTCTTCCCTGGGCTTCCACGCCCCGTCTTAGTGCTCCCAACCTTCCTCCTGGAGTTCCCACCCCTCCTCCTGAAACTCCTACCCCTCCTGTTGGAGTTCCCACCCATCCTTGCTGAGCTCCCAGCCATCCTTCCTGGACTCCCATCCCTCCGACGAGATTCCCACACCTCCTCTAGGAGCTCCCACATTTGCTTGTGGAGTTCCCACCCCTCCCCTGGGGCTGAAGCTCCCACCCCTCCTGCTTGGGTTCCCAGGGACCCCACCCCTCATCCTTGTTCACCAACTCCTCCTCCCAGTGTTTCCACCCCTCCTTCTGAGGCTCCCACACCTCCTTCTGCAGCTCTAATCCCTCCTTGAGGAGGGGGGGCATCCTTCCCTTCTATTAGGCTTCCACCCCTCCTCTTGGGACTTTTATCTCCCCTCCTCAATGGCTCTCTCAAAATCTCCCTCAATGTGCCTGCCTCTCTGTTTTAAATGTCCTTCCTCCCGTCTCAATGCCATTGGCGGATCCAAGAGGGGAAGTAGAGAGGAAAAGATTGAACGTGTGAGTGAGATCACACTAGACTCAGGGTCAGGTAGAGGTGTGAAGGGAAATGTATCATTTATCATAGTATAGAAAGAGAAAGGGTGCACTCTTGTATTAATGGGATTCTTAAAGATGTGACCTTTGACCTTGATTTTGACCTTTTTACGACCTAGATATCATCCTACACATAACAGAAATGGATTCAGCACCTTTGGTTTACCCTAGTCCACTATCCATATCCATCCATTGCTCCCCCTATTATATCCAGGCTGGACCGTTTCGGATAGCATACCCAAATTGTGCGTCACAAGTCAGGAACTGACAACTACCTATAGGCCTGCACCACACAACCTATAGGTCGCATGACGCAGGTGCCCTAAGAAAGTCACACCGAGTGAGGCAAGCCACGCAAAAAAAGGGTATACTCAGAAAAAATGTGTACATTGACTTTTTTTGGGGGGTTACTTGAGCCCAAATTCAAATTTTCATGTCCCTCTATCTTGGCTATCTATGTCTTTTGTCCTCTCACGTCTATGTCCGACACACACTGAATAAAAAGCTCCCATGTCCATATTGTAAACAATTACCCCGGTAGAGAGAGGGGGAGGGGGGTACTCACATTTCCATATAGTCTTTGTTGCGATACGCGCATTGTCAGTGCAAAGTGAATCAGGGTTATCACAACACTAATCTGTTACACAAATAATAGCAAGTAACCTCCCCTGTAAATTACCTCTAGTACTTAAGTGTTTGATAGATGTCTGCAAAAAAGTGTCTCACCTACCCCTCCCATAGAGATAGCATTGGTTATCACTTCATATCCAAATTTGGGGTTGTGGGTTATCTACACACTCCCATAGAGCTCTATGCTGAAGCAAATTACCAGCAATTACTGCCTAATATTATTTTTCGTTTTTTAGGGGGTTACAGTAGGTAGGCACTTGGATAAATTTTCCAAATTGTGTAGATTCCGTACTTTATTGTGCCATGTTATTGGCCACACTAACAGCTTTCCAGAACATATTTAGTCATCCTTCTATCATAATTAGAAGTGGAGAAATTGACCAGAACAGGGAGGGTTGTGGAAGCAAGTGCCCACTATAGAAATGCACAGGGGTACCTGTGAGAGATTGGCACCACTGGAGTGGGTCTATACTATACATGTAGTTGGTGTGTGACCATGCAGCCACTATACCAGTTCTGTACCTGTATGGATCTCTTTAGGCTGTCATATTATATTTGAGGGTGTGTGTAATACACTGTTGGAAAGCTATAATATTCCCCTTTCCATATTGCTATAAGATATTCTTTAATTCACATAAGATTTGTATGAAACACCCTATTTACATCTTGATGCTGTACAATCCCCATGTCATGTAGGCTAGAGCAGTACTTGCAGTGCATCAATTTGGGCAGTCTAGAAAACCCCTTGGGCATCCATGTACGAGGCTGTCGATGGGTATACACAATCTACTGATATGTTAGGAACTGGCTGATTTGTTTTTACAGATGGCTTGGTAATATTTCAATATTATCTATGGGGTAGAAAAAGACCATCACTTTTCGCAAACTGCCATTTTCCCTCTTTGTTATAAACCTTTGTTAAATGCCCACCATGAGATACTACTCTTCAAGGGCTTTCCAACATGCTTTTCCATAGTGTCATAGTCCTATCAGGAGCTGAACAATCTGAAAAACCCTGAACCTCATCTCAGGCAGACTCCTGAATGCAGAGCCAATTTTGTGTGTCACCCATGGCTGCATTTTGAGACCACTGCAGTGCGTATTTCAGAGTGCCTACAGTAGGAATTTGTAGAAAACAAATACACCATTAGATAGATATTATAGAAAGTGATCTAATGACACCATGCAAGATGCAAAGAGTGAAATATTGACCAAATGGGAGCAATTTCATTTTTTCAAGAAAAAGAGGTGTCCAGAATCGTCACACTTGACTCAGGGGGGACCCTGAGTCAAAAAGATGGGAAAAAGAGAGGAGGGGACAATACCATATAGACACAAACCATCAGCATTTTCTTGCGCTGTGCATGGGAACAAAAAGTCACTCCATGGTTTGCCAGGTTTGGGCCCTCCCCTCTGGAAAATTCTGGATCTGCCACTGAATGCCTTCTGAATGCCGGGAAGGGGGTGGGAGGCTTTGGAGGAGAGGTGGGAACCTGAACAGGATGGGCAGGAGTCTCAGTAGCAGGGCTGGGGAACAGGATCAGGGGTAGGAGCCCTGAGACCCGCCCTGAGAGGAAGGTTGGGATCCTTGGAACAGGAGTGATGGGAGCCTCAGCAGGAGGAGGAGTGGAAACCCAAACAGGAGGGGGCGAGAACCTCAGGAGAAGGGGCGAAAACTCCCGGAGGAAGGTTGGGAGCCCTAACAGGAGCTGTAGGAGCTAAGGTAGGAGGGGTGGGAGCCTTAGTAGGAGAAGTGCAGACCCCAGGGTTGGGAGCCTTTAGAGGAGGGAAGGGAGCCCCGAGAGGAGAGGTGGGAGCCTTGGGAGGAGGGATAGAAGCCTGGGGTAGGGGAGGAAAGGTAACCAAAACAATAGCTATATAGTCTGGGAGCCTTAGTATGAGGAATGGGAACTCTTTGTGTAGGGGTGGGAGACTTGAGAGGAGGCATGGGTGACAGAGGAGGAGGTTTGGAACCTCTAAAGGAGCTATGGGAGCCCTATAGGAGGAGGGGTTGGATCCCAAAGAGGAGGGGTTGAGCCCTGAGGAGGAGGGCTTGGCGCATCAGGAGGAGAGATGGAAACACTAGGAGGAGCTATGGGAACCACAAAGAGGTGGGTGAGAGAAGGGATTTGAATCTGACAGGATTCAATTCTGCAAGCCATAATTAAATTCTGGTGACCTTGACCAAAGCCATCAATATCAATCTCAGTGATGCTAGGCTGTATTATCTGTCCAAAGGTCATCACTGTAGTATTAATCTCAGTTTTGCCATATCTTTGGCCAAGGTGTATATGACCAGGATAGCTGATAATGATACAGCACAGGGACACGAGAGAGGTGATGGCATATCTCCCTGTACTTTTGGTAGAAAAGTCAATTTGTGGAGTCTAATAATTATTTGTGAACCTAAATCAACCTATAGCATGCTAGATCACATAATGAGCTAGGTGCATGTGAATAAAAATTGTATTTCTCGAGATAAAAGGATTTCAATCTATTTTAATCTATTATGTGGACCCGTCCTTTCCCCCTCCTCTGCCCTACATCCCCACCTGCCTGGACCCATGGACGCCTCTTATGGGCAGCCCTTATCTCTCCCTCTCCATGGCAACAACATAAGATGGGTCCGGTCCACTCAAGGGCAGGGTCAGCAGCCCCAGTGAATTCTCCTGTTGATGGACTTTTCTACCCGCACTGTGTCATTGTCAAGTTTATCCAAACCTGGTAATATGTGGACAGATGAGAAGAAAGGGGGTTCCGAGGTGAAACACATGTTTTAAAATTGAAGTCATAAGTTTTCAAATGAGGCATCACAGATGGAAATATCCCTGCTAGCTTTTGAGAATTTACTTCATTAACCTTGGATGGTGCTACCCTTGCCTAATAGCCAATAGGCTCTATCTGTTTTAATTTTTTTTTCTAATTATCAAAAATATAAAAAAATTATTCAAAATTTTACCCAATACCTTATATTGTTTTGGAAACGCTCCGTTTACATTCCAAATATGGAAGGATTGTCCCAAAATAGAATGTTTTGGACTTTTTTTCACATTTGTGTTTTTTGTCATGAGCGGCCAACCCCAGTACTAAAAACCTCACCTGGATGTCCCTTTCTCCTCAGCTACCCACATATCAGTGATTTAGTGATTCTTTTATGTTCAAGGTCAACTCTGGTGACCTTGACCTTTGCCTAGATCATGAATATGAATATCAGTAGTACCAGATCCAGATATCCTTAGCACAACCATAGCGGGCCAATGTGTATAGTAAAAAGGGCCCCCTGAAAGCCAAGATTTTGCGTTTGCATTGGAAACAATACGCTATGGCAGTACACCTCCAGAAAGTACTGGCAGTCCTAAGGATATCTGTCTCATGCCAAAATTTCCTCACTGTAGCTATAGCGGTGAGGAAAACATGAAGGAAAATTGCTATTTTGTAAATATTGAGAACAGTTGAAACATAGAAATATCAGTATTTTTCCATGTTCAAGGTCAACTCTGATCTTGGCCAAGGTCATAACTATTGATATCATGGATACTAGGCCCTTTATTTCGCCAAGTTTCACTCAGAAATAAGGAAAACTGACTTTGACTCCAGTTTTATTCTGCATTATATTATGATATGGTTTGGTGCATATGACTTTTTACAATGGAAAATGATGATTTAAGCCCAAATTAACAGTTTTGTTGACATTTGGTTGCTATGGTAACCAGGTAACCGGGACAACTATTATGACCTTCTGGTAGGATGCATCTTGATAAGACCACTGCCTTTCACCATCATATGATCATGTGTCTTGAAAGGTAAGACTTTAAAAACCATTAAACCATTCAAAAACCACAAAAACTGACCTTTTAGGATATGACTTTTTACAATGAAAAATGTTGCTTTAAGGCCATATAAACATTTATTATGACATTTGGTTGCTATGGTAACCAGGTAACTGGGACAACTATTAAGACCTTCTGGTAGGATGCATCTTGTCGAGACCTTTCCTTAACACCATGTGTCTTGAAAAGGTAAGACTTTTAAACTTATTTGGATGTTTGTTTATATTCAAACCGCAAGGATATTGTAGGAAATTTGATTGCTACGGTAACCAAAATTTACACTGATATCTGGTTGCCATGGTAACATAAGGACCAGATCAATTCTTTAAACATAACAGGCATATACATCTTGGTGAAACCTTTAATTTGCACTATTGCATGACTATACACATTGAATAATAGACATTTCAGAGCATATTTTGACCTTTTTCTGGCATTTTGGTGACCTTTTTTTTTTTGAATTTTGAAGGGTTAAAATGCATTTTTCGCTTTGGTGAAATGAATTTTTGGAATCCTCACCCCAAAATTGACTTAAAAAAGTATTTCACCAAATTTTACTCAGAAATGCTCCTAGAAAGTTTTAAACCCACTTATTCCTTAATATGATTCCAGACTAATAGTACATTCTTGTAGTTCAATTGATGAGCCTGAAAGTATAGATCTGTTGAATAGTTTTGGCTGCAGAGAGGCTTTGTATTTCTTCCATTACCACCAATGTGGTGTCCACGCAGTAAAGTGTCACAAAGCACCTATTCATGCACAATACTTTAATCACCTGTCCTTTATATATAAATTATCTATTTAATACGGTTTATTTGCATGATATTGAAATCATAATTAATGAGAATTTACTGCTTGAATGTGGTAGATTTGTTAAAGAGCTGTAATATTCTCTCCATAATTGATAGTGCTGCCACCTAGTGTAACATGGAAAAGTCATCTACCCAATTGAAGTTGAAAAGCTACATCTTTTAACATAGATCTCATAGATTTATTACATATATTTATGTCTGAATGAGGTTGATAAACGTAAATCAGACATTTACCTCTGTTGAACGTAAATAAAGCTTAATGTTTTGACATCTACAAACCTTCCAAAATCACCAATTTCAAACCTTTTGGTTGGACATCTACCTAGAGAAACGTCTGAGCTACGTTTGAACTATATATATGCAATATAGATGGCACCCAATGGTTTAAATATGTCATTAAGTTGGCGAAAAGTATCCTTCTGGATGGACCTGTCGTCTCCAAAGTCAGTGAAGAAGTGTCTATCAATCCGAGCAACCACATGCAGTACCTGTTCATTTTTCTTTGCAAGCTGCTCCCACAGCTTCTTGGTTTTCTGGAAGTCATCAGTACAGTAGATACTACTAAAAGGATCATTGGCTTGACGTATCTCCTCATTTGTGAAAATCTCAGGGCTGTCAAAGTTCACAAACTTTCCAGTAGGTAATACTACCCAAATCATCAATAAGACAGGCAGCAAAAACAAAGGATACTGAAAAAGACGAAGATGGATCCATGGGACACGACCAGGCCATGGGAAGACGCCAAACCTGAATGATATACACAGTGATTAGAATGGATGATGCTGCACTCCACAATCCAATCAGGCAACCAAATACGATTATTATACAATCAATAAACGACCTTATTACAGGTCTCTACTCCTGAATCCAGTGGCACCAATTTCATAATAGGCAACTGAGATACATGTATATCATTATAAATACAACTTGCATTACTCCAAAATCATACTCCTCACTTGAGCGGATGAAGTTGCATAGGGGAGTAAATGATAGTTAATAAAACATAATCACAATCATCACGAATATTAAAGCTACTCACGCTACATTCGATTTATACTTCCCAGAAGAGGGAAGAAATGGGTGAACAATATCTGCCAGTAGCTGCGAGCATTGAGGTAGGTGTACTGCATGATGAAGAATAATATTCACAATCTCTATGTTATTGCCGATCCAATCAGTTCCATTCAGACAAGTGTGGATATCTGTCAGGTTTAATACATCCGCTATGGCTCCTGTGCTGGTGCTGCCTCTGTAAATGTCTGACAAAGTCTGCTTTGCGAGGCGTGCCTTCAGTCTTGGAATGTCACTGCAGGCATGTTCACGAGCTGGCGTGTTTGCTTTGAACCAGTTCCTTTTTGTTTTTGTACAAGAAAGGTCCTTAGACTGCAGCAGGAGGATTGCTGTCAACAGATCCTGTACCAAGTTTGGATCAGTATTGATGAACAAATCCACGAGAAATCGTGTTATTCGACGAAGTTCAGGCTTAGAAGCGATGAGATACATGATTGCTGGGTTCCTTACAGCATTTGCCGCATGAAACTCCTTGACTGTTTCGTGTGGCCAACTGAACACTTTTGTCAAGCCTCCATGAGAATTTTTGAACTCTACCTGAAGCAATACCATGGCAGGCGAGCTTGGGTTTATATCAAACCGCTTCAGCTGTTCTTCATAATGGCAGGATTCCTTTCCTTTGTCTAGAAGGGAAGATAGCGCCATTTTGTAAATGCCTTCTTTTGTATCATGGACATCTTTTTCTACTTCCTGTCTTTGTTCATAAGGTAGATTTGCCACTTTTAAAAGCTCCCTCTTGATTAAGAAATCGTCTTGTCGGATGTAAAGGTCTGTGATACTCAGTGAGGGCAACTCCTCTTCTGAAATCTCTCCGTTATGATAAAGGATGCAGAGTAAGGCACAGTTCATCGGAGACATGTAGCTATCTTGTCTAGCAACCTTTGCAAGAGCTTCACATTTCTGATTCAAGGCAATGGGATCCTCCTTATCTGTGCTGAGAGCCTTCATATACTTCTGTATGAAGGCTTTGACATCTTGTTTGTCAAACCCCTCTACCAGAACATGGCGGTTGAAGCAGTTTGTCTTTCCCTCTATGTATGGATGTCCAAGTCTGCAGCTGACTAAGATGTTGATCATGCAGTCCTTTGCACGTCTCAATACTTCCTCTCTAACTTCCTGATTTAAAAACTCATCAAGAGCGTCAAAAAACAAAATTGTGTTTACGGGGTTATCCTTCATGAACTGCATGGCATGTTTCTTCTCATCATCAGTCCCTTTGATGGCATTCCAGATTGTCTCATCAAGTGTCGCACCTTCATCAAGTTTGTCAATGAAAATCAGCAACGCCATCTCATGAAGTGCAGATGTTTCCACCCATGTGGCCTTCTTTGACTGGTCATGTCTTTTTGCCCACTCTACTGCAATGTGCCTCATCAGAGTGGATTTACCAATCCCAGGTTTTCCCGCAAGCAAGATAGACATGAATCTATACTCTTTTTTCTCGAAGATTCCACCTACACTGATTGGATTTGATTTTACTCTGCAATAGAAATAAGGAAGACTTGAGTTCCAAGTAACCCATGTTGTGAGGAATACTAAGCCTTATCCTAAGAAAAATCCCAGAAAAATCATCCACATAATTCTAATCAAAGAATTGTTATCTTTTTCAAGGGGATATTGCAATGGCGTGGCATTTCTGTTGTTATAGTGGCCAAAACTGTTCCATATATGAGATCTATTCATAAGGGCAGGGGTAAAGGAGAATATTTTGAATAGAATTGGTGACACAGTGTTTGTTCTTTCTGCTTTTTTCTTTTCTATTTCAAGTGTGGTAGAAGATGTTTCATCTACAGATAACAACAAGCCAAAACAGTTGGAGTTGGATTGTAGGTTGCTAAATACACTGCTTTATTCATTCGTTTTGAAGGCTCTCTGACCTCACTCTCAGAGACTGGAAAGTAGACATATACTACTAACTTTACCAATGGCCACTGGCCTTACATATTGGTGACTGGCCTGCGCACAGGCACACACACCCATAGCAACCTCTGCCTGAACGCCAATGATGGGGTAGATGCTGTTATTTACCAGGTCCCCGTGAGGTCAAACACAACTTTTGTGACCAACGAGCAGCATCATGAATATAGTGAAATGTACATACAGGAAAATATATGTGTTGCCCTTAAACATGTTATTGTTTCTACCTTTATCCTCCCCCTGCATTAATCTGTACTAGGTCTTATGTGCCATCATAACCAACACTATTTTAGATTGATAGATACCTTATAGAAGGTTCTGTAGTCTGTTGCGTGCCATCTTTGTTATCAACAAGCTGTAACTTAGTGTACATATTGTCAACGTGAACAAGAGAAGAATCGGTCATATATTCAGAGACAGGAGACCGTGCCAAAGTAGTTTTGTAGTAGTTCTCGAGGAAGGAGAATTGTGAATCTGGAGTTAAGAGACATATAGAACAAACATAATCATTTTACTTAATCCTTTTCATTTAAAACCAAGATGTTCCAGAAGGCATCGATTCTCTACATCCCCCTGCAGTTGCATGATAAAGCTATTTTCAACACTGGTGTTCTGATATATCATATGACACATCTGAATTTATTTTATTCCATTTTAATCCGTTTATCTAGCCCTGTTACCTTGTGTGGTCCTATTTCTGACACCAGTGCTGGCAGTGTTACCGTACGATACAGGGTCTGTCAGTGGAGCAGGGAGGGTCAAGTCTTGCCCATTATGCATGAGCCTTTCCGTTCTATGCCCAGACATGGTGGCTTCAGGTGTCCCTGTATTTGAAAATGGTGCTCTTTAGTACAGGTGTTTTTACACTTCATGGTAGATGAGTGCTGCTTAGTATATATATATATATATATATATATATATATATATATATATATATATATATATATATATATATATATATATATATGTATGATATCAGTCCGACCGGATAACATTAATATATTTGGGAGCAGCGGCAAATGGTAGTTCTCTATGTCTAATCCAGGGGGCGCCCCAAGCTGGCCCCGCCTGTCCATTTCCGCCCACCGCTTGCTCAGTCTGTTTGAAGTAGCCGTTGGATTAAGGTCAAGACCCAACAACGACATTTAGACCAACCCTTTAAGGGCCGCATTCTACATTGTGCGGCCCTTAAAGGAGATAATTATGTCCTTACGCTGCATACGGCACCCTTTTTTCGAACTATGACTGCTCCTACACCAAATATTCGGATGACATACGGAAAATGTTCCCCCTATCGGATAAGGAAAAACGCTATTTTGCCACATGCTCATACTATACAAATCTTTTCAGTAATATTATACCGGTATATAAAGCATAAAGAACTAACGTAGTATACGGTAGTAGGTGTTTCATTCAAATCAATAGGTTTTAATCAGGTATTATCATATAAATACTCTTGAATATTGTATTCAGCACATTTCCACCTTTGAGCGACGTTGGACTTGACTCACATGTATGTCATACATTGTAAACACATATCAAGAAACATGATCGGCAATAAAAGTTAAAGTTGTTCTAAAAAAAAAAATACACTGTAAAAATGTTCCGTTGGATATACAGAGAATCAATGCAAAACTTTTCGGTGGATCATTGTGAATGTGATTACGGTGAGGCAATGTTAAGTCAACCAATTTTACTGTGAATATCTGTAATCCAGTACGGTGAAATACAGCTTATTCATTTAAGGTGAAGCTATGTCTTGTAAAAATATTCCGTTGAATATACAGAGAATCAATGTAAAACTTTACGATGGATCATCGTTATATATTATTACAGTGGGGCAATGTAAAATTGATTAATTTTACTTTGAATATCCGTAATTCAGCACAGTGAAACACCGTTTATTTACTTTACGGTGAAGCTTCGTTTCATTGATGTTTAGTTTTATCACACCAGGTGGCAGTTTGGTTCATGAGGAGATTTTCATGGATGCTCAGAACACCATTTTTGTGGTAATAAGAAAAATATGTAGATAAACAGCTGAAAGGTTTGCTCTGTAGCCATCCTAGAGTGACTTCTTCTCATGGACTGGCATTACAAAGTGTCATGAAGCATTTTATAAGGCTCTCATAGACTGATTCCTAATGATTAAGCCCGAAGTCTTGACACTAAGATGCTATTGCTGATTGGACATGGTACCAAATTTGGCATGGAACCATATTGAGCATAGAGTTAGGTATTGGTGGATAAATGGACGGAAAAATACTGGGATAAATGAGATAAATATTGTTAAAACTATTGTTTAGGCACTGTATTAAAATAACAGTTATGTTCTGTATTTTGTCAGATTAACGGCAATTCACTAACACCACTGGGTGCCGGGCTTTCAACGTTATATTTACGGAGAATTTGAAATGACGGTGACCGTTATTTTTACGGTGAAAGTCTGGCACCCAGCGTTGTCGCTGAATCTCCGTTATTTTAACAGAATTTTTTTTACAGTGTACGGAATTCTGTATTGGTCAAGAAATTTCCCGTAACCAATGAGGAAAAACGCTTTTGACCCGTATGTAGCATACAGAGCAAAATACCAATGAGAAAAAGCGGGATCCAGTTACCAGTAGGTATTGTTTGACTATTATGAATATCGATACAGCAATAACTACAGCATACCTACCTAGTTGTGCCTGAATGTGGTTGATGTCCAACCCCATAACCTGCAGCAGATGGCCCTGTCCCTCTGTGTGAAGGACCTGACAGAAGTACAGGAACCTTTCTGGTGGCCCCAGTCGGATGTCATCTAAGAGTTTGGCATTCTTCTTATGTGATGATAGAATGGGGACCTGTTCAAAGCAATGACATCTGGTGTCACATGATTCATGCATATGGCCTTTGTCACCGCTGAGTCTTGCACTAACGTATCTTCAAGTTATTTAATACAAAAAATGAAAAAAAGTTTAGAGGGCACCGTTATGACAATGTAGTGTATTATTTATGCACAACGCTGCCCTTGAAAGGTTAAACATGGTATCGCACCTGTAGGGTCGGTATGATGCATGAATGCATCACTCTGAGTTACATGCCAGTGCACTAAGTTTACGTGAAGAAAAGATCGATTGAAGAAAAGATCACAAGATAATTGTCCAAGGCGCCAGCCACGGATAACATTTATACATCTGCTCACCCGTGTCCATATCTGAGATATACCCAGTGATTGTTTTGTGATTGTCATGTTTCATACATGATCTACCTTTTGCACCTTTGATTATGTAGTGAATGTCAGAGATGTTTTTTAAGTTGAGATCACCATGGCATCTTGCTGACATACATCAATATATTTATAAACTATCATAAACTAAGATATGGATATATATCCCAGTACCTGCAGTTCATCTTTAAGGGATTCCGTTATCACGTCAACTTGTTCCAGTTTAGCTAGCACCATGGGACTCAAATCTGAAAAGAATTCATGTAGAGTATTTTGAATCATAGGATTTTACACAATAAGATTAGGGAGTGCTTTTTTACAAGACATGCAATTCTACCTCGATGTGTCAACTATTTTTGTTCCCTGCCCCCCCAGCTGGCAGGTCAAAATATATAGACAAAGGTTCACGAGTATATTTCCCCATTGAGGGTTATTTCATGAGGCGAAGCCGAGTAAAATAACCCTCAGTGGGGAACTATATGAGTGCTCCTTTGTGTTTACTGTATGTCATAATTAACTATATATGTCAAAATTCCACTTAATTGGTCTGAATTTTTTTTTTATAGTGTTTAAATCATCAATTTTAACGATTTTAAAGGCCGTGAAATAGGACGATGGTTATTTCATGGGGATGTTAAATACGGCCTTGCTTGGTTAAGTCAATGGGAGTGCCGTATCCACCATGAAATAAATGGAATGTGTGTGTCTTTTATGCATGGTAAGCTATTGTATTTTCATGGAAAACAGGTGAATTTCCCTTGCCCAAGAGGGGCTGACATCTGTCTTCCGTAAAGGGGTCATCACATTTTTATATTCCCCGGACTCCACTACTCCCTGCCCTGTTAAAAAATGACCACTCCCTTAAGATGAGAGTTTATAAAAGGCGTCTATTAAATTATACTTTCTACATGATTGAATAAGGCCAAAAAAAAAAGAAGGTGTGTTTCAGGTTACATGGTCTGAAAATCTAGGGTAGGTAGGTCGGATTTTTTTTTTTTTTTTAATTTTTTTTTTTTTTTACTTTAGCCTGAAAAGTACCCAGAAATCGACTCAAGAACTGCAATGCCGACGAGCCCACGAGTGCCTCGACTCGTAAACTATCAGATCGACCCTTAAATAGCCCCAAAATGACCCAAAATATAAATATTTTTTCAAAATTGCATAAAAATTTCTAGGGTCGGCCCTGTTTTGCTAGGTAGGGTCGGGTAACCTGAAACAAACCTTTTTTTTTATTTGGCCTAATATGAAACAGGCAAATAAAGTGGATATTATCTTGACAATTGAGATTAGAACCATACTCAGCAAGCTCAGAAGTTCAGGCTGTTTCGCTTTGATAATGCTGCCCACATCGTCCAAGGTCAGCGCCATCTTGGCCACCTGCATGGGAGAATATAATGACATTGAAAAGGATTGCATTATAAATACAGATGGGAAGAACAAGGGAAAAACATTGGGTACCTACTGTACAACCACTAATGTGACTTAGTTTTTCACTATTTGAGACCTTCAATACTTATTTGGGAAATGAGTCGCTACATGCTGTATTTAAAGAATAAATCTACTCGAAGACCTACCCGTCTCTCCGACTATCCGGTGGCTACAGGTGTGTATCCTCTAATCACACACATGTATGTAGTGCGTAGATTAAGACAAGCTTCTTGAACTTCACACGGAGACGACAACTGAGATAGGAGCTGTACACATAGCTCAGGTACTGAGGGGCAGAGCAAGGAGCCATTGTCTATAGACGTTTGTACTGTAGACCGAAGACCGAAGAGAGATAACAATGTTACATATCAGAGATAATATCATTGACCCTCTCATGAATGTGTTCAATCATACGGTCAAAGTTTATTCATCCTTACAAGTTCTCGCCCTTACCAAGTCCCTTGTCCAGTCGGATTTATCTTACTGTCTTATTTATTCTTATTTATATTAGCTTTTCAACCAACTTATGAGGTATCCATGGATCCTCCTCATCATATACGTTATATATGTACAATTCTGAACCAGACAATTAATGTCTAACAGAGAGTTTATTATGTCTTCAAAAATAAACCAGGAGGCTGTGTCTCACGAAATTGGGACAAGTTGAAAGTCTATGACCGGGTGCAATCTATGACTGGGTGCAATCTATGACTGGGTGCAATCTATGACTGGGTGCAATCTATGACTGGGTGCAATCTATGACTGGGTGCAATCTATGACCGGGTGCAATCTATGACCGGGTGCAATCTATGACCGGGTGCAATCTATGACCGGCTTGAAAGAAAACGGTTTATTTAGGGCAGATGTAGATTGAAATTTAAATGAAATGAGTGATATAAAGTCTTAAAACACCCATTAACATTTTCCAACATTTTTATCAACTTGGCCCAATTTCATGAGACACAGCCAGGAATATTTTGGCTTACTATCGAAATCTGTCTAACATAAAGGTAGCAATTATAAGCTGCCATGTGTTCACTAGCACTCAGAGAAAGACAAATTACCCAACTACCTTTTCTGTGTTTGTAAAAATTAATGAATACCATTGGAACTTTGAACAACCGTGATTGATTGATTGATTGTTAGGTAGTTTAAAGTCCGGAGGGCAAGTTGCATTTTGCATTCCTGACTATCAATTACCAAATGGCCACCGTCCACAGAGAATAAATTGGCTGTATGCAGCCATTATATGCGCAATTTAAGGAAATATATAGCAATTTTAGTAGTATTAGGCTGATCTATGCTCTGTGGACGTTTGCCATTCGTTGAGAATCCTCCATTATATATGTGTAACACTATAATGATCATGATGTAGAAAGTTGATATTGAAGTCACCCATAAAACAAAACATGTCTTCTTCCATAAGTAATTCATCTTCCATCCGTCTTTTAACCTGAAAATCAAATTACAGTAATCAACTGGTATATAGAATTCAGAAAAAAAATTAAATGTAGATTTCTTCTGGGCATTTTAGGTTTTAATTCAGTGTTGCTAGGCAACCATTCATATTAGGAAAACGTGATTAGTATCATTTGAATCCTTGGAGCTGATTTAGGGGGGGGGGGGTAGGCTACCGCAGAATTAGCCTGCAAGGCCTTAATAGGATTGTTGTCGAGCAAATTTTGAAAGAAACATGCCAGGCTTTACATAGAAAGAAATCTATCAGTGATAACTGTATTATCTGAGTCTGAGATCAACCAGTTGGTCAGAGAAGAGCCGGGATAGGTACTCGACCCTATATATATACGTAGGGTTGAGTACCGTATATATACGTATATATAAGCTATTGTAGGGGCAACAATATACCGGGGTGTATTATCCCGTCTTGTTTTCGTACACGGGAAGGGCACATCACCCTTAGGCTAAAAAAGAGAGGTGTGTTTCCAGTAACATGGTCCTGGAGACATTTTTTAATCCAGCAGGGGTGGTGCCCAGACCCCCAAAATTTCCCCTCTGGGTCCACCATTGTCTGATATTCGGGTTATCTATTTTTGGGGAGAAATTGACTTTTCACTCTAAAATCGTTAATAATTGTCTGATTTACAGACTGAAATATGGCTAAAAAAAAATCTAAAAAAAAAAATCACCATTTCTGCCTTGGTAGAGCCGGTCGGGTGACTGGAAACAAACCTCTTTTTTTTGGCCTTAGGTAGCATCTGAGGTGTCATGCCGCTGCACTGTTACTTGGTGGTGTGGTTCTGGTATAGTACTACAGGTGGCAGCATCTGTCTGCTGTCACTTACTGCTGCGGTGGCGCCATAGGATGCAAGCGTATACCCCGGTAAATCTTGGACCACCAAACCGAGACTACGGTGAAAACGATCATAGGCATTTCAGACATTATGGCCTCTGATAGGTTAATATTAGTAAAGGGGAATTAGGGCAAGCTTTGATATTATGCATTTATAAAATTTGGGATTTGTTCTGATATGGGAAATAGAAATTAGCAAGCACTACCCAATGTCAGAGTAGGCTAAAAGAAATTGTGGAAAAAATGTGGAAATTGTGAGTTCTGCAGCAAAAACCAAGCTGGTTGGTCAATAGAAAAAAACTGGATTGGTTAAAGTGGGCATTTTCTGGTCTCATAATGAATAACTAACATGGCTCTAAAGTATTAGGATAATTTCGATGAGATTGAATAACCTTTGACCACTTTTAGGGCATGTTATTGTACATTAAATTATAGTGAAAAATGTTTTGGTGGTCCGAGACCTATATGAAGAGGAGCACAAGACTCCTTCAGTAGTTCGTCTCAGGACAAGCTCCCACACTTCCGAAACCTTTGATAGGGTGCCTACACCCTCTGAACTTTTTGTATCAGGCTACAGAGGTAGGCTCCGAGGTATTTTGTACTATAGGTCACGAGGAAGCAATTATTATTCCTCAATGTTTCTATATAGCATAATACACAAAATCAGCCATCTACAAAATTTGTTGGCCATAGTGTTAGCCCTAGTCTAGTTAAACAATCCCTCACACACAATGTTTCAGCCTCAATAAAAGAGTTGACCGTGAAAATCTCAAGAACGTCACTTTTATGTACAGGTAGTCCCATTTTGCCCTGTTTTGGGCCTAAAATCAACCTTCGGCCACATCAGTTTTTGCATGCCTCAGAAATTCCCTAACCCTTTATATAGCATACAACTACATGTGCTATTCTATCTAAAGGGTACTTGGGAACACCTGTGAATTTTTTCACAATATAGCCATTTTTATTTCATCTGAAATATAACCCAATCAGCAGCCAGAACTCCCTTTAATCCAGACCAGAATACCATATGATTCGGTAGATGGCGCCATTTACTTCCACGTGACCTATAGCGAAGTCTTGGATTTCTCCGTATGGGCGGCCATGTTAGTTCTGTGCTCGCCATTTATCGTGAGACTTAGGCAGTGACCAGCCACTCACACACCATAGCTTCCGGGGAACAGGCTACAATACAAGAGCAGAACCAAGGTCTCACGAGATTGATGGTGTCAGTGAAAACAGAGTGGCCGCGGGAACAAGTCCGCACCAGTTAGAGAGCTATAGGTGCTGTGAGGCTGTGTTTGCACATAGCTTGATCCAAATAACCGAAGGGAAGGGGGATTCCGGAGGGGATATTTCCAAGGGGGGAAATTCCTGGGAGGCGAATGCCTGGGAGGACAATTCTAGGGTGATATCGCCTGACAATGGAGCATGTTTATCTAACTGCGAGGATATTTTTCTCTGCTGTTCTATATTACCATTAAGGTTCCTCGAGTTTTATGGCTCAGTGTTGAAAGAAGTAAACCCTTGATAATCATTGAAAAGATGTGATGGAAGTTAGCCACATATTAGAATGTAGGTGTATATCAAATTATGTATAATTTCAACATAGATTTATCTCTGAATGAGGTAGAAAAACCCAGATAAACGTGGATTTAGGTTTGACCTACGTATCTGTGTTTACAGGGAAGGCCGTATGCCGTCCTTAAAGGGTTAAGGTTGGTCTATCTCTTTTTAGTTCACCAACACACCACCAGAGGGCACCTGTGTTAGTGCTGTGAGACAGGCAACTAACCACTGCACCACTCTGACTGTGGGGTTAGCTTGCACTTGAAACCTATATTTGTAGGTTCCATTTCTTTTCATTTGCAACTTACTGATAATTAGTTGCATTCCAAACTAAATTCTAGGGAACTATAATTTTTTAAAGTATGTAGCACATGAAATATGGCCATAGGGAACATTGTGGTTCATTTTTAACCAAATTTATTTTTGAGTCCTAATCATCGGACCATGTCACTTTAATGACACTATAATGCATCGATCCACCATGCCCTCCGTCGTCATGATGCATGGACATGGCTCTGGCGAGTAATTCACCAGTGCTGCATTGGTGCATCTTGATGTCTTGAGGTTGATACACTCCCAAAGGGTAAGCAGGATGCACTAATGCAGCCGCTGAGTTACTTATAATGAAAACAAATGGTATACATGAAGTGTATTAAAGTGTTTAGATTCTGAACACATTACAACTTAGCACTTTGATAAGTTTTTAGGTTTTAAACACTTATTCAAACACTATTTTGAAAAGTATTTAGCATTTAAACACTTTTTACCTAAACACTGCAAAAATGTTTAGTCTAAAAGTGTTTAAAACAAAAGTGTTTAGATGCATGTTTAAATTCTAAACACTTATTCAAAAATGTTAAGATTTTAAACACATATTAGCTAAACACTTTCAGTACGTGTAGATTTTAAACACAATTATAAAAAAAGTATTTAGAATTGAAACACTAATCGAAACACTTTTCTGTAAAGTGTTTAGAATTTTAACACTTTTTACCTAAACACTTGTATATACCTTACAATAGAAGTGTTAGAATAACGGACAATTAGTGTTTTGATAAGTTTTTAGGATCTAAAATTTTTTTTTACAGTGTATGTAACCCTTACGGTGATTGCACTTTATGTTACCTGTGTATCCATGTACATGGGGGGGTATACTTGAATTTGAGTTTGAAAGGTTCATTGACAAAAAATTACACAATATGTTAAGTATTTCAAAGGTCTGTTAGTTCCACCTACATAAATCGAGTCAGTGTTTCACAGTTAACGCTATCAATCAGTTCATTATAGTATGACGATCGGAAATTTAAAAAAAGGTTGGGTTCTGGTAACATGGTCCGACAAGGCTGGCCCTGCCAGTCGGATTTTTTTTTGAATTGTTTTTTTTTTGCTCATCTCATTTTTAGGCCTGGATTTAGGGTTTTCGCTTTAAATTCCTCAATGATTATCTGATTTACAAACCATGAAAACCAGAAAGTGGCAAAAAAATAAATAAAATGAAGAAAAGAGGGTGACCCACACTGTTCTGCTAGACCAGGTCGGATTAACGGAAACAAAACTTTTTTTAAATTTGGCCCGATTGAGTGATCAATTTTTTGAGATGACAAAGACAGGACAAACAAGTAGATGATGAAGTTAGTGTTTTCATCAATATATTCTTGGTTTATGTCGGGCATAACTTCCATTGGGGAAGTTATTCCCATATAAGTAGTCCTACCAGTGCCACCTAGTGCTTCCCCCCGGCACCAGCCGTGGAACTCTTCTCCAGGGGAGGGGAGGTACCAGCAGCAAGCAAGCAGGCAGCAAGGCCAGCAGCAGGCCAGCAGAGACTTCTTTTTTTTTTCTAGATTTCGGTTTAGAATTCGGTCAAGATGACGGTGTGCTTTTGTGGAATAGAGTACGACGGCAACCGGAATTGCTGCCCCCAGTGCAAGGCCCCAAATCCGGATAAGGGTACTCCCAAGAAGGTGGTACAGGGGATAGACCAATATATTCTTGGTTTATGAGGATTATAATACACCTTTTTTCACATTTCACATCCATCTTAGATCTTCAAATTCATCACAGTGACTCATTTAGTCCAACCCAAGTGTGTTCAATATCAAACTCAGACACATAATATTCTATTGACCCAGGTGACGTCTTTGACCGGTAAGATCAAAACAGTTGAAATGGGACAAATATTGGCATATTTGGTATCAAACTAAAGCTAATACTGCCAGTGATGCAGTAAGATAGAAATAACTTTCCCCACTTTTAAAGACCAATAAATTCTTAACTACTAAAATATGAATTTTAATTGTGAAAAACATATATCATCCAAAAGGTTTTAGCCCAAGAGTTAAAAAATAGAGGAAAAAAAGCTTCCCTCGTCATATTTTTCAATCCTTGGTGATGAGAACCCACTTTATTTTGAGTGGCCTAAGGTTGGTGTTGGTGAGAGTACAGGGAAAGCCCCTGCTCTTGGCATAATGTAACATAATGAGAGGAGGAGTCGTTAACTCCTGTAAAGCCAGAGTATGTGGTGGTAGTTCTGTGTTATTGACATCTAACTCACCACGGCTGCATTCATGCATCATCTCACATGGGGTTGATACGTACCATTGCAGTCATGGTGATTAACTCACCAGGCCTGCATCATGCCAAAAATGAAACAAGAACCTTGTGGCATTATGCAGTTGTTAAAGGGTGAGCCCGCTACTGGCCTCTTTCCTCCTGGGCTCCCTCCCTCGTCCAGGTGTAGTCTTGTCTTCCTGACTGACATGGCATTACACCCTTCTTCTGGAATATTCTGGGACCTTCTGGGACCTTAATCTTCAGTTTCCGATGCATCATGCCCTTGGTTGTCATGATGCATCAATGCAGTCCTGGTGAGTAACTTGCCAGTGCTGAATCGAAGCATCATGTCGACCCTATGTCGTTGAGATACTCCTCAAGGGCCGGCATGATGCACCGATGCAGCACCGGTGAATTACTGCATAGGTGCATCATGCTGACGAATGTCTTTTAGCGACATCTGTCCTTAAAGGGATAAGTGCCACATAGTCAATTAATGCAGCGCAATGATAACGACGAGGGAATAGCATGGCAAAGCAGTACTGTAAACGTAGATATTTTTGCGCATGTATATTTTTTTGCGGATTTGGTATAAAGTACAGTTTCTTATGTACTTGTATTCGCAGATCTTGGTAGATATTAGTTACAGCATGATACAGGATCGATATTCATGCTAGAAGAGTTAGGCCAGGTTACTACTCTAATATATAGACAAATGCCAACTCCCATTGATACAGTCTCTGTTGTATTTCAAGAGTGAGGGCTGGGGCAGTATCCAACGAAGCCGCAAGCTGAATGGGATGTGTCCAAGCCCCCATGAGTGAAATACATCAGAGCAGTATCAATGTAGTTGGCATTTGTGTTTATTCTTTATTTGAAGCCATTTAATGAAGAAAAAACTATTTTTTTAGCCAGTTGAATACGGACACATTGTATTCAATGGGGAGCATTGAATACGGCCTTCCAGTGCTTAAGCATAGGAGATCTTGTATTCCCCAAAAAAATAAAATGGATGCTTACAAATGTATGTATTTAACAACACCTATAACAGTTCATATCTCACCTATTCTGTGGAATCGTCAGTTATAATCTGGATATGTTGTCATAATTGGACAAACATTCTGTTGATACTTCAACATCAACACATTAACTGAATGAGACAGTGAATTGTATACCCAGAGCATCGATATCATATACGTATACTGGAAGAGAAACTAGACCACTTATTCCTATAGCTGGGAGCCTATTCAGTAGTACTGTACAGACTCTAGACTTGCTCAAGTCTTAGAATTTGAATAAAGACAAAAACCGATTCTTTTCTATGATATCCTCTTCTCAACTGTCTAATTCTAAGAATTGTTAGAGTTTGACCAAATCTATTGAAGCCCCCCATGTATCAAATCCCCTGACCACAACCCCCTTCCATCTGACCACTCCTCTCTTTAGTGTTAGATCTGTAACATAAACAGTGTGGTCATCCCACTAATTGGCACCAGGCAGAGACCAGATGTAACTCTCATTAAAACATCATTTCTCATTCACCCCCTGCCCCTATCTCTTTGAAGTCCTGCCTGTGGTGGCCTGTGGTGACAGCCTTGATAAGAGCTGATTAGCGGAGAGCAGCTCACAATACCAACCTTCTTGCCGACATGCTGATATATTCCATATAAACGACCGATGACCATCCTCACCTGTCTAGACAGTCAAAATCCGAGTCCTACCCGTCAGTGGGAGCAACCAGGGGAGGGGATGAGATGGGGGGGGGGGGGGGGGGTAGTGCGTGGCAGAGTACACTGGTATTCCTAGGCTCCCTATACGCCCAACCTCTCAGTCACTAGTGCCTAACCTAGTTAGTCATTTTTTGGCTCCGTATAGGACCAACCTAGCTCAGTTATTATTGTCAGGTTGGTCAGTACTGACCAACCCACCTTAGTCTTTTTATTTCCAGGGGGAGCCACTGAGTGGTCATGACAGGTGGCCCCAACTAGCGGTATACAAATACAACACACCAATGATGAACATAGGTTAGCCACTACTGACTGACCCCTTGGTCATTTTTGAATATAACTTTGCCATTATGACTAACACTGATATGACCAACCTCGGATAGTCTGTACTGACTAACCCTTTCAATCTATGGATTTTCAGTGTAGAGGTCTCACGGGTGCAGGCCAGTCTATACAGACCCCTGACAAGTCATCGTTGTATAATGGGATAATATGGCATTTACCACATGGCTATGTCAGGGCATAGATAACCCAGTGCCAACTCATGAAGGAGCTTATAGTTTGGACAGATTCTCCTAAACTTCTGTATAATACGTATATATATATAGAAAGAGAAACCTTATTCAGTTATATTCATTTCCACTGGGAGCCTATATATATACATTTACATTTACACATAACTATACATATATGTAAGTAGTAGTTGTACTACACCAAGAGCCCTTTACTCAGGATAATGGCAACAGTCAAGGCTGATCAGAAGTCTAGGACTCATTTTATGATATTTTAGCTTAGCCAACCTGTTAACTTGCCTATCTAATTAGAATATGCTAATTAGGTGCCTTAATATGCAAAATTATCGATGGCCCCTGGCAGATTCGGATTCTCTGGAAAAAAATGCAAAGGAATCACTTTTCAAAAGTTTGTCGACCACCTCGTTGAGTACTTTGTAGAACATGACCTGTGTACTATCCTCGTTATCTACAATATATACGTATATATCGTCAAATCCACCCGGCTTGTTTCCTCCGGATCCCTACAACCTGACCACAGCCCTATAGCGCTCTAACTAGTGTGGACCTGTTCCCGAACCCACTGTGTGGACACTGACACAGGTAGCCATTTCCACTTCTGGTTCTGCTCACGCCATTTAGCTTGTTCCTGCAAGCTGTGGTGTGTAGGTGATTGGTCACTGCCTGAGTCGCACTGAGATTTCGAGCTCAGGACTAACATGGCCGCCTACAAGGAGAAAACCGAAATCTCGCTCTATCCCTAGGCCTCCTCTAACTCAGCCATCCATTTATTGTCTGGGACAGTTACCAACATGTGTTCATGACGTGTTTATGACGTATTCAGCTACATGTACCTTACTAAACTTAACCCTTTAAGGATGGCATAATAAATAAGTGCGTCATGCCTTTGGTCGTCATGATGCATGAATGCAGCCCTGGCAAGTAACTCGCCAGTGCTGCATTCATGCATCATGAAGACCCAATGGGGTTAAGACACTCCCGAAGGGCCGGCATGATGAACAAATCAAGTACCGGTGAGTCACTCACCAGGGCTGCATTGGTGCATCATGCCGACAAATGTCATTTTTTTAGCAACATGCTTCCTTAAAGGGTTAACATACCTATGCTAGGTGGACCTTTATCTGTAACACGACATTTAACCCTTCAGTGTGATGACACCCGCATGCTCTTTTGTTGTCATTCCCCAATACAGTGCTGCTGAGCTACTCGCCAGCACTGTATTGGGGCTTCATGGCTTGCCTTGAGGTTGTATATACACAAAAGGATCAACATAAATGCCCCATGAGGGAGTTAACGACCAGGGTTACATGCATGCATCATGATGACAATAGGGCATGGTGCATTAAAGCACTATGTGGTCCTCTAGAGGGGGGAAGACATTATTGCTCTGCGATTAGAGATAGGAATGCCAGAGCACCTGAAACCTGACCACTTTCTCATGGCACTTTGGAACAAGTACTTTGGTAATAGCTTGTAATGTGTCACAGTCTGACTACTCCAGCCACTTACTGTGGCTGTGTACCAAGGGACCTGGGGGGTGGGGTCCCATGTCACATGATGAAGGAGGCGATTTGTGGTGTTTGAATAGAGAGTATACAACGTTACCATGATGTACCATGGTATATTTTGAGTCGTTGAAACAAATATTCATATTAAGGCATCTAACACATATTTTCATGAAAGTATTTTGATATCACAAGTGTCATTTTTTGTGAAAGCATGGTGTAATTGAGAAGAGGTAACTCAAGTTGAGTCAATGTACCGCCAGGATTGCATAGGCCGGTCGATGAAACCACTGCACGGCACATTGGTTGCATAACAGGGGCTGTCCATAAATGACGTCATACAGCAGGGAGGGAGGAGGGTACCAGTGACCATGACCAAGCTTGGCAGGGGGGGGGGGTGGAGGGGGCCATGTGGTGTATATAACATCATGTTTGAAAAGAAAAAGTGAAAAGGTAGACGATGAAGGAAAGGGAGGAAGAGAAGGAAAGGAATGTCACAGGAAAACATGAAATATCAGTGAAGAATTTAATTTCTAGGTCTTTCAAAATTGCACCATTTAACCTCTTAAATTTCATTATTTTCTACAATATGATTCCCCATGAATAGGTCCCATGGGACCGATCTAACACAAAATCACATGTAGGTTGACATCGGAATCCCAACTTAACGGGACCTGTCCCTGTCCTTGACCCTGTCCCTGTCTCTGTCTCTGTCCCTGTCTCTGTCCCTGTCCCTGTCCCTGTCCCTGTCTCTGTCCCTGTCTCTGTCCCTGTCTCTGTCCCTGTCTCTGTCCCTGTCTCTGTCCCTGTCTCTGTCCCTGTCCTTGTCCCTGTCCCTTTTTCTGTCCCTGTCCTTGTCCCTGTCCCTTTCTCTGTCCCTGTCCCTGTCTCTGTCCCTGTCCTTGTCCCTGTCCCTGTCCCTGTCCCTGTCCCTGACCCTGTCTCTGTCCCTGTCTCTGTCCCTCTTCAATAGGCCTTTCTCTGTCCCTGTCTCTGTCCCTGTCTCTGTCCCTGTCTCTGTCCCTGTCCTTGTTCCTGTCCCTTTCTCTGTCCCTGTCCTTGTCCCTGTCCCTTTCTCTGTCCCTGCCCCTGTCCCTGTCTCTGTCCCTGTCCCTGTCTCTGTCCCTGTCCCTGTCCCTGTCTCTGTCCCTGTCCCTGTCCCTGTCCCTGTCCCTGTCCCTGCCCCTGTCCCTGCCCCTGTCCCTGTCCCTGTCCCTGTCCCTGTCCCTGTCCCTGTCCCTGTCTCTGTCCCTGTCTATGTCCCTGTCCCTGTCTATGTCCCTGTCCCTGTCCCTGTCCCTGTCTCTGTCCCTGTCCCTGTCTCTGTCCCTGTCCCTGTCCCTGTCCCTGACCCTGTCTCTGTCCCTGTCTCTGTCCCTGTCTCTGTCCCTCTTCAATAGGCCTAACCAGAGCTTCTGTCAATCCAATTTAAGATCATTTTCGGCCAAAAGCTTCAAAAACAGGCGGCGGTACGGAGGAAGAGGAGGGAAGCATCCCCCACCCTGACTTCGTCCCTGTCCCAGTCTCTGTCCCTGTCTCTGTCCCTGTCCCTGTCCCTGTCTCTGTCCCTGTCGCTGTCCCTGTCTCTGTCGCTGTCGTTGTCGCTGTTGCTGTCACTTTTGCAGTCCCTGTCCCTGTCCCTTTCTCTGTCCCTGTCCCTGTCCCTGTCTCTGTCCCTGTCCCTGTCTCTGTCCCTGTCTCTGTCACTGTCCCTGTCTCTGTCCCTGTCCCTGTCCCTGTCCCTATCCCTTTCCCTCTTCAATAGGCTTCGTAGTGACTGAAAAATTCCCCTCCCCTTATATCATGATCATTAAATGAATTGTTTTGCATGTCGGAGAAAGCTAAAAGGGTAGAGTACTCAAAGGTTACCGATAAAAATGGTGCCCTGGTCCATGGTTGGTCAGTGTAGCATGTAAGGGAGCTGTAGCCGCACAGCACGGGACGTCATAACGCCTCCAGCATGTATGTGGTAGGGACCTTGTTTTTGATCTTCTCCTGCGCCTACGGGCACTTTGCGTCACGTCTTCTAAATCTGAGAAGCAGCTGTGGGACTGTCGCGCAAAAACCAAACTACCTATTTCAAGGTAAGTCTGCAATTTTCCTGGTGGGGCACGGCACTTAATTTCACAATAACACGGGTATCACAAGTGCATATTTTTAAACACATTTTGCTGAAAAGTGATCTTAGTTTTAAGTATTTTGGACATTTTCAGGATCCACCCAACCCTATGTCAACAAATTGGTAGCCAGTCTGTCATGGAAACTTCCTAATGCACGTTCTTATCTGGATTATGGTCCTTTATGTCCACGGCTACCAGTGGGAGCCCAGACGTGTCAGCCCAAGAAAAGTTTCTTTTTATAAATGCATTGTAAATATTTTGAAACATACTGACATCTGATTTCCCTCCAGCGATGACCATTTATTGTACATTTTTATAGTGTGTGCTTAATCTGGGTTCCCACTGGTAGCCCTAGACAAAACCCAGGGTGGGCAATTCAGCTTGCCCAGGTAAAAACACATATATGGGCCTCATTAAGCAATGTTTACTGGGAAGAGAGGAACAGGATGGTTGGTGGGTGGCAGACTGGTACCTCCAGTCGCCAACTCTGCCTACCTCCGTCAGTTATTTAACGTGACTGGAAGTTCGAGGCAGGGGGGGGGGGGGGTGGTTGTTTGGTAGGGGGGGAGGAGTCTGATGGGCCTGTGTGGTAAGTCATTTGTTTACCCTTGATATCGGAATTCATAACTACGATATTGGAGTTAATAACTTCGATATCAGAGTTAGAAATTTTGATATCAGAGTTAGAAATTTTGATATCAATTTTAAAAACTCTGATATCAAAGTTAAAAACTCTGATATCAAAGTTGAAAACTCTGATATCAAAGTTAAAAACTGCGATATCAAAGTTAAAAACTACGATATCAACATAACTCCCCCATATCTACTTAACACAACACTCTACAAGCTTGCAAGTCACAGGATCTTCTTGAGTTTGCAGGCATAGTGATGCAGGTTATATATGAGATGCCACTTATATGCAAGTATTTGAAGTGGTATCTATACTTGGAAAATTCTTTGAAAATCTTGGCAGAGCCTACATATTAGAATGTTCATAGCATGAACTATTGATGCAATATACAAAGTTCACAGAGTTAAAACCTCATCTATCCCAACAGGGGCACCACAGGGATCCCAGATAACAGTTCTAAGCGCCAGCTGGAATCTCTGTATGATTTGTTCAGAGCATAATAGATGACTAAGGACAATGCATTATGAGAAGGACAGATCTGTTGCTTGTGCTACCTAAATAAAGACTGGCATAAAACTGCATAAATTACATAACATATATGGTAGCACAAGTCTTGTAACTCACTTCTTCACCAAAGAAATTGGGAACTACAATAAGGATCTCATCCTTAATAAGAGTCACCACCAGGAATCCAGTGGTCAAAGGGTTAACATACTCTGGCTGTGATACACATACAATCTACGTTACAGATAACCACTGAGTATCAATAAAATTACCAATACTCTTTTGATAGGTTTAAACCCATACCCTTTTCCTACCTTTTCCCATATTACACAGTTTAACCCAAGATAGAAGGCTAGCTTGGTATCTGGACAATGAGGCAGATATAAAATAAATTCAGGGGTTGGTTACTGGATCCATTATAGGATGATACCAAAATGGTCTCAGAAATCATACATTTAGTGTTAGGAGCCAAAACTACACTTTGCCTATAATGCAGTACAACCCAGTGGGCACAGAATTCAGTTCAATGTTGAATCAACATTGAATTAACTTTGAATCAACATTGCCAACCATTTATCAATGTTGATTCAATGGTCTGTGCCCACTGGGAAAGGCCCCATAACTTTAGCTAGAAAAGCTCTTGTAACCAACAGCAATGTATTTCTTTGCTTTGGTCTAATGACAGCTATTTTGGATATTTTTAGAAACCATATCAGCTCATTATAGGTTGTCCTGTGAATTCAACCATATCAGAATGTAATAATGCTGACCAAGTATGGACATAACAAGGGGACAAATTCAAACTCAATGATTTTACGGCAAAGTCGTAGAGGCTTTGGGTTTTTATAGGATTGTTATGAGCTGGAGGGAGGAGGGAAGAGAGGGAGGAGGAGGAAGGGGTAGAGGGAGGACTTGTGATGGCATTCCTTTAAGGATGGCAAAATGTTATTTTGATGACCAGGGTTGTTGCATGTGTGTGTGGGGTGGAGGGTAATTATGTCTGAGTTCACAGTTTGTCTTTGGGCGGGCTTGAGTGATTTTCAGAGCCACTCTGGACCACTCAGCTTCTCGTATAGGTCCTGCATGTATGCATAGTAAGGGGATTGGCTTTGACATTGACAGCTTGGCTTGACATAGGAGTCAATGGTTATTATAGGCTGTTAGGCTATTGCCATTGAGGGGCACACTCAAGAACTCAAAATATGGCTGTGGACTAGGTGTCTAGGCCTTCCCACAGTGTATAGTGGTTCTACATGTAGTAACTGAAAACCAGATTAAGAGTAAATTACTCTTGCACACATCTGTACTGACATATGGGGAGACCAGGCCTGGCAAGGTTGAAGGGCAACTAGGGCTTTATCTAACAATGAACAAGGGGACCTATGCTGGTCTTTTCTTGTTTTTTTCCAACCCTCCCTCTGTGGTGTGAATGGCTTTGGGGACAAGGTCCCAAAGCCAATAAACACTGAAAAATTATGTTTTTCCCCAATGGTGGCCATCTTGAATTTTCAAAAGCTTCAAAATAGCAGACTTTGGTGCAGTATGTCATTATACACCATAACAAAGACTGGGATAGCGCTAGGGCATTTTATTGGTTAGCCAGTCTGGCGAATTTGAGCCATGATTGATTAGCCAGATTGGAAATGAATTCGCCAGATTTAAATGATCCCTCTTATCAATTTTACGGTGCTGACCATTATTAGTAAGCATGCAAAGAGAACCCTCAGTAAGGCCGTTTTATTCTGATAACTTGGATTATAGATCCGTTGCCCTCCAGGTTTTTTTAAAAAGAATTTGACCCAAAAAAAAAGGAAAAGAAAAAAAAAGAAGGTATGCTCAGGGTTGCCACTGACAAGGCAGTTTTAAATTCCCTGACTTTTCCCTGACATTATATCAAATTTCCCTGACAAACTCGACATAAAACCAATGTTTTTAAATGCCCTTCAACTATGAATATGCACTCTTTTAAAAGTTATCTTCTACTTAGCGAGTGGTCATTATATAACAACAGGGGTTTTGTGTATCGCGTGCGCGCAAAAATGTTGCCCCCTTCTTCATTCTAGCTACATTCTAGCACATATGGACATTGATTTGGCCCGGTAATTTGACAGGATTTAAGATGAAATCTTTATATTTTACACACCTAGTTCATAAATGACAACATGAACAACCTCCCTCCATACCCTTCCCCTTAGCTAGTTGACTCAGGGTTAATACCCTGAGGCATATATGACGCCTGGCTATTCCTTTAAGACGTTTTTTAGGCATTTTAGAATCCTTATTACTTATTTAAAAAAAATTCAATAACATAAAAGGATAGGCAAGATCAGGGGACAAATATTTCCTTCAAAAATAAACCAATATCTCTTTTATTCTACTCGCAAATGGACTGCGATCTTTGCGTATTTTTTCTCTCTTTTCTTTAAACACTTAACTACTGTTAAATGACTACCCTCTAAATGAACTCTCCATAGGTGCAAGGTTAAAAAAATAATTGGAGCTGATAGAAATGCTGTTCCCACCAAATAAGTACCAAATTTCTATCTTTCTGGCATAAATGTACCATCTAACATATGAAAATGCCATCCAACTAAGCTGAAATGCCCTCTATATTATTTAAATCACTTAAATGAACTTCATATAATACCCTGTACATACCAAAAACAAGGATCACTTTTATTTACAATATGAACATGGTAGAAACTTTTCATTCAGTATGTGTTGGACATAGACGTGAGAGGACGAAAGACATAGATAGCCAAGATTGGGGGACATAAAAATTTGAATTTGGGCTCAAGTACCCCCCCAAAAAAAAGTCTGTGTTCAAATCTTTTCTGAGTATACTCTTTTTTTTTGCGCAACTTGCCCCACTCGGTGTGACTTTCTCAGGGCACCTGCTTCATGCGACCTATAGGTTGTGTGGTGCAGGTAATTGTCAGTTCCTGATATGCTATACTTGTGACGCACAATTTGGGTATGCTATCCGAAACGGTGCAGCCAGGATATGATATAGGGAGCCAGTCAGGAATCCTGGGGAGAACCTGGTATGGTGACCAATGGATGATATGGATAGTGGACTAGGGTAAACCAAAGCTGCTGAATCCATTTCTGTTATGTGTAGAATGATATCTAGGTCGGAACAAGGTCAAAAGTCACGTCTTTAAGGATCCTATTAATACAAGAGTGTACCCTTTCTCTTTCTCACGATGATAAACGATACATTTCCCTTCACACCTCTCCCTGACCCTGAGTCATCTGTTAGTTCACTCACACGCTCAATCTTTTTGATCGCATTAACTTTAGATTTCATCTCATGTAAAAAGAGGATCTAGCATTACACAATGAAGGAATATGCTAATGTTCGATACACATGCGGAGAATGTCTATAAATGTCTATCACATTGGTATGTATCAGTCAGGTCGGAGAGAGAAAAAAAATACTAGTACTTTTACTATTTTGTTTTAGAAAATTGGCAATTTCCAGGATCTCAATATATTTAGAAGTGATATACACGGCTGTTTCTCTCTTGATCTTAGCTTTCCAATGATATATTATACAAGGTATTCCCTATAATGACAATGACATTCTGCTGAGGAATTCGCCAATCTGGCGATTTCCATATGAGATGGGATCGCCAGATTGAGATTTAACTCGCCAATGACGATCTGGCGAGCGGCTAGCGTGAACCCTGAAAGAGATTCTATAGAGATTTCCGGTATGGCAGATTAAATATGGACAGAATTACATTGAAAAACTGTGTTTTTTTCCCATTGGTGGCCATCTTGAATTTTCAAAAGCTTCAAAATAGCTGACTTTGGTGCAGTATGTTAGTATACACCATAGGAAAGTGATTCAATAGAGATTTCAGGTCTGGCAGACCAAATATGGATAGAATTACATTGAAAAACAGTGTTTTTGGCCAATGGCGACCATCTTGCATTTTTCCAAAACTTCAAAATAGCTCACTTTAGTCCACTATAATTTTACATTTCACCCCAAAGTGATTTGGTGTGAATATTAAGGGATGTACACTATGTGGGAATTTTTTTTATTGAATTAATTAATTATTTTCCGACTTTTTATCTTCCGAGGGGGCGTACGGGGGTTAGGAGTTTTCAAAATCAAAAACAAATGCCAGATTTTGGTTTCTCATGATCAGTACCATATTCTAGGCTGCAGACCACAAAAGATTTGCGCTAACCACCCCCCCTAGTTAAGGTCACAGGTCATTGATGATGTTAAGACTATGCTTTCCATGGCAACTAGCACAGAATCTTATTGGACTCCGATATTGACTCACAATATAAAAGGTTTATATCAGTATTAATTGGTGCGCCTCCGTGCCAACCGCTGGGAGACTTCTATAGCTCCTGTGGTTAGTACCTGTATTACTAACAATTGGATAGTCTTTGACCGGGTGACGTCTTTGACCGGGAAGCACTATTATAGCATGAATTAGACCTATATAGTAAAAAATGGGTGGAAAAAGTCAAAGGATAGTTTCACACTTTATGAAAGGAAATTTATTTGAAGTTAATTATAATTATATGTAGGCCCTTTAACATGCATTATAAAATTATGCTATATTTTTTCCCCTGCATGGTCAAATAACTTACTTTCTTTATCATGTAGACTTTCAGGAGCTACACTGTCAAAAGTATTATGCAATAACCATCCGCATATTTTCTCACACAGTAGAGATATGGAAAAAACATGAAAAAAGACAAAAAAAGGCCTTTTCTAGCCTCCCGGTTAAAGATGTCACCCGGTCAAAGATGTCATACGGTCAAAGACATCACCCGGTCAAAGACATCACCCGGTCAGAGACTATTCAATTGTTACAAAGTCATGAGACAAAGCCTTAAGGGGTTGTTTGGGATACTTGCTTGCTATCAGCACTCACCTTCGGCGGAGACGGGTAGGCAGGAACCTGGGCAGGAATGTTGGATGGTAGGGGATTGTGTGAGTAGAGATTTCAAGATTCAAAATTTTTATTCAAACTAAATCACGGTTTTCACTGCGATTTTCAAAAGTTGAAAAAAACGGCAGATTTGTCTGAGGACATCACCAAAGGGGGAGGGGGTTGCAAAGGGGTCCCCCCCCCCTAGGATCACAAAGTTGCTTTTTTTAAGGGATCCCGGTCGGAAGGTAACTCTGTTTGCAAAAATATCCAAGGTTTAAAAATTATGTGTCAGTAACCTTGGCCATTTAGAACCACCATGTCACAGATCACAAAAGTTTAAAAAGTCGTACACACCCCTAATTTTGACAAAGCGACACGGCCATTTTTTTAAATCAAAAAGGCCATTTAAGTGACATTTGTCATGGCCATTTATTAAAGCCGACATGCAACATGGGGCTTACTGACATGACAAAAAAAGTGGGGCAAACATGAGGGGGAGTTGACATACTATATAAGTATCTACCCAGCTAATGCTGAAACGAAGTTATTTAAAGGTTCAAAAATGTTACAGATTAACAGAAATATAACTTTAAAATTTGACTCAAAATAATGTATATTGACTTTATATGGAAACGTTCATGAATATATATCACTTTATTTTCATGTTATATAATGTTGTTTAAGAGCGGATTCCGTGATATCACCATCTTGATTATTTAGGGAAAAGGTCGTCATGATGCATGAATGCAGCACTGGTGAAGTACTCCCTAGGGCTGCATTCCTGCATCATGACGACCAAGGGAGTAGTATAGTATGTATCGGAACGGGACTATGCTTAAGTACTGTTTATTACTCAATCGATATGCAGCCAATCAGAGGCCTCCATTTGGTCACGTGACCGGAAGTGACCTACTTAGGGGATTAGTGGTGACGTCACGTGACCTAGTTAGCCAATCAGAGGCCGCCATTTGGTCACGTGACCGGAAGTGACGTCATATGACCTACTTATGGACCGGAAGTGACGTCATATGACCTACTTAGGGGACGGGAAGTGACGTCATATGACCTAATTTAGGATCACGTGACCGGAAGTTACCTGATGAGTCATGTGACCGGAAGTGACGTCACATGACCTAATGGACAACCGGAAGTGACGTCATGTGACCTCATTGAGGATCACGTGACCGGAAGTGACCTGATTGATCACGTGACCGGAAGTGACGTCACGCGACTTAATGAAGAGATTAGCGTCTTTAAGAGGTCACGCGCTTTAAAATGTGATATATATTTTTTTTGGAGGAGGCGAGTCTCTTATAGGGGAGGGGGGGAGGGGGGAGGGGGGCCCTTTAAGATGCATGGGGAGGGGGGCACTTTTAGGATGCATGGGGTGGGTGGGGGGGAGGGGAGGGGAGGGGGGAGGGGGGCACTCTAGGGGGGTGGGGGGGGGGCACTCTAAGGGGAGTTTGTCTCTTTTAAGAAAAGAATTTTTTTATTTTAATCAAGAGACACACTTCTTCCTCTT
This sequence comes from Harmothoe impar, assembly GCA_947462335.1. Taxonomy (NCBI): domain Eukaryota; kingdom Metazoa; phylum Annelida; class Polychaeta; order Phyllodocida; family Polynoidae; genus Harmothoe; species Harmothoe impar. The sequence continues at coordinate 3,555,547 of OX381707.1, read as the reverse complement.
GAGAGGAAGAAGTGTGTCTCTTAATTTTTTTGTTTAGGAAGCGATGGTCTTTAGGATCACGTGACCGGAAGTGACCTGATGAGTCACGTGACTAGAAGTGACGACGTCACATGCCCTAATGAGGAGATCAGCAGCGACCGGAGGAAGTGACACTTTAACAGGACACGCGACTTAATTGTTATAATTTTTTTTTTTTTTTTTACTTACTAATAAAAGAAGACGTATGAAAATAAAACACAACAATAATTTTATTTTATTTTTTTATTTCTTTTTTTTTTCAATCTTGATAAACACTCTATTTTTTGAAAAGATGCGCTCAATCAATCAATAACACACTTTTTTTTTTTTTTTCATATCTCTAAAGGACTCGTTGTCACACCGTCAGAATGCACGCGACGCTTTTAATACAAGTAGCGCACGCCATCTTTCTCTATGGTGTAAGTGACCATTTTGTTTCGTACCACTTTGAAATTTCTATTTACCGCAAGGAGAGTTTTTCTTTTGCGAAGAACATCCAAGAAGTCGTCTGGTTCTTTAGGGTTTTGTTTCTTCTGTACACCTTTTGCACTCCATTTTTTGGATTTTCTTTCACCGGTGCCGCTGACTCGATCGTAGCAAATGTAAGTCTCAGGGTTGAGACTTAGGATCCCGTCACCTTCCCACTCCGCTTTAATAAGCCCCGAAGTTCTCAGATCGTGAAGGTAACGTCTCTCACAACATCCGCCGGGCGGCGGACACCATTCTCGCACTCTTTCCGTTTTTGTCTTCACGAAAAGCTCTAAGTGATCGTCGCACACCGCTGTCGGAATCCACTTTCGTTTCTCTCTGAAGTACGTCTCTCTCAGGTGAGGTTTGACTAGGTCATCCAACGTGTCACCACTGAGAGCCATGTAAAGACTGTTGGTGTCCATTTGACAAAGAGCATAATCGCGCCGATCGACGAAGCTATCCAAGAAGTCGTATGTGAACTCTAACATTTTCAACTTCGCGTACTGGTATACCATGAACCTATTTGAATAGGGAGGTTGTTCTTGACTGTTTTCGGTTGTAGTTCGACTTCAAACAGATCGGAACTCAACTCGGACGCCTTTTTGAAGCGCCACGAATTGGCCAATAGTTCGAACTTCCGACTGTCAGTGTATCTCACCGCCGTGTGTTTTTCTTTGTTGCAGATTGTTTTACCGTACGTGGCGTTTCCCATTAACTTGTAACAGTCTGACATAATTTTCTCGTTCTCGTTCACGTCGCCACGTCTTCGCGCCGCCGTTACTTCGTCCGCGAAACCGGCAAAGGAGCGTTTAGGTAGGTATTCTACGACCAGCTGTACTTTGGTGACTATCAAACCGTGCTCTAAATACCACTTGAGAAGGGGCGTTCCCAAGAGAATATTTTTTCCGTGGTAACTCCCTATCAGACATCTCTGAGGCGTGTATAACAGCTTTTCTTCCTGCGCAAAGTCTGACATGTGAGGTCCTATGTTTGATTTTGAAACGGACACGTTCTTGAAAACGGGGGTCATTTCTTCGAAGTAGTCTCGTAGGTGAGGCGGCGTAGTGATGTCCACTTGAACTAAACCGAACATTTTCCCGTCTTTGACAGCGGAAAGGATGTCGCTCTCGCTCATAGCGTTTCGAGACACTTTCAAAGCGTCAACCTTCCAGTGTTGTTGGGAGGCCTTAACCCGTTCGTCTTGACGCTTCATCTCTCTCCATTCGCACTCCCACACGACGACCAGCTTGTGACCTAGCGCTTTCAAGTAAGCGCTTACTCTAGCCGTTCTGTCGCGTCTCTCCTCCCTCAGTGAAGCGCACTGATATCGGTGCGACGGTATGCACTCGTGAGCGTGGAACCAACACCCGTGAAACTGGAAAACCGTATTAGAGGCCGCGTGAAACCCGTTGACGCGAATTCTTCGACAGCCTAGAGCCATCTCGCCGCCGTTGAAAGCGTGGCGCAGTTTCACGTCGCGGTCGTGCTCTACGAAGCGTAACCACTCCAAAGCGCTGTGAGAGTTTCTTTGCCTAATTTCGGGCTTGAACTCGGTCTCAGGTCGTCATCGCGTAATAGCCCGTGCAGTGCGCTTCGCTCATGCAGCGCAAGTACAGAGAGTTAGCGTCTAGGCCTAGGATGTGCTGGCACGTTCTCGCTTCTTCGCCGTACTTGTGCTCCCTTATCCGCGTGGTGCCCTTCTCGTGAAATCTATGGAAGATGATGGAAGGACCACCGACTAGATTTTCTTTGATCAGAGCGTGGAGGACGGCGTCGAACTGGGGGAATGTTGTGAACGCGTCTTCTAGGTTTTGGAAGAGGAACCGTAAAGTCAAACTGGCGAGAGAGATCCCGTCTTTCAACATGTCAATGCCGCGATCTTGGAAAAATTTAGCGTGATTTTTCAGAGCTTCTATGAAAGGTTTGACGTCTTTGTTGTTGTAGTGGATCAAGTAATCTCTCATAGTTTGCATCTTCTCGTCGGACCAAACTTTCTGACATGCGGCGTAGTCGGATTCGGACATTTTGACGCCCTTCAGTTCGCTGTCAAAAGCCGATCTCGGTGGCAGTGTTCTGTTTCCCAGTTTCCTGGTAGACGTCATCCATTCGTAAGGAAAGTGACCTTTCTCTTCGTTTCTGGTGAAAGCTCGCAAATAATTCGCGTAGTTGTAACCGGGTGCCAAATAGTTGACTACGTCCAAGAAAACCGTGTGCTGTGTGTAAACCGCCAAGTATTGATTGCTTCTCTTTATGACGCTGAATTCTTGGTTTCTTCGGTCTCCGGAGGCAAAGAACGAGTGAAGGCGTATTTTGATCAGGTTCAAGTCGTAACGCCCCGAGTTGAAGCCCACGACTGGAGCTTGACGGATGTATCTCAGAAGCCGCTTCTTCAGTTGAACTAACGGGTGTCTGGTCTGAGCCGCAGCGAAGCCGCCTGGAGAAGGGGTGAATGCCGCCTCCTCCAGCAGGAGAGCTTCACCTATCGCCGCATCTAACTTCGCTAACGTCGGTCGGTAAAGTTCTAGCACAGCTTCCCCGATGACTTTGGCGTTCTCGTTTATGTGATTTAAAACTCGGTCCAACAAGGGGTAGGAATCTGCGTCGGATTCTCTGACGAAGCAGACTGGCCCCTCCCACCCCGGAAAGTCGGATGCGACGCTAGCCGACAAAGGGACGTGATCCCACAGCAGGGACACGTGTTTGGTCGACGGTTCTCTGCACGGTCTGAAGAAAGCCTCGAAATAGAAGGTGATAGGAGGGTAGATTCCGGAATGTCCGTCGGGAGGAAAAATGGAGAAGTCTGCTAGCGCTTCGAAAATCGTTCTCGAATTTTGGTAGATGCCACCTACGTAGCGCAACTTGACTTGTCGGCAAGAGGAAAGCTGGTTCCTGTGTCTCTTCAGCAAGAACTCGGTGGTGAACGCCGCCTTACACTTGCAACATACGTATATGCCCGCGTACGCGTTGAAGTCCGTGACCAGAGAGACGTGCAAACCGCCTTTCGCCGTCAGGTGTAGGTTGACTTTACCTCGGGCGGCCAGAGTTCTGGAAGGCGGTCTGATCAGAGTAACGCGTGTTCTCAACTTCCGCCCCGGCACCTGACGCGACGCGGTGTAAACCGCTATTTGTATGTCAAACAAGTTCAAACGCGGGTAAGTCGCGGATGTTCAAACCCGGAAAGGTTTCAGGTGTGGCAGCGGGACAGAACTGACGTAACAAATCTGAAGCGCGCTTGCTGGTGTTGTATAAGTGAAAGGAAATGCAGCGGAAGACGCAGAGGTTGTCCTTGTTGGGAAAATCTAACACACCGCTTCTCTTTCCAACTCGACCGGCCTGAGTGATCCTACCGCCTATGGGAAATTCCCCCGGTCCCATGTAAACGCAAATGTTCAAATTGGTAGGAAAAAGAACGTGCCACTTCGTGTCAGAGTCGCAAAGTTTCCGTACTTCCTCGCAAGCGACGGTGTTTTCCATCTTTGAGAGGAGCTCTTCCAAAGTTTCTGAATTAGTTATAGTAGGGAGCGGTTGTATGAGAGTTGCGTTGTTCTGGGAGGCGTGGAAGTAGCGCAGTTTGCTCTTGTCTTCTCTGTGTTGTAAGAGTAAGCCTACCACAGATGGCGATGACATACTCCTCGTCATCTAAGTTCTTAAGAAGCTCTTAAGGAGCGGAGCGGCTGAAAAGCGTCATGCGGACAGGTCGCTAGACAGCTGGGGTGCTGTTGGAAATAGGATTAAACTCCCTCTGTATAAAAGCTCTGATTTCTGTTGGAAAAAAAACCATATCGCCTCTGACCACAGTAACGTCTACTACCACCACCACCACCACCGCCGCCGCCGCCGCCGCCACCGCCGCCGCCGCCGCCAAGACGAGACGAGATGGCTCAAGCTATTCCACTTTCAATCTCGCCTTCACCCCCTTGTCCACCTGAAAAATTAATGCGGCTTCACGACGTGAGACGCGCGGTGCAGGCCAATGGGGAGAGTAGAGAGGTAGGACAGCAGCGCTTAGCATATAGCGACGCCTTGCTTCGTCAACTAGGTAAAGAGTTGAGCGGATCTTGGAGAGTGTTGGGCAGTAGCTTAAAAGTTACCGCCGCCCGTATGGATGCTCTAGTAGAGCGCAGTGTCAAGACACCGGAGGAGCTGTGTACAGCGATGTTCCGAGTTTGGTGGGGTGAAACCCAGCATCGTCATAGATGGGGAGAGCTCGGCCGCGTATTCACCCGCATTAGACGAGTGGAACTGTTGGCTCAGTGGATGACTCTTCTCCACAGGCAGGGGTTGGATTTCGAGAACCCCGACTCGCACGCGATGCATAAGCACTTGGGCGCCCTCGGCAGACGCCTAGGTAGCAGGTGGAAAGAGGTGGGGGGTCATTTAAAAATGTCGCCTGAGAGGTTAGATAAGATCGCTGAAGAATGCGAATGTGGAGGAAGTCCCGCTGAGTGGGCCTTCCAAGTGTTGAAAATGTGGCAAGCTGAAGCTGACGGTGCCGGCAGTACACCTTTTGAACTCCTTCGAGTGTTGACTGAGGACATGGGAAAGTTTAACCTCGGCATCACGATATTACTTGACTTTATCAAGCAAGAAACAACGAGAACAACGGACATGTGAATTGTTGTGTTTTATTTTCATACGTCTTCTTTTATTAGTAAGTAAAAAAAAAATATCATAACAATTAAGTCGCGTGTCCTGTTAAAGTGTCACTTCCTCCGGTCGCTGCTGATCTCCTCATTAGGGCATGTGACATCGTCACTTCTAGTCACGTGACTCATCAGGTCACTTCCGGTCACGTGATCCTAAAGACCATCACTTCCTAAACAAAAAAATTAAGAGACACACTTCTTCCTCTCAAGAGGAAGAAGTGTGTCTCTTGATTAAAATAAAAAAATTCTTTTCTTAAAAGAGACAAACTCCCCTTAGAGTGCCCCCCCACCCCCCCTAGAGTGCCCCCCTCCCCCCTCCCCTCCCCCCACCCACCCCATGCATCCTAAAAGTGCCCCCCTCCCCATGCATCTTAAAGGGCCCCCCTCCCCCCCTCCCCCCCTCCCCTCCCCCTCCCCCCTCATACACTATAAAGAACACTTCTACCTAGTTCAATAAGTCACTTCCAGTCGCTAATAAAAAATAAAATGAAAAAACAAACTTATATTGTTGTGTTTTTTATTGGTTTACATAAAAAATAAGAGACTCGCCTCCTCCAAAAAAAAAAAAAATCACATTTTAAAGCGCGTGACCCCTTAAAGACGCTAATCTCTTCATTAAGTCGCGTGACGTCACTTCCGGTCACGTGATCAATGAGGTCACTTCCGGTCACGTGATCCTCAATGAGGTCACATGACGTCACTTCCGGTTGTCCATTAGGTCATGTGACGTCACTTCCGGTCACGTGACTCATCAGGTCACTTCCGGTCACGTGATCCTAAATTAGGTCATATGACGTCACTTCCGGTCCCCTAAGTAGGTCATATGACGTCACTTCCGGTCCATAAGTAAGTCATATGACGTCACTTCCGGTCACGTGACCAAATGGCGGCCTCTGATTGGCTAACTAGGTCACGTGACGTCACCACTAATCCCCTAAGTAGGTCACTTCCGGTCACGTGACCAAATGGAGGCCTCTGATTGGCTACATCTCGATTGAGTAATAAACAGTACTTAAGCATAGTCCCGTTCCGATACATTATATACTAGTTCTATTAGTAGTAGTATAGTATGTATCGGAACGGGACTATGCTTAAGTACTGTTTATTACTCAATCGATATGCAGCCAATCAGAGGCCTCCCTTTTGGCGGGAAATTCAAAAGCAGCCAATGAGAGGCCTCCCTTTTGGCGGGAAATTCAAATAGGTCACGTGACCGGAAGTGACCTACTTCCGGTCACGTGACCTTTGGGCGGGAAATTCAAATAGGTCACGTGACCGGAAGTGACCTACTTAAGAGGGTCACGTGACCACCATTTTGGCGGGAAATTCAAATAGGTCACGTGACTGGAAGTGACCTACTTAAGGGGGTCACGTGACTACTATGTTGGCGCGAATTTCAAATAAGTCACTTGAGATTTTTATAGATAAATAAATTTTAAAAAGAAAAAGCAAGCTGAAAGCTTGCTTAAAAATATTTTAAAAATGTGGCTCTTTTTTTTAGGGGGGGAGGGGCACTCTGGGGGGCACTCTTTAAGATGCATAGGGGGGGGGGAGGGGGGGGAGGGGGGAGGAGGGGTTTTTAAGAGTAAGACTCGCTCTCTGCCCTCTCTTTTAGAGTTTGCACAAGGAAAAAAAACGCGACTTACTTAGGGCAATAACGTCTAGAAGAGAGAGAGAGAACTCTTGCTCTAGGTTGAGCGGGACTACATGATGAGTATACTGAGTGTTAGGACTCTTGCTACACGACCAAAAGATTGAAATGTATCATGATGCGTTTATGATGATGTGCATCATGATGTGACTATCTTACAACCCTATAAGAAATAAGCAAGGTCTCTCTCCTATACATAGGCGTACTTACACTGGCTATTTGTAAACTAATGAATACGACTTCCTCATTCAAATTGTCATCTACAACTCTTTCAATCTTAAGGCTTTTTTTTTTTTAGAGTTTATTCTTTTTTTCAAATTTGGTCCAACCTCAAAAGAGGAATATGACTCTGTAACAATGTAGCTCTCTTGATCAATTAACAGCCCACATTTTTCTTAGATGTCATCTGACAGCTTCTTGCTAGGCCATGATATTGTTAAATAAACAACTTGGAAAGCTAATTACAGTTTTCTGGGCTTGAAATATGAGTATCTTGACTGTAACAGCAGCCTTTTACCATATAGTCCTTCAACAGTCCCCTGTTTTATAGCCATTTGGTCAGCGACAGCCCCCCTTTTCTCATCTTACACAGAGGCAAATATCAGAGTCACCCAATGTAGCCTAAACCGCTCTCAGACAAGGGTCAGGCACTGCTGGACTATAATAGATGGGTCAAGGGCCATTCTACTGAGGGTCAGGCTAGGCCGGACATTCAATAACAGGCTGGACTTTGGCAAACTTGCTTGAAAGTCTGGCCATGCTGGATCCTTATGCCACAGTCTGTCAATGCTGGACTTTTGCTGGCCAGACTTTCAAGCAAATTTGCCAAAGTCCAGCCTGTTATTGAATGTCCGGCATAGCCTGACCCTCAGTAGAACGGTCCTTGACCCATCTATTATAGTCCAGCAGCGCCTGACCCTTGTATGAGAGTAGTATTGGCGACATTGGCTGACTCTGATATTTACCTGTGTGTACTGTGTGTACGGAGGGAGGAGAGGGTTCACAGCCACAGCTCTCTTAAGGCAAAGCTTGCGCTTATAGAGCACTACTAGTGGAGGTCTGGATGAGGAGGCTATGGCGGTTGTCTTCAAAAAAAAAAAAAAATAGCCATGGCACATGTCGATGTCGCTTAATTATGCTCATATCTCATGTCGATTTTAAGAATTGCTCATGTCACCTGTCACTATGTTTTTCAAGCTTCATGTCAAATGTCACTAGGCTTCATGTCGAATGTCGATTCTAAGAAACAGGTATGTCACCATCTCAAATTTAGTGGTCTACACTGCTGCTGCTGCTGCTGCTGCTGCTGCTGCTGCTGCTGCTGCTGCTGCTGCTGATTTGCTGTTGCTGCTGCTGCTGTCGGTGCTGCTGCTTGTGCTGCTCGTGCAGCTGCTGCAGCTGCTGACAGCTGCTGCTGCTTGTGCTGCTCGTGCAGCTGCTGCAGTTGCTGACGATGTCACGGATGCTGTTGACAGATGCTGCTGCTTGTGCTGCTCGTGCTGCTGCTGCTGCTGACGATGTCACGGATGCTGCTGACAGATGCTGCTGCTTGTGCTGCTCGTGCAGCTGCTGCAGCAGCTGCTGCTTATGCTGCTCGTGCAGCTGCTGACGATGTCACGGATGCTGTTGACAGATGCTGCTGCTTGTGCTGCTTGTGCAGCTGCTGCTGCTGCTGCTGACGATGTCACAGATGCTGCTGACAGATGCTGCTGCTTGTGCTGCACGAGACCGAGTAGCCGCTATTACTAATGCTACTAATACTAGTATGAGAAAATACATTTAGTCAGTTGATTAAATCAAGGAGGTTTTCTGACTTCAGTGGATCGTTTAGCCATTGGCCACGGGCAAAACTTGAAACCATTTTATACATGTGACAATTGGCAGAGTCGAAACATGTTGGTACGATGGGGTCGATCATGTTCATCATCAGTTCAGGCAAAGGAAGTGTGTCGACAGCACGCGAAAACTTCATGTCTGGATGTTTCAACACAAGACCTTTTATCACACTCACACAGCTGCTTTGAAGAGGGAATCCTTGACCAAACTTGAGCTTTTCCAACACAGCTTTGGCCTCTTTCTGTGCAATAAGGGATCTCTCTTTCGGGTTCATCTCAGTGCTGTCTAGCATGTCTTCAAAGTCTTTAACATAATGTTCCAACGGGCTACAAATGATGTATTCCAGATCATCGTCCGTATATGTCGTCTCCTCGCACCATATTGTGTCTTCTCCTGTTTCGAATTCCGTCATTTTCTGAACAATCTCCTCGTGAGTGCGTTGCATATATCGAAGCTCCTTCAAAGACCAGATAACTTGTATGGCGAAGCCTGAACAAATACCTGAAGGAATTTCACCACAGTCAGGCCAAGTATACGGAGCTAAGAAAAATAGCTCCAACAAAATCTTCTCCCTCTGTCCAAATGAAACTACTTCCGTTCTGATGAAGTTGAAGCATGCTTCTATCCATTGCTCCTTGGTGACGTCCTTCCAATGTTTCTTTACCTCACATGCATCATAGGGCACTGTTTCTCTTCCTGCTTCAAGTGGGAGTTGCTTTTTCTTTCTTGGACTCATTTGGAGAGTTTCGATGCTCTGTAGCGTCGACACTTCGATAAGAAAAGAAGCTGAAAAGGTAGAAATAACCCTCATAACATGCCGAGCGAGCGTAGAGTGGACGATGCTACGATGATGAAGGGCGGGTCGAGAAAGTGTGATGGGTGAGAGCGGCGTTTCACTCCTTATGTACCCTGTCCTAGATAATCCTCTTAAATGGCTGAAAAGACTCTCTCAGTACAGAGTCTCTACTCAATTAAGTGATCTGTTAAGTAAGTTTTCACATGCTACCTGACTTCTGCAGGTGGGTTTAGACTTAAGCAGCTTAGTGCACACACGTGTCTGTTAGAAAGCTACCTGCACACCTGCCTTCCTTTTTCACTAGTATTTACCCCCTGCCGACTTATAAGGCGCCTATACACGTGTCAGCCTCCTTATATACGTCTTCTTGCTTCTAGAGCTAAGCTACTTACCGTCGTTTTCAGCTGCCGCAGGCTGACTGGCAGCTATTTAAAAGAGAATACCCGTTACCTGTATAACGGATCAGGGGATTATGAGATTAGAGTGTGTATACAAAAAAAGCTACAGGGGGCGTGTGTCTGTCTGTGAGGTAGAGACGACTCCATGTGGTAAGCGACTTAAGTGTAAAACAAAAGCACCTCCTCTTGCCGCGGTGAGTGGAGCGGACGGCGGCTGGCTAGTTGAATCAGCGTCAGCTTAGAAGATAATCCGTCCACGGGCTGGCGCGTCACACCTGTCGTTAATCACCCCCTGTAGTCTTTGTATACACAGTTGACCTGGCTTCATCTCTTCACCAGCTATAATCCCATATACATGTAGCGCACGTTACACTTGTTATCTCTCTTTTCATGCTGATGGATTAGGGATGGAAGGGTCCAGGTGAAAAGCAATTTGATTCCTCTCTGGAAGAGGGTGGGGCTCTAGGTGAAAACAAGCTTAGAAGATCCAGATTAGCCGCTCTCTCAGCTATATAAAGAGCCTCAATTTTTATCTCTGCCCACTTCGTCTTGTTGTACACTATCAGTCACGAGGCAGACGCTCGAAGTAGCAGATGTTTGCAGTATGGTTTATACAGAGGTTACCTGCTAATAGGATTTTGTCTAAAAAAAAAATGGGGTGAGTAGATCGCTTTTTTTCTAAAAAAACCCACTTAGAACTCGGGTATGAATATGTAGCACTGTAAATAGTTAGTGTGAGTACACAGTAGAATCTACGGTACTATAGTCTTAACTGTCTAAAGACTGTGGAGCGCGTTAATGTGCGGTCTCCTTACTAATTTCACTTGACCAGGCTGGCAGGGTCAACTAGTCTAGGTAATTATAACCACAAGGGCGGCTACTCAAGATCCAAGTAGACCTACTACTACGAGATTGTCTTTTTGACCCCTCTGCCGCCTAGTTATTACATCCTCTAGTCTAGCTCGCCATACCCTTTGAGCAGCTCTTAGTCCCTGTCAAAGATGCGAATAACGAACGCGCTAGTATAGTTCTCCGCTCTTTCGTCAGATGGCGCCACAATAGGATTTTTGTACATTTCCACGATTCTCGCGAACATTTTAACGCATAATGAGCTATATAAAGCAACAAAGTGTGCTTCTAATATATTAAATATAAAAAACAAGTCAATGTTGTGTATTTCTGATAGAATGAGTCAGTTTCTTTAAATATCAACTAAACTATAGCGAGATGAAAAATACTACACCATATCTAAGGCGATATAAAAGCTATACATAGTCAGAACCTCTCACGGATCGGTATTCTGTCTGCAACGGATCACTCCCACTGGTCCTCGTATGCCACACACGGCTCTGCCCAACAGGGCTTTGAGCTTTGAGGCTTGGAGGCTAGTGATCCATGCTGCCCAACATGAGGCGTAATTAATTACGCTGATGTTGCGCAGCAGCGGCAGCATCTAACTCTCATCGGAGTTAGTCAGCCCCTCTTTAGGGGCCACACAATAAACAAAGTATTTACTGAATCTGGGACCTGCTGGCGAGGCCCCCAACTGTGAGGTCATTATTGTCCACATTGGTAATATCAATTAAACTTTAGACAACACCCACCTTAAGTATCATCAACAGGCAATATCAATAAACTTAGCATCCTCCTGGTTACCACATTTAGCACCAATTTTACAACTCACAGTGGACACCCTTGAAAATAACACCAGCCCCACCCCGCTTTTTATTGCCCTGCTGATTTCTCCAATCCAAAACATTGGGTATCTAGTCCAGCTGTGAGCTCATTAGGCAAGCCTTTTGTCGGCCTCGCCAGCAGGTCCCGGATTCAGTATAGAAAGACTAAGGGGGCGTTCACAAACGACACTCCTTTTTCTACGGGGGGTAGGTCTTTAGGTTTAGTACTATCTGTGTCATTAGGCCATTTAAGTGACATGTGACATGGCCATTCTTAAAATCGACATGTGACATGGGGCTTAGTGACATGAATAAAAAATTCTCAATTACTGTAAAGTAGGCTACCCAACTCTTCCTTCAAATTCCGTCCTTGCGGGTAGTCAAATTAAAAAAAAATTCCTGGGGTCTATGGTCCCAAGAGTCCAATTGTATCAATTACGGTGCCCCTACATTTTCCCCTTAGTGACACTAGTGACATGCCTTTTTCCTTAGTGTCATGTGACATGGTCATTTTCTTAAAAAATCGACATGCGACATGGGGACCCCCCATCTACTGTAAACATACTTTATTTCGCGCTGTACATATTTTTCGCGATTTTCGCGGATCCCCCTTGTCTTGTTGCTATAACAACATAGATGAGGTTAAACAAAAAATAAGCAGTGTCCAAAAAAAGCACCCCCCATGACGTCCACGTTCAGACCCCCGCAAAGGGTTACATAACAATAAGTACAAAGACCCTCTTTTCATGACAATACACGTTCATCTCAAACCCCTAGCGCCCCTATAAATAGGGTTAAGTACCTGTCCCGACTCCCCTACCACTGCTGCTGCTGCTGCTGCTGGAGGGGTACCGAGAACTATGCCCTTTTAAAAAACTAAGTAAAAATATCCTTCTTCATGTCCAGTTACATACAATGTCGATCAATTTGACACTGTAGCAGCATGTCTCCATATCTGTATGCTGCATAAATGCACAATACACGGTTTTGCACACACTTAAACTAAGGCTAACATGGGTGACCTATATAGATATGATACTCTCGTTTTCGGGGCTAGTAGAAATTAGGCGTCTAATATGGACGTTCCGGGTTCGAACCCTCACTAAGTTTTAGTCAAAACGTCTAGCCACGTCGCCTAAGGCGATGAAAGCGCGTCAGGGTGTTTACAGGGTTCGAACCCGTGAGCTGCTCCTTGGGGCCACAAAAAACGCTTCAGGCTTGGAATCCCATAGGAAAGAAATTTTGGGTTTTTGGACTTTGGGCCTTAATTTGGGGGTGATCCCGGGCTGATAGAAAAATAATTCTTGGACGAGCGGATAGCTCTGGATCTCTAAAACAGCAAAAAATTGATTATGGTTCCGCCGCAATTCCTCCGACGAGGGGTAATCAGCCCCCCCTCTTGCCGATCAAGGCAGTGAATTTTGACAGCGCGTAATCACTCGCAGCTATCGCGGACGGACCTCTTGGCTATGTCGGCATCTTAGTATGGTTCGTGTGACCTACTTAGAGGCTCACACGGTGGGGGTGTGTCCGGCGTTCGGCGCGCTGATTGGCTACTGGTGGGAGGTGCCGTGCTGTGTTAGGAACTTTGCATATTTGGGACGGGTGTTAAGCAAGAGCACGAGCACACCATTTGCACAATCCGGCCGTCGCGTTGGTAGCCTTACTACCCGTCGCGCATTCAACTGGAGGCTTAAGTGTGACAAATGACGATTCTTTGTCGACGCGACTACTAACATCAGCAGCATCAGCAGCAGCGGCAGCAGCATCGGCAGCAGCTATAAGGTGAAAACATGTTCAGACACGGTCGGCGTGTGAGGCCTGTCCAGTCACGTCCGAGCAGGTTCGAACAAGTTCGAACGGGTCTGAACATGTTCCGGAGTGCAAGACGCGTGCACACACACACATGCACAAACACAGACACACACAGACACACACACACAGACACACACACAGACACACACAGACACACACGCACACAGACACACACACCCACACGCACACACCCACACACCCACACACCCACACACCCACACACCCACACCCAAACACACACCCACACATTTTCTGTATGAGAATTCAGACCTGAAGCTGCTCAGTGTACGGGACTAGGTTTTGTCATATGCCCTACGGACGCTACTCAAGGGGGAATAAGAGAGCTGTCTCACCATGGCATGGGCTGGCTGTAGTTTATGTTTCGGTACCTACAACCAAACAGCCAGTACCCACCCCAGGGCTTCATGTCGCACGCGGGAAAAGTATAAAGATTCGAACGGTGGCGCCAACTGTCGGAATAGCGGGTACACTACGTCAGTAGTTCTTTTGTTCTCCGCTGAGTGACTGGGCGAAATGTAGTCGGTAGCGCTATTTTCTGTGCGCTGTTCTGTTCATTTTCTACACTTAACGCTTAAATAGAACATGTGTTTGTACAAGCTAGCCGTTTTTATCAGTGCAAAAATTAAATAAGCATCGGATAGAACAATAAAAAATGAGAAAGTAATCCAGCACTTAGTATAACGCGTCAGTTTTATCATGAGACACCGAAAGTCTGGTTCTTTCGGGTGCATAAGACAGTCGGCCGAGAGCTCCAAACCAACCAAAACGTACCAGAGTGCGATCTATCTCAGAACGTACCCGACAGGGCAGGGGCCTTCTAAACCCCGGCTCTGATGAGCAAGCGACAATTGTACCAGAGTCCTATTCCTCTTTTGAGGTGGGACCAAATTTGAAAAAAAGAATAAACTCTAAAAAAAAAAAAAAGCCTTAAGATTGAAAGAGTAGATGACAATTTTAATGAGGAAGTCGTATTCATTAGTTTACAAATAGCCAGTGTAAGTACGCCTATGTATAGGAGAGAGACCTTGCTTATTTCTTATAGGGTTGTAAGATAGTCACATCATGATGCACATCATCATAAACGCATCATGATACATTTCAATCTTTTGGTCGTGTAGCAAGAGTCCTAACACTCAGTATACTCATCATGTAGTCCCGCTCAACCTAGAGCAAGAGTTCTCTCTCTCTCTTCTAGACGTTATTGCCCTAAGTAAGTCGCGTTTTTTTTCCTTGTGCAAACTCAGTTTGCCCAAAACAAAACAAAAAATATGTTGACATTGTAAGTAGACGAACCAGTAGACTCGCCTCTCTGCCCTCTAAAAGAGAGGGCAGAGAGCGAGTCTTACTCTTAAAAACCCCTCCTCCCCCCCTCCCCCCCTCCCCCCTCCCCCCCTCCCCCCCTCCCCCCTCCCCCCCTCCCCCCCCTATGCATCTTAAAGAGTGCCCCCCAGAGTGCCCCTCCCCCCGTAAAAAAAAGAGCCACATTTTTAAAATATTTTTTAGCAAGCTTTCAGCTTGCTTTTTCTTTTTAAAATTTATTTATCTATAAAAATCTCAAGTGACTTATTTGAAATTCGCGCCAACATAGTAGTCACGTGACCCCCTTAAGTAGGTCACTTCCAGTCACGTGACCTATTTGAATTTCCCGCCAAAATGGTGGTCACGTGACCCTCTTAAGTAGGTCACTTCCGGTCACGTGACCTATTTGAATTTCCCGCCCAAAGGTCACGTGACCGGAAGTAGGTCACTTCCGGTCACGTGACCTATTTGAATTTCCCACCAAAAGGGAGGCCTCTCATTGGCTGCTTTTGAATTTCCCGCCAAAAGGGAGGCCTCTGATTGGCAGCATATCGATTGAGTAATAAACAGTATTAAGCATAGTCCCGTTCCGATACATACTATACTACTCAAGGGTACAGTGCATTAAAGCACTTGGTGGTCCTTAAAGGGCTAACACTAGCTACCCCGGATATATTTCAGCCTCTGTATAGCACTTTAAACCTCCAGCACCCGTATATAAAGGACTGAGTATCTGTCCCGGCCCCACTCCGACTGAGATGTGGGCCTTTATTAGTACATGTGCATATTCATCCCTCCCACCTACGTAGACGCTCACGTGTTCCTTCCGGTGACCTATAGCGCAGCACCAGCAATCTGTGAACAACTGACCTTGTCTGGGAAAGCGATTGTTAAAGTGTCATCGCATAGCTACAGAGTAGTGCTGCCTAGTAATATGTCGACAATACTTATAGGCTGTGGGAGGAGGGGCTTGGAGCTACCATAAACTATAAGTCAGACAGAATGCAGCCCTGTGCACCCCCTTCAACCATCTACCCGGTACACACATTGAAGTTGATAACCCCCCCCCCCCCCCCCCAATCAACTTATGACCACTCCCTAATCAAATGCTACCTGAGTTGTGGTGGAAGTAGGACACAGAGGTCACTTTAAACCACCTGATCTTTCCTATTTTTCATACAGATTTGTTGGCAGGATCTACTATGTAAAATAGGGTCAAAGGCACGTATACACTGTGCACACCCGGGATAGCTCTCCTTGGTGCGCGAACAACCATTAACAGCGCAATCTTAACTGCAGAATTAAGATTGTCTTAGTTATCTTAAAATTAGTCTTAACTTTCCTTAGCACAGAATTCAGGAGTCTCATCAGGGCTGTACCGAACACCCTAGGGCACTCGTTTTTCCCTTGCACCCTTTTCTTGAATTCAACCATTGGATTGGTCCGAGCGGAACCTCTGAACAACATGGTGCATGTTTCCACCAGTTATTAGAATGTCTCCCTGTGCCCACAATCCTCCTTCCATTGTTCGACGGCAATAAGACCGTCTCCCAAACGTAATCCCTTACAGATGTACGCAATCACCTCACTCTGATCCCAGCCACTGAGGTTAATATCATCTACTGTAGCGTCGAGCCACTCCTCCCAGGAGTTTCTTTGCCAGTACGGACTAGGTTCGCTAGCTATCCGTCTCGCTGCATTCGAGGAGCCCCAGATCTTCGAAGTGATCTACAAACACTTTTTGATCGCCGCCGAAGCGTCCAGTTCCACTCCCACATTGTGCAGACCTATTCCCATGATCGCCGGATTGGTCTCATACAGCTCTTGCATAGCTACACTAAGGATCGACCGTCTCGGAGTCTTCTTCGGACTGTCCCCTCCGGGCGCACCCGCAGCAGCAGGTTGCCCCTTTAGTTGGTCCAGATAGGCTTGGTACGTTCTGTACCCTACTATCTCCTTGGTGGGATCAATCACTTGATTGAACCACCAATTTTTCTCGGTGTCAGTCAAGGCTGTCAGGAACTGATGTTCCGCCTTCTCCTTTTCTAGCAGTTTGGCTTGGTCCTGTTCCTCCTGCTCCTCAATCTTAGCCTGGGCGGCCTCACTGGCAGCTTTCAAACCCTCCGCACGGGCTCTCAGAACTGCTGCTTCCTGTTCGGTCAACTGCTCAGCCAGGGCTGCATTCTCTGCCATACGCTTTCCCTGCAACTCTATGGCCACCTCCTGCTCACGGTAGACCTCTGATCTTCCAAGGCTTTCTGTTCCTGGAATTTCTTTTCAGCTTGGGCAACCTGCCAGTCGGCCAACGCACCTGGAGTGTCTTAGCCTCTAGCTGCCTCCTCCTGAGCAATTGAAGCCCCTTGCCGTTCTGCCTCCAACACCTCCTTTTGTTGAAGCATTTTCTTATTTTGAACTGCTCACCACGCAGTCAACGGATTCGGAGGTTCTGACCCACCAGATCCCGAAGATCCAGCCGCCCAACTCCTCGTCATCTGTTTTATTCCAGGTATACCTACTTTTGGTGAGTATACAATAGCCATGCCTCGGCCCCTGGCTCTACCCGCTCTTCCAGATCCAGGTACTGCTGCAGTTCCTATTTTTTATCTTGCAAGCTCTGATGAGCATCCATCAAGAAGTGCTGCATTGCAGCTTTCTTGGTCCTTAGTAAGTCCACCTTGGACGTGAGACTATTCTGAGCCTCCTTCAAGTCATCAGTTTCCTTTATCATCTCCATCCGGAATGCTTCGGTTTCCTCAGTCATCCAGTCCCTTGCCTGGCATAGCCTGCTCAGGTCCATATTCTTTGTGTCGAATTCGGACCGGACTTTGCATAAAGACTGCATAAACTTGTCATTCTCTGCTACCAGATTCGACAGTCGTGAATCTCTTTCCTTCAATTTCGGTAGCATATTGCCCCCTCCAAAGCTTGCAACTTATTGCTCCATTCCAGAACAATTATGCAGTGCAATCAATTCTCTTTGGGCTAAACAGAGCCGTTCCTGGACTGGAACGGCCAACATTAAATGTCGACAGATTCATCTCCTCGAGCAAACGACTTCGCTGGCTCGCACTTCCCATTGGCGTCATTGCCCTGCCTTGGGCAACCACACCTCGCGTCGGTGTTACTGCCACTCCTTGGGCAGCCGCTGCATCAGGGGATGAGGCATTGGCCTCATCTGACCTCCGTACTCCTTTCAGAGTATGTGGTCCCGTAGCTAGGACAAGCTAACCTGTGTGTTACTTAGAACTGGTCACGGCACCAGTGTAATAAACTAGACTTTGTTTCCCTTAATATTGGTTAATGCTATTAAGTAAAGAACAAGGTTGACACAGTTCGGATCAAGTGTACAGGTTGCGAATCTAAGTTTATTCAAGGTAACCTAGACAGGCGTAGCTAATCTGTGCGAACTCCCTGTAGGTCAGTAGGCTTGTCGCCAATATGATCACGGGGTCTTTGCCCTAGCGAAGGTACAAAGGAACCGACGAGTTCCATTGGATGCTGGCTATATATATAGGCAGCCAGCCTGCACGCGCACACGCACACCGGAAGCCTATATAACCTCTATCCCAGTCTATACCAAAAGTTTTTCACCTTGCAGGACTTGTAATTCTGCAGGCCCGGCTAAGTGTTTGCAGGCCCGGATACCGGGGAAATGTTTGTTTCAAGAAATGTAGTATAAAGCAAGAACTTAGATAGGAAATGATGTTAAATAGAGGTTACTGGTTTATCTAAATCAATTCAATAATCACAATTTGTAAAATTTTGTGTTTTTATACATAACATTTAGGCTTTCTACTGTACTCTCTAAAAACCTTAATAATGGTCCGATTTACACACCGTAAAAACTGTAGCCTAGGATGAGAGCCAGTCATTGGGTCCGGCAGACATAGAATTTCTGCTGGACCAGCAGGCTTTTTGCTGGCTATAGCCCGTGTCCGGCAGGATTTCGTATAGACTGCTATCCACACCCCAAACCCTGAGCAGGTGCTGCCACCTACTGTTGGGCTGAAGGGTTCGGACAGAGTTCGCAATAGTCCAACAGAACCCGCCATATGATTAACCCCAGCCTCTACACTGTATATCAGTATCATCACCCCAGTTGCTTTCTCATAAGATATACTTTAGATTGTACTGCTTCATTTATCACATGTCTCCAAGATCACCCATAGTTGGTGTCAGGATTTTATCACTGTTCCCAAAAACCTAGATACCTAAGTGAGTGGTGTGTGGAGTCTCGAGCATATGCTCTCTCCTGATTATCATCCCATGACCCGTCAACACTCCATGCTGAAAGAGCTCATGTCCATCCAGTCCGAGTATCAGACTTGGTATTGCACCACAGTGCTCTCTAGATGAGGTGTGGACTTGTAGTATGGCTTTTACATGTCCAGAGTTTAAGAAAGATTGTTGCACTATTGAGAAGCAACTGTGTTACACCATGTATAGTCTCAACTACGGGAAAAATGTATTCACGCATTCTTTGCAATGTGCAGGTTTTGTAGGGTACCAATGCACTATCGAACCACTTTTTGTAGAGATTGTCGAATTGCTATTGGTGATCTTCAGGATGGTGATGCATGTAAACTTTAACTGTGAATGTAAATAAAAAGTAAATAAAAAGCACCTAAACTTATTTGTCTTTGTGTTTTGTCCAAAAATGCTTTCTACAAAATTATTTTCTCTACCAGCGCCTTCGGCACTGGCTGGTATGCATTCGACTTTAGGCCTAGGCGAGTAGACTATTGTGAATGAAAAACATATCCTATCCAGTATGCTCATACATTTTAGTAGTAAGGCCTCCCCACTATCAAAGGGGGTCAGGTGAATTCCTGTGTGGGTGCAGTGAGATTTCCCCCAACTGCTACAAATTGATCCTGTCCCAACCCCAACACTAAACAGCCCAATACATTGTGAGTTACCCCCTGCTGTTAATCAATATTGTTTAATTAACACACCAAGTCATCCTGAATAAATAACAGAGGAGTGGTTCATCATTTCTAAATGACCTCTTTATAAAAAAGGAAAAGGGATGTCAACCATATACTGAACATTATAAACAATGATATTGCCAGTTAGGTCTAGGTCATGTTATAGGCTAGCGTATATTAGTATACAGGTAGGCCTTTGTGCCATGCAAATGTACCCAGCGCCCCCCACCCCTGGATTTTCCCTGCTCATATGTATGCCTGTGAATGGGTAAAATTTGACAGGGGCGACGCGGTCCTTTTAGGCCCTTTTAAAAATCTACAGACACAAATTAGGGCTAAAAATCGACCTACAGCGATTTTTCTATGAATTCCTATAGAGGCCTATGCAAAAATCGGCACAGTGACACTGCCCTTTTGCTAAAAATTGACACGGTGACACGGTCAAAACTATGGGGACCCATGTAGAGGCACATATAGGCCTATGTGGGGGAGGGGGCTCGATAGAGTGGGTAGGCCTATGCAGAATTTATCCAGAAAGTCATCCCTCTCCTACCCCTTAATATTTTGAGTCCTACTGGCGGGACAGGAACGAGAGGCTTTAATAGTAGGCCTAGGGTACCCCAATCCACAGTCCCTTCAGTGTTTGGTACGACATAGGCCTACATGTGGACCTCAAAAAGAGAGCCCGGTCATCGCTTAATAGCTGACAATGCCGTCTCTCGTCTCTAGTGACGAATTGTCATCCTATCGAAAGGCTGACCAGGGACTGAGGGGACCAGAGTCCCTGAGCTAACTTCACCCCTTCCCACACACAACGCGGGTAAACGGACCGCAGCGTCTAAACGCTGTTTTGATGATGGCTCGTTGCCATGGCAACGGCGACTGCTCATCGTTACGTCGCTGCGGTGCGCGTGTGTGTGTCTGGGGACATCTTTGCTAAAATTTCCATTTCCAGCTAAATTAAACAGTTTTAGGCCGATTTGATATGAAATAACATGTTTTCCGATTCATCTTCAACAATCTGATCTTGTAAATGCGTATTTATGAGACATTGATGTATTTCGGTGGACAGACCTACACGTAATATGATTTGGGACAGTTTGCTCTGGAGACTAAAACCGAGGTGGATTCTGGGATTGCCTCACCGTTAAATTTGGTTTTGAGTTGTATTATCAAGACGAAATCAGGTATTCATTGGACATAAGATAATAAAGGGTTGAATTTTCTGGGCGATGGAAAGAAAGAGGGGCAGATGAATGGGTCTGAGAGTAGGGTCGCATTGCACTATGGGAGGGGTTCCAATTTACCTTTTGTATCTTTAACCAAATCCAGCTCTCTGATTGGTTAATCTATTTAGGTCGCACCCTCATTTGCATAATAAGCCCCTCCCCTTTTGAATAATAATTAGTCATGTGACCAAATACTCGATGCTCATTGGTTTAGAAACTAGGTCACATCCTCATTTGCATGATGAGTAGGTCACGTGATCAAATGCTGGCCTGTGATTGGCTGTATGTCGATGGAACCATTCCCTCTTTGAACATTTGTACTACACATAAAACTACTATTGGAGCATTTTCGACCCTGACGCCTTGATTTCTATGATAGGTGAGGGGGTCCCAAAGATAATTGGAGCATTTTCGGCCATGAGAGGTCAAACCTGATATAAAGCCAAGCCATTCCTGAAATTTCAGCTTTGCATTATTTGATTCCCACTTTGACCTATAATTGATCTAATGGTCCTGTACTATAATCACAATGAACCATGTCTAATGGACTTAAAATATTGAGAAATATGTATATTGATAAGAAAATTATAGTGGCTAAGTACAACAACAAGCATGATTATCTTGTTTTTCAGAAATCATGTAAAGGCCTATAGTGGGAAAACAATTATAGTCTGGAAGCTGGAGGGGGTGACCCCAACTTCTCCGATAAAGTTTTTTTCTCTTGTAATTATTGATGTATAGGGTCTAGGTAGAATCATCAGGGTGGGTGTCGAGCTCTCATCCTTGGGCAATTTGAGATATTCAAGATGGCCGCCAAAAACCTCCCGAAAACTAGAAAATCAACTTAGAGACACAAATAAAAATGCAAATAGTACATTTCTGAGGTCAAGGAACGCAACCATGGCATTTCTAAAAAGATAGGTGGCAGCCATTTTGAATAAATAATGAGATTACCCATGTAAAGTATGCGGTTTTGACCAATATCTTGAAAACAAACTGAATAATTATTATTTCCATGAAAATGTATACAACTTCAAAATCGATTAACATTTTTTGAATTAGCATTATCTCAGACAAGCGGATGAAAATCTGTCATTTTTGAGGAATCCAATAAACTAAGTTATCCGGAGAGCGGGCACATACATTGATAACAAATGACAGAAGTGATGTACCTGCCTCTAATAGATAGACCTCAAACAGGAAGAAACAACAGCAGAATGTGTAGTTTATACAGAAGGCAGATGTGTTTAGTGCACCATTTGGAGATGTGCCTGAAATGCTCACTGGAAAGATATTCCATGAAAATGTGAGAGTTCTGCAGATGCTGGTAGAAAAACTTCTTCACTCAAACCTTGAAAACCACAATCTAAAGAGCATAAATGACCTGAGATAAATTCAGTCTACACTAAGCAAAGAAACAATCAGAACCGGACATGTTTTGTTTGACTGTATAATCAATCTATAATGATTTACAATGAAATTCATCAGGGCAGAGACTGGCTGCTCCACATACAGGCAGTGTGTGAAATACTTGTCCTCTAATTTGCTACACATTCATAAGATCTATCCTACAAGTTCCCTACTTCTAGATAGGAATAGCCCCCCCCCCCATGTGACCTGTAATGCTACACATTCTCCTTCTTAAACTCCTATTAACTTATATGCACTATGGTCATGGGTATAGGGGTATAATTGGCATTATAATGAAGCCTGAAACAATAACTTAGGCATACAGTCTTCACTCTTGCAATGACTATAGTTGGTCTCTGCCTTGAAAAACTGAGGTAAAAGGAAATGGTACCTAGACCTAACATGAAGAACAAAAACACAATAGCTGACAGACCAGCCTTAAGATAAAAACATAATACCGGCATTGATGAACCAGAATTATAGGAATATCCAGCTGAAAGTTTAGTCAATGTAACAGAAAGAGTTCTTAACCATCCTAGCATTAATGTCACCGATGCCATCAAATTGGCAACTGCAAATGGAGACATTATCTTATCTCTAACACTGTGTACACCATGGGATTATTAAAGAAACACCTCAAAGTTGGGGACACAGAAACTATGTCAGGACTATTTGTCTGCATTCTGGTTGCCATGCATCAAACACAGAAACAATTCAAGTCAACTTGCACCAACATCTATGTTTGATGCAGTTGGACAGATGCATAAATCCAGTTTAATGACAAACGGTATAACTAAGTGTCACAGATGCCAAATTACTTTACTGGTGTGCCATTCTCTGGGTTATTCCATGGCCAAGAATTGGAACAGTGCAAGACTACTTGGATTGATTCAGCTGGTAATTGATCTCCCTAAATATTTACTTCATACTTTCAGATACATATACCAGCAAGTACTTAGGCCCCAAATCATCAAGTCAGAGCAAACAATAAATAGACAAAGGTGCACGAGTTTATGGTCTGTTGGGGGGTTATTTCACGAGTTGACCCTCGGGCCGTATTTCACGAGGCCGTAGGCCAAGTGAAATGCGGCCCGAGGGTCAACAAGTGAAATAACCCCCTAACAGACCAAAAACGAGCGTGCCTTTGTGTTTATTTTTTACCTTTTTCGATTCAAATTAATTTATTAATGCCCATATGGTGGTTAAGGGCTTAAAATAGCTTTTTTCTAGGGCATTTAAATATAAACAAACCGCCATTTTGATGACGTCACAGGCCGTGAAATACCGCCATAGGTTATTTCACGGGGGTGTGCAATACGGCGTCCTTTGGTTAAGTCAATGGGACTGCTGTATTTCATAAAAGATAAAAGGGCAGTGTATACTCTCCACTGCAATGCTTCCCTGCATACAAACTACAGTACTAACTATAACTCAAAACATGTAATACCCTTTATTACACAAGGTCAAGGATGGGTTCTAAAGACTACAGATGTGATATCAACCTTCTGTCCCCTTCTTCCACCCCCTCATCTCATCCCATCCCTATTAGATGCATTGTGTTGTCATTTCACCACCCTATATTCTGAAGTATAGAGTATGGCATGACCCAGAGTATGATATATATCAACTAGACAACTTCTTCACCAAGATTGTCAGGTTTTGGGTCATATTTCCAATAACACTTACAGTATGTCATATACAAGAACTGGCAATAACTGCCAAGCTCTCTGTGACAGTGGAGCTCTATCCCCTAGTGGCAAACACGGTGTGGGCCCGGACGGGGCCAGACCGTGTTTGCAAGTGTGGCCCAGAGTGGGCTAACATATGGGCGCCCGTCGGTTTAGGGCACTGGGCTTTGGTGTGGCCCAAGGGGGCTGCTCGAATTGGGCTCAGATCGGGTTTTGGACAGGCTGAAAGTGGGCTCAGATCGGGTTTTGGACGGGCTGCCCACTTTGGGCTCAGATCGGTTTTTATGGGTAATTATGGGGTTTTAGAATCTATTCAAACATTCACCAATATTTTCTTGTATTTGTTGAATAAGATAGGTCCTGCTAATCAACCCTAAGGCATAGTCATACATTTCCTATCCAATTATGGAAGCACCAAGCAGGCCTATTATCATCAGGTTTAAGCCAAATGCAGCATAGACAAGTTTCTATGGTGTACATTGGCCTTCAAATCCATAGTTCATACCTACATGGAGCATGTGAGTCTGGTCTTAAGTAAATTGTAATGCCACAGAAATAGTGTCTACACTGGATAGCTGCTTAGAGAACCTCCTTTTCATCTATTCAACTGCTACAATTTTCTCACAATCACAACTTAAACTCTTGGGTATTGATAGCTTCAAGACCAAGCCATTCTGGACATTAATGCTACTGCAAAAAAAACACTAAGCAATCATTCCAGATATATTAGCCATCCATGGACAGGTTGCAATACTGTGGCAATTTTTCATGGCATTGGTAAAGGGAGGGCCCTCAAAACAATGTAAATAGGAAGCTATCCACTGACTAATGTTGGGCACATCACTACAGCCTTGTCAGATGTCTTGAGCCAAGCCAGTCCATACATATTACCATACCTGGGACTGTCTGGTTGTCACTCAATGGAAGAGATATGTCAAAAGAATATTGCCAGTACACACCTTAAAATTGCTCTCTAAAGGCAAATCTAGGTGCAAATACGCCAGCTCTTGACTACCGGTTCAGAAATGCTATGCCCTAAAAATGTAGAGAAAGATGTAGCCTTGGCTGCAGAGGGCCTGCTAAATCCTCTTGTGGTGGGGACAAACCATGTGTGACACAGCAATGGGTTTATAGAAGCTTATATTTTGGTATGTTCTATATAATGTTCATGTCATGGAAGCAGGCAGTGCTGAATCACCTGTCCATGTAAAGCAATGATGAGGACCAGGATCTGCACCATATGACAACTTTTTTTCTATTATATATAGTTCCAGTTATAAATAATAGATAGAAATATAATATGACTTCTTTTATGATACTGAGAATAAGCAATTGAAACATGTGCTGTGTGGATAGCTGGGTAGTGAAGGGTCTACTTGATCTCCCAAGCGTAATAGCTCCGGATCAGCTTGTCTAAACAGTTCTATTTTAAAATGGCTACCATACTAACTCTCAGCCATAATTCAGTTTTCTCATCTCTAAGATGTACATTCATTTGAATTTGAAATTGCATACATTTTCCTATTGAATAATGTCTGAAAGAGTAAGTTTTTTTGAAGTTTTGGTCCAAAATACATATTTTATATGGATAATCTCATAATTTATTCAAAATGGCTGCCATCTATCTTTTCAAAAATGCTATGGTTGTGTTCCTTGACCTCAGAAATGTACTATTTGCATTTTTATTTGTGTCTCTAAGTTGATTAGAAGCCAAGAAAGAGCCTTTTCTAGTTTTCGGGATGTTTTTGGCTGCCATCTTAAATATTTCAAATTGCCCAAGGATGAGAGCTCCACACCCACCCTGATAATTTTACCTAGACCATATACATCAATAATCAGAAGAGAAAAAAACTTTATCAGAGAAGTTGAGGTTGGACTACAAAGGGGGCTTCTACTTCCAGACTATTAGTGTCAAGCAGCCTAGGCAGAAGTGGTGGGGCTGTAATCAATTCTCATTATTGGGGTGGAGGGAGGAAGGTATTAGACATTGTTGAGTAAAATAATTTGATTGCTCGTTGCTCAATGCTCAATTTTAGTACTTCAGAATCACCAATATTAGATTCACTACACCTGATGAAGGGCCTCTGACCCCTCAACTGAAACCAATGATGTTTGTTCGGTTGTGTTATATAGAATATAGCATTGTTGAGTAAGTCAATCATTTTCTTCGTCTTAAATATAGGCTGGTCACCATGCCGAACGATTGTTGAGAATGCAAGGATTGAGGAAACGTTCAGAGATGAGAAGGGCAGGCTGGCCCTACGTGTTGTTTGCGAGTGTGGAGCTTTGTTCCCAGACGGCACAACGACCAGAACTATCCACAATGTCCGAGGGAAGTGGATTGTGAGGGATAATTGTATTAGTAAGTGAAGCATATCTCCCTGAACTCAGCTATTTCCTTTTAGTAGTAAGGTCTGAAACAGGTGTGCTTACATCATAGAAATAAGGCTATGTAATATATATCTGTATATGGGAATTTTAAGACAGATCTTCATATAATGTAATCATTTTAAGTCAACTCAATGAACTTTGACTAGATTGCAAATAAAGGGGAGAGGGTATCTATTGTTCTTCCATGAGGTAAGGGAGTGGTAATTATTTAACAACAAAGGGGGGTTGGTGGGTTCTTGTGAGAGCTTCTTGTTAGCCAATTTAAATGTCATAGGGCCTTAATCATCGCAAATTGAGCCTCAAGATCTTCTACTTAGCTCTTATTGGATACAAGACATGCTAGAATGTCCTATACACAACATTTATTGTCACTCACTTTATCAACTTTTCAATAATTACATAAACATTCTGAACAACCAGTCCCCACCTGCACAATACCCCTCATCGCTAATGCCGAGCTGAGCCCTGTGAGTGGAACAGTCAACTACATGGGTTCCCTCAATGTGACATGTCATGATGGACATTTACTCCCGTTCGATGACTCTACCTCGTACACATCTATCTGCCTCGCTGACGGGTCTTGGACAAGAACGGATCCCTGCGTTGGTATGTACATTACAGTAACTACATTATCCCTACAAAGGATTTCCTAATTTTTTTTTTCAATTCTGATAACTAAAAATCCAATTATGGTGGTGGCTGAGCAGTATATTGTTCATATTGCATGCAAAATAATGACATAATCTAGGACCAGAGTAAACTCTTCCTAAAATAACATACCTCATCCACCAGTGCACCCAGGGTCTAGATACATAGTCCCCCTCTGCATGGCCCTCAGTCAAGCTCCAGCACCTAATTCCTGTTTGATGTTCACTTTAAACTGCTCTATGAACTATTCAAGATATTTTCAACATTTGCCAGGAAAAAAAATTATAAATACATTGTCCGTTTTGTTAGTTTTGAATTTCTAACTGGAGGGAACCCTACAAACACATTCATCTACACTGGCCTAAGAGGTTAAAAAAGTGAAATTCCATTTCAGAAATGAGTAGTATAGTATGTATCGGAACGGGACTATGCTTAAGTACTGTTTATTACTCAATCGACATGCAGCCAATCAGAGGCCTCCATTTGGTCACGTGACCCCCTCATTTGCATAATTACGTAATAGGCCACGCCCCCTCATTTGCATAATTACGTAATAGGCCACGCCCCCTTGATCACCAGCCAATCAGAGGAGGCCATTTGGTCACGTGACCCCCTCATTTGCATAATAGGCCACGCCCTCTTGATCACTAGCTAATCAGAGGCCACCATTTGGTCACGTGACCCCCTCATTTGCATAATAGGCCACAACAACATCACGTGGTTCTCTTTGTTTGTAAACAACACCACGTGGCTCTCTTTGTTTGTAAACAACACCACGTGGCTCTCTTGTTTGTAAATAACACCTACTAAGTTTAGTCATAGGTAGCAGCAGCAGCAGCAGCAGCAGCAGCATCTTCAGCAGCAGCAGGCAGCAGCCCGTGGTCACGCGACCTCTTCATAATTTGCATAATAAGCCACAACAACAGCACGTGGCTCTCTTTGTTTGTAAACAACACCTACTAAGTTTAGTCGTAGGTGTCTAGAGCAGCAGCAGCAGCAGCAGCAGCAGCAGCCCCTCATTTGCATAATAGGACCACACCCCCTTGGTCACGTGACCTGAACCCCTCCCTCATTTGCATAATATAGGTAATAGACAGACTACGCCCCCCTTTTGGTCACATGACCTGGACTAGCTAATGGGAGGCTTCTATGGGGGGGGGGGGAGGGGGAGGGGAGGGGGAGGGGGGGAGGGGGGCACTTTAAGATGCATGGGGAGGGGAGGGGGGAAGGGGGGCACTATTTTGGGGTGGGCGGGCACCTGGGGGGGGAGGGGGGGCCTTTGGGGTCTGCTGGGGAGAAAAAAAATAATTTTATCTGATCTCTAGGGAATCGCCTCCTCCCTACCCCCCTTTAGGGGGGTAGGGAGGAGGCGAGTCGGAGGTGACTGTAGAGGAGTTTTTCGGTGACTTAATGACTTTCAAACGACCATACTGATAGTTAATAAATTTGACTTTTGACTTGAATATTCTTGCGACTTTGCGACTTGTAAGCGAAAGCGAAAGCGACTTTGCGACTTGTAGCCCTTAAAAGAGGTGACTTTGTAACCTCAGGGGGGAGATCTTTTTACACCCCCACGGAGGAGGAAGGATCTCGGTTGATTGACTGTACTTTGACTTGTTGTTGTAAACAAAAAAAAAAAAATCAATGAATAGAACGACCCCCTTATTGCTAACAAAGGAACGACTTTGAATTACACAAATGAGACTACCCTCTTTTGTAGGGGGTCAGTGGTAACTCGACTTAAATTAGAGTATTAGGGAGAGCAAAACGCGACTACACGCCGTCTTAGACTGTCTTACGGACCGGATAACAATAACCATAGTTACCTTGGTTACTGTTGATGACGCGTAATGAGCAACGTCGTAAAAATTAAGCTGACGTCAGCGGTCGGCTAGCCAGACAGTTTTTTTGTCAAAATGACCGGAGCAGGTTACGTTGCAGTCGCTCAAGAGACGGTGATGGATCTGGTCACGAGGATACTGAAAGAAGGTCTACCTAGAACCACCACGCTAGTTTGAGCGCGGCGGGTATCAGTCATCATGGGACCCTTGACGGGGGGGGGTCCTCCCCATGCAGCCGTATGTCGAATTTAAGAAATGCCCATGTCACATGTCACTAAGGGAGAAACGTTTTTTGAAATATTTAGAACCCAAATTGAGCATTCTGGTACATTTTTAAGGACCCAGACACTGCAAAGCCGGGTACCATCCAAGAAAAAAAAAAATTTTGGCGAAATGTTTAGGCTTGAAATGGTACTTTTCTGATGCACTCTTCGAACATTTTTTTTCTCATGTCACTATGGTCCATGTCACATGTCGGACTTAAGAAATGCCCCATGTCCCATGTCACTTAGATGACCATACCCCATGTCGATTTTTTAAGATATGCCCGTGTCGTCGTTTCGAATTTTAAGAAAATGACCATGTCACCATATCGAATTTAGGGGTCTAGAAGAGATGCATGGGGAGGGGAGGGGGGAAGGGGGGCACTATTTTGGGGTGGGCGGGCACCTGGGGGGGGAGGGGGGGCCTTTGGGGTCTGCTGGGGAGAAAAAAAATAATTTTATCTGATCTCTAGGGAATCGCCTCCTCCCTACCCCCCTTTAGGGGGGTAGGGAGGAGGCGAGTCGGAGGTGACTGTAGAGGAGTTTTTCGGTGACTTAATGACTTTCAAACGACCATACTGATAGTTAATAAATTTGACTTTTGACTTGAATATTCTTGCGACTTTGCGACTTGTAAGCGAAAGCGAAAGCGACTTTGCGACTTGTAGCCCTTAAAAGAGGTGACTTTGTAACCTCAGGGGGGAGATCTTTTTACACCCCCACGGAGGAGGAAGGATCTCGGTTGATTGACTGTACTTTGACTTGTTGTTGTAAACAAAAAAAAAAAAATCAATGAATAGAACGACCCCCTTATTGCTAACAAAGGAACGACTTTGAATTACACAAATGAGACTACCCTCTTTTGTAGGGGGTCAGTGGTAACTCGACTTAAATTAGAGTATTAGGGAGAGCAAAACGCGACTACACGCCGTCTTAGACTGTCTTACGGACCGGATAACAATAACCATAGTTACCTTGGTTACTGTTGATGACGCGTAATGAGCAACGTCGTAAAAATTAAGCTGACGTCAGCGGTCGGCTAGCCAGACAGTTTTTTTGTCAAAATGACCGGAGCAGGTTACGTTGCAGTCGCTCAAGAGACGGTGATGGATCTGGTCACGAGGATACTGAAAGAAGGTCTACCTAGAACCACCACGCTAGTTTGAGCGCGGCGGGTATCAGTCATCATGGGACCCTTGACGGGGGGGGGTCCTCCCCATGCAGCCGTATGTCGAATTTAAGAAATGCCCATGTCACATGTCACTAAGGGAGAAACGTTTTTTGAAATATTTAGAACCCAAATTGAGCATTCTGGTACATTTTTAAGGACCCAGACACTGCAAAGCCGGGTACCATCCAAGAAAAAAAAAAATTTTGGCGAAATGTTTAGGCTTGAAATGGTACTTTTCTGATGCACTCTTCGAACATTTTTTTTCTCATGTCACTATGGTCCATGTCACATGTCGGACTTAAGAAATGCCCCATGTCCCATGTCACTTAGATGACCATACCCCATGTCGATTTTTTAAGATATGCCCGTGTCGTCGTTTCGAATTTTAAGAAAATGACCATGTCACCATATCGAATTTAGGGGTCTAGGGACATCAGCATGTCCGGCTATCCTCCACAAATTTAGCTCTAAAATGTTTACTTTTTTTGGGCTAATTTTTCATCATTTTAAAAAAAACAATAGGATGTTGAAATGTTTGCTGTTGTAAATGGAAACAAAACAAAACAAGCGCATGGTTAGATTATGTCACATTGTAGTCGCGGGTCCGCTCGTGGCTTATCCAGCCTCTTCGTGGATCCGCGACTGACAATGTGATCATATACTAATCACCCGGCGTTTACGGTATTATATACTAAGGTATGAGACAGGCCCTACAGAAAAGGTGTCTAAAAGCACTGTGACCTGATTAAAATGACGTCAGCGGCGTTGATTTAACTGATAATACCTGATAACAAGCCTCCGAAGCAGTTTTTGATCGAGTACGTGTTCTCTACTTTTCCATCGATTAGCTGCTTCAGCAAAAAAATCGCGCGCGCACGGTCTAGATGACGGAGGCGCTAAAGTACAGTCAATCAACCGAGATCCTTCCTCCTCCGTGGGGGTGTAGAAAGATCTCCCCCCTGAGGTTACAAAGTCACCTCTTTTAAGGGCTACAAGTCGCAAAGTCGCTTTCGCTTTCGCTTACAAGTCGCAAAGTCGCAAGAATATTCAAGTCAAAAGTCAAATTTATTAACTATCAGTATGGTCGTTTGAAAGTCATCAAGTCACCGAAAAACTCCTCTACAGTCACCTCCGACTCGCCTCCTCCCTACCCCCCTAAAGGGGGGTAGGGAGGAGGCGATTCCCTAGAGATCAGATAAAATTATTTTTTTTCTCCCCAGCAGACCCCAAAGGACCCCCCTCCCCCCCAATTGCCTTTTGACTTGAATATTCTTGCGACTTTGCGACTTGTAAGCGAAAGCGAAAGCGACTTTGCGACTTGTAGCCCTTAAAAGAGGTGACTTTGTAACCTCAGGGGGGAGATCTTTCTACACCCCAACGGAGGAGGAAGGATCTCGGTTGATTGACTGTACTTTGACTTGTTGTTGTAAACAAAAAAAAAAAATCAATGAATAGAACGACCCCCTTATTGCTAACAAAGGAACGACTTTGAATTACACAAATGAGACTACCCTGTTTTGTAGGGGGTCAGTGGTAACTCGACTTAAATTAGAGTATTAGGGAGAGCAAAACGCGACTACGCGCCGTCTTAGACTGTCTTACGGACCAGATAACAATAACCATAGTTACCTTGGTTACTGTTGATGACGCGTAATGAGCAACGTCGTAAAAATTAAGCTGACGTCAGCGGTCGGCTAGCCAGACAGTATTTTTGTCAAAATGACCGGAGCAGGTTACGTTGCAGTCGCTCAAGAGACGGTGATGGATCTGGTCACGAGGATACTGAAAGAAGGTCTACCTAGAACCACCACGCTAGTTTGAGCGCGGCGGGTATCAGTCATCATGGGACCCTTGACGGGGGGGGGGGGTCCTCCCCATGCAGCCGTATGTCGAATTTAAGAAATGCCCATGTCACATGTCACTAAGGGAGAAACTTTTTTGAAATATTTAGAACCCAAATTGAGCATTCTGGTACATTTTTAAGGACCCAGACACTGCAAAGCCGGGTACCATCCAAGAAAAAAATAATTTTTGGCGAAATGTTTAGGCTTGAAATGGTACTTTTCTGATGCACTCTTCGAACATTTTTTTTCTCATGTCACTATGGTCCATGTCACATGTCGGACTTAAGAAATGCCCCATGTCCCATGTCACTTAGATGACCATACCCCATGTCGATTTTTTAAGATATGCCCGTGTCGTCGTATCGAATTTTAAGAAAATGACCATGTCACCATATCGAATTTAGGGGTCTAGGGACATCAGCATGTCCGGCTATCCTCCACAAATTTAGCTCTAAAATGTTTACTTTTTTTGGGCTGATTTTTCATCATTTTAAAAAAAACAATAGGATGTTGAAATGTTTGCTGTTGTAAATGGAAACAAAACAAAACAAGCGCATGGTTAGATTATGTCACATTGTAGTCGCGGGTCCGCTCGTGGCTTATCCAGCCTCTTCGTGGATCCGCGACTGACAATGTGATCATATACTAATCACCCGGCGTTTACGGTATTATATACTAAGGTATGAGACAGGCCCTACAGAAAAGGTGTCTAAAAGCGCTGTGACCTGATTAAAATGACGTCAGCGGCGTCTGCTCGTCAGCGCCAGCTGTAGGACATACCATCCTGCTTTGCTGGATGTTTTGAAATATTTTGATTTAACTGATAATACCTGATAACAAGCCTCCGAAGCAGTTTTTGATCGAGTACGTGTTCTCTACTTTTCCATCGATTAGCTGCTTCAGCAAAAAAATCGCGCGCGCACGGTCTAGATGACGGAGGCGCTAAAGTACAGTCAATCAACCGAGATCCTTCCTCCTCCGTGGGGGTGTAGAAAGATCTCCCCCCTGAGGTTACAAAGTCACCTCTTTTAAGGGCTACAAGTCGCAAAGTCGCTTTCGCTTTCGCTTACAAGTCGCAAAGTCGCAAGAATATTCAAGTCAAAAGTCAAATTTATTAACTATCAGTATGGTCGTTTGAAAGTCATCAAGTCACCGAAAAACTCCTCTACAGTCACCTCCGACTCGCCTCCTCCCTACCCCCCTAAAGGGGGGTAGGGAGGAGGCGATTCCCTAGAGATCAGATAAAATTATTTTTTTTCTCCCCAGCAGACCCCAAAGGCCCCCCCTCCCCCCCAATTGCCTTTTGACTTGAATATTCTTGCGACTTTGCGACTTGTAAGCGAAAGCGAAAGCGACTTTGCGACTTGTAGCCCTTAAAAGAGGTGACTTTGTAACCTCAGGGGGGAGATCTTTCTACACCCCAACGGAGGAGGAAGGATCTCGGTTGATTGACTGTACTTTGACTTGTTGTTGTAAACAAAAAAAAAAAATCAATGAATAGAACGACCCCCTTATTGCTAACAAAGGAACGACTTTGAATTACACAAATGAGACTACCCTCTTTTGTAGGGGGTCAGTGGTAACTCGACTTAAATTAGAGTATTAGGGAGAGCAAAACGCGACTACGCGCCGTCTTAGACTGTCTTACGGACCGGATAACAATAACCATAGTTACCTTGGTTACTGTTGATGACGCGTAATGAGCAATGTCGTAAAAATTAAGCTGACGTCAGCGGTCGGCTAGCCAGACAGTTTTTTTGTCAAAATGACCGGAGCAGGTTACGTTGCAGTCGCCCAAGAGACGGTGATGGATCTGGTCACGAGGATACTGAAAGAAGGTCTACCTAGAACCACCAAGCTAGTTTGAGCGCGGCGGGTATCAGTCATCATGGGACCCTTGACGGGGGGGGGTCCTCCCCATGCAGCCGTATGTCGAATTTAAGAAATGCCCATGTCACATGTCACTAAGGGAGAAACTTTTTTGAAATATTTAGAACCCAAATTGAGCATTCTGGTACATTTTTAAGGACCCAGACACTGCAAAGCCGGGTACCATCCAAGAAAAAAAAAAATTTTGGCGAAATGTTTAGGCTTGAAATGGTACTTTTCTGATGCACTCTTCGAACATTTTTTTTCTCATGTCACTATGGTCCATGTCACATGTCGGACTTAAGAAATGCCCCATGTCCCATGTCACTTAGATGACCATACCCCATGTCGATTTTTTAAGATATGCCCGTGTCGTCGTATCGAATTTTAAGAAAATGACCATGTCA
Organism: Harmothoe impar; assembly: GCA_947462335.1. NCBI lineage: Eukaryota > Metazoa > Annelida > Polychaeta > Phyllodocida > Polynoidae > Harmothoe > Harmothoe impar. The sequence continues at coordinate 3,521,231 of OX381707.1, read as the reverse complement.
CCATATCGAATTTAGGGGTCTAGGGACATCAGCATGTCCGGCTATCCTCCACAAATTTAGCTCTAAAATGTTTACTTTTTTTGGGCTGATTTTTCATCATTTTAAAAAAAACAATAGGATGTTGAAATGTTTGCTGTTGTAAATGGAAACAAAACAAAACAAGCGCATGGTTAGATTATGTCACATTGTAGTCGCGGGTCCGCTCGTGGCTTATCCAGCCTCTTCGTGGATCCGCGACTGACAATGTGATCATATACCGGCGTTTACGGTATTATATACTAAGGTATGAGACAGGCCCTACAGAAAAGGTGTCTAAAAGCGCTGTGACCTGATTAAAATGACGTCAGCGGCGTCTGCTCGTCAGCGCCAGCTGTAGGACATACCATCCTGCTTTGCTGGATGTTTTGAAATATTTTGATTTAACTGATAATACCTGATAACAAGCCTCCGAAGCAGTTTTTGATCGAGTACGTGTTCTCTACTTTTCCATTGATTAGCTGCTTCAGCAAAAAAATCGCGCGCGCACGGTCTAGATGACGGAGGCGCTAAAGCTCTGTTTAGAGAGTGGAACTTGACTATAGACTCAGTACTAACTGAACGCCCGGGGTCACCCCTCATGTGGGTATATGTACAAGCTCAGGTTCTTCACTTTACGGCTTGACTAAAACTGAGACCCGTCCATGATAAACTTTAGCATTTTTTTTTCTTTTCTAGGATCGAGAGATTTTAAATGGGGCGGTTATCTAAATAGCGTGGAACTAAAATCAGGCTGCGGCAGATAGTATCTCTGCGCACCTCAAGACTCAACGTAGCTTTCACTCTCCAGCAGAGGTTTAGTTGTCACTAATTATGGGCGGCGACCATTATGCACCGGCGGATATTGGAGAGTGTTGGAGAGCTGAAGCATACAGACATATAAATCAATCGCTCTGGTGGAGACAAGTGTCGGAAATACCTCGCCATAGATTGGAACCAAATACTTATCTAATGGAATCGTTATCAGTTTTCAGTTTTCTTGCCGTACAAATTTAATTCCCACTCTTCACGTGGTGATAGCTGAAGGTCACTCGTCGTAGGTACGTGTGACCGGAACACCCTTTTGGTTTTGGCGCGGGTTGACATCAGATTTGTACCGTACTGTCGCGATTAAGGGCTCTGAGGGAGTGCTTTTCAATTCGGTGAAGTTCTTACTCAGGAGCTATATACAAGCCAGGCGCTGGCGCTTATTCAAAGTCGCGATTTTAGTGCTTAAGAAAAAACATTTGGAGACTCTTATACTCCGGCGCTTATTCAAGACCGGCGCACTTTCAACACTAGTTGCTTTATCGCGACCGTACGGTATGACTTCGGTGTCACAAGGTGCCAAACTCCAAAAAAGGAAGTGAAACGACGTCGCCTGTCTACCTCCTGCGCGTCATAGCGTCGTCGAAAATAGTGTTAAGTCAGCTGCTCTCAGGCGGTTAGGAAGTCAGTTCGACAAAATGGCTCACCGAGTGAACTTCGTGGCCGTTTCCCGATCTATGATCGATGCGGCCGTGGAGAAGGAATTCGTAGCCGCACTACAGAGAGAGGAGGCAGAGAGACAGCGTGCTGCTGCTGCAGAGGGTGTGGCCGATGAGCTGATCACGGAGGTCACTGATCAACTCATCCGGCAGTGCGTCGAAGAATTCAAGCAGCAGGTCTGCAGGGAGGAAGGCCTACCGCCCGCCGTCCTGGAGATGCTGAAGGACTACGACGTGATATGACCACACCCTCTGCCTCAGCAGCAAGTTCCCTGCGATCATCTCTAAACGGTCCTTTTCAGGACCACCCACTGATCACAAAAGTTGAAAATCAATCTCAATATAATATACGCATCAGAAAAACCCCTAATAGTCTCTACACTGAAACCCTCTTGAGTAGGTAGGTCGGGTTGGTTTTTTTTTAGGAAGGGCATCAGGATCAGGTCATCATGTGGAGGTCATCAGGTGTACTGTGCGCTGTCTGTCTGTCTGTCTGTCTGTCTGTCTGTCTGTCTGTCTGTCTGTCTGTGTGTGTGTGTGTGTGTGTCTGTGTGTCTGTCTGTCTGTCTGTCTGTCTGTCTGTCTGTCTGTCTGTGTCTGTCTGTGTGTGGTGGGTGTGAGCGTGTGTGAGAGAGCGTGTGTGAGAGTGCGTGTGTGTGTGTGTGTGTGTGCAGTGCGCGGCGTGTGTGTATCATGGTGGATGATGGTATCATGATGAATGTGACGTCGTATTGGGTCTGATCATGAGGGGAAGGGGATAGGCCGAACAAAAAAAAGTTGTGTTCCGGTAATCCGACCGACCCTATCATTTTGGCCCGACCCTAATCGTTTTAAATTTTTTTTTTAGATTCTCCCTTATGTAGAGGGGGCCCCAGACGGGTAAAAAATCGACAAATCGACATGACCCTAGTGACAAGGGAAAAGACATATTCCTTAGAATCGACAAGTGACATGGGTATTCCTTAGAATCGACAAGTGACATGAGGGGTAGTGACCTTTTTGTAGTGTCAGTGACAAGGGACAAACCGCTTTTCTTAAAAATCGACAAGGAGCATAGCCATTTCTTAAAAAAATCGCCAAGTGACACAGCATCCCCCCGTCTAGGGGCCTATGTAGGGTATCACCAAAAAGGGTTTAGAATATACATAATGTCCTTCAGCTATCTCAATTCTTATCCTTTGAAAAAGCCTAGAAGGGTGGGAAAATTCTTTGTATGTAAAAAACAGAGGGTTTTTAATTAGACAGATATTGGTTCTACACTATCAAGAAATAACCACTCAGTAAAAAAATTCCGACATATTTCGGCATAGAAAAGAGATGGAATCTGGCGCCCTAGATATATTTTTTCCTCTGTCTATAGAACCGGTTCGGGCTCAATTCTATATTACTATAAACATGTTGCGTATTACCCCATCTTAATCTACCTCCCAAATTCCTACATCCACACATGCGACATTTTGAAAGGAGGTTTTGGTACAACATATAAGCTGCAAGTTATACACAGGGATTAATAATAAGACCCCAGACGGGTAAAATAGCCAAGTCAACAATGTCCTGTTTTAGCCAATATGGACAAAGAGACACGGGGGTGCTGGGAGTTGGCGACAAGGGGCAAGACGGGCAAGACTACTTCTCAAAATAGACAATGGACAAGACCTAGTTCTTAAATTCGACAAGGACCATTGGCATCTCTTATATTCGACAAGTGACACATGTGCCCCGTCTGTGGTCCTAATATAGATTTTCTAAAAGTAAATTTTCTGCACCGTGTGACAACGACCGATCAGCTAGATAGCAGAGATTTCCCCAACCTATTTTGGTTATTTTTCTATTCAGTTTTTGATCAGCACACTATATTATTGTGTTTTTTTTTGTTTTAATTTTTAATCATAAATAATATGTAGACTTGGAAAAAAAGAAAAAAACAAGAAAAGAGAGCTGACACGCAAACTCCGACTCTCCCCCCTCCTACTCACATGTCGCTGTTTTGTCACTAAACCCAAAGACCCACCCACCCCGTAGGAAGGGGTGACGTTTGTGAACGTTCCCTTAGTCTTCTATTCTTTATTTATTGTGTGGCCCCTAAAGAGGGGCCAACCAACTCTGATCGAGTTGGTTATTATATGCTGCACAACATCGGCGTAATTAATTACGCCACATGTTAAGCAGCATGGATCACTCTTGACAGACTGGCCTCAAAAGCCCCGTTGGATGGGGGCCCTTGTGGCACAACGAGTCAAAACGAGTTGATCCGTTTTTCAGATTACCGACTCAGTGAGAGGTTCTGACTATGTATATCTTTTATAACGCCTTAGATATGGTGTGGTATTTTTCATCTCGCTATAGTTTAGTTGGTATTTAAAGAAACTGACTCAATTCTATCAGAAATACACAATATTGAATTGTTTTTTTATATTTTAATATATTAGAAGCGCGCTTTGTTGCCTATATAGCTCATTATGCGTTAAAATGTTCGTGAGCATCGTAGGAATGTACAAAATTCCTATTGTGGCGCCATCTGACGAAAGAGCGGGGAACTATACTAGCGCGTTCGTTATTCGCATCTTTGACAGCGACTAAGAGACGCTCAAACTGTCTCTTATTTAGTTTGAACTTATCACAAAATTGTCTTTGATAGGTCGTAGATTGACTTCTGACTTTTTTTTCTTTTTTTTTAGTTAGAATAAAAAAACAAAAAAAACAGTGACGCCGACACAGACCTGCGCATTAACGCGCTCCACCGTCTTCAGAGGGTTAAGTCTATAGTACAGTAGATTCTACTGTGTACTTACACTAACAGTGCTACATATACATACCCGAGTTCTAAGTGGGTTTTTTTTTAGGAAAAAAAAAAAAAAAGTGATCTACTCACCCAAACCGCTATTAGTAGGTAACCTGTATGAAACATCTGCCTCGTGACTGATAGTGTACCGGTGGTGAAGTGCTGTTGCAAGAACAATTGAGGCTCTTTATATAGCTGAGAGAGCGAATGTCCTAATCTTGTTTTCACCTTGAGCCCCACCCTATTCCAGAGAGGATATCAAAAATCACATGTACATGTATATGAGCTTATAGCTGGTGAATAGATAAGGCGGGACAACTGTGTATACAAAGACTACAGGGGGCGTTTTAACGACAGGTGTGACGCGCCAGCCCATGGACGGAGCTTTTGTTTTCACCTAGAGAGGGGATCAAGAGTGTATACAAAGCCTACAGGGGGTGATTAACGACAGGTGTGACGCGCCAGCCGGTGGACGGATGACTGCATCTTCTAAGCTTTGTTTTCACCTAGAGAGGGGATCAAGAGTGTATACAAAAAAGCCTACAGGGGGTGTTTAACGCGGCCGGATGACTGCATGTTATGGTCTAAGCCTGTTTTCAGCTAGAGAGGGACCTAATCACCTAAGCCCTTTCCACCCTTAAATCAATCTGATAATTGCCATAAAGGGGAGTAATGCGCGTTACATGTATATGGGATTATAGCTGGGTAAGAGATTAAGACGCTAGTCAACTGTGTATACAAAAAAAAACTACAGGGGGTGTCTAAGGCCGAGTGTCATGCACCAGCGGGCGGACGGATGTCTGCCACTCTAGCTGTGACTACAAGCACGTGCGTGTGGTAGACAGCTTAAATCAAAAACAAGTTAAGCTCCTTATAGCTTCCTACTGACTGCGGATTCGAGTGCTTGAAAGATGGTCTTTTGTTTTTTTCATCTATTTCCTCGGGGAGTCGAACAGGATTAAAGATGTAACGAACCCGCACCTACACAGGTAGACAGCCGGTCGCCTTCCTAGTGAGAGTTTTTCTCTTGAGTTAAGAAGCTTATCTCGGAGCCTAGTACATAAGCGAGAGTGAAACTTGGATCCCACACACTTCTTCTACCACCTTCAGCATGGCGTCATCAGGAATCACTCTACGTTCTACCAAATGTGAGCATCCCAACACTACTACAGAGCCGCGACAACACCACACGGAGGAGACGTCCATGGTTACTGATGAGTTAACAAGTAGCAACGTGGAGGTTCGTTTTTATCAAGATTCGTAAGGGTGGCTGGATAGTGTGAGGGCTACTTCTGCAGCTATTGCTGCTGCTCGTGCAAGACGTGAAGCTCGTACCGCCGTTCGTGCTACACATACTGCATACGAACTCGCTAATGTTGCTAACAACGCTGCTGTTACTCTCGCCGCTGCTGCTCGTGCTGCTAATGTTCTTGCTACTGTTACCGCTCTTGCTGCCGATGCTGCTGCTGCTGATGCTGCAGTGACTGCTAACTGTGACGCTGTTGCGGCTGCTGCTAGGGCTAGTGCTATTAATGCTTGTACAGCTGCTAAAAACATAGTCTGTTTCGCTGATGCTAGTCGCAATGTCGCTGTTGCTGCTATTGCTGATGCACATGATGCTAAGTTACGGGCTGTTGCTTTTGCTGATGTTGCTGTTGATGCTGAAGATGCTGCTGCTGCTGCTGCTGCTGCTGAAGATGCTACTGCTGCTGCTGCTGCTGCTGCTGAAGATGCTGCTGCTGCTGCTGCTGCTGCTGCTCTAGACACCTATGACGCTGCTGCTGCTGCTGCTGCTCTAGACACCTATGACGCTGCTGCTGCTGCTGCTGCTGAAGATGCTGCTGCTGCTGCTGCTGCTGCTCTAGACACCTATGACGCTGCTGCTGCTGCTGCTGCTCTAGACACTTATGACGCTGCTGCTGCTGCTGCTGCTGCTGCTGCTGCTGCTGCTGAAGATGCTGCTGCTGCTGCTGCTCTAGACACCTATGACTAAACTTAGTAGGTGTTATTTACAAACAAAGAGAGCCAAGTGGTGTTGTTGTGGCTTATTATGCAAAATGAAGAGGCCGCGTGACCACGGGCTGTTGCTTTTGCTGTTGATGTTGCTGCTGCTGCTGCTGCTGCTGCTGCTGCTGCTGCTACTGCTGCTGAAGATGTTGCTCCTGCTGCTACTGCTGCTGAAGATGTTGCTCCTGCTGCTACTGCTGCTGCTGCTGCTGCTGCTGCTGCTGCTGCTGTTGCTCTAGACACCTACGACTAAACTTAGTAGGTGTTGTTTACAAACAAAGAGAGCCACGTGCTGTTGTTGTGGCTTATTATGCAAATTTATGAAGAGGTTGCGTGACCACGGGCTGCTGCCTGCTGCTGCTGAAGATGCTGCTGCTGCTGCTGCTGCTGCTGCTACCTATGACTAAACTAAGTAGGTGTTATTTACAAACAAGAGAGCCACGTGATGTTGTTTACAAACAAAGAGAGCCACGTGGTGTTGTTTACAAACAAAGAGAGCCAGGTGATGTTGTTGTGGCCTATTATGCAAATGAGGGGGTTACGTGATCAAGGGGGCGTGGCCTATTATGCAAATGAGGGGGTCACGTGACCAAATGGTGGCCTCTGATTAGCTGGTGATCAAGAGGGCGTGGCCTATTATGCAAATGAGGGGGTCACGTGACCAAATGGCCTCCTCTGATTGGCTGGTGATCAAGGGGGCGTGGCCTATTACGTAATTATGCAAATGAGGGGGCGTGGCATATTACGTAATTATGCAAATGAGGGGGTCACGTGACCAAATGGAGGCCTCTGATTGGCTGCATGTCGATTGAGTAATAAACAGTACTTAAGCATAGTCCCGTTCCGATACATACTATACTACTGAAATGAAAATGGAAATGAAAATTCATTTTTTGAAAATTGAAATGAAAATTCACTTTTCAAAGTAAAAATTGAATTTAAAATTCACTTTTACATCTCAACTTCAATTTCATTATCACATTTGCAAGTGAGAAATCACTACTGTTAAGGTGTCAATTGTCAACACACAGTAACATGCAGTCAATTGTAGCGTTACAGTGAGTTTTCATTTCAGAAATGGGTGCTGTCAATCTATATTTATACGATTATAAAAAGGCCTAGATCTAATTTGGCGAGAAAAAGAATTCAAAAAAAGGAAAAAGTGATATCCCCCAAAATATCTAATTTGGCGAGAAAAAAGTTCAAAAATGGAACGAAGTGGAATTTCCCAAAAAACACCTAATTTGGCGAGTAGGAAGTTAAAAAACGGCAAATGTGAAATTTCCCAAAAATCACCTAATTTGGCGGGAGAAAAGTTTGAAACGGAAAAAAAGTGAAACTTCCCAAAAAAACACCTAATTTGGCGAGGAAAAAGTTCAAAATGGAAAAAAATGTAATTTCCCAAATTGTGCCTGATTTGGCGAGAAAGAGTTCAAAAATGGAAATAAGTAATAATTCCCCAAAAAGACCTAATTTGGTAAGAAGAAAGTTCAAAAATGAAAAAAAAGTGAAATTTCCCCCCAAAAAACTTTTGAATTCGGCAAGAAAAAAATTCAAAAATGGTAAAAAAGGGCAATTTCTCCAAAAAGGCCTTATTTGGAGAGAAAAAGTGATATTTCCCTAATTTTGCAAGAGAATTGTTCAAAAACGGTGAAATTTGAGAAATTAGAGAAAAATTGAAGAACTGAAATCTTATTTTAAAGGCAAATTTACAAAATTGGCATTTTTCCTGAAAAAAAATCACCTTTTGGCGTCTTGGAACTTTTTTCTTGTCAAATAAGGGCTTCTTACTATCCCTTTTTCCTTTTTTGAACTATCTTTCGCCAAATTAGGTATTTTTGGGGAAATTACACTTTTTTTCTGATCTTGAACATTTTTCTCGCCAAAATTGGCCTTTTTGGGGGAAATTTAGCTTTTTTCCATTTTTGAACTTTTTCCCCACCAAATCAGGCGTTTTTTTTTGGGAAATTTCACTTTTTTCTCGCAAAAATAGGTTTTTTGGGGGAAATTTCACTTCTTTCCTTTTTTGCATTTTTATTTTCTCAGCAATTAAGCTGTTTTTAGCTCTGCTTTTGAACTTTTTTCTCACCAAATTTCTGAAATGAAAACTCACTGTAACTCTACAATTGACCCTATTTCTCACCTATAAAGCTGACCTAACTGACATGATAAAGAACAACAACATAGATAACTGAATTTGGGCAGATATAAACCTACCCCTTATTTATTAATGTAAAAAAAAAAGAGAAAAATACAGGATCCCTGTGGAGGTGTGTTCCTGTCTGCTGAACAAGAATGGCCTTGACCCTGGCCTGTGGCATACAGAGCTAGCAGGCTGGGATGGCTTAGTATAATGTTTAACCAACATATAACCAACAGTAATCTAAGTCATACCGGTAGCATTATACTAATTATGACAGTTATATACACAGTAAATGATATAGTAAATTTGAAGTTGAGATGTGAAAAGGAATTTACATTTCAATTCACACTTTGAAAAGTGAATTTTCATTTGAATTTTCACTTTGAAAAGTGAATTTTCATTTAAATTTTCGAAAAATGAATTTTCATTTAAATTTTCATATCTGAAATGGAATTTCACTTTTTGACCCTCTTGGGCCACTGTATGTATCAATTATAATCAGAGAATTTATACACTATAGAAATCCTAGAATGCGAGGCTCCAACACTGAAGCATGCCACCATAACTCCGGGACCATTCAGTTACAAAGATGAGGTGACTGTCAGCTGTGATGAAGGCTACAAGCTCTGTGATGGTAAAAATGAGTACACCGCCACTTGCCGCATAGACGGGAAATGGAGCAGAACAGACTGCTGCACACGTAAGTCTGATAAACATTTCTCAATGAACAGCATTTTCTGTACACAATGGACCACTTAATCTCCAGCAGATACAAAAAAAATGGTTAGCCCCCAATTTTAGTCAGCATTTGCTGCTCTGTTCACAAATATTTCATCAGGTACAGTACTGTTGTAACGTGACATCATTTTTGGGGAAAAGCATTCCTCTGTTTGTCAACTTATCAGTTCTTTACATATGCCATCTGATGGAGCCAGCTCGTATGAGGCAACGTGCACTGCAAATGCCACTTGGAATTTCACAGAAAACTGCACTGTTAGAAGTATGTTTATAACTGAATGAATGCAGCGTTTTTAACAATTTAAAATTCAAACTTTGACTCCTCCATTACGACTGTGCTGTTTTTAGTTGCGATGGTTTTTAACAACATGATTTTGGGAGGTACCAATCAGTCTAATTTCCCGTGCTAGCTGTCATTTAATAGTATTTAAGATGCCTTCCCACTATCTAAATCTGTCATACTAGATAGTATCAGATCCTACTATTAACTGGTGACTCTTCTGTTTTTTACATTAATATTGTACAATATTTCAGCGGGATGTGCAGAGGTTGCCGTTTCCAACACCATGCTGACTAACAATGTCCTACCTTTGAGTGAGGTTGATGCATCTGTTACTGTAACCTGTGCTGGTGGACGTCATGTGGAAGGGTCGGCACTGGATCGGTATACTGCAACCTGTACTGCTAATGGGTGGGATGCTCAACTGTCTTGTGTTGGTGAGATATTCTTTAACTCCTTTCTGCCCCTCAAGGCATATGCTTAAGACTTAAGTCACTAGTGACCAACCTAGTAATTTCTTTTTGGCTTTTGATATGCCAAGCCAGTCTTCTCTTTGCTCCCTATAAGCCAATCCAGGTTTGCAGGGTTAATCAATGATAAACTTCACTAATATGTACTAAAGACCACTGCTATTTTAACATCCTCATTAAGCATGCAGTTAAGGCCACACCTTTGCTATATGTATACATTATCTGTTTCATATGGCCCTACATTACCGAAATCGAGACGTTGGTTTTGTTTTCCTAATTGTTTTCACTGCACCATGAAGAAGCTGCATAATCATAGTATTCATCCCTCAGGCACATAGCCCCTTAGCTCATAGCCACACACAATAAATTGATGAGCTGCTCACGGTACATGATGGTACTGATTCTGTATCATTCATTGAGGAAGAAGATATAACCAGAAATTCAGGGTCTAGGTTATAATACTGTAACAGTCGCGGAAAAGTCATCTGGAGAAAGCGGGATTCGAACCCATGACCTCTAGACCCATGGGCCGATGCTCTACCACTGAGCTACATCCCCATCCGACAACTTAACAGCACCATACATTACTGGATCGGTATGGTCCTTATATAGGGGTGTAGGATTACTCAAATGATACCTCCCTGCAGGTTGATTACCAGGGTGCGAGTACTCCAAGCCCCTACAATACTTTCAGCAGTAGTAGTGGCTACCTGCAAGTTAATATAATATTAAGTCCATGATCCTGACAGAATAAAGCTTTCTCTGTAGCCCACCTCCAATCAATGATCATTGATGTTACACATTACCAGCACTTACCAACTGTCTTCTTAATTTTTTCCATTGCAGGCTTCATTGACTGTGACGATGTAGTCAAGTACTCATCAGCTGATGGTCCACGAACCGTGTATCCTGATGGCATTACCCCGATGAACGTCTACTGCTTTACTAATGGCATACCATATATGGTACAGTTAAAAAATGTATTGTTCAGCCTTGTATCATTATCATAGTAACAGCTTTGTGAACTGAAAGAGCCTGACTTTGTGCTATATCTATGACATGTACATCTTACCACAGAGGGCATGGAGACATTTTTGTGCTCACAAAATGTGCTGTTAATTGTTTTTTGGTGTCACATATTCTAATGACAACTTTATTAGCTGTTATAAGTTCTGTCACTCCTGGAAATACAGGCAAAGGAAATGAGCTTGATAAAAACATTGATGTCCCCCCATATACTAAATGGTCACCTGCTTTAAGATAACCAAGTAACTTGACCTATAGGGAGGCTAAGTCTCGCGATAAAATGTCGTAATTTTTTTGCCGGTTCTAACTAAAAATACCCACGTCTAAGTTATCCTAAAAACAGTTGTTGCTAGGCAACCAGCTGTGTTAGCAGCAAACCAATTGAACCATTGAATTTCTAAGGTCGAGTTTGAAGGGGTAGGTATGATTATAATCAACCTTAGAACCATGAAAATAGGTGTTGCTAGGCAGACAAACGATTAGAATTGCTGTTGCTAAGCACCTGTCTCGAACTGGTCCTGAACCTGTCCTTGACCTGTCCTTGACCTATTCCCCACCACCTGTCCCATACGGTTCTCCTTCTTTGCGTACTTTGGGTCCAGTTCAAATCCTTGGAGTAACCTGTCCCGAACCTACTCTTACTTATTGTCTTATCATGATCACATGGTCCAGAACCACCCTATTAGCTGTTATAAGCAGGAGTACGCAATAAAACTTGTTACTTGAATCCATGTGTAAAGCAGAACCGGGTTTAAATTAATAAATCTATCGAATAGAAAATCATATCATTGAAATCAGAACAGTCACAGAACACTGCCACCCTAGAAAGGTGCTTAAGGGTTTGTAGATACATATTGGTTTTGGATTAATTTTTAAAGTTCTCAATTATGCTTGTTGTACTGCACTGACAAGACATGCTGTTACCTTTGGTCCTTGGAGTAGAACTGTGTCATATTGGTTTGTTCAGAAAGATGATTATTAAATGAAATACTCATGATGATACTATTTCTTTTACTTTTTAGGATTTCCAAACAAGAACCTCTGATGCCTTTGACTTTGATTTGGGCTGGGATGCTTATGTGGCAGGGTTTGGAGATTACCTGCAAAATAATTTCTGGATTGGCCTCGAAAATCTTCATATCCTGACTTCAAGCAAGAGCTATGGAATTGCAATTTCCTTTAGTAGTAGTAGTTCCGCTTATGGATCATTTTCAATCGGAGATGCCAGCTCTAACTACACCCTTCAAATATCAGGGTATCAGGGCTCCTCAAAAGCAGGTGATATATGTTTTGTACATCAAGAATGCAATGCATTACAGACTTATCTTTTATCAAAGTGTGACAAATAAGTAACAAAATCTATCCTTAAACTGGTTTCCATAGAGGCCCTACAGTAGTTGAAAGGACACTTCAATTTGACAAAATTATATTTCCATTCCAAAATTCCATTAGTCCTTCATTCTATGTGGGCCTTATGGGCGACCAGTATGCTTTGGTGTATAATTGCTTCATACACTTTTTTTAACCTCTGTAACACTTGAGGAGTGATAGTTCATTGACTTGTATCGTATTTATAACATCACTTGTGAATAAAATACGTTATAAAATCAAACCCCTGGGGTGTTAAAGGAGTAATATCACCACTCGCACAACTACCATATAGTAGACTAGAACAGAATTTGGAATGGCACATGATCAGTGATTATGCTGCTTTAAACTTTTGGTTTGCTTATCTTTGCACAGTTCATCCATCACTGAAATACAACTATTCACATATTTCCTTGATGTTGATCTTTAGATATGATATAATTGAAAAACCGGGCTGACATTATCATTATTGATGATCATTAACGCAGGTGAATCCATGAACTACCATAACGGACAACAGTTTACCACAAAAGACAGAGACAATGACGAGGACCCGGATGATAACTGCGCAGACCTTCACAGCGGCGGCTGGTGGTTTGGGAATTGTCTGGAGTCAAATCTCAATGGTAAATACAATGAGGAGAGCGACATGGGTGTCATCTGGCAGCAGACATATATCAAGGGAGAAAATATCTACATGTCACTTTACACAATACCAGCCCGCTAAGGATGACAGTCCCATCACCCCTAAGTATGACCCTCCCCTCTTGCTCCTAACTTCCTCCTCTACATATTTATCTATACAAATCTAGCCTAAAATTCCTCTAATAATGGAGGTATGGATCATTCAAGAAATTGAGTTAAGGTATAGGCCTGCAATGATTTTTTAATATTTTCCTCCTTTGTTTTAATTTGTGTATTTATTTCATGGTGAATACAGCACTCCCATTGACTTACCGTAGTGGCTTGAATAAGCGCACCTGTGCTTATCAATTTCAATGGTACCATTTAACCTGCGCCTATACAAGACCTGCGCTTATTCAAGATCCAAAATGGCCTAAATTTTCATTTCAATACCCTCAATTACCCTGCGCTTATTCAAGACCTGCGCTTATTTGAGACCCCTGCACTTATTCAAGCCACTACGGTAGTCAAGGAAGGCCTATTTAACACCCCGTGAAATAACCCTCACCCATATTTAATGGCTTGTCAAATCATCGCAATTGTTGATAATGACATGAAATAAACACAAAAGAGCACTCATAGAGTTCCCCATTAAGGGTTATTTCACTCGACTTTGCCTTGTGGAATAACCCTCAGTGAGGAACTCCGTGCAGCTGGCTATGTATACATATTTGTGATGACTGTAAATAGGTGTGCATTTTCATATTTGTTATATACTACATTTTGTACTTGTAACATTCCCTTGAAGACAAATGTTGTAAAAATTATATATCAAACGACAGACAAACATGCTTCTACCATCTACCACGTTTACTCATGTAGCTTTCATAACAATTACCGTAAAGTTTGTGCGTAACCCCCCCTAGTTTAGGAGAATTATATAAGCCTATTATAGCATCAGATTATGGTGCCTCAGGTACTGTTGTAAGAACTAGCATATAAGTAGCACCCTGACTTTATCATTATCCAATAAGCCGCACTGGCTATCTGACTTCCCTTTTAGCCGCGGCCTATACTCAAAGTTTCACGGTTATGCAGTTGTTTTGAGTTTGAGTGAAAGAGACATATGACTGAAAGTATAACTTAAAACCACAAGAGTGTGTCTTGGGATAGCCTTATTAGGCTTGTATGGGGCTAGTAATGAACAGGACACGTTTGGACAGTAGTTTAGCTGTACACTGTTTTCTATGAAAGGCTCACTTTGAGACAACGAGGTATCTACCTTTAAACCAAGTACGGCTGCTGCCCTCGAATTAGCGTCAAAGCTAAAATGCAGCCTATCGTTAATTTGTCTCTGTTGTATCTTTTTTTCTTTCTTTTTTTCTACAGTTAAAATGGCCACGCCCAAGAGTTCATAACATAAATAAGTGATATGAATATTATTGTAATGATGTCGTAAAATGTGTAAAAAATTGTAAATTAAAATTGTATGCTGACGATACTGTGATTTACATAGCTCATCATGATTTTGACCGGGCACAGCTCCTTCTCCAGCAAGATTTAGATTGTTATTTAACTTGGTGTCAGCAAAATAAACTGTCTGTTAACATTACTAAAACCAAACTAATGATTTTTGCTGCAAGCAAGCGCAAGCTAAACTCTCTTGATGTAAATTTAACTCTAGATAATGAGAAGCTGCAGGTAGTGCCTAGTTATAAATACCTCGGTGTGATATTGGATCCCCTCTTGAACTATAACCTTCATTTAAAATATGTTACCAAGACTGTCGCATATAAGACATATAAACTTTGCCTCCTAAGACCCTTTTTTGACAAAAAAATTGCTATTCAGATTTTTAAAACGACAATTGTCCCTTACTTTGATTATGCGGATATCCTTTTCCTGACAACAGCAGAAGCCTATTTAAAACCACTTCAGTATGCCCAAAATCATTGTTTGAAAATTTGTTTAAAATACCCGCACCTAACTGATACCGAAATGGTCCATAGAGACGCAAAGGTTAATATGTTAAGCGATAGAAGACATGCTCACCTTTTAAATTATATGTATGTACGAGCCCATTGCTCAAAATATAGTGACACTAGAATAAGACCTACCAGAGCCTTTACAGCACCTATGTGTAGGGTGATCCATGCAAATGGTCTAGCTTATGAAAACAGTGTCGAGTTCTTTGGGGCAGCGAGCTGGAATGGCTTGACCACCTTACGTAGAAGTGCAGAGACAGTAGAAATATTCAAAAGGGAAACTGAGCTTTGGCTAGTCTCTCAATTGCCGTGAGGTGGTTGTGGCCCTACTAGTTCGTTAGTCAGAAAAAAATTTCTCCGCCCCCCCCCCCCCCTTAAAATCTACCTAATAAATGCCAGAGAAGTAACCTCACCTATACTCCATCTCTCCCCTGATTTTTACAATTTTCCTATATTAACAGTCATATAAATAAATATATACTCGACACTACTTTCTTGTAATACCCTTCTCCTTTATTTATTAATTCCTCATATACATTCTTTTTTGTGTCGGTACCCGATCATTCGTTTTATTACTAGGTTTATCCCGAAGTATCAACCCTTAACACTGTAACTACAGTGGGGATGAAGGATAATACCAGTCTTTATGCTGTTAAAACATTTATTATCTTATGATACACAAATGCATAATCGCTGTCGAGCCATGTGAACGACTTATAGAGGTTATTATATGTTAAACTACCGGTAGGATCCTATGGGGGCATTTGCCTGGGTGGGATCCTACCGGTACTGACCTTACTATATTGTCTAAGCCAACATCCAAGGAAATATGATTATGTACGACGCACATGGATTATAGCAAATAAAGATATTTCAAACCAAACCAAAATAATGTAATATGCAAAAATCAGACACACAACAAACGGATACTTGTCGTGCAAGATAAGGACGTTATATTTGTATTATGTATTTCATATGAATCCTGCTTGTCGTGTATGATAAGGGGACATCACATAATAAGGTCTTTTTCAACCTCATGCAAGATGAGACAGATTAAACGATGAAACCATAAAAAAAGAAAAAAAAATCCCCTCCAAATACTGCTTATTATACTTGCAATGGAATATTATGATGGTACTCTCCCCCACTCCAATACTGGAATAATGTGATATGTAAATTGAGTTGCGTTCTTTCCAGTTTGTAGTACTGTAGCTTCTTTGCTAGACTAGTACTGGGTATTTAATGTCATGGAGTTCATTAAGCCACACTATTATGGTCAAGCTTGATTAGCATGCTGCAATCAGAACAGGTATTTGTCTATATAAGAGCCTTAGCGGTTATATGTGTATATTGCTATGTTTCATTGACCACGCCCCCTTTTCTAGAACACCGCCGCGCTCTGGGGTCGTGGTGGTTCTTATTCCTCACACCAGGAGGGCATGTGTACTGGTTGTTAGGGACGCGACTGAGCCCGCCACAGTTGGATTTAAAATGATAGCAGATATGCATTGGTTTAAAATGTTGAAGCTAGGCTTGAAATGAACGCCAGAAATTGTATAATAAGAATATGCACCGCGAACAAACACAACAAATGGAAAATGTTTATTTCTTTGACTTTTTGTTTAAAACTTGGAGTGGTTTTTGAATGTATAAATTTATTTTGATAAGGTTATTACAGAGTTCTTTATTGTTCTATTGTTCACGAAATTTTGTGTGTCATATTTCACGTAAGACCGTGCTACCCTTCTGGTTAACAGTCATTGCAAGCCTGGATGTCTCACGTGACTTATCCTACTCAGATTATACCCGGTTCAGACACACCTGCAGTCCGCCTCCCAGAGGTAGAGACTTAGGCTTATTGTATACCTTAGGTTCTGATAATAAAAGCACCTTTTACTTCACACTTGGTATCTGCCGTTCAGTGTCTTACTTGATATAACCCCAACCACCACACTAGCTAATTGTCCATAACCACAACTACCACACTAGGTAATTGTGAATTAGCTTTGAAAAAAGCTGAACCGCTTGCCATAATTTACCATGAAAGCTTGCATATAGGCCAAGGCAAGTATGCAGCTCAGTGCAGCCTATAGGATGGGCACGGAATGCATCTCAAACACAAGTTAGGCTTATAGCTGTGTATTTACAGTAAAAAAGCTTTTTTTAAATATTCGGGGCTGTTTATCCAGCTGCAGTAAGGCACTTTGCTGTCCTTACAGGGTTGGTGATGATAGCTGCAATATGCTGCCTTTTACAGAGTTACGGAGGATGATAAAGATTATACCATACAGGGTAGTGTATGCTCCCGGGGGTCAGTCTACCATGTATTGGATAACCACTGCAGCACAACTCTGAAAAGCGGTGGTGGTGAATTTCCATTCGATTCTGAAAAGTGGGGGGTGGTCAGATGTCGTCAAGGCCCTGATAAGTAGGGCTGTTAAAATCATATCCCTAAATTAAGTTTTCTTGCTGAAAGGGATGAATAAAATTGTATTTGTACAAAATTCAGGGAGGCCTAAACCTGAATTAGCTCTCCAAACCTCTGAAAAGTGGAGTGGTCAAATCTCTGAACCTCTTAAATGAAGGGCGGTCAAATCTCCCAACCTCTGAGAAGTAGGGGGGTCAAATTTCCCAACCTCTGATATAACAGGAGCGGTAGGGCAGCAGTTGTTATCTATTGTCAAAGACTCATAGACCCCCCCCCCCCTCCCCGGGATGTAAGCTGTAGGTTGGGGTATGTTTATCTACAGCACTGACCGGGCACGACCTCACCACTGTAACGCTCCCCGCACCAGGACCAACGTCTCTTAAAGCCCCAGTGCCCCTATATATAGGGCTGAGTACCTGTCCCGGCTCCACTCCAACTGCCGCTGGAGGGGTACCGAGATCTTCGCCTTTAAACCCTGTAAGGCCAGCATGGTGCTTGAAGTAGGTATGTGTGCACTCTTGGTGTAACTCACTAGTACTGCATTCATGCATCATGCTGACCCTAGGGGGTTGATCCACTCCCGAAATGGTCAGTATGTAGCACCCATGCAGCCCTGGCGAGTTACTCACCAGATCTGCATTGCAACATCCTGCTACCAAACAGTGCCTTGATGCAACATGCTGCCACCAAAGGGTTCCCCATGTGACATGGTCTGCTGACCATAAATGCTCTTTGTCTCAGATCTAATGTAGACGGGCAGTTATGTAGTTAGATAGCAGAAACTGTGGTCGCCTTAAATGCATTTTCTTTTTGAGTTTGACGAACAATGTTCCTATTTACTAGGGCACAGGACTGGGGCCCTCTGAAGATGGTGTTCATGAACAATTCACACCACCATATACCAATCCCACTATAATCATATCTAAATTGTAACCTGTCATCAAATGTGTTTACTAACCAACAACAAGTAAAAGCATTTGTGTATACATTTGCTGTACAAACTCAGCTGTCTCATATCCTTCACCTCTGTTACATACACAGGCCTACACTGAGCTGTGGTGGAGATCGTCTGCAGTGGGTTGGTAGTATTAGTATAAAGGTCTGACACTGTGTTGGTCCGGTCATCTAGGTGACCACGTGACCAAACACTACATACAGCTAGTTCCGACAACAATCAATAGTTGTCACTAGTATGGGCCTGGTGGAGGTGGGCCATAGGAGGGGGACAGTGCTGAGGGTTGATACACTACTGACCAGACATGCTGGTGCCAAGAGGGATCTGAATTTGGGTGACACCACCATGCACCCCACCCCTCCTCTACTACAGACCCCACTGTGTGTAAAGGAAACTGACATGTGTGGAGAGGAGAGTCTACATGCCCCTATGACGTCACAACCGTGACCAAAACTCCATTCAATAAGTACCCTCCAGAAGATAAGACCCAGAGTTCAGAATTAACCCTATCTGGGCAGCATAC
This sequence comes from Harmothoe impar, assembly GCA_947462335.1. Classification (NCBI taxonomy): domain Eukaryota; kingdom Metazoa; phylum Annelida; class Polychaeta; order Phyllodocida; family Polynoidae; genus Harmothoe; species Harmothoe impar. Next base: position 3,502,400 of record OX381707.1, on the reverse strand, counting down.
TACTTTAATGCAGCTTATAGTGCTTTAATGTGCTAGGTATTTGGACGTCATAATGCATGAATGCAGCCGTGGTGAATCTACTCACCAGAGCTGCCTATATGCATCATCTTGACCCCGTTAGGAGTGTATCAAATCCATATGATGCATGGCTATAGCATGGGCCAGATACTCACCAGGGATACATTGACTCTTCATGACAACCAAGGACATAATGCATTAAAGCATGATGTGGCCTTTAAAGGGTTAGAGATAAGCACCATAGTTCCGGTGATCACGGTGGGTTATAGCTCTTTGCCGTGACAAGCCCACAATAGGTAGGGAGAAGTGTTCGTGAGTAAACGGTCCGTCCTGTCTCCTTAGTATAGAGAGGTACAGGGAGTTAAGGTCTACCACACGGGTTTAGGAAACCATGACGACTTAGTACTCAGGGATGTTCATCTCTGTCAGGAGCTATAAGGGAGGGGCGGGGTTATCTAATGGAGGGTCAGAGGTGAGACTTGGAAGATGGGGGATGAGGTAATTATAGTATGAAAATGTAGAAGTAGTTCAATAAAAGTAAATGTCAAATAAGGCAACCTTTAAGCTGTGTGTAACCTCTGGGGCATACACAGGAATTTAATAAGTGGGCAGGGATCCAGTGTATACAGCCAAGTGAAATATTGTTTCAAAAGGCAAGGTCCAGACACCCTGGACTGCCCCTCCCTCCTCACCCGTCTAAATCCACCGCTCATAAATGATTAACCATTTAAGGACAGATGTCGCTTAAAGATGACATTTGTCAGCATGATGCACCAATGCACCAATGCAGCCCCGGTGAGTAGCTCGCCGGTGAGGCATTGGTGCATTATGCTGACCCTTCGGGGATGTCTGAACCCTGTAGGGTCGGCATGATGCTTGAATGCAGCCCTGGCGACTTACTCATTCATGCATCACAGTGACCAAGGGCATGATGCATTAAGGTCAGCATACAAGATTAAAACTGAAGGCACTATACAAGCTATAGTTATTAAACACTTTATGAAATGAAAAGCAAACATTTGTCAGTGTCGTTTACATCACACCTGTTGATGGGGTTTATAAAACATGCACTATTTGGCATCCATGTTGAGTCAGGGCCAACACATACTGTGTACTTAAACCTGTAAGGGCAGCATCATGCTTTAATGTGTTGGGCTCTCTGTTGTCATAATGCATGAATGCAGCTCTGGTGAGTAACTTGCTGGTGCTGCATTCATGCATCAGGACAACCATACATTCTAAAATACTTAGCCTGATGCACCAATACAGCACTGCGTTGGTGCATATTGACCCCAATTATGCCATCCATAAAGTGTTAACCCAGCTAGGTTTGATGCGGTCCATTTGTTGAACTTACACACATGCATGTGCATATAAGGAGACATTATCAATATACAAATGTAGTAGAACTCGTACAAGCAGGTTTTTTTAAAAAGCATTAGGTGAGTAGCCACAAAAAAAGGATGCTCTGACTGAAGACATTATATCACCCCTTCTACTTGGGAGTTAACCATTACATTTTTCTTTAAAATTATGTTTTATTGAAATGATTTTTGCTATAAAAGTAAAGTGACCAGCCATGCAGAAAGGATGTACTGTGTGTCCTTTGCTTGGAGCATCCTTTCCGCCCGGCTGGTCACATACCGGTATGTCCATGCTAAATGTGAACAAATATAAAATATTGGCTAACTGATCTCAATCAATGAAAGTGAGTCACTTTTATTTATGATTGAGTAAACACAATAGCAAAATGTAGCCCAAATTCCATGACAGATCCACTGTTCACTTGTAAACTGTAAATGATTATGATCAAGAAAGTTAATAAGCATAGTATACAAATAGGTTGTATGAAGGGCGATGCGCGATCTCTCTCATCTGTAATAAAGATCCATAGCCCAAATGGGCAACATTTTAATTCAAGACTTCATGCCGTATTACTACCTGGTACTGAGAACTCTATATGATACTGTAAAGGCCCTGTTAAGCACAGTGGTCTAAATGAGCGCAGATCTAGGTTAAGCACATGTTTAGGACCCCCTGAAACCCCAAATCTCTCTTTAACCCTTCAAGGACACATGTCACTTAACTCGCCTGTGCTGCATTGGTGCATCATGCTGACCCTGCAGGAGTGTGTCAACCTCATTATGCAGCACTGGTGCGTTCTTTGCATCATGACGACCAGGGCATGATGCATTAATGCAGTATCCCATCCTTAAAGGGTTAAAGGGACTTGTATAAGAGACAGTGCCTGTTTAAGTGTACTGGGTAACAGGAACTTCATACTTATAAGTGCAAGCGGTTAGTCGGGTCATTACATAACATAGACATTGATGCCGACAAGTCGAGGTACGCGCCAGACCTGCATCGGTACATCACAACGACAAAAGAGCATGAAACATTGAGACATCATAATATTGGCCTTAAAAGTTAGAATAAGAAAGCTGTACAATATGATACATATTAAAAGTTACTGTAAAGGATGTCAAGGTACATGAATGTACCATGGGTGTAGACCCCTAAAATCGACAGGGCGACATGCCTTTTCTTAAAATCGACAGACGACATGGGGCCTAGTGACAAATGACAGGAGAAATTAAAAGATATTGACAAGGGACATGGCCTTTTCTTAAAATCGACAGGCGACATGGAGCCTAGTGACAAATGACAGGAGAAATACAAAGATACTGACAAATGACATGAGCATTTCTTAAAATCGACAGGCGACACGGGGACCCCCCATCTAGACCACCTGTACAGGCTACAGTTATACGTCCGCTGTAACGCATACTTAACGTCAACTACAGGAAACAGGGGCCGCCAAACTGGGACCATATCTCACTGAGCATGGACAAAGGGTAAAGGGTGCTCATTTTATAACAACAGAGAAGGTAGGGGATAACTTTACCCCTTTTTCATTGAAAATGCGTGTTATCTTGACTAAATGAGGTCTTGAACCTCCTAGGGATTGGTTGGACCCTATCGTAAAATCCCGCATATAACCCAAGGGTTAGGCCTATACCACGTATACAGTATTCACAAAGTCTAGGGGTGGGTAATACATGTTTTTTTTAAATATATGATAACAGTATTAACCCCCTCACCACCAGCAGGCCGCTATAGCGACCAGAGCACCGAAATTCATTGAGCTGAACATTACTCAAAGTTGATGAAAATATTTTCTGACAAATCCTAATTGAAGCACCCCATGTTTGGTAACATATGAAAGCTTATGACAACCTCTTTCACACCCTACATTCCATTTGTGTTTACAAAAAATATCCAAGGAGTAACTATGCTAAAACCCCATTTCAATTTTTGATATTTATATTTTTTTTAACCTTTGGCAAAACTACAGAGAGATCTAGCGGTGGGAGGGTTAAAACTCACTTTCCAGACCCCAGGTGTGGGTTATAGGATTCTCCCAAAGTCAGGGGGCGGGTTATGTATACTTGAGAGATATTTCAGCTTGCTCACACGAAAAGATCCACCAACTCCCCCAGTTGTTTATAATGACCATACCCTGCTATAAGGTGCGTGCTGGTGAGAGTATGGAGGAAGTCCCTGCTCTTTGAAGATGACATAACGAGAAGAGGGCAGTTAACTCCTTTAGAGGCCGCATGGTGTGTCAATGCCCTTTTAGTCGGCATGATGCATAAAGGCAGCCCTGGTGAGTAACTCGCCAGTGCTGCATTCATACATTGCACCCACCCTACTGGGTTAATACACATACAGCAATGCACTGCTGGTTATTCACCAGGGCTGCACTGCTGCATTATGCCAACAATGCAACAAGAACTTTGAGGCATGATGCGGACATTAAAGGGTTAACTCTCTACTCGTCTCCCTCCAGTCTCCTCCTTCTGGCCCCCATCCAGCCTCCAGGTGAAGTTAGGGAGTGGTCATTTTTTAGCAACGGGAGGGGGGAGGGGGTGTTGGTGGATTTTCGCGTGAGGGGGTCGAAATTATTTCAACAATTATTTTGATCCCCCCCCCTCCTCAGGCAAGTTGAAATTGAGCGCGGCTGACCCCTTAGAGCTATAGTAATGCGCTGGCTTTTTCGCTAAAAAGGGGTGCAATTTTTTGGTCCCCATCCCCTCAAGAGGGGTCCAAATTTCTTTTGCCCCCCCCCCCTTCAAGGGATCCAAATATTTTTGGTTTCCCCAAAATCCACCAACCCTCCCCCTCTGTTGTTAAAAAATGACCACTCCTTTTTATCACCCATCTCTCATGTCGGATCCTCCCCCCCCCCCGTGTCTGATCCTAACCTTGTCGTTTCTTTACTTCATCTTTCTCTGCTTCAATGTGTTCACCGTAGCGTGGCCGACAAGTTATTATACCCTCCTTCCGGCTGTCATCCTTCTGGAACATTCTGGAACATTCTGGAACCTTTAGCTTCAGCTTTAATACAAGTCCCTCCCACTTCGCCAATAGATGATAGATAGCCCTTTAAGGGCTGCACAGTGAAATAATGCTATTTCCAGAGGAGAGTCTACTGTGGTTCTATATAGTTGACCTCTCCCCTTTATATGGAGTATTGTACCGTGTTGAGGCGTGGGAGGTGGTGACTATTTTCTGTCACCAACAATAACATCAAGTCGTGACGCGCTAATGGCGGTCGTGAGCACCGCACATTCCTAGTTTACACTAGACTGCAGTAATTACAAGTCACTATCATGATGATGAAGGGAAGGTGTGTTTACTTTAATGGGGGGGGGGGGGGGGGGTAGATGGGGGGTCCCCATGTCGATTTTAAGAAATGGCCATGTCACATGTCACTAAGGAGAAAGCAATGTCACTATAGTGTCACGAAGGAAAAACATTCAGGGGCATAGAGAGAGATATAAATGGGGGTCTTAAGGGCGCGGGCCCCAGGAAAATTTAGGGATTTGAAAACTCACAGGGACCAAATTTGAAGAAAGGGTTTGGCAGCCTACTTCACTCTATATGAGATTCTTTTTTCATGTCACTAAGCCCCATGTCACATGACGATTTTAAGAAATGCCCATGTCACATGTCACTTAACTGGCCATGCTCCATGTCGAATTTAAGAAATGCCCATGTCGCCATGTCGATTTTAGGGGTCTATACCCATTATAATAGGGCCCCAACGGGAGGGGGGGTAGCTGTGTCACTCGTCAATCTTAAGAAATGCCAATGTCCCTTTCGATCCTAAAAAATGGGTCTTGTCCCTTGTGAATTTAAAGAAGTAGGTTTGTCCCTTGTCACCAACCCCGAGCATTCCCTTGTCCCTTGTCCATAAGGGTTAAAACAGGGTCTTGTCGCCTTGTCGGTTCTATCTGTCTGGGGCCCTCTAATGTAATCATACTGTGAGAGTGAGTTACTCGACAGAATTCTGGCCCTATGCAGACAGGGGGGGGGGGGAACCTGAGGTCAGAATTATGGCCATCATGTACGATAACACCATATTTATAGGTGGGTTAGGGAGTGGTCATTTTTTAACAACGGGGGGGGGGGGGATTTGATGGATTTGGGGAGGGGACCAAACAAATTTTGACCCCTTGATGGCGGGAACCAAAAAAATTGCACCCCTTTTTAGCAAAAAAGCCAGCGCGTTACTATAACTCAAAGGGGTCGGCCACGCTTAATTGAAACTTGCCTGAGGGGGGGGACCAAAAGAATTCCGACCCCTTGCGAGGGGGGGACCAAAAATGTTTCTACCCGCTCGCGAGAAAATCCACAGACCGCCCCCCTGTTGTTCAAAATGTCCACTCCCTTATGCCAGGATACTAACCTCAATATAATGGATGCTCACAAATGTATGCACAGTTCTCATTTACATACTCACATGAAGCCCCATGTGTTGTTGATATTGGCTGTAGTTTGTCTCAGCATTGTGCAAGTGTTCTGTAAATTTACACTTTAATAGCGACATTATCAACATATTAACTGAATGAGATTCTAGTAAATCTAGACCGAGAGCATTTATGTATATGAAAAGAGAAACTCGTGTACCCCTTTCTACTGGAAACCTATCTATGTTTATATATAAATATGTGCACTGGTATTGTACTGACAATGTGTAGTTATATGATAGGATAATATGGCATTTACCCACAACAGCATGAGCTCACACAGAAACTAAAACTGGTTTTAGTTTTGGGTTGGGGCTAAGCTATAATAATAGTTATGGTATGGTTATAATTTGGACGTAAATAGGCCTTCAAGGACAAATATCGCATAAACATGAACCGTGTTGATGTCATCTAAGGACAGTATCGTGTGTTCATAATTTAACCATTTAAAGGCCGCATAGTGTTTTAATGCACTATGTCTTTTGTCATCATGACGTATGGATGAAGCCCCGGCTGGCCTACTTACCAGGGCATATTTTACCAATTTAAAAGGGGAAAGGGAGTTACATTCACCCTAGAATTACACAAAGCATCTCCCCTGTCCCTATTGTTAAATATTTCTGTAGCAATGGACAAAAACCTTAGAAATATGCCCGGGATCATTAAGTTCAAAATGGGTTCTCTAGATAGAGAACATTAAAGCCTATATTTTGAGAGAGTCCTATAGATATGTGGCATAACACTGTATGCCCCTATCACATGAGACATTAGCTTAAGTCTTGAATATCTCAGAAAACAGCATGGGACCCTCTTATTTGCTCAGCTTCTTTGGAAAGTGTATGCTATTATGGTCTTATGGCAAAAATCTGATTGGAATCTAGCTACTTTTGCACCAAGAGATTGACCCACCTTAATCAGCTTTATACAGCATGTGAAGGGCCGCATAGTGCTTTGTCGCATTATACCCTTTGGTTGTCTTGATGCATGAATGCAGCCCTGGTTAACAATTGTCACTGGTACTGCATCTATACACCATGTCGATTCTATGGGTTTGATACAGTCCCGAAGGGTCGGCATGATGCATGAAAGCAGCACTGGTGAGTTACGGCTGCAATCATGCATCATGACCACCAAGGATAAAGCGAACTAACACACTATGCGGGCCTGACAGGGTTAAGGCACCATGTACCCCTTAAAGGCCCAACGCCCCTATATAGGGCTTAGTACCTGTCCCGACTCCCCTCCGACTGTTGCTGGAGGGGTAGCAAGATCTGCGCCTTTAAACCCGCAGTTCTTACTGCACGTCCAGTAACAGTCAGAGTGCAGTCGGGACAGGTACTCAGCTCTATATATAGGGGCGCTGGGCCTTTAAAGGCCAACATAAAATGGCAGACCCATTGGACATAGGTCCAGATTCCTATAGCACCAGTTCATGCATCGGGTGGGGGTGGGGATGGGAGGGGGGGGGGATCGGTGGGGGGGGGGGGGGGGTTCAGCAGTCATGGTTGAGTGCTATTTCCAGAGGAGAGTATACTGTGGTTCTATACCACTATACATGGTCTCTTGATACCCTTCACAAAATCACAGGTAGAACCAATGATGTGGCAATAGCACAATTGGTAGGACTGAACATGGGTAAGTGGAATGGTGTCCTGAATGAATTTCCTTTACACCAAAAAATGATAGAACAATCTCTAGTCTATCTGAACCAGGTCATAGCAAGCTTCAATACGGAATCAAGTCTCTTTGGTCCATGGCTACTCAACACGATACACCATCGCCAGAAAGGGGAACTAGTGAGTGACTACAGGAAGCTGTACGATGGTATCCACGCCAACCACACCCTCAAGTGCATATGGGCAGAAAAAATCGTGGACAGCATCATTATCAACAAAGCCAGGGCACCAAACCAGACTACAACTAATTAAGTACCATTATCTTTACACACACTTCCCTTTGCAATAAATCCTAAAATCTAAATTTTAAATATTAAAAGCAATAGGCAAATTCTAACAATCACTGGTAATCTATAATTATTTTCTATTTATATCAATAACACCAATTAAATTCTAATCTACCGGTATTTTACTGCATCTTTAATCATCCATAAAATGTGAGTGGCAAACCTTGGTGATTATTCTGTGGCAAATACCATCTTTATAATTTGATACAATCAACAAATAGACTCACCTATGTTTACAAGTGATTATATATCAGTTACACTAAACACATTCTCTTCCTTTCAAACAACAAATCGGGTCATAACATACGCATTCCCCAATGTGATTGGCAGGGGCAAAGCTAATGTTAACCCAAAAGGGTTTTGTCTAAAAGTTTTCCTTGATAAACCCAAGTGTGTATAAGGACCTTTTTACTGTCTCTTCTTTGAAACCATGTATAAATATCTTAAATTCCTAACACCAAAACCAAGTGTAATTATTCGCTATAGTAAATTAAATATTTCTAGGATGTAAATGTATAGAGGCACTACCGGTAATTTATCATTGGAATTAAAGTGAAATACGTTCCTAATTTTTGGAAAATATTTGTAATATTCTATATAACATTACAACTTAATTTTGATAATTGACTGTGAATTTTCTGTTTCCTTAAAGAAATATTTCTAATCATTATGTTACTTTGATATTCTAGTTATACATCGAACCGCCAAACCGGCACCTTCTTGTACCGGTACAAACAACAAAGACACTCTAAGTATACTCCATTGGCGGTGTCACCCCTAACAAGCTAGTCAAGATTCATCTTAAACACACTCATCAGATTCGATCACCCAACGGATTAAGGTAGGATCAATCCAAATCAAGTTACTTTATTTTAGATTTGTACAATCTTACATTGATTCATAAGAAACTATTATTTGAATAGTTTTACGAACCCAGCTATGAGGCACTCTCATTCTGAAGTTCCACACCAGAGGTACAATCACTTGATTATAATAATCCTGAAAAACTTTCAGTTTAGGGTCATGAGGGCAACCTTTAGGGTAGTAGCCCTTATGACATATAAATTATGGTATCTTACGGAGAGCTATTCTCAAAGGGTGGTGGCAACCACACAAACGTACCAAATTGATGGTATATGTCCCACAAGGACAAACTACTCTCACTCAAATGACTGACAGATTTAATATGCAAGGTGTTAAAGGCTTTCACTTGACTCACCTGAACACTAGGAGTATTAGCTCGATTAAGTCTTTTGACCTCTTTAGGACATTTCTTCTGGATACAAATGTTGCTATGGCGACAACTTCTGAAACCTGGTTTACACCAGACATTCCAGATTATAATTTGTACATCCCGGGATATACGTTGTCTAGAGTAGATAGAGAACATCTAACTCCCGAAGGTAACCTGAAAGTTGGTGGAGGTTTAGCCTGTTACATGAAAAATGGTATTATTCACTCTAAATCGATCCTCTCTCACCTAAATGTTAGTACCAAGGATATAGAAGCCCAGTGGATACTAGTAAATGACCCAACTATGAAGGACTTAGTAGTATGTAACATATATAGGCCACCAAACGGGTCAGTGGCTAAATTCCTAGAAGTCTTGACAAACAAAATTGATCTCTTGGGCACTTTTAGACAAAAAGAGTTATATTTTCTGGGGGATATGAACATAAACCTCTTAAAGAAAGATAATGATAGCAGGGACCTGCTTAAATTAATGAAACTTACGGGATGTAAACAATACATCAAGAACCCCACCAGAGATACAGGTAAAACCCCTCCAGCCTTATTGGACTTGATATTCACAAATTCAGAGCATATCACTGACAGTGGCAATCATGTGGTAAATATTTCAGATCATGACTTAGTTTATATTACAAGACTAAAACAATTTGACAAAAAAGAAAAAACTAGTTTCAAAGGTAGGTCCTATAGGAAATATGCAAAAACATTTTTGGAGAGACATCTGGTAAATGAAAATTGGGATACATTCTGGGAATTGGATGACCCTGAGGCAATGTGGGATCTTGTAGAGCAATCCATAAACAGCTTTCTAGATGCAATGTGTCCGATCAGAGACTTCTATTTTGCAAAAAAGAGAGACCCTTGGATAGATGATGTGTTGGCAAAATATCTAAGAGACAAGGATGCACTCCTACGCAAAGCTAAGCGTACCAAAAATGATGATGATTGGAACATAGCAGTATTTCACAGAAATAGAGCAAAAAGACTTTTGGCTTTAGAAAAAAAGGAATATTTTGAAAAGCTCCTAAAAAAATACAAAAAAGACTCAAAAAAATACTGGCAAACTATTAATACACTTCATAAACCCAAGCATCAGTCAGCACCCATAAACTTAATTAACCAAGATACTCAAATTCCTATAGATCTAGACAAAACAGCAGACTTTATAAACGATTTCTTTATAAACATAGGCCCCAAACTAGCAAGTAAATATGACAGACCCTGGAAGCCCCCACATAAAAATTGGAACAAAATTTTCAACCTTCAGGAAATAAACCTAGAACAACTAACAAAAATTGTAGACAAAATAGACACTTCAAAATCCTCAGCAGTTGAGAACATTTCTTCTCAAGTTCTCAAAGACACTTTTCAAATTCTACCAAGGCATCTCCTACATATAATAAATAAATCAATAGCAAAATGTAAAATACCTAGCAAGTGGAAGGTAGCCACAGTAGTTCCCCTTCAAAAGGAGGGTAACACAGCAGATACAAATAACTTAAGGCCTATCTCTACACTACCCCTTCCAGGCAAGATCTTAGAAAGAGTAGTTTTTCTTCAAACTTCTGATTATTTAGTCAATAATAATATACTAACAAAACACCAGTCAGGATTCAGGGCAAACCACTCTACAATATCAGCTATAGGAGATTTCACAGATGACATTTATAAGGCAATAAACCATGGTAACATAACTCATACAATATTTATTGATTTTTCTAAAGCATTTGATACAATAAACCACTCGATTATGTTAAAAAAACTTTCCTACTTAGGTTTTAAAGATAGCACTGTAGATTGGTTCAAAGACTACCTCCACCATAGAAGCCAAAAAGTAGTTGCAAATGGAGTATTATCAACCCCTCAATTAATCACTTGCGGAGTTCCACAGGGTTCCATTTTGGGACCCTTAATGTTTTTACTTTACATAAATGACTTGGAGGATTGTCTAAAGTACACTAGGTATAAGCTATATGCAGACGACACAGTTCTATATATTTCTACCCCCATAAATTTTGATGCTAGTCAAATGCTAAATGATGATTTACAAAATATGTCTAATTGGTGCCAAGAAAATAAATTGACAATAAATGTAAAAAAAACTAAATACATGGCCATAGCTTCTTCCTCTAAAAAACTAAAAAAATTAAAGCAATATAATATCTTATTAAATGGAGAGAAACTAGCAAAAACAACAGATTTTAAATACCTTGGCATCACCATTGACAATTGTCTAAACTTTAACAAACATGTTCAAAACACCTCACACAGTACAGTACATAAAATATTTCTTCTAAACAGATATAGATTCTATATAGACCAAGACTCCAGCTCAAGAACATACAAAACAATGATTCAACCCCTGTTTACATATGGTAATGTAATCTACACTGCTACTAACCACAAAAATTTAGATCATCTCCAAAAAATACAAAATAGGGGTCTAAGGGTTTGTGTACGTCCTGAAGCTAGGGTGAGTATTGATGCGTTACATAAAATAACACAAACACATCTTCTAGGAGATATTGCAGAGAAGGACATGCTGTGTTTTGCATACAAAAGGTCAAAAAATCCTGCCCATTTGGACATGAGACCCATAAGAACCAGGCTACATGATTTTCCAGTATTAAAAGTAGAATCCAAAATTACAACTAGGTACCAGAAGTCGGTCCAATTTAGGTCATACCAGGCTTGGTCAAAAGCACCACGTGAGGTTAAGTCGTGCGAAAGCTACACCAAACTTAAAGCAATGCTTAAGTCGGGACTTGAAGCGAAGCTAGAGTAGATATGCGGGTTGCCACCTCCCCTTAGTTATATATAATCATTTGTTATTATACACTAACAAACCATCATCTCATAACTAATATGAAACAGGACGCGAGAAGATCATAGCCAGTCACAAAGACTGGCATAACCAAACCCTCTTGAGTACTAACAAAAATTAGTTAGCTAGTTACAAAAACACACAAATCCCTGTAATAATTAAGATAGTTAGGGAAAAAATCTTCATACGGCTGTTTGTTGGTAATACAGGCAATAGCCTTCATCAGACAGGATAAATAAACAATTTAAAAAAAAAAAAATATAGTTGACCTCTCGCCTTTATATAGAGTATTGTACCGTGTTGAGGCGTGGGAGGTGGTGACTATTTTCTGTCACCAACAATAACATCAAGTCGTGACACACTAATGGTGTCGTGAGCACCCCACATTCCTAGTCTATACCTGACTGGTAATTACAGGCTAACCTGCTTGATGAAGAGAATGTGTCTTTATTATACTACTTAGGGGCCTTCCGTAAAGTAGGTCACACATGAGGGGGTGGGGTCTTGGTCCCCAATGATAGAGGTATGGGGAAAAGCGTGACAAAGGGGCTGGGGGGGGGGTGTCCAAAATAGTCAAAAAAGCGTGACATACTTTATGGACGGCCACTTATATTCTCAACTAAATCGCCATTCTGTTTTCATTATTATTGAAAAGAAAATCTGGGTTTGCTTTCATCATCTTCCAAGAGTTCTGTAAATATATCAATGCAGACATAATACGTGTGAGAATTGTAACGTCATTAAAAAAAAATCAAACCCCTGCTTTAAATGACATTTTTGATTTGATTAATATTGTAAAATAACATGAAACATGAACACAAGAATTCCCCTTGGCTTCGTCTGGGGAAAGACAACCTAGCCCCAGCTCGTCAGTTGGGGTAGATTCTCCTAAATTTCTGTCTATATCAAATAAGTATATGAAAAGGGAAACTAGTTATACCCTTCCCACGGGAGGCCTGGTGGTTTTAGGGAGTGATCATTTATTAACAACAGGGGGGGGGGGGGGGGTGGGGAGGGGGGCAAAAAGATTTGGACCCCTTGACCAGGAAGGGGCCAAAAAAATTTGGACCCCTCTTGGGGGGGGGGGTCAAAAAAATTTAACCTGTTTTGAGCCAAAAAGCCTGTGCATTACTATGCTTTAAAAGGGCCCGCGCGCGAGCCGATTTTCGACCCTAAGGAGGGGGGGGGATAAAAAATGTTGACCCCTCGACTAGGGGGGGGGTGTAAAAGATTTTGCACGCTCCGAGCGAAAACCCACCACCCACCCCCCCCTGTTGTTAGAAAATGATCACTCCCTTATTAATCTGGGATGGGAGTCACTGAATCCGTTTCCTTCCCAGTCTATGGTTTTATGCACGACCTCTGACAAATTGTAGATACATAATGGAATAATACGGCATTTACCCTCCAGGGTATGAGCTCATATAGAAACTACAGAACTATATAGAAACCAGAACTGGGGTTAGGGTAATAGTTGTGGCATGCGTATACGTATTATATCGAACCATGGTGATGTCGAGCTTTTTGTCTTTTGTCGCCATGGGTCTACTCGTATCATGCCAAACGAGAAAAAAATTGATATATCGAAACTACTTTTATAGCTTCTACATGTGTATATATATATTCTGTAACAACTGCTCCAATCCACATACAGTGGTGCAGGAGGCTGGGGGTAAGTCACCATGTAATGCTCTTGTATACATTAACAAAGGTCATGAGTATAGTTCCTTGCTGAGGTTTAGTTAGCCTCGTGAACTAAATCTTGGTGAGGAACTATGCGAACGCTCCTTTAGTGTGGTTTTTTTATGTCATTATTAACAATATTTGTAAAAATTTCACTTATATTAATTGATCTGAAAATGCTATTTCATTATGATTAGATGATGAGTTCTGATTAATTATGATGGGTAGACATGCCGTGAAGTACATCTTATACAAAGCTGAGCAGCAAAACGGTATTGCCGAGCTCAACGGCTGATTATTTATTTACATAGAAACTGTATACCTTAATATAAAAATAAAAAACCTTTTTTTAAACTTGGGAGGGGTGCAAGCGGGCAGCGACCTGTCTAATCCATCCAGCAATAAAAATATAAAACTAAATGAGAGATCAATTTATTCCCCGAATAAATTAATCAATAAACACAACCAACAACAACAAAAGGATTTAAGAATGACAGATTGAAGTATTTATTGTCGATATACCATCACTACGTTTCGACCTTGAGAGGTCTTCATCAGGTGAAAATATAAAAATCAGCTGTCCGCCTTCTTCTCTTGTCTTAAATATACTGGCTCACTGCCATTCTATGTGAAGAGAACTTAGTCAAGTATTTGTCTTGAAACTATCTTCTAGTCTGAGTCTAGATACGGACAATGTCTGGGAGACAAAGGCAATGAAAGTGTTGCTAGTCTTGAAGTGACCGGGGGGGGGGTGGGGGTGGGGGTGGGTGCAGGTGGGGGTTGGCGAGGCGGGGGGAGGGGGCACACTGATAAAATGAAGGGATCCAAACTTGTCAAAAGGTTGTCTTATAAGAAGAGTTTAGGGTCTTTAAAGGGAGGGTCATAAAATAAACGAGTTAAAGGTTGTCTATTTGATGAACTGTCCGGTTACCATCCCACAAGACAAGACTAGGGTCATCTAACTGACACTGTTAGCCCAGGCAGTGGCCCACTCCAAGTGACAAGTCTAAGGTCGTCAAATTGACAACCCAGGTCAAAACAACTGAATAGTTAACCCTTTATTGGCTGCAAACTGCTTTAAATGTGCTTGAATCCCTTTGTCAGCATGATGCATGAATGTAGCCCTAGTGAGTCTATTCGCCAAGCCTGCATTCATGCACCTTTGGAAATGAATCAACAGTTGGGCGAGTATACTTGCCAAGGCTGAATTCATGTATTATGATCACATAGAGCATAGCACATTAAAGCACTATGCACCCCTTAGAGGGTTAACCTGTGCACTATAACCTCTACTTCACTGCAGGTGGAGCTAACTGGGTTCTGCCTAGGCATAATTGTTGTCCATGTCTGTCTATATTTCTAAGGTTTATTATAGCTAATTCATACAAACATAGAGGTATGTAGGTTAGGGGAATTCCTGCCATATCCCCAAGTCTATATTGAGAGTATTCAGGTATTTCTACCCTTTTGTTACAGACTGCTAACACATATGTGGATGTCATACCAATGGGAGTTTCCTTGCAGCTATTGTACCATAGAAATAACCACAAAAGAGGTTTCTGTGCCCTACACATATTTGTTTTGTCTCAATTATATCAAAACATTGATTCCTTTACCTTTTCTAGCATTCCCAATAGATAAATCTCAGGATTCTCCATAACATGAATGTGTATTCCCATAAATATGATTAAAATCAACATAGAAATTATGCAATTCATTCCCCAACGTTATACAGAATGCATGTTATACTGATGCCACCTACAGGGAAAATCCTGAATCAGACCCTGATTAACGAGTCTAGGGCTGGCATGAGTCAGGTTTTGGGCTGGCACATACCAAGTGTATCTTCTATCTGACAACTACAGCTAGAGGACCCACTCTCTTGTCACTTAGAAGAGTCTGCAGACGAGTTTACTTTTTGAGTGCACTGCGTGGGCTCTATCATAATACATAGAACCTGTTCAAAACAACTTTTATAGCTTTTATACAGTCCGTAACAATTGGCCTGGTCCTCAAGGGCCGGAACGACCAGACAGCGGGGCCTGGGGTGGGGCATCAAGGGATTAACTGACAAAGGTGCCTCAACAAAAAGCATATATAATGGGTATATACCCCTAAAATCAACATGGCGACGTGGCCATTTCTTAAAATCGACATGGGACATGGCCAGTCAAGTGACATGTGACATGGGCATTTCTTAAAATCGACATGCGACATTGGGCTTAGTGACACGAATAAAAATTTCTCATTTACTGTAAAATATGCTACCCAAATCTTTCTTCAAATTTCGTCCTTGTGGGTAGCCAAATTCCTAAATTTTCCTAGGCCTGCGGCCCCATTGTGACAATTATGGTGCACCTACATTTTCCCTCTAGTGACATGACGAACGGGACGTTTTGCCATAGTGAGATATCAGTGTATGTAGGTTACTCAACATAAGTACTCAATTCTGGGATAATGTAGGGTAATAGCGCATGTATTACAGTTGATAGTATACATCGGGAGAAATAATTTGGTGAAATTAACCAAAATTGCTGAACGATTGTGCTTAACCTCTCAAGAATTTGCCGATGTATTATTGTGTCGCCTCGCAGACCAGGGAAATGACTCCCCATGGGCCATTTAATCGTTTTCTATTTTTCTTGTATATTATGGACATTATATTGGTGTTGCAGATACAAAAACGAACCAAACATTTTAAGAAAAAAAAAGTTTTATGGCGAAGTCACAAATGAAGGCTGAGAAGTGTGTGTTTTATGTTTTATTCATTGACAAAGTTTCCGAGTTTTTCATCCTTGAAACAAAAGGTGTCCGCTATTCATATCTAGGGGGAATAGGTTACATCAAAACCTTCCTAGGAATGATATTTATGCTGCGGGAGACAGGATTCAGTTAAAAATGGCGGCCATCTTGGAAAATGGCTGCCATATATGCTACAGGGCAACAATACAATGGCCCAAGCGTTTAAAGTGTTCTCAAGGACATTGTTTACCTCTGTGAGCAGTTCCATGCTTTTATCGGTAAACTCACGATCCGCACACATTTTTACACTAGTCCGCTCTACTAACCTATTTCAGATTTAATGGAAATGTCTGGGATTGGCCCTGTTTTGCTATGTATGTGGTCGGGTAACCTCAGCACACCCTGTTTGGCCCCTTTTTGTTTCTGACACCAGCAGGAATGTGTGCTGAGACTACAGAACAGGGACAAGGGGCTTAGTGCAGAATTATTTGTGTAAGGAAGTGGTCATTTTTTTAACAGGGGGGGGGGGTTAGTGGATTTGGGAGGGGGGGGCCAAATAATTTTGGACCAGTTGAATGGGAGGGACCAAAATGATATGGACCCCTCTTGAGGGGGGGGGCAAAAAATCGCACCCCTTTTTAGTGAAAAAGCCTGGACGTTACTATACCTCAAAGGTGTCGGCCGCGCTCAATTTCAGCTTGCTTGAGTGAGGGACCGAAAGAACGTTGACCCCTCCCGTGGCGGGGAGCAAAAAAATTACCCGCTCGCGTAAAGATCCAACCCCCCCCCCCCCCCCCCGGTTATCAAAAAAATGACGACTCCCTAGGTCCTACTCCTATACTGTAGGGGTTACTGAGGTTTACCCAGGGTTACAGGGGGGAGAGGGGGATCAGTGTGTGGGTTAGTCTATAGGGACGAGTCAGTTATTTCATGTGGAGGGGGCTTGGTGGATTTTCTGAGTTACACAAAGTAAATGACGACCCTACCAATTAGCTAGAAGTAATTGACACCCCCAAAGTTGTGGATCCAGAGGGGTCAGAAGCGACCTGGCGACCTGGGCTGTTTTCAGGTTACCTGACGATCTGGTATACTCATTTAAGCGATCTGGCGACTTTTGAAAATGATTGACTAGAGCACAGAATGGTCCAAAAGTGACTTTGGGACTTGGGGTCCTTATTTTTTGCGACTTTCTGATCTGAGGGGGGGGGGGACCCCTATGCAACCCCTAAGTTCTCATTTTGAGAAACCCCCCAACCCCCGGGCCCCAACCCCCGCTGCTAAAAAAATTGCCCCTCCCCCCTCTCTCACCTTAGCCTGTACTGTTCCGTCTAGGGCTGTTTGAGACTACCCTCACCTCTGATTTCCTTACAACTGTGCCCCCCCCCCCCGCAGCTTGCAATAAATGACCAGTCCCTTCCGCCTATTGGTTGGGACACGCGCACCAACTGACCTTTGTCTCCAAGCAGAGTCCTAGTCCTACCGTCAGGTAGGACAGTGTGGGCCACTCTGGCTGCTACACTTGGCTACCTGTGCTATTTGTGTACAGACCCCTGTCCCTTCCTTGCTCCCTACAGTGTTGTAGGTATGCAGGCCATGTGCTTTGAGGACCGCAGCAATGTTGACACAAAGCAGAGGGGGGACTTTGCTAAATGTGGGTATATCTCCAGTTTAATGCAAAATTGTGTGTTCTGCATCCCAGTAATATTATTTGTTATGCAAATCCATTAGATTATGGCATTTTAATGCATTCAAATGCATGCATTTTCACCAGAATGCTATGCTCAAAGAAACACCTGACCTCCCCCCCCCCCCCCCCGAGGTTTAGCTCAGTGGTGGCCCGTGGGTTGGGAGGAGGCAGGGTGAGGTGTGAGGGTTCAGGGTTTGGTGTAACCCGGAGTGAGTCAGTGCTGGAGGTATGCCGAGTCTACATCCCGGGGGGGGGGGGGCACTTAGTATATTTTGTATACACATGTGTGCGGCTGGGAAGGGTACTTTTTCTACAAAATCGCACTAACAAGGGTCCACTTTTCAAAGAAAAATCGCCCTAACAAGGGTCCACTTTCATGAAAATCGCCCTAACAAGGGTCTACTTTTCACCAAAATGTCTGGGTTTTCACCAAGATTTGCTAGTTTTCGCAAAAAATGTCGCAGTTTTTAACAAAATTCTGCACAAGAGGGTATTTTTTTCAGCAGATTTACACAAACATGGTATATTCTGTTGCTTTTTTACCGAAACCTAGGCACTTTTGGCCGAAAATGCCCTAACAAGGGTAACTTCTTGGCATCAAAATCGACCTTTTATCGCTTTTTTACCGAAACCTAGGCACTTTTGACCAAAAATGCCCTAACAAGGGTAACTTTTTGGCATCACAATCGCCCTAATAAGGGTAAGGGTTGTCAGAGGTCCAGCCGCACACCCCTGTCAAAAAAAATTCAAGTGCCCCCCCCCCCCGGGGTCTACATCCATAGTGGGGAAATAGATGGGGGGTCCCCATGTCGCATGTCGATTTTAAGAAATGGTCATGGCGCATGTCTATGTTGCTTAATTATCGCCATGCCCCGTGTCGATTTTAAGCGGTCCCATGTCCCCTGTAACTATCTTTTTAAGCCTCATGTTGCATGTCACTAGGGCTCATGTCGCATGTAGATTTTAAGAAATGCCCATGTGGCCATATCGAGTTAAGGGGTCTCCCCCCCCCCCCCCTTACAGTGACTATGACACGTGAGACTGACCGGTGGGCGGCGGTCCATACACTGGTCAGACTACCAGGTAGTTATGGCTGGACATAAACAACACGCACAGGAGCTTTATATAAACCCCTGTTTAATCCTTTAAGGGCACCAAAGCACTTCTTTTTTCTCTTTTTAAATTATTATATCAATACTGGAGAAAGTGGCCGTTAGGTCGTCATGATTCATTAATGTATCCCTTGCTAGATACTCACCAGTACTGCATTCATGCATCATGCCGACCCTATGGGGTTGATTCACTCCCAAAGAATCGGCAAGATACGTGTTCATGAATGCAGCTCTGGTGAGTAAACTTACCAGGGCTGCATTCATGCATCATGACCACCAAGGGAATAACACACACTGATTCAGTTCAAGGTTGAATCAACTATAACTCAGAATTGAATCAACATCGGCAACAATTTATCAGTGTTAATTCAAGGTCCTGTGTCCACTATAGGTATGCGGCCCTTAAAGGGTTTACACCTTCTAGGTGCACGTGTGTGTGTGGGGTGGGGGTATGGGGGGGGGGGCGGTGATTCGTGACCTATGGTAGGGCTAAATACAGCTCAATACAGGAGTGAAATCTGCTAATCTGTGGAAAGGTACTTACTGGACAAAGGATAAGTACCTGCAAGTAGCGCGACTAAAGCATCTAGAATATACCAAAAGGAATTTTATAAACCAGTAGGGCACTGGGCATTGACTCACCATGATAAATTGCTGTCAGTGTTTATTCAACATTGATCCAACGTTGAACTGAATTCTGAGGTTTGGGAGTTATTACAAAATGCTTGAGTTTGAGTTTGAGTTTGAGATTTTTTTCAAAATTTATCATGTATTATGCATGCGTGCAAATGGAACCAGGTCTTGTATGGTAGGGATATCGTAAGGTACTGTGTAGCGCACGAGTAAATAACTCTTTACTGACTCAGTGGCTTTTGCCTCATGATGACCATCAATGCAGTGTTGACTGTTGACACCTTTGCTGCATTCAAGCATCATGATGGGAAAAAGGCACAATTCACTGACGACTGTAGTGCCATCAGATAATAGATAGTTAAATGATTGGCAACGTGCAGATATAATTAACTCATTTAACTACAGTTACTCTCCTTTTTAAATGTTTGTAGTGATATTTATGATAATTAACCAGCAATAAACCCCGGACGTATGAAGACGAGCGGTGACAGACATGTATGTAGACAAGAGATCAAAACGGTCACATCAAGTCCAAATAACACATGATTATCCTCTATAGAATTGAAGGTAATGATGGCATTTATGAAATAAAAATGAATCTAAAATAACCCGAATAGGCCAATCACACACAAAGGGAAGGATGGAGGCAGGGCAACATGAAAGGAAGTGGAGAAAATGTACATGATGTATATGAGGAGCATGAGGCCATTGCAGAAGAGTCCTTTAAGGACGGCATGATACCTAAAGGCTACATATTTATGTGTCGTCATGATGCACCAATGCAGCGCCGGCAAATACAAGTAACTCTTTAAGACTGCATTACTGCATCATGCCGAGCCTTCGAGAGGGCATCAACGCCATGGGGCCGTCATGATGCATGAATACAGCCCTGGCGAGTTACTCACCAGGTCTGCATTCATGCCGGCATGATGTCATGATGCATTAAAGCACTGAGCGGCCCTTACAGTTCTGGATTGACATGGAGGAGTTTTGTCTACAGGCATGTTACTCTCACCCTCTGTAGGTGGTCACGGATGGCTGCCCACCCCATGTACAGGGGTGTAGTGGGGGGGGGGGGGGTGTCCTGTACCCCCCCCCCCCCTACTACACTACCCCCGGTAGTGGAAGAGAAGACAGCACACAGCCAGCACTGGGCGGACATGGTGCCCCACACATACAGGCACGTTCACAAAGTACCCACTGGGAACCTAAGTCAGCATTATGTGCATGTGGTTATTTACAAATACTAAGTAATCAACAAAAACGGAGTAAACAACAATGCCCAGAGTCAGACAAGTTGAATTATAGTTTGTCCATTTCTTTGGATGAATGATAACATCGAGGAAGAGGAAGGGGGCTTTGAAGGTGTTATCTAGTTCCCGTGAATTTACTTGTTCATTAATTAGTTTAACCACATTCTTTTCTAGAAATAAACGATTTATAAACTGTATCTATTTTCAACTATGTTTAGGGTCGATTTTCGTTTCTAGGGTTTGGGATTGGTCTTCTAGCACTATATAAATCGTATAAGTAGTCCAACTGGAATCGGAAGAACCGATGGGTCAAGCACACTTTAACATAAAGTGCGATATTATTGTTAATTGTGGGATCCAATTATCAATAATGCAGTGTTACTATCAACATTCAAAATTAAACATTTTAATTGAACTTCGAACTGTAATATTTCAACATTTTATTCATCAATTGGGATGAAATGAATTGTATATTGTAGGTGACATGAAATGTTATCAGATTATCTGTATGGACTATAACGAAATCATTCTTATCTGTAGTCATGGCAACCAGAGTGATACATAATTGAATATATGTTGCCATGGTCACCGACATTTTGTAAATATTTGAGCTCTCCATTAGAATTTAACATAGTACTTGAAAGAGTCAATTTATATTGTACATCTGGAACATGCATTGAATATATTTTTGACATTTTGCCTTGTATTTCATTGTAGGTAAAGATTCAAAGACCTTACCCACGTACATTGCCTACTTAAAGGTAAGGTACCCCTTTGACAGGTCGCTTGTAAGGTGTTTGATAAGCTAGATAAGGGCTCCACTTATGGCAAGCCAAATGGGTAAACTTTCGAAAACTATATTTCAGATAAACTCATTATAAATAATAAGCCGAGCAAATAAACTTTCGAAAAACCAGTTTTTTCACCAATAAACCTGGTTTTTCACTGATAAACCAGATCTTTCGCCGATAAACCAGGTTTATCGGTTGATAAACCAGGTTTTTCGCCAGAAACTATGCCTATAGACCGAAAAAACATGTTTTTTGTATTTTCCCAGCGAAAAACCATGTTTTTCGATAGTTTGGTCGATAAACCTGGTTTATCAGCAAAAAACCTGGTTTATCTGCAGAAACTATCCCAATCGACCGTAAAAACCATGTTTTTCTTATTTTCCTAGCGATAAACCATATTTTTGGGCCAGTTTGGTCGAAAAACCAGGTTTGTCAGCGAAAAAACCTGGTTTATTGCTGATAAACCTGGTTTATCGCTGATGGTTAAACCTGGTCTTTTGGTCATCTGGATATATATATTTCTTATGCCACTAAAAACAAATGAGGGTGTTTTTAATTTTTTGCATTTTTTTTACTGGGGGGGGGGGGGATGAGAACAAGGTTTCAGAGGTACAGAGTTTTTATTTAAGCCAAATGTGTTTGATGAAATCTAAGGTGTTAAATGTGCGAAAAGCCTAGTTCACCTGAGAAAAACCATGTTTTTCACCCGTAACTAGGTTTTTTGGGCGAAAAGCCTAGTTTAAGTCCGAAATGCCTAGTTTAAGTCCGAAATGCCTAGTTTAAGCCTAAAAAGACAGGTTTTTTTTCCGATAAACCTGGTTTTTTTTTGCAGATAAACCATTTTTTTTGCCGATAAACCAGGTTTTTTTTGCCGATAAACCAGGTTTTTCGCCGATAAACCAGGTTTTTCGCCGATAAACCAGGTTTTTCGCCGATAAACCAGGTTTTTCGCCGATAAACCAGGTTAGATCTGAAAAACCTGGTTTTTCGATAAGATAAACCATGTTTTTTCAGAAACTATGCCAATGGGTCGAAAAGCAGCCAGGTTTCTGGTGAAAAACCAGGTTTATCGGCGAAAAAACTGTTTTTTCGAAAGTTTACCCATTCAGCTTGCCTTATCCACTGATCTTTGTGACATTTCAGTGTTCTGCTCCCCCTCCATTCCTGGGAGCAGCACCTACGATGCATTGAAAAATATGAAAGGTTGGTTTGGTAAGATTTTATTGGCATAAATTCCACGTCGTTGACATGTCTCTCAAATAGAGCCAATGTTTTAGGCAAAGTGGGACATACAGGTCTCAAAAAGCCATTTACACAAGTGAATAATTCCCGTATAATATCCACACAGAAAATACAGACAGACAGACAAATAGTATGGGTAACAGGATAATCGGATACGAATTTTTGACAGGCATAGCTCACTCACTTCAGTCCTAGCATCAACAACCACTGCTCACACAGTCACTGTCAATGCTAGTCAAATCCCACAATACTCATATTACTGCTTCGGCACATAGGCTTTTGGGTGACAATAAATGCACATGTATTCCATAAACAATGCAACTTGTAGAAATCCCAGGCTACCGGTGGGTATATATGCTGACATCATGATGCCAGCACAAATTCCCACTACATTAATGCGCCTTGAGTATTTATTTACGTATTTACTATATAGGCATGGTAGTGAGTCGTAAATCCACATGTATAAGTCTAGCACCAGACCGCTAGGGTCATGAACTCTTTGAACAATTCTATCCCATTGCAATCACGATTTCACACTACAGAGTAGTTTACTAACAACCCATATCATCAATATATTTGGACTCAACATGTTCCAACACATCTTATCAACATTGTACATTACTAGTTCATACTTTTAACCATATTTATGAACTGATCATATGAATCCAGCTTTTGCTCTGGTGGCTCAAGTTTATCCCATAGCAACGACCCCCTATATAGAGGGCTGTTCCTATAATGTTGCCCTTTTGGACGCTGCAGCCTTAATTTAAGCTTGGCATTACTGCGCAGTACCCTTCTCGGTGCTACCAGCATGTCAGGTCTCCTAGATTCTTTGTACATCATACCCAACAGGGTGGCATCCCTCCTATCTGACAGCCATTTACAGGTACTGACAGCATGGAGTTCATTCCTGGTTATAGCCCTAGGGTCTCTGATGCCCTGACAACACCGGAGGCAGTGATTCTGGAGTGTCTGTATATAACTGGATGCACCCTCCGGACCTCCCTCCAGAACAAAATCACAATAATCAAAACAGGGTAAAATCATTTGCTTATACAGCAATAATGACAGTTCTGTGTCCATATACTTTTTTACTTTTTTGGGTATTAGCTATTGAAAGATATTCAAAATATAGTTCAGAAAAATACGGATTAGAATTGAGATGCAGTATGTTCTTGTACAATTATTTGAGCAGAAAATATCAAAAAGGTGACTTTTTCTAGTATGTTGTCTATGTAACTAGACCCTTGGCCTGGCCTTAGCAACGAGGGCTCATCCTCCCGAAAATTCCACAACAGAGCATAAGACCAGAAGTTGCCTATATTATGTGTAAACCCTTGGCCCTCTCCATAGCAACAAGGCTTCTGCCCCAAGAAAAGTACCCATTCCACAACAGACCAGTAGTTCCTTGATGTGTTTCCGAACGGTCCCATACCAGGTGAGTCACGTCGCTGGTGCTGGGTGTGCGGCAACCAGCGAGGCGTGACTCCTGCTGCAGGTAGTCTGTACTAAAGCCGTGCACTCCTGCCGCATACCCCATACAGTACTCCCACCCCACACAGGTACCCAGCCACAGGAGGAAACCACCCCAGTAGCCCCACTACAGGTGAGAGCCACAGGTGTGCACCCTACTACACCAACTACACAGACCCACACCCGACCCACAGGGAGGACTGACCGGGGTTGGATTTATACTAGGAGAAACACACCAAGGAGAGTCTACTAGGTTTACTAGTTTTTATGTGAGTATTTATTTCTCACTGAAAAACTCAAGTTTCAAAGGAACAGGAAGAAAACTCACTGACTTCATACATGAATACACCAACCAAGGATACTAGTATACCACTAAGTTCCTATATCTACAATTGTGTCAAAAAACTTAGTGTTTTTGTGCTCATATAATTTGAGTGAGAAACTGAACATTTCAGAAGAAGAACCAGAAAGGGAAGAAGGACATAACCCTCTTGATTCTTCTTGCCCCCGGGTGTTCTAGAAACACCCCCTACCATAACCAGTACCAGGCTGTAGACTACAGACCAGTCAGACCCCACCTGTTGGAGGAGTACAAGTTACAGTCAGACAGGGAGGCATTCCTGCAGAGATCAATACCTGTTGATCTCCTCCCTCCAGGTAATCTGCTGCTCCCCAGGCTCCCCAGGGAGGCTGCAGCATCAACAGGTGTTACCAGAACCAGGCAACAAGGTACTGGAGGAACCTTACCTGGGCACTGCCTGTAGGTACCACTAAGTCTGAGGTTGGTGAAACCACTGCTGGCCTCTCAGTACAGGAGTGATATCTTAGCATTTGGAGAAAAACACACACTGTAAGGCTTTTACCCCTATTAGTCTCTTGGTAAGGGTGAGGCCATTTCAATTTTGAGTGTAATATTCTACTCTAGTTTTGATAGTGTAAGGTTTATATCAAATTTGGATTTTGTCCTATTTTTGATATAAGGCGTGACAACATGGAGGTACAAGGAAGGATTCACTCAGACAATAAGATGGAAACATCAGCAACAACAGCAACAACAACAACAATAGCAGCAACAACAGACAGATCTCCCTGCCATTGTAGCAGGCAAGGTTGCAGCAGACGACAGCCTAATGGCTACCAGTGCCGACCCTGGCTGCTCTCCCTAGCATGTCTAGTTCTAGTCCTTCTCACTGTAACCACCCCAGCCCATGCTGGTTCGTCTGCCTCCGCTCACCACCGGTCCAAGCGACAGGCGCCCGAGTTGAAGTTTGATGACTTCAAGGATGATGTGGGAATGCGTAAAACAGACCTGGTCATCATCATGGACCGGTCTTCTAGTATGAACAAGCAGTGGTAAGTACAATGCATTAATGTATCATACCCTTGGTCGGCATGATGCATGAATGCAGCACCGGCGAGTAACTCACCAGTACTGTATTTAAGCATAATGCTGATCCAATAGAATTGTAACACACCCGAGGACTCAACATAATTGCATGAATACAGCCCTTGCAGTTTATTCACCAGCACCCCCGGCGATTTACTCACCAGGGGTGCATTCATGCACCATTCTGATCCTTTGGGGATCGATACACTCCCGTACACTTGACAACAACGCATGAATGCAGGCATGGCGAGTTGTTCACCACGGCTGCATTCATGCATCATGCCATCCCTACACAGCCATAGGGTCAAAACACTTCCAAAGAGTTCATATAATTGCATGAATGCAGCACTGATGAGTTACCCACCAAGGCTGCATTCATGTATCATATACCAACCAACAGCATGATACACTAATGCACCACACCCCCCTTGCAGGTTCTACCAACACGTTAAGAAGATGGTCCGAGCACTCATCGAGCGGTTCGTGGTCGTCCACCCGGATTACGTTCGTATCGCCTTCGTCACCTTCGCTAAGGATGTCTCGGTAGACGTGGACTACATCACCCGCGGGTACAACCTGACTAAGTGTATGTTGATGCAGACAGAACAGGCGGAGTGGCACAAGGTCTTTTACCACACCAGGGAGGAGCACCTGGTGGGCACCAACATCAGGGACGCCTTCACACAGGCAGGGTTCATCTTCAAGTCTGCCACCAACCCCCGGGCCGGGGACGCCGACACCAAGAAGGTCATACTACTGGTCACCGACGGGGATTACCAGGCCGTGGATGATCCTTACTCCGGGCGGGAGGAGTTGATTAACGACGGGGTGGTTATTTACACCATCGGGCTCGGGAGTTGGTTCGTGACGGGGAATGTGCGGCAACTCGCGAGTCGTGCGGAGTACTACGGGAACGTGACGGACTGGAAGAAGCACGCTCAGGGGAGCAGGAGGAGCCCCGGGCCAGGTCAGTACTTGTAGCTCTTTAATCATTTGACTCTTTAAAGATGTCATGATGCATTCATGCATCAGGTCGTCATGATGCTTGAATGCAGCCCTGGTGAGTAGCTCGCCAGGGCTGCATCTGGGCAGGTGCCATTTGTGATGGGGATGATGTACATCAGTGTTGTTATTAGGCTGTCCAAGATAACCCGTTCCCTGCAGTTTTGCGCTTTACAAAAACTCTCAATTCAGGACAGGAAACCATGGCATGGCAGGCTCTATAGGCCTACATATTAAATAAGGGGCCTTGAGGTAACTTCCAAATTTCTTCCTCTAGGTGAATCTCTAATGTAAACCATTACATGGTAGGGTAGGATACATGTTTGACACACAATAATCTGCAAGGATTCCCGGTAGAGATCTTTCATTACTGAGAAATGATAGTTTCTCTCTAAACTCCCATAGCGTGAAAACACTTCCTATCCTGATTCGAGGGTATTTGTAACCGGATATTTCTATTGAAACGGTCGACTTGACAGCCTGCAGGGAGATGCTAATTTCTGCTGTAACAAGACTCATGTGATACAACCGTCGGGCTCACATTCCTTAACATATTTAGCTGCATTTTAATGGTTGAAAAAATACATCACTTATTCATGAGAATTGCCTTTTCACAAACGACGCCCGGTGATTCATTATTTATGTGTTTCACTTATAACGGCAAAGTCAACATCTATTAAATTTAGCCATACTCATGGATAATGCATGGGATTGGTATTGCCTCTGTGATAAATTGCCGCATCGATAAAAAGTTAAAGGCTATGGTAAATGATTTCTTGTTGATGATGCCCCGTCTTAACAGCAATGGCATAATAAGGTGTCTCTTGTATCTCCCAGGAAAGGTACAAGTTGTATTGCATGAGATTGTCAAAGGCTGTGTCTCACGACCTTGGGCCAATGTTTTTGTCTCTGACTGGGTGCCAGCTCTGACCGGGTGCCAGCTCTGACCGGGTGCCAGCTCTGACCGGCCTGAATATAAAAGGGTTATTTAGGGCAGATGATGATAAAAATGGACAACTTAGGACTAGTTTAGAGAGTTATAACATCCATTAACCTCTTCAGCCAAATTCTATATCCATCTGCCCTAAATAACCTGATTTTATTCAGGCCGGTCAGAGCTGGCACCCGGTCAGAGCTGGCACCCGGTCAGAGCTGGCATCCGGTCAGAGACAAAAGCATTGCCCCAAGGTCGCGAGACACAGCCCAAATATGGCGAACGTGTCCAAGCTCTACTAGAGACATGTTGAATGGTGTATTCCACTCGTGCAAATAACGAGAAATTCCAAAGTCTAGCCCACCACCATGAAAGTGTTTCGGAGGGTCAAATATTCTATTTATTTCAAAGAAGAGTTTCATCATGAATATCCACAACACTTGCTATACTTCCCACCACACAGCCACACCCAGTGGTCCATACCAGGGACGCTGGTGTTAATGGGGACCATGCCTTCTGTTGTAGGGCTCTGTAACATCTACTTTACACAGTGCATCATTGTTATAGACATATAATATCACATATATCTTTATGGCTGGCCATACATCGAGGTTTCTAGCTGTACATGACTGGCCCCTCCTCAGCTGTGTTTATGGAGAGTTTTCAAAGTGTGTCAGAAATGGGACTGGGAACTTTTGATGAAACTGATATATTCAGTTATGTCAGAAAGGTATACATCCTGTCTATAACATATTTTAGATAATGGGTGTTTGGTCCCCGGTTGTTTCTCAGATCGCCAGTTGCTGGGTCAGTTCCCTGCAATATACAAACACCCATTAAAGTAGTCCACGTATAACAAGGATGTATAATATACATGTATACATATATAAGGGGTGGGGGGGGGGGTATGTGTGTCAGTGTACTGTCCCTCTATACACATCTACCTATTCACCCTTCAACCCTTTAAGGATGGCATAGTCCCGGGGGCATAGTCCATGAATCCATTATGTCCTTGGTCGTCATAATGCGTGAATGCAGCCCTGGCGAGTAACTCACCAATGCTGCATTCAAGGATCATGCCCACCCTACGAGGTTGGGACACTCCAAATGCAGCAGCAGTTGGTCACTCGCCATGGCTGTATCGGTGCATCAAGACGACAAATGTCATCTTTAATCCTCAAAGGGTTAAGTGCACACCTCACCAAGCCATGTCCACATACCCATGACTGCAGGCCAAGCTGTGCCGGGTGCCATAAGGGGCCCAGTTCTCACTTACTTTATATCAAGGCAGGTACAGGTATTTTACTGCTGCAGAATCAGTATAACCTACTCTCCCGTGCTGCTATGGTACTGGGGTATTGCTGAGAAAGGTAAATCTCACATGGTTAACCCTTCA